>CM038143.1:362456568-363056568 GCA_021437245.1 Aegilops speltoides
GAGGGTGGCGATCGAGGTGGTTCTACATCACCGAGCAGCGTGAGCCTACATGGGCGTGACCCCGAATTTAGATCTGGAATCCCGCAGCTCACTTCACTGGAAAGAAGAAGGCTTGTAGTGGGGTGATCCGGTGGAGGTGGCGGGACTTGAGCACTGCATCAAGAAGTTGAGTGAGCAATAGGCTCCGGCTCGTCGGCGTGGTCCAGTCATGCTCCTCGTGATTCTCCCATGCCAAGAAAGGGCATTCAATGTGGGAGTTTAATTGACGACAGCACCGGATGTTGAGTGGGCTCTTGATACAAGCGTCTGAAGGTGCACGGAGGTGCTGTTCAAGAGTTGCCGATCTTGCCCCATCGGCCGACCGAAAGACCATGGATTCAGCTTGCGGTCTCGGTGACAAGGTAAGTGATTCGAACCCCATTCACGGGACACTTGAAGTAACTAGATTGACTCTAGTGAGGTTTTTAATCTACCTCTTCCTTTGACAGAATGGATGGAGAAAGGCGAGCTGCTCACTGACCGGCTCCCATGCGGAGAAAGAACTTGATGGATGCCCGTTTAGCAAAGTTATGGTTCCGGCACGCGATCGTGGTGCCGGAGAAGAACCAAGAAGCTGGCCACGGGGACTCGCAAGAGTTCATAATCAAGCGTCGGCGGCGGCGATGAGCCTCCTCCCGAAGGCGACGAGGAGGAGGGTACTCTCTCCGGAGGAGGAGAGGAAGAGGAAGGCCTAACCGGGGGTGGCCGAAGATCAAGAGGGAAGAACTATCCCCAGGACAGTTTTGCCAACATCAACGTTGGCGAGTGTGTAAGTGCATCTAGTGCCCTTAGTGATTTTGGTGTATTGAAGACTTATAGGTTAAATGGCGATGCGTTTGTGAGTGTACACGGTCTATAAGTCTATGAGGAGTTTGATATTCTACAGAGAAAATCGACCCTAAAATGAAGTTCTTGATGAAGACTTTGATATTACGAAGACTTTAGAAGACTTTGAAAGTGAAGAAATTGGTGTGACCATGAAGACTTGATATTCATTGAGGAATATGAAGCGTGAAGACTTTTGTTTTCGTAGTTTCATTTTCTCTTTCTTGAGTCATAGGAAACACCGTCTTGTTAAAGGGGTCGAGAAATACTAAGGAAAAATTTCCATGTGATGCTCAACTCAAAATCCTACACCTACCAATCCCTTGAGTGAAGCCATTGGAAATCTCATACTGATTCGGTCAAATTCTTGATGTGAGAGGCGATTCTTACAGTCCTTGATGACTTCTTTCGGCCGAGAGTTAAAATTCGCCAGTCTGAATTGCCTACGATGAGAACATGATAGCCCGAGGACTTTGAAAGTCAAATTTCCGACCGTTCTTTGTCTTCTTGGCGGCGGACCAAAATATCTTATCCACCTAACGGTCATATCATTGAAGGGCATTTATGTCTTATCATGTCGGGCTGCTCCTAGGCTATAAATAGCCGCCCCTACAACCACTAGTTGGTTGGCTGCTCGAAGAACTTGACACTTGTCATTTGAGAGCAACCCATCCTCAGGGACTTTGGCGAAAATCATCAAGTGAGGAAAATCCAAAACCAAACCCCACAAAACCCCAAGTGATTGAGCATCATGAAGAAATTGATCTGCGTGGATCCGGCGCTTATTACCTTTGAAGACTGTGCTTCTTCAGGACGGTTAGGCGTCAAGGTCTAGAAACATCAAGAGGAATTGTGGATCGCCGGTGACCAAGTCTGTGAAGGTTTGGAAGTCACTGAAGACTTACCACAGTGATTGGGCCGAGGCTGCGTGGTCTTAGTTCAAGGAGAATCTGGTGAGGCTGGGTGTCTGAGTTGCGGCTCGAGGCTGGGTGTCGGGGCTGTGTGTCCTCGAGTTTAAATACTCGGCCGCTCAACCAGGACGTACAAGCCGAGGCAGCGGTTGAACTGGTCTACCAAATCATTGTCTTCACCAACTGGTGGTTCTATTTCCTCAACTCATTCATTTCCTCATTACGTGTTGCATGTTGTTCATATCGTGCTTGAAGACTTTGGTGAAGACTTTCACAAATTCCTCAGTTCAATTTCTTGATCTGTTTGTCTTCATCTTGTTATCTGTGTTTCGCTTCACGTACTCTGTTCTAGTCTTCATTTCATCATCTTGACTATGTGTGTAATCTGTTATGTTTACCTCGAGTACTTATTCGCTGCAAATAGTTCTTAGCTAAGGAATTTCCTCACGGCAAATTCCTCGGTGAAGAATTTCATAAAATCGCCTATTCACCCCCTCTAGTCGATATAACGCACTTTCAATTGGTATCGAGCAAGGTACTCCTTGTTACGTGTGATTTAGTTTAACCACGGAGTTCTAGTTATATCGATGGCGCTTGGTATGATCAAGGTCTCGGTTGGGTGTCCTACCTTTGATGGAGCGGACTATCCCTCTTTGGAAGAACAAGATGCGGATGCATCTTGAGGCAATTGATAATGATCTACGGTATGTTGTGGAAAATGGTGTCCCCATCCTTTGAAACTTTGAGCGCTACTGATGTGAAGAGATTCAAACAACTCGACTCTCAAGCGAAGAATATCATCTGTGGCCATCGAGCAAAGGGCGGTATGGAAGAGTGAGTGCTTTGGAAGCTGCCAAGCTTATGGGATAGGCTGTCCAAAGTAAATGAAGGAGTCTCAACTCAGCGTGACTCTCGAGTTGATGTTCTTGAAATCTCTTCAACGCTTCAAAAGACTCGACAGCGAAAATGTTCAACAAACCTTGATCGCCTCATTGACATCTCAAATGAGCTTCAAGCCCTCGGTGCCCTTGACATCCTTGACCATGAAGTAGTGAAGAAAGCGCTAAGATAAGCGATTCCTCATTTGATACTCTGGGGACTGATGATACAAGGCGTCTTGACTACAAGTCACTTGATCCTGCTGATATCCTCGAAAGGCTTAACACTCACGAGTTCGACTTCTGAAAGAGATCTCTATGGCTCAAACTATGGCAAACCACGTGCCACGAAGGCTAAGGTTGTGTCGACTCGAATGTGAGGATTACGGTAGTAGCCTTGGTGATCTGAAGAAGCTGAGGCAGGATCTAGCTCTCCTTGTGAAGAAATTCCAGAAATTCACAAGGCGTGGTCGCTTTGGAAAACCCTCAAGAGGAAGTGATTCTTCATCCGGTGACTACAAGAAGACTTTGCCACAAATGCAAGAAGCACTGGTCACTATATTCAAGATTGTCCTCGATGGAAAAGGAAATGAAGAAGAAGAAATACAAGGACTACGATTACGATGAAATGAAGAAGAAGAAGAAATCATCAAAATCTTAGTCTTCAAAACCATCAAAGTCTTCATCTCACAAGAAGGGCAGCTCAAGAAAGCTCGGGCATTCATTGGCAAGGAGATGGACTCTGAAGCGAATCGAGGAAAATGATGAAGAGGAAGAGTCTGAAGAATCTGAGTGCGGTGTGGCGAGTCGGCGTTACTCTTTGCTTTCGTCGACAAGTCCATCTTCAACTTGAAGAAACTGATTCCATCAACAAGCTGATGAAGATAATGATGGCTCGCTCCACCTATTGCTTCATGGCAAAAGCAGCTAAGGTACTCAAATACAACTCCTCGATTCTAGTGAAAATGAATCGATGAGGATCTTAAGCCTAGCTACTCTAAACTTGCTAAAATTGCTGTGAAACAACAACGGGCTCTTGAAAAGGTTCAAAACATGCTAGATAAAAGTGATGATATGTTGGGTGAAGAAATGGATCGCACTAAAGCCACTGGTGAAAATCTTGAGACTTGATCTAAGTATGATAACCTTCAAGGTCATCATAACTCTCTCTTATCGATCATGAGAAACTTTCTTATGAATTTCTTCAAGAAAAGCAAGACAATGAGAAGCTTTCTCTTGAAGCTATTCAAAGAAAGGCAGATCTTGAAAAGCTAAGAGTATGTTATGAAGATCTTGAGGAAGGCGATTCATTACTAGCTCAACAAATCAGCGCTTCTCGGGAAAATTTGTTCCTCCATGCTTAAAGTGCATTGAGCGTGAATCTGCTAATTCTTCACTGAATGTTCAAATGCTTCAAATGTTACAAATTCTTCATCTGCCTCTGCTATCACTAATTCCTCATCGAGGACTTTGCTAGTATCCTTGACAATGCGAGGGCTGAAGGAATTGTACATGACGAGGCATGTACAAAAGCCTCAAAGGGCATCGAGACACTTTGTGATGTGCTCAAGCAGATCCTCAACGAAACCCTAGGAAAGAGGTATTGCCTTTGAGAAACTGAATGCCGATGGAACATATTGGAAACTGGCGGTATCCCAAAACCTCATGGGTTCTTTGCAAAGGGACCTCGATTGATCCATCTAACTTATACGGCTTTACATGTGAATCTCCTCATTCTTCGATGAGTCATTTGACTCAACTATAAACTGTTCAAAAATCAGAATGGTGAAGTATTTGCTAGATATGTTGGCACTAAGCTGCGAGAGCAGTTCCCCTATGAAGAAAATCTGGGTTCCCAAAAGCTGTGTTGAAAGTCTTGGTGAATGTCCTCATGACACCACCGGTGAAAACAGGAACCCCAGATCAAATTCTTCATATGGACCAAATTCTTCATATGGATCCAAATCCTCATATGGACCAAATTCTTCACGAGGATCAAATTCCTCAAGCTGGATCAAAGTCCTCATATGATTATTATCATGCTAACAAATCATCTCTCATGAGGTAAAGCTAAGGGCTATGAATATGTGCATTATTCTTCAAACCATTATGTTCATAAGTCCTCGAAGAATTACTACGCTTATTCATATGCTTACCTAACCCCTCCTATGCTAAGCGAAATGGTTTGGCATCTTTGCCACCTTTCTCACATGGTGCTCATAGGATGATGAACTCTTTGCCACCCCTCCGGATGTGGGTGGTGAAGAAAAAGAACTAATCTCTTCTGCAGGTCAGGTCTCGGGCGTGCTCGAGCGTCTGAAGAATTTCTTTGGGGACGACAAAATGCTGAAAGGGCCTTGAGCGAATCATGATGAAATGAACTTTCATTTCACCGTCCTCATCTTGCTATATCATTTCTTTGCTTGATGAAATTCATCGATGAACTTGATATCATATTCTTCAGCGATGAAGCATATGAGATTGTAAGTTACACTAATTCATCTGCGGGATGATCAACCCAAAACCCTGAATGGGTCCTCGATAGTGGATGTACAAATCACATATTGGTGACAAGAATCTATTGATGGATGCTCCTTTATCACCGTCACCTCTGAAGCATATCATATTTTTGACAAAGGCAAAAGTCGGTATTGGGTCTTGGTAAGGTTGCTATCTCTAAGGATAAGCACATGGACAAAGTCATGCTTGTTGAATCCTTAGGATACAATCTCATGTCGATCTCAATGCTTTGTGATCTTGATATGGTTGTTGTCTTTGGCAAATATCATTGTGTTGTGATTATGGAAGGTGACAATTCCAAAGTCTTGAAGGCTTTAGGAGAGGAGATCGTATATTGTTGATTTCTCTGGGACCACAACCAGCCATGTGTCTACTTGCAAAAGCCTCGGAAGGCTGGCTATGGCATCGACGACTTGGTCATGCAGGCATGAGGAATTTGAACACACTTGCGAAGAAGAAGCATGTCATTGGCATTGAGAATGTCAAATTCCTCAAGGATCCTTATGCGGAGCATGTGAAGCGGAAAAAATGACCAAGGCCAAGCATCCAGCGAAGACTATCATGACCACTACTCGTCCATTGAATTGCTTCACATGGACCTCTTGGACCTAATCATTATTCAGCGGTCACTAATGATGCATCTCTATATGGTTTTGTCATTGTTGATGATTATTCTCGATATACATGGGTACACATTGTTGCCTACAAACATGAAGTGCAGGAAGTCTTCAAGCGATTTTCCTCGAGGGCTTCAACCAACTTTGGTGTGAAGATCAAGCATATCGAAGTGACAATGGGCCGAGTTCAAAATTCTGGTCTTGATGCCTATCTTGATGAACTTGGTATTACTCATGAATTATCTGCTCCTTATACTCCTCGGCAAAATGGCGTCGTGGGCGCAAGAACAGAACTCTTGTTGAGATGGCTCGCACTATGCTTGATGAATACAAAGCGCCTCGGCGTTTTGGATTGACGCAATTAATCTTTTGCCACATCATCAGCAGAGTATATCTTCACAAATTCTTCAAGAAGGCGCCTATGAACTCCTCGCGACAAGAAACCCAATGTGAGTTATTTCAAAGTCTTGATTGCTAAATGTTGGATTAGAGATCCTCACCACAACTCTAAATTTGCAAAGCACATGAAGGTTTTATGCTTGGTTACGGAAAGGACTCGCACACCTCTGAGTCTTCAACATTGTTCTTCACAAGATTGTTGACCTTTGTAGATGTCGATTCGATGAAACTAATGGCTGCAAAAAGGCACCTACCTTCTATGTTAGATGAACCCTTTTGAGGATGCTATCAAGCACAAAACAGCGAGGATGTCATTCCTCTTGAAGAATCGGTGAAGAATTCATTCTGTTAAGTGAAGAGCGTCGGTGATGCACTGAAGAACATGATGAGGAAATTGGTCTTTGAAGAAAATGCTGATCAAAATCCTCGGCGACAACCAACTCATCCCAGCGTTGCAAAAGAAGTGCAAGTGGAAGATCATCGATGACATCAGCGCACAGGTCCTCTCACCGCTCAAAAGCCTCACACTTATCTAACTTTTGTGGGCACTATGCTTTTGTCTCTATCTCGAGCCCACTAAGGTAGATGAAGCATTTACGGGCGGAGTGGATTCAGGGCTATGCAAGAAGAATTACATCGATTCGAGCTGAACAATGTATGCAGAATTGGTGATCATGGATCCTCGCAAGCATAATATCATTGGCACAAAGTGGATCTACGCAACAAGCAAGATGAAAATGGCCTTGTTGTGAGGAATAAGGCACGACTAGTAGCTCAAGGCTACACACAGGTTGAAGGAATTGATTTGATGAAACTTTTGCACTGTTGCTAGACTTGAAGCTATTCGCATTTACTTGCCTATGCTAACCATCATGATATCATCTTATATCAAATGGATGTGAAAAGTGCATTCCTCAATGGTAAGCTTGAGGAAGAAGTATATGTTGCTCAACCCCGGTTTTGAAGATCCCAAGAATCGACAAAGTCTTGGACTAAATAAGGCTCTCTATGGCCTCAAGCAAGCCCCTCGGGCGTGGTATGATACTTGAAGAATTCTTAGTGAAGAATGGCTTCACACCAGTTCACTCGATCCTACTCTATTTACTAAATCATATGATGGTGAACTGTTTGTGTGCCAAATATATGTTGATGATATTATCTTTGGCTGTACTAACCAGCGATATAGTGATGAATTTGCCTATATGATGAGTGAAGAATATCAAATGTCTATGATGGGAGAGTTGAAATTCTTCTTAGGTCTTCAAATTAAATCGTGACACAATGGCATATTCATATCTCGGAGAAATACCTCAAAGATGTCTTGAGGAAATTGGCATGCAAGATTGCAAAGGCGTCAAAATTCCTATGCCCACAAATGGTCATCTATGCCTTGATGAAAATGGTGGCGACTTGATCACAAGGTATACCGCTCCATGATTGGTTCTTTATTGTACCTATGTGCATCTAGGCGGATATAATGCTTAGTGTTTGCATGTGTGCCCGATTTCAAGCTGCAGAAGGAATCACACCATAAGGCTGTGAAGCATATTCTTGATATCTAGCTCACACACCAACACTAGGATTATGGTACCCCAAGGGCTCTGCTTTTGATCTCATTGGATATTACGACTCGACTATCTTTGGTGATCGTGTGGACCGCAAGTCAACATCGGCACTTGTCATTTCCTCGGACGATCTTTGGTGCATTGGTCCTCGAAGAAAGCGAGCGTGTATCGTCATCTCTGCTGAAGCTGAATATATTGCTCTTTGGGTCATCTTGTGCTCAAGCGCTTTGGATGAAGCAAACCCTCAAGGACTATGGCGTCAGCGTGAAGAATGTGCCTCTCCTCTGCGACAATGAGAGTGCCATCAAGATTGCTCACAACCTAGTTCAGCACTCGAAGACTAAGCACATCAGATTAGTCATCATTTTCTTCGTGATCATGTGTTGAAGGCGATATCTCCATCGAGCATGTGAAGGCGAAGAACAGCTAGCTGATATCTTCACCAAGCCCTTGGATGAGAAGAGATTTAGCAAGTTGCGGTGTGAGCTAAATATCTTAGAATCTTGAATGTTCTTTGAAAGGACACACATCCTAACCCTTATGCATAATTGATGACTTAGATGTGCAACACATGAAGAAAGCGTTGTTCCTCAATCAATGAAGAATAACACTCTAAGTGTGAAGAAATCAATGAAGAATTTGATTCTCGAGAACCCTCGACAATTATGCGCGGTGTGTGAAATCATCATTCTTATCTGGTGAGCTCACGCCACCACAAAAGTTGAAAATCTTCAATTTGAGTTTTCCTCATTTTTGAAATTCCTCGGTTTTCAAATTCTTCAACTTTGCAAAATCTTGATAGTTCCGTCTTCGTTCTTCATTGGCTATATATATATATATATATATATATATATATATATATATATATATATATATATATATATATATATATGAGTTTATGTCCTCTCTGACATTCACTTATTGCTAATTCTTCAAGTTGCGATTTACGCTAAGTGAATGTGATCGGACCCTTCCCTCTATGCTATACTCAACCCAATCTATTCACAAATTCTTCATATGCGTTACGATTGAAACTTCGTTCAAAGTCTTCTTTGGTCCTTGACAATTTGAAGAAATTGCGAGCGAAACTTTTAACAAATCTTATCCAAGTTTCGGTTTTACCGCTCAAACCGTTCCGCATCCCACGATGTATTAGTTTAATCACCCACGATCTTACGATCTCATACGCACGATGCGTGGGTGACATACGTCGCGTGAAGGAGAAAAGGCGAGGGCATGTTAGTCCAAAATCTTGGCGAACAGTTTTTCACCATGGCTATAAATACCCTTTACCCTCCTCACTTCATTTACTCCGCTCGATCGCTGTCTCTCGCTCGAGCTCTCCTCAAACCCTAAGCGCCGCCCTTCTCCATCGCCGCCCGGTGAGGAAAAGCTTCTTGCCTCGACCTCATCATCGTCATACTCGCGCGGCCGCGGAAATCTTCACTCCGCGCGCCGTAGTCATCTTCCTCTGCCAAGTTAGGGCGTGGAAGATCTAACGTGACGAACTTCTCTATAGTTCATCTCTGTTAAATCGTGTTCTTGATTCGGGTAATTAAAAGTCACTTTTATTACTCGCGTTGATTCTCAAATCTTTCGAAAATCTTCAAAGGTGTTTTACTCTTCAAAATCTTCACATATGAACACCTCACACACTATATGTTCTTGATTTATCTCCTAAGCATTCATTTCTTCAAGATTCCTCAATTGTGCGGATTTTCGATCTGTACAACTCTGGAACCTAAGGCAAGCAGCTTAGTGAAATTCCTCAAGGCTCAAGCTGGTCAAATTCCTCAAAACTTGCTTCTTTTGAAAAATCTTACGAGAACACATATGACCTCTCCAAATTCCTCGCACCTACACTCTGTTCACGGTACTCATGTCATTCTTTGAATCACTAGGTTCTCATCAACTTAACTCATTTGCAGCGTTCCTCGAAGAAAAACTGCATACTTCTTGAGTGCTCTATTGTTCAAATTCCTCACTGAAGAAAATGGCGATGGCAAGAGACCATGAAGGAGGAAAGAAACGGAAGTCATTTTGCTTTTGAAATTCTGAGGAAATATACAAAGACTCGCACACTTTTGATGAATCCAAATTTGGCAAGGAGACCAAGAACCGGCGCAAAGTCTTATCTGAGAGAATAGAAAGGAGATGGGCACGAGAATGGCGTGAATACCGCTATGTCACTCCTAAGTACATGAGGAAATTCGACTGAATCCTCCATGCCCAAGAGCTCCTCGGCACTTTGGCCAAGTTCTTGATCCACCAGCGTCAAGCGTGGTGAAGATTTTCTGAAGAATGGTCAGGCGCCAAGCCAAATTGGCAAGACAGGCCAAGGAGGCGGTGAGGAAATTCAATGAGGATCTGCTGCTGCTGCTGCTCTTGAGCCCTCGGTCAAACCGAGAAATCAATGCCAAAGAAGCCTTGCACGCAAGCCAAGTGCTTCACCGTCAGCGCCCTCACGGCCCAGTTCCTCAGCCGCGCCCTCACGGCAAATTCCTCAGACTGCTGCTGCTCATTCAAAATCCTCAGCAGCTCCCTCCAAGTCCTCAACACCTGTGCATCTTGCAACTTGTCAAAGGACTCAAGGATTCTCTATTGCTTGGTGTTTCACAAGTTCCTCAGCTGCACCAATGTCCTCAACAGGTCCCACTCTGCTGAAGACAAAAGCAACTGCTGGACGCGGTCCTCGGCCAAGTCCAAAGAAGAAACAGGTTGCATTCAACGTTCCCTCTGATGATGAAGCCTCTGATGAAGAACTTGAAGAAATCATCAGAGACAGACTGACCAAGGCCGCTAGAGCCAAAGGAACAAGTGTACCTCTGCTTTTGGATCCAAAGAAGATCCTAGACTTCATTGACTGTGGCATCGGGATCCACACTCCTCTTAGGATCTGCCTTGACTCTGGTCAAAGTCACATCTTGAACCATTTCATCTCGAAGAGAAATGGAAATTTGAAAAGGCTCGTGAATTGAAGAGAGCAAAAGCAAGAAAGAGAAGCTTACGAAGAAAAACATCATCAACTTGTCTCTGAAGAACTTCTTAAAGCTCAATCAGAAATCAAGCACTCGGCAAGGATTTTGATGCTTACAATCTTGTTGGCAAGGAGCCAAGGTGAGATTCGTCACTCGCGAATAGAATGTCAACTATTGCAGCTTCATCGCAACAAGAAAATCCTCGGTGAAGAATCTGCTCAGCCTCTTTGAAAAACATGCCAAGCACTGCTGATGACTTTCGGCGTCTTGATGAGAACCTAAGTTCGAGGCTGATGACTCCATTCCATTCTTGAAGAAATTCGGGGCATCCACTAGTGGTGTGCTGAAAAATCTGAAGAAAAGCAGGCAATTGCACGGTTGTGCTGAAGAAATTATACCACAATCCTCAGCTCCTCCTGCACCAAGACCAACTCCAATTCTTCCTTACGCCTATGAAGTGAAGAAGACAAAGGCTGCGAGCAGAGCGAGCTGCGGTGAAAAAAGGAAGGCATCGGTGCGTCAAATTCTTGACTGCGAAGAAATTGAAGCCAATGACCAGCTCGATTGAAAATCCTATTGATGCCATTCCCATTTCCTCCATGTCATCTAAGGAAATTGTTCCTTTGGAGAAGAATACACGATCCCAAGCGGATCGGATGAAGAAAATCAATCTGTTGCTACTTGAACAGCTTGATGAAGAAATTGAAGTGGAAGCTTTCCTTCACCTCCTGTTGCTTCCTCACCCGTGCCTCGGTTCACGGTGAAGAGGCGGTGTTGAGAAATTGAAAAAGAAGATGAAGATGTGGATATTGGGTGCACTACACCTGTAATGAGCGATGACTTTTGGGAAAGTCGGCACCCCAATACTCCTCTCTTCACTCCGCTTCAACAAGTTCCTCGATCACCGACTACTCTTTGTTCAAATGGGCTCTGAAGAAACTCATCCCCATCATCATCAACGAAGAGATTCCAGCCACTAGCTATTGAAGAACAAGCTGCTTGATCCTCAAAGCTGCACAAGAGAAGAACGAGAAATTCCTCACTGAAGAACACGAAATCGCGATTCACGAGGTTGTGCTTCAAATAACAGATATTCCTCTGCCCAAACCAAAGAATCCGTTTTCAAGCAAGCAAAAGTTCAAGGCTGAAGATTTCTTTTACGAGCATGTGTTCTTCTTGCCTACAATCCTTATGACTCTGCTCGAATGAGGAAAAGCGCACGGACTCCAACACAAGCAAATTTCTATTCCTCGGTGCTATTCGACAAGGACAAGATCTTTGACCATGAGCATATTCCTCATGTGGATATGGAATCACTGCCGTGCTTGAGCGATTACTCCGTGTTCTTCACGATGCGAGGCTGCTGAATTTCTGCACCGATATATGTGGTGGAATGAAGAACTCATTCTTGATTCTATGCCACCTGCACATCACGGAGATCTTTGAAGACATCAACTCATGGGTTACGGATTGGATGGTGAAAATACTCACTACAAGGCACCAAACAACTGAATTGCCGTGTCCTTCCTCTTGATCCTCCCCATGAATCTGCTCGTTGCCTTTACAATGAGCGTGAATGTCGATCACTTCATGCAAGTCTTGATGAAACCATTGAAGCGAGGACAAGCCCCTCGAACCAAATTCCTCGTCAAGGATTTGCTCTATGTGCCTCGGACTGTGTACAGAATCTTGGCGAAGACTATGAGTCAATCAAAGGCCACGACTCAAATGATGAAGGCGTCGTTGGCATCATGAAGAACTTGCTCTTCAATATCATTCATGGCGTTCTGTCAACTTCCATGATTTCTTCATGAGGACTCGGCAAACGTTGCAATGTCACCTTTTGAGCTGAAGCCATATCGCCTTGGATCATGAGATTCATAAGGCAAGATCTTCACTGAATTACAAAGGTGACACTCTGAACCATGGCAGCTTCCTGCCGCCCATTGAAGTCCTCAGCGACCAATTTCATCATCGATGACAAGGGCAAGGCAGCAGTTGTAATTGATGAAGGCACTCATCCATTGGATGGTCGAGTTCGCAAAGCTGCATCTTACTCCACCAATGGCGATTACTGCGGCGCATGATCTTGCAAAATACCTCAACCAAAAACAGCCTCAAGCAACTGCACCGGGTGATGGTGATCGTGAGTTACTCCTCGGTCTTCATCGGAAGGTTGATCGTAATCAGAAATGGGTCAGCGCCAATTTGCTGCAATTCTTCACAATATGACCTCAACGCATAATGCGGTGAAGAAAAACAAGTACTACCTTCATGAAACCCTCAACCACTTTGGGCTGTTCGAATCATGTCTACTCAGCGGAAGAATTGAAGACTATGGGTCTTGGGAAGCTTATATTGATGCGCACCACCTCAAAAGAAATTCAAGAGGTCAAAGTTCTGAGTTGGTGGCCAGCTCTTATTCTTCATCGCATGTGGCCCGATGAATTTGAAGATTTGGGCGACAACTGCGGCGGGCCCTACTTCAACAACCAACCCCGACAATGTTGGCGCTCCTCCATCGACTTGAATATCTTCAGGGGCGTTAGTCCTCAGTTTCGATCCTTTTGGTCATTTGATGACAAAGGGGGAGAAATCTGAGTTAGTCTTCAAGCGGGGTTATACTATGGGCGTTTTTATTAAGTTACAACTCTCGTTCTTCCGAAACTTTTATTGGATCGAGTTGTAATCTTAAACCCGATGGTGCCCTGATACTTTTGATCGTGCATTGTGCTGACTTTGCCTTTGTGCTCTAATACTTTTGATCGTGCTTCGATGCTCGATTTCGATCGCTATACTCGATGCTTTTGAAGCACTATGCTCTGAATGTGATATTTGAGCTCGATACTTTTGATGTGATATTCGCATGCTCATTCCTAGTCAATACTATTGCATGCATCTTTGAATCTCATCGAGCACCATATTTCATCATGCATTTCAAATTCTTCATAGTATATGTATCAAATCGTGTATGAATTACAAGATATAGGGGAGATCTCCATGATTCAAATCCTCAAATGTGCATTGCCTCAAAAGCAAATTCCTCACTATGCACATATCCGGGGAGCTCTTCTATATCTTGCAATCAAATTCCTCAATATCGTATTTACACTTCATATGTTTATCCCGTTGAAAACTTAACCTATGTTGTCATCAATCACCAAAAGGGGAGATTGTAAGTGCATCTAGTGCCCTTAGTGATTTTGGTGTATTGAAGACTTATAGGTTAAGAAACTGATCGTTTGTGAGTGTACACAGTCTATAAGTCTATGAGGAGTTTGATATTCTGAGAGAAAGTCGACCCTAAAATTGAAGTTCTTGATGAAGACTTTGATATTACGAAGACTTTACGAAGACTTTGAAAGTGAAGAAATTGGTGTGACCATGAAGACTTGATATTCATTCGAGGAATATGAAGCGTGAAGACTTTTGTTTTCGTAGTTTCATTTTCTCTTTCTTGAGTCATAGGAAACACGTCTTGTTAAAGGGGTCGAGGAAATACTAAGGAAAAATTTCCATGTGATGCTCAACTCAAAATCCTACACCTACCAATCCCTTGAGTGAAGCCATTGGAAATCTCATACTGATTCAGTCAAATTCTTGATGTGAGACGCAGTTCTTACAGTCCTTGATGACTTCTTTCTGGCGAGAGTTAGGAAGTCGCATGATCTGGTGCCTACACGATGAGAACATGATAGCCCGAGGACTTTGAAAGTCAAATTTCCGACCGTTGTTGTCTTTGGCCGTGGACAAAATATCTTATCCACCTAACGGTCATATCATTGAAGGTCATTTATGTCTTATCATGTCGGGCTGCTCCCTAGGCTATAAATAGCCGCCCCTACAACCACTAGCTGGTTGGCTGCTCCAAGAAGAACATGACACTTGTCATTTGAGAGCAACCTATCCTCAGGGACTTTGGCGAAAATCATCAAGTGAGGAAAATCCCAAAACCAAACCCCACAAAACCCCAAGTGATTGAGCATCACTGAAGAAATTGATCTGCGTGGATCCGGCGCTTATTACCTTTGAAGGCTGTGCTTCTTCCAGACGGTTAGGCGTCAAGGTCTAGAAACATCAAGAGGAATTGTGGATCGCCGAGTGACCAAGTCTGTGAAGGTTTGGAAGTCACTGAAGACTTACCACGAGTGATTGGGCCGAGGCCTGCGTGGTCTTAGTTCAAGGAGAACACGGTGAGGACTGGGTGTCTGAGTTGCGGCTCGAGAGGCGGGTGTCGGGGCTGTGTGTCCTCGAGTTTAAATACTCGGCCGCTCCAACAGACGCATAACCGAGACAGCAGTTGGAACTAGTCTACCAAATCATTGTCTTCACCAACCGATGGTTCTATTTCCTCAACTCATTCATTTCCTCATTACATGTTGCATGTTGTTCATATCTATGCTTGAAGACTTTGGTGAAGACTTTCACAAATTCCTCGAGTTCAATTTCTTGATCTGTTTGTCTTCATCTTGTTATCCCGTGTTTCGCTTCACTGTACTCTGTTCTAGTCTTCATTTCATCATCTTGACTATGTGTGTAATCTGCTACGCTTACATCCGAGTACTTATTCAGCTGCAAAGCAGTTCTTCGCTAAGGAATTTCCTCACGGCAAATTCCTCGATGAAGAATTTCATAAAATCGCCTATTCACCCCCTCTAGTCGATATAGCACTTTCAGCGAGGACAAGTGGCCTCCAAGGGCCCGGCGTCCGCGAGGATCATAAGTGAGGAGTCTGGACTAGGGGTGTCAGAGCTATTTGGACTATCAATATCCGCGGACTCCCGGACTACAAAGATAGAAGATTGAAGACTCGGCTCGTGTCCAGGAAGGTACTTTCCTTGGCGTGGAAGGCAAGCTTGGCGTCTGGATATGTAGATCTCCTACCATTGTAACCGACTCTGTGTAACCCTAGCCTCTCGGTGTCTATATAAACCGGAGGGCCTTAATCCGTAGAGACACAACATTACATCTCAACAATCATACCATAGGCTAGCTTCTAGGGTTTAGCCTCCTTGATCTCGTGGTAGATCTACTCTTGTACTACCCATATCATCAATATTAATCAAGCGGGGCGTGGGTATTACCTCCATCGAGAGGGCTGAACACAGGTAAAAACATTGTGTCCCTCGTTTCTGTTACCATCCGCCTAGACATACGATTCGGGACCCCCTACCGAGATCCGCGGTTTGACACGACATTGGTGCTTTCATTGAGAGTTCCTCGTAGCAAATGGCCGATAGGCTCGATGGCACCGACCATCAACAACATCCGGTGAGACTTTCCTCCCGGACAGGTCTTCATATTCAGCGGCTTTGCCTGCGGGCAATTCTCTTGGCCATCTGGAGCAGATCAGCTTCGCCCGGCCGTCAGTCGATTGAGCCCTAAACTTCACGGCCGATGACGCGGAGACTTGATCTTGACGGACTCGAGCCACGCCAGCAGCTGCTTTGCAGCGAGGGGGCGATCTAGCTCTGCCGCGGACGGTGCTTTGGTGGCGCACTCAAATCCGCCCGGCTACTTGCGGGCCGATTGCCCATAGCGAGGGCGGTGGATAAGCGCCGCCACAGGGGCTTCAACATCTCGGTGATGGGGCGAATACGATCTCGTCCCTTGCGAAACTTCGTGATCCCGAGGCGGACTCTCGCCCGGACTCCGAGCCTCCGCGCCCCGCCAATTAAGCCAGATTGGCGCCGGTTATGGAATTCACGCCGCGGGCGTCTTTCAACTTTTCGCCTTGTGGCGATATCCTGAATTCTCTGAAGCATCTCGCTATGCGGAGAATCTGGCGGACTATGGCGAGGATGGTTGGAGTTCGATCGACAAAGAAATTGAGCCCACCCACCACCACTTTGTAGCCACTATCGAGATTTAACCGACATGCTAGACTCGACTCCGATGACGCCGATGCTATGGGCGATGATGCGGAGGCGATCGAGACCAGCGCCCACAGGACCTTTGGAAGGCCACCTCGTCATCTGACGTCTACATAGTGGATACCCCAAAAGAAGGGATGGCAAAAAGCAGCGGAGAAGATTCCTAAAGAAACAGCGAAACACCGGCGTCGTGGCGCCGCTCTAAATCCGCCACAACAAGAATGGAGATTCCGGCACGGAGATAATAACACTCAGGAGAGTATCGAAGATGACCCCCTCTGCAAGATTCAGCGGGAGGGCCGAAAGCAAGCCCCAGCGGGGCTGCGAGGCGAAGGAGTTGAGGGCGATAATTATATGCCTCCCTCCGAAGGCGAAGCGAGCCTCAGCGATGATGAATTCGTCATACGAGAGGATCCCGTCGAACAAGAGCGCTTGAGCGCGGGCTTATAACCACGGCAAATAGCCTAAAAAAAGCAGCAACAACGGGCTGATCAAGATCGCTAGCCGATTGATGGATCGAGGTCCTCGCGGCGAAGAGTATAAACTCGAACTCCCCTCAAAAGTTACCCAAGGCGCAAGCTGCTCCCCGATTAGAGGAGGAAGCATACATACCTTTATCACCGGCGCGCGACATGGCTGACCGACCGCCCATGATCGCGGCGAAGGCATTCAAGGCCCAGCCAAGACCGTACCCGACATCGATCCGAGTCTGAAGCCAAAAGGAGCAGCGCCGGACTTGCGAGACATCTTGGAGGACAAAGCAAGGCAATCTAGATCCATCTATGGATCACGTGGGCCCTCGACCCACGGCGAATACCGTCGCACCGGACATAACGCCGGCGGGCCGAACACAGCGAACAACGCTCCTTGAGCTGCGTCGCGATATTGCTCAATCTGGCGCCGCACACCGTTATGCTTCAGCGATGAAGTAATGGATCATCGGATCCCGAAGGTTCAAACCCGTGAACGCCGAATCTTACGATGGTACAACAGACCCAGCGGTGTGGATCGAAGATTATCTTCTCCACATCCATATGGCCCATGGCGACGATCGCACGCCATCAAATATCTCCCTCAAGCTTAAAGGACCAGCCCGGCATTGGCTTAACAGCCTGCCCTTGAGTCGATTGGGTGTTGGGAAGACACGGAGGCGCGTTCCTTGATAACTTCCAAGGTACATCATTGAGACCACGGATGCCGATGACCTAAGCCACATTATTCAGCAGCCACACGAATCGGCGGACGATTACTGGACACGGTTCTTGACGAAGAAAAAACCAAATCGTCATTGCCGGATCACGGAGGCCCTTGCAGCCTTCAAACACAACATCCGGGGACGAATGGCTAGCCCGGCACTGGGGCAGGAGAAGCGAAATCCATGGCAGCCCTCACGCCGTTAATGACCGCTTTTGCGGGAGAGGATAGCTGGCTAGCCGCAGCAATAATCTCATAAAAATTCTGGCAGTCCGGACAACAAGGACAATCACGGCGAGTCACGTCGAATCAAAACAAGCGTCATACTAACGGTGGCGACAAAGAGGATCTGCAGTCAATGCGGATTCGAGGCTCCAAACCGGTCAGCGGAAGAAGCCATTTAAAGAACAACTCTGGGCCCGTCCAATCTGGAAAAATACTCGACCGCTCATGCGGATACATGGCACCCCGAAAAACCAGCTAATCACACCAATAGAGATTGTTGGGTGTTCAGGACGGCTGGCAAGTTAATTGCCGAGCACAATGACAAGGGCTAAATAGCAAAGGCGAGGAAGAGACCCGCCGCCAAACAACAAAGAGACGAAGGTTTCCCCATAAGTGAGGGCGGTGAATATGATTCTGCGACCCACATACCCAAAAGGAGAGGAAGCGTGCACTCTGGGGCGTCTATGCGATGGAGCGATCGCCCGAAGTTCAATCCATGGTCCTCTGTCCGATCACTTTTGATCGGCGAGACCATCCGACTAGCATACGCCATGGCGGATTCGCGCGTGGTCCTAGACCCAATAAATCGATGGATTTGACCTCACAAGAGTCTGATGGGCGGCGGCGGCCTTTGAACTGCTTTACCGAGGACACGGTCGCAAAATGGGCATAGACCCATCGAGGATCAAACCCACTAAGACAACCTTCAAAGGTGTCATCCGAGTGGAAGCCAAGCTATGCGAGCTCCGTCCTGCTGGAAGTGGTCTTGGATCCCGGATAATTTCGAGCGAAGAGTTAATCTTCGATATAGTCCCGTTCGTGGCGGCTATCATGCCTGCTCGGACGAACGCGTTGCAAAGTTCAGCGAGTGCCGCATTATGCATACCTAAAGCTCAAGATGCGGGCCCTCGCGGAGTTATCACGGTCAATAGAATACGGGCGCTCCTCGAGCGGAGGAACATCTGACTCTCACGGCAGAAATCTGAGCAGCCTTCTCGGCAATTCTCTAGTCCGGCAATTAAAAGCGGATGCATCAAAGCTGCCCGAACAACACTAACCAAGACCACTGGCGCGATCGAACACGCAGCGTAGCAATCGGCCCCCACCCTCGCCGTGTATGATCACAAGAATAACACTCTGCGTACATCATTACGCTTTGGAGATACCATGGGCGCGGGGAGGGCTTAACCTCAAGATTGAAGAGTGCGGCTCGACCGCACCGAGAGCTCGTGCTAAGCGCCCCTTTTTTATTTTTTATCTTTTGTTTTATATATACAGGACTCTATCAAATAGAAGCCACCTTGACGGCGAACTTGCGAACTCACAATACAACAGCGAGGGATTAAAGAAGGCTGCGGCGAACACTCGAGGTGGTCTCCGTTTCGAGCATTAAATTCAATTACATACACCAAGTCTGCAGCTTATCCTAGAGGACATGTTAATTTAGCGAATCCTAAACACCGCACTATTTGTATCGATCCGCTCTATTAGCAGACCTTCTTTTATAAATAACGCAGCATTTCCTTTTTGCAAGTTTATTACCTTTTTATGGCAATTGCGTTATCCTTTACAAAATGTTCACTATATGACATATTGCACCCGTATACTTTAGTGCGGCCGAATACACCGAGGGCTACATTTCCCCATACTACGGTGTGATTAAGTCCGAACACTTTCACAAGTCGGCACCCGAACTTATAGCATTATATGAATCAGCTCCGAATCATGTCTTGGGTCAATAGTTGGGTTTGCCCGGCTCCTATGTTTTGGTACCTTACGTTCCGTTCCGTCGGCTAAGGTAGCACTAGGAGAACCACTGCGATTGCGCCCGGTTGAGCAGGTTAACGCCTCGATGGAAAGCTAAAGCGGCGGCATGATAAGGCGAGAAGGCTGATCGCTGTTCGAGAGGTCTTTCGGGTCCCTAAAGACTCATGCCGCTTGGCGAAGTTCGGATGATGTCCGAGCGAAGGCGTGGATAGCGCCCGGATTGGTCTTCGAATACCGAGGACTTCGCGAAATTTAAAATTATAGAATTCTATGGCTAAGTGAGAGTTTTCAAGCATTATAAGTCCGGTCGCCTTGTTAAATGCGTGTTGGCGCCTCCTAGATGGACCCAAAGATGGGAACAAGAGTGCTCAAGTTTATCACGAACACCCGGCACTTTCGTGGCTTGGGGGCTGAAAGCCAACGACTTGCCATCTCTCGATTTAACAAGCGGCCGCCTGAAGGTAATATTTTAAATTCAACAAAGCGTTGCTCATGGCGCATATAAGCGAAGTTTTAGCGCGCAGGATAAACACACAGCGAGTTCACTCAAGGATTACATTAAGGGGGCACTCATCCGCGATATCGCGGCCTCCCTTCAGGACAACTTTATAATATCGCTCCGGCGTACGGTGCTCCTTGCTCGGTGGCGGCGGATCCGTGAGAAGCCTCTCCGCATCCAGCTTGCCCCATTGCACCTTTATGCGGGCGAGGGCTCGGCGCCTTCAATGCGGCGGAGGCGTTTGATCACGTCAGCCTGGGCATGCATCCACTAGCCGCCGCACTAGGCCAAAGTAGCTGCCGAGCATGGCTGCCCGAGCCCACCGGGGTATGAGGCCCTTCATGGCCTCCTCGGCTACCTTGTGGTGTTTGACCATTTGCTTGATTTGGTCGCTTGAAAGCACGGATGGCGGCCTCGGCATCTTGAGACGAAGACCTTCTCCGTTGAGCTCCCTCCTCGCCACGATAGAGCATGGCGGCATCGGGCGCACTTTCGCAGCAGATCTACAAATGCCCCCGAGAGCTCGAATTCGGGTAAGTATCCGGTAATTTACATTCACATGCTTGCTGCATGAAAAACGCCTTACCGCTGCTATCTTCTTCATGTCCTCTACCTCCTCACGGGCCCTCACGGGCCTCGGCCTTAGCGGTTGGCACTTTCGAGGCGAGGCAAGCTCGGACTCTTGAGTCTTGAGTCATGCTCCAAACTCTCATGCTTTTCATGAGAGCACGGAGCTCTTGCCGAACTTCCGCCCTTGGCGCCGCTTGCTTTTCTCGCTCGAGTCCGTTCGTGGCGCATTGCGTTCGGCCACGGACACGGCATCCTTGAGTGGCTGCCACCTTGTTAGTGGCCTGCGACCTTTATATTATCCTTGTTAATCTTGTTTGCAACCAAAACCCTTTTCTGTAAGGTACATATTTAAATCGGTGTTATTCACCTTCTTTTCCTTGAGCTGCCTCTTGGCATGGCGAGCTCTTGCTCCGACCGCTCAAGGTCCTTCTTCAGCGCCTCGACCTCCGCTGTTAATGCGGCGAGAGGTCAACAGCGCAACTGCAAACCCATATTGACATATTTTAGAGACCTGCGTATATCTTGTTAGATCCTTAGTCCGGTTTTCCTTCCGAACACCGGACTAAGTATCGAGAACTCTTGTCTATGCGGTATTATATTGCTTAATTTTAACCTTCTTACCTCAAAGCCTGTTAGAAGGCTGTTGCAGGCTTCGGTCAGCCCGCCCTTGGCGAGCTAGACCTTCTTAATCTCCGCACTCATGAGAGTGCGGTGTTCTTCTTCAATAGAGGCGCCTTTGAGCGCCTCCAGCAGGTTGTCCGGCGCCTCCGGTTGGACGGAGGCCGCCGGCGTCACGGTCCTGCCCCTCTTTCGAGGGGGCTGCTTGCCGAACCCTGGAGCCGCTACGGGTTCCGGAGTGGAGTCCGGCACAAAGTCCGGGGGGCTGCCTGACGGCGCCTTCGGAGCCTCCTCCTGGCACGTCCCCCTGTGGGATTCCGCCTCGTTGTCCTCGGCGCGTGGGGTAGAGGCAGTCGGGATGGAATTTACATCCGACGGCGCCAACGACCGCTCATCGAGTCGGGAAAGTTGTCACCGGCGGACTAAGGAAACAATGCTGCATTAGAAGAGCCTGCGTGACATACTATATCTGGCATATAAATGATCCGGATACTTACGATCTTGCCGGACGCCGGGCCCTTGGAGGCCACTCGTCCTCGCCAACGTTGATGTTGGCGAAACTGTCCGGGGGGATAGTTCTCCCCCTCTTGGACCCTTCGGCCGCCTCGATTGGGGAGGCCTTCCTCTTTCTCTCTCCCTCCTCCGGGAGAGAGTACTCCTCCTCCTCCTCGTCTTCAAGGGAGGAGTCCTCGTCGTCGTCATCAGACGCCTGATTGCGGGAACTCTTGCGAGTCCCCGTGGCCACCTTCTTGGCCTTCTTCTCCGGCACCACGTACGGTGCCGGAACCAGCAGCCTCGCTAAGCGGGCGTACACTGGTTCTTCTGGCATGGGAGCCGGGCTGATGAGCAGCTCGGCCTTCTCCATCCATTCCTGTCAAAGGAAGAGGCAGATTAAAAACCTCGCTGGAGTCAATCTAAATTACTACAAGTGTCCTGTAATGGGGTCGAATCACTTACCCCGTCAGGCGGAGGCTGCGAGGCTGAATCCGCGGTCTTGATCGCGGATCTTGGCGATCGGCGCTCTTGAACAGCACCCTCCGAGGCACCTTCGTGCGTTGTGTCGAAGAGCCCGCTCAGCGTCTGGTGCTGTTCGGATTAAACTCCACGAGTAAATGCCCTTTCTTGGCATGGGAGAATCCGCCGGAGGAGCATGACTGGACCACATCGGCGAGCGAAGCCCATTGCTCACTAGCTTCTTGATGCAGGCTCGAAGTCCGTCACCTCCACCGGATCACCCCCCTGCAAGCCCTTCTCTTTCCGGAGGTGAGCTGCGTGAGGATTCAGATCTGGTCGGGGCCGCCGCCCAAGTGGGCTTGCGGCTCGGTGATATAGAACCACCCGATTGCCACCCCTCGGCGGAATCCACGAAGGTCCCTTCTAGCCAAGGGCGTTGGGCAACTTGCCCAACATAAGCGCCTCCGCATTCGCTTGCGTCCCCTTCACAATCTTGACAGCGTTGAAGGTCTTGAGCCACAAGCCGAAGTGGGGCCGGATGGAGAGAAAGGCCGAGATGTTGAGGACAAAGTTCGGCGCCAGATCGTGGAAATCTAGGCCGTAGTAAAACATGAGCCCCCGGACGAATGGATGGAGCGGAAAGCCCAGTCCACGGAGGAAGTGGGGAAGGAAGACGACCCTCTCATGAGGCCCTGGGGTGGGGATAAGCTGCCCCGCGTCGGGCAGCCGGTCTGTGATGTCCTTTGGAGAGGTATCGGCGTCGCGCAGCTTGGTGATGTCCTCCTCGCCAGCGGTGGAGGCCATCCACTTGCCTCCCCTCCGGACATATTCGGAGAAAGGTCGAGGTGAGATCTTGTGAGCTTAGGCGTTGGAGCTTGAGTTCGCGAGGATGGATAAGCAAAGGAGGAAGAAGGCGTGGGTGAGAAGGTAAATTCTTATCCCTTATATATAGGCGGACAAAACTATCGTCCCTCACCAGCTGGTAAAACTTCGCTTATCTCCCAAGCGCCACCATCAATGGGGCGGTTGGGTTACCACTGCGTATTGATGAGAATCCCGGAATAAAGGGGACCACGATCTCTGCTTGACGGGGCGTGCCAAGGAAACCGCTTAGCTAAGCGCTACCGAGGTGGTACGATAATTCAAACAAGGGCTTGGTGCCGGTGTGATGTCACGCCCGGCGTAAATCGTCGGTGATTGGATCAATATATGTGTTTTATTCTCTCTACGTTTGGAATGTGGAAGTTATTTTGCAGAGCCAGACACTATCCTAGTGTTCATTATTCTCTCCGGATTATATAAGGGAGGAACCCGCCTTGCAATGCCGAACATTGTGCACGCCGGACTTATCATCATTGAAGACTGGTTCGAGGGAGCTCTTGAGGAGTCTGGACTAGGGGTGTCCGGACAACGGACTATCAATATCCGCGGACTCCCGGACTACGAAGATAGAAGATTGAAGACTCGGCTCGTGTCGGAAGGTACTTTCCTTGGCGTGGAAAGCAAGCTTGGCGATCTGGATATGTAGATCCCCTACCATTGTAACCGACTACTGTGTAACCCTAGCCTCTCGGTGTCTATATAAACCGGAGGGCCTTAGTCCGTAGGACACAACATTACATCTCAACAATCATACCATAGGTTAGCTTCTAGGGTTTAGACTCCCTGATCTCGTGGTAGATCTACTCTTGTACTACCCATATCATCAATATTAATCAAGCAGGACGTAGGGTATTACCTCCATCAAGAGGGCCTGAACCTGGGTAAAAACATTGTGCCCCTCGTTTCCTGTTACCATCTGCCTAGACGCACAGTTCGGGACCCCCTACCCGAGATCCGCCGGTTTTGACACCGACAGTAAGTATCCGGGTCATTCATATGCCGTATATTGTATGTCACGAAGTGTCCTTCTAATGCCGCATTGTTCCTTTAGTCCGGCCGTTGACGACTTTCCCGACTCGATGAGCGGGTCGTTGGCGCCGTCGGATGTAAATTCCATCCGCTGCCTCTACCCCACGCGCCGAGGACAACGAGGCGGAATCCCTGAGGGACGCGCGGGAGGAGGCTCGGGCGCCGTCGAGCAACCCCTCGGACTTTGTGCGGACTCTACTCGGAACCCGTGGCGGTTCTAGAGTCCGACAAGCAACCCCCCTCGAAGAGGGCGGGACCGTGACGCCGGCCTCCTTCCAACCGGAGGCCTTTGGATAACCTGTGGAGGCGCTCAAAGGCGCCTCCATCGAAGAACACCGCACTCTCATGAGTGCGGTGATTGAAAGGTCGGCTTCGCCAAGGCGGGCTGGCCAGCTCGCAACAACCTTCTAACGAGCTTTGAGGTAAGAAGGTTAAAATTAAGTAATATAATACCGCATAGGCGGTAGCCTCGATGCTTAGTGCGGTGTTCGAGAAAGAAAAAAGCGGACTAAGGATCTAACAAGATATAATGAGGTTGTTAAAAATATGTCGATATGGGTTTGCAGGCTCTTGTTGTTGACCTCTGCCGCGTGCTGGCGGAGGTCGAGGCTGAAGAAAGATCTTGAGCGGTCGGAGCAAGAGCTCGGCCATGCCAATAGGTAGCTCAAGGAAAAAGAAGGTGAATAACACTACTTTAAATAAGTACCTTATAGAAAAGGGTTTTGGTTGCAAACAAGATTAACAAGGATAATATATGTAATGGGGGCCACTAACGAGGTGGCAGCCACGAAGGATGCCGTGTCCGTGGCGAGCATAATCTGACCTGAGCGGACTGGCGAGAAAAGCAAGCGGCTTGGTGGCGGAAGTTCGGCAAGAGCTCCGGGCTCTCATGGAAAAACATGAGAGTTTGGGCGTGACTCAAGACTTCGAGTCCGAGCTTGCCTCGGCTCTCGATAGGGCCGAGTCCGCCAAGGCCGAGGCTGGAAGGCCCATATGGAAATAGAGGACATGAAGAAGATAGCGGCGGGTAAGGCATTTTTCATGCGAGCAAGCATGTTAATGTAAATTACGGATACTTACCCGAATCGGAGCTCTCGGGGCATTTGCGGATCTGCCGCGTAGTCGTCGATGCCTCTGCATTCTATCGTGGCGAGGAGGAGCTCAGCGGAGAAGGTCTTACGGTCTCGATCTGCTGAGGCCGGCCATCCAGTGCCCCCAAGCGACCAGGTGAAGCGGTGGTCGAACTCCTAAGGTAGTGAGGAGGCCATGAAGGGCCTCACTGGTCCGGTGTGGCCGGGCAGGCCATGCAGCAGCTACTTTGGCCTAGTCGCGGCGGCTAGTGGATGCATGCCCAGGCTGGATGTGATCAAGCGCTCACTTTGCATTGAAGGCGCTCGTCGGGCCCTTGCCCGCATAAAGGTGCAATGGGGCAAGCTGGATGCGGAGAAGTTTCTCACGGATCCGCCGCCGCCCGAGCAAGGAGCATCGTCTGTTGGGCGGTATTATAAAGTTGTCTGAAGGGAGCCTGCGATGTGCGGATGAGTGCTCGAGATGTAATTTTGAGTAGACTCATTGTGTATTTATCACTGGCGCTGAAAACTTCGTTTATATGCGCCATGAGCAACGCTTATTGAATTTAAAATATTACCTTACATGCGGCCGTTTGTAAAATCGAGAGATGGCAAGTCGTTAGCTTCAGCCCCCAAGCCACGAGTCTTTGGGGTGTTGGTGATAAACTTGAGCACTCTTGTTCCCATTATTGGGTCCATCTAGGGCGCTCAACACGAAGAACAAAGCGACGGACTTATAATGCTTGAACACTCTCCTTAGCCATAGAATTCTATAATTTTAAATTTGGTGAAGCCCTGGTATTCGGAAGACCGAATCGAGGCGCTATCACATATTCGTCGGACATCATCCGAACTTCGCTCGAAGCGGCATGAGTCTTTAGGGACCGAAATAACCTCTCGAACAGCGACGGTCTCTCGCCTTATCATGCCGGTCGGTTTTAGCTTTCTCCTTTGAGGAGTTAACCCGGCCTAACCGGGCGCAATCATGATGGTTCCCCAGTGCTACCTTAGCCGCCAGAGCGGGCGTAAGGTACCAAAACATGGGAGCCGGGCAAACCCAACTATTGACCCAAGACATGATTCGGAGCTGATTCATATAATGCTATAAGTTCGGGGTGGCGCACTTGTGAAAGTGTTCGGACTTAATTACACCATAATATGAGGAGCAGAAGCCCCTGGCGTATTCGGCCGTACCAAAGTAGGTGCAAGATGTCATAGAATGAACATGTATAAAAGGTAACGCTATTGCAATAAAAATGTAATGTACTTGCAAAAAGGAAGTGTTGCGTTATTTATGAAAGAAGGTCGGCTAATAAAGCGGTGATACAAATAGCGATAAGCAAGGGATTTGGACTAAATTAACACGTCCCCTCGAGGATAAGCTGCAGACTTGGTGTATGTAATCGAATTTAATGCTCGTAATGGAGACCACACGATTGTTAAATGCAGCCTTCTTTAGTCCACGATTGTTGCATCATGAGTTTGGCAAGTCTTGCCGTCGAACAAGGCTTCGATTAATGAGTCTGTATACATAAAAAGAAGAAAGGATAAAAAGTAAACCCAAGGGGTGCTCGCATGAGCCCTGGTGTGGTCGAACCGCACTCTTTGTCCCTTGTGATCAAGCCCTTCCCCGCGCCCATGGTATCTCCAAAGCGTAATGATGTACGCGAGTGTTACTTCTTGCGATCGTCTTGCTGGCGAGGGTGGGCCGCATACTCTGGCGATGCTCTGATCGCGCCGGTGGTCTTGGTTGGCATTGCTCTGGCGCGTTTTCTTTGTATCCGGCTTTTTAATTGCGGACTTGAGAATGCACGAGAAGGCTGCTCAGATTTCGCCGCGAGCAGCTGTATATTCCTCCGTTCGGAGGGGCGTTCCATATTTCCATTGACCGTGATGACTCCACAAGGGCCTAGCATTTTGAGCTTTAGGTATGCATAATGCGGTGCCGCGTTGAATTTTACAAGCAGCGGTTCGTCCGAAAGCGAGCATGATAGCCGCTGCGAAGCGGGACTATGTCGAAGATTAACTCTTCGCTTTGGAAGTTATCCGGTGATCCAAGACCACTTCGGTGTGGTGAGCTGTCTGCAGTTGGCTTCCACTCACAGGATGACACCTTTAAAGGTTGTCTTTGTAGGTTTAATCCTTAATGGGTCTATGCCCATTTTGCGCACTGTATCCTGATAAAGCAGGTTCAGGCTGCTACCGCCGTCCATCAGGACTCGTGTCAGGTGAAACCCATCGACGATTGGGTCTAAGACCAATGCGGCGAATCCGCCATGGTGTATGCTGGTCGGGTGGTCTCTTGATCGAAAGTGATCGGACAAGAGGACCATGGGTTGAACTTTGGGGCGATGGCTCCATCGCATAGGCGTCCGTAGTGCGCTTCCTCTCCTCTTGGGTATATGGGTCGCGTAGATCATATTCACCGTCCGCACTTGTGGAAACACTTCTATCCTCTATTGTTCGGGTGGCGGGTCTCTTCCTCGTCGTCGCTATTTAGCCCTTGTCATTGTCTTGACAATTAACTTGCCGGCCTGCTTAAACACCCAACAATCTCTATTGGTGTGGGTAGCTGGCTTTTCGAAGTGCCATGTATCGGCATAGGCGGTCGAGTATTCGGTCAGATGGGACGGACCGAGTGGTTCTTTTGAGCGGCTTCTTCGGTGACGGGTTTAGAGCCTCGGAATCCGGCATTGACTACCGTATCCTCCTTATAAATGCGCCCGTTAATGTGGCGCTTGTTTTTGATTCGACGTGACCTGCCGTTGTTGTCCTTAGTATCCGGACTGCCAGTGTTTTTACGAAGATTGTTGCTGCGAGCTAGCCAGCTGTCCTCTCCCGCACAAAAGCGGGTCATTAGAGATGTGAGGGCTGCCATGGATTTCGGCTTTTCCTGCCCCAGGTGCCGGGCTAGCCATTCATCCCGGATGTTATGTTTGAAGGCTGCAAGGGCCTCTGCGTCCGGACGATCGGCGATTTGGTTTTCTTCGTCAAGAACCGTGTCGTAATTATGCAGCCAATTAAATGCAGTTCTGAATGATGTGGCTTAAGTCATCGGCGTCGGTGAGTCGCTTTATCGTGCCTGGAAGTTATCAAGGAATCGGCCTCGGTCTTCCTAACACCCAATCGACTCTGCGGGTAGGCTGTTAAGCGGTGCCGAGCTGGTCCTTTAAGCTTGAGTGGGAGATATTTGATGGCATGAAGATGCGTGCGCCATGGGCCATATGGATGTGGAGAAGATAGTCTTCAATCCACACCGCGTGGTCTGCATTGTACCATCGTAAGATTCGATATTTATGGGTTTAAACCCTTGGGGATCGATGATCCATTACTTCATCGGTGAAGCATAGCGGGTGTCTGGCGCCCTGTATTGAGCAATATCGCGGCGTAGCTCGAGGGCGTTATGCGCTATGTTCGGCCCGGCGGCGTTATGTCGTGGCGACGGTATTTGTCGTGGGTCGTAGGGCGCACGTGATCCATAGATGGATCTGGATTGTTTTGCTTTGTCCTCAATATATCTCGCAAGTCCGTAGCGTTCCCTCTTGGCCGGCGCTTTTAGAAGCGATCTTGAGAGTGCGTATTTGGTGAGGGCTGGGCGCCTCTGTCACGACCACGAGGTGGTCGATCGACCATATCGTCTTGTTGGTGATGAAGGTATGTATGCTTCCTCCTCTAATCGGGAGCAGCTTGCGTCTTAGGTAACTTTTGGAGGCGTTGAGTTTATACTCTTGATCGCGAGGACCTCGGTCCATCGATCGGCCGGCAGATCTGATCAGCTTGGGCTGTTGCTGCTTTTTCTTTAGGCTATTTGCGTGGCTATGAACTGCGCTGAAGCGCTCTTGTTCGGCAGGATCCTCGGGTATGCGAATTCATCATCGTTGAGGCTCGCCGTCTTGGAGGGAGGCATATAGTTATCATCCTCAACCCCTTAAATCCCGCCGCCTGTCATGGGGGCTCGCCTGCGTCCTCTGTCTTTGAGTCTTGCGGGGAGGGATCGTCTTGGCACTCTCCGGGTGTTATTGTCTCCGTCTGGAATCTCCATTCTTGTTGTGGCGGGATTTAAGCGGCGCCCGGCGCTTGGCGTTTTGGCTGCTTCTTTAAAGAATCTTCCTCCGCTGCTTTTTCGCCATCCCTTCTTTTGGGGTGTCCACCATGTAGCGTCATATGGCGAGGTGGCCTTCCGGTGCCCGTGGGTCTTTGGGTCTGTTAAATCTCGGCATCATCGTCCATAGCGTCGATGTCGCCGAGTCGTAGTCTAGCATGTCGGTTAGATCCTCGATAGTGGCTACAAAGTGGGTAGTGGGTGGGCTCTGAATTTCTTCGTCGTCCAGAACTCCAACCGTCTGGCCATAATCCGGCCAGATTCTTCCGATAGCGAGATGCTTGAGGAATTCAGGATATCGCCAAAAGCGAGTCTTGAAAAGATGCCCGTGGCGGTGAATTCCATAACGGTGCCCAATCCGGTTTAATTAGCGGTAGCGGGAGGCTCGAGTCCGCGAGGAGTCCGGCGTCTCGGGATCACAAGTTTCACGAGGGGCGAGATTGGTATTGGCTCCATTGCCATAGATGTTGAAGCCCCAGGCGGCGTCTATCCACCTGCCCCGTCATGGGCAATCGGCTCCGGGCTAGTAGCGCGGGCGGGTTAATCTTGACCTTCAAAGCCTTTGTCCGTGGCGAGCTAGATCATGTCCATAAATCCGCGGTCTGTGGCGCTTGGATGTGGCTCGAGTCGTCGAAGATCAAGTCTCCGTGGTCATCGGCCGTGAAGCTCAAGCTTCCAAATCGACTGACGGCTAGAGGCGTAGCTTCGATCTGCTCGGATGGCCAAGAGAATTGGCCCGCGATGCAAAAGCCGCCCGAATCTGAAGATCTGTCCGGGAGAAAAGTCTCACCACGGACAGCGTTGATGGTTGAAGGTGCCATCGAGCCTATCGGTGGCGACAGAGGAACTCTCAATGAAAGCACCAATGTCGGTGTCAAAACCGGCGGATCTCGGGTAGGGGTCCCGAGCGTGCGTCTAGGCTGATGGTAACGAGGAGGCGAGGGGCGCAATGTTTTACCAGAGTTCGGGCCCTCTCGATGGAGGTAAACCCTCGTCTGCTTGATTAATATTGATGATATGGGTAGTACAAGAGTAGATCTACCACGAGATCAAGGAGGCTAAACCTAGAAGCTAGCCTATGGTATGATTGTTGAGATGTATGTTCGTCCTATGGACTAAGGCCCTCCGGTTTATATAGACACCGGGAGGCTAGGAGTTACAGTCGGTTACAATGGTAGGAGATCTACATATCTGTATCGCCAAGCTTGCCTTCCACGCCAAGGAAAGTACCTTCGGGACACGAGCCGGAGTCTTCAATCTTCTATCTTCGTAGTCTTGGAGTCCGGCGGATATTGATAGTCCGGCTGTCCGGACACCCCCTAGTCCAGGACTCCCTCAAGGAGCCTTCGGGCCATGTGACGTTGGGCATCTTGCCTACCATGGAGCCTCCACACTCTGCTTGTTGGCCACTCACCACCTTCGGCTTCACATTGAAGGTCTTCAGCCATAGTCCAAAGTGAGGTGGGATGCGGAGGAAGGCCTCACACATGACTATAATGCCGAGATGTTGAGGATGGATTTGGGGGCTAGATCGTGGAAGTCTAGCCCGTAGTAGAACATAAGTCCGCGGACGAATGGGTGGAGAGGGAATCCCAGCCCGCGGACGAAGTGAGAGACGAACACCACCCTCTCATGGGGCTCGGGGGTGGGTACGATTTGTCCCTCAACCGGAAGCCAATGGGTGATCTCCTTGGCCAAGTAACCGGCCTCCCGGAGCTTCGTGATGTCCTTCTCCTTGACGGAGGAGGCCATCCACTTGCCTCCTACTCCGGATCCGGACATGGCTAGAGTGCTTTTTTGGACGGAGAAGGCGAGAGCTTGGGTGCTGGAGCTCAAGAATGGATGAGTAGAGGAAGGAGAAGGCGTGGGTGAAAAAGGGTGAATCCTTATCCCTTTATAAAGGCAGTAAATGTCATGCGCCTCCCCACTCGCCTTGAAACTCGCCTATTCCCCAAGGGCCGTGCATGTGGCGCAGTTGGGTTACCCATGCCTGTATTGATGAGAATCTGGCAATAAGGGGACATGATCTCTGCTTTGATGAGACATGCCAATAAAACCGCACCTCGAGATATGAAGCGGCAGGCTAAAAAATGGTTCGAATAATGACTGGGCGATGACGTGATGTCATGCTACGAAAAGTTGTCAGTGGATTGAACTCGTGGAATATTATACTCTCTACGGTTGTGTGTGGAACTTGTTTTGCAGAGCCGGAAACGATTCTTGTGTTCGGAGACTATTTTGGAGTATTCGGAGAAGGAACCCACCTTGTAATGCCGAAGACTATCTGTGTGCCGGACACCTCGTCATTGAAGCTTGGTTCAGGGCTACTGAGGGAGTCCGAGATTAAGGGGTCCTCGGACAGTCGGACTATTAACATAGGCCGGACTGTTGGACTATGAAGATACAAGACAGAAGACTTCGTCCCATGTCCGGATGGGACTCTCCTTTGCGTGGATGGCAAGCTTGGTGATTCGGATATGTAGATTCCTTTCTCTGTAACCGACTTTGTGTAACCCTAGTCCCCTCCGGTGTCTATATAAACCGGAGGGTTTAGTACATAGGGTAGAATCATAATCATAGGCTAGACTTCTAGGGTTTTAGCCATTATGATCTTGAGGTCGATCGACTCTTGTAATACTCATATTCATCAATATCAATCAAGCAGGAAGTAGGGTATTACCTCCATAGAGAGGGCCCGAACCTGGGTAAACATTGTGTCCCCCGCTTCCTGTTACCATTAGCCTTAGACGCATAGTTCGGGACCCCCTACCCGAGATCCACCGGTTTTGACACCGACAACGACCTCGACCTCAACCCAGGTGGCCAGGCTACAGCACCCGGCATGCTGCAGCCACAGCTCAAGCGTCCTCCTCGGTGGCAGCTCGTCGGCAAAGAACATCAGGAGCCGGATCCACGAGGCGGGTGGCATCGCTACCCACACCACGAACTCGCGCGAGCTTCCCTTGGCATGGGTCCGTGGCTCAGCAGGCAGGACGGCAACGGCTCGTCCACCACCAACTGGGATTGCTCGATGGCGCACGTCACCGTCCTGCACCCGGGCATATAAGGGAAGGGGGAACCTGGGCGGAGGCCTTGATTGCCAAGGCCTGCTCACCTCTTGCCTCTCGCCGGTATCGCATGGACGGTAGAACCACTTCTTCGGCGGGAATGGATCAGGCCCCTCCTGAGGGGCCTTCCCCTTTTCGGCCACAAAAAACCTCCTAATCAGCGCCATGGAAGCAACCGCAAGATGGAGAAAGAAAGGGGATGAGCAGCAAGAAGACAGAGGAAGAGATGAGTGAGTGAGGGGCTCTGCCCCTCCCCCCATTTACAAGCCGGAGGGAGGCCAATAGCCGGCCTCCACGACCTCGCATAATGAAGATCTCCTGCATGCAGCATCGACTCGTTAAGTCGAACGGTTGCCGAGGCAGCATGGGGAAGTGGAGACGCCCACGTCCCAACAATCACCATGCATCGTTCAAGGCCACAGGTGGTTAGGGCCCACGGTGCTCCGCACTTGCCCTTTGGCTTCGCCTAGAAGCCAAGTTGTAGGATCGTTGAAGGCAAGAGTGTCTAGAGGGGGGGTGATTAGACACCTCGACAAGATAAAAGTTTATGCCTTTTGATTAACACAAGTTTTTAGCAAGTTCACAATAGGGATCAAATCGAGCATCATGCAAACAAGTCGAGCAACATACTACACATGCAATTCTAGAGTATGGGGCAGCGGAAAGTAAATTGCATAAATAGTAAGTGAGAGATTGTGAAGAGCAAACGCAATTTGGAGACACGGAGATTTTTCTCGTGGTTCCGATAGGTGGTGCTATCGTCAATCCACGTTGATGGAGACTTCAACCCACGGAGGGTAGCAGCTGCGAGAGTCCACGGAGGCTCCACCCACGAAGGGTCCACGAAGAAGCAACCTTGTCTATGCCATCATGGCTTCGCCCACGGAGGACTAGCCTTACTCGGGGTAGATCTTCACGAAGTAAGCGATCTCCTTGCCCTTACAAACTTCTTGGTTCAACTCCACATCTTGTGGAGGCTCCCAAGCGACACCTAACCAATCTAGGAGGCACCACCCTCCAAAAGGTAATAGATGGTGTTGGTGATGATGAACTCCTTGCTCTTGTGCTTCAAATGATAATCTCCCCAACACTCAACTCTCCTCACTGATTTGGCTGTGGTGGAAGAAAGGATTGAGTGGAAAGCAACTTGGGAAGGCTAGAAATCAAGTTTCATATGGTGGGAGTGGAGCAACTTGATCTCAACACAAGGGTAGGTAGTTTTCTTCTCGAAATGTAAGGTAGGAGTGGTAGTTCTTTCGATGGCTCTCTCCACGAATGAAGAGGAGGTGGAGGGGTATTTATAGCCTCCACACAAAATCCAACCGTTACACATTTGACCAATCTCGGTCGGACCGAAGTTGACAACTCGGTGGGACGAAAGTTCAAATCTTGTGAGCGTTGGGATTTTCGAGTGGGACCGAAAATACAATCTCGGTTAGTCCGATTCTTCCAAAGTCTAGGGTTTGCCGTTCTCGGTGGGACCGACTTTCTCATCTCGGTGACACCGATTTGAGTACAGAAGGTTACAGAAGCTTGGCAACACTAGTTTCGGTATGACCGAGTTTGGAATCGGAAAATCCAAAATTCTTAGGGTTTGGCTATATGGCTGAGGTGGTTCATCTCGGTGTGACTGAGTTTATGGAATCGGTGGGACCGAGATTACTTATGGGTTTATGTTGGAATGAAAGATTGCTGATAGTTTGAGAGATAAATCACTAAGCACTTAGAGCAACCAGATCATCATCATAACCTCATCCCCTTTTAATAGTATTGGCTTTCCTATGGACTCAATGTGATCTTGGATCACTAAACCAAAAATGGAGTCTTGAGCTTTTGCCAATCCTTTCCTTAGCATCCTAGGGGTTCACCTCTTGATCCTTTTGCCATGCGAGTGATTGACTTTCTGAAACATACTTGATGAAAACATTAGTCCAACCACAAAGTATGTTGTCATTAATTACCAAAACCACCTAGGGAGCAAATGTGCTTTCAATCTCCCCCTTTTTGGTAATTGATGGCAACACACAAAATAAGATATCAAAGCTTACTAAAAGAAAGACAGGATTATCATTAAAGCTTTGACAAACATGTAGTACACAGGCTCCCCCTACAAGTGTGCAAGATTTTAGATTTTGGTTTTGGACTACCACAAGCACACATGAGAGAAAAGCAAGATGTGCTACATGCAGCTTGGCTATATGCATCAGAGCAGATGAGGATAAGTGATTGATGATGCATATGTGCATGGTGATTTCTTGCAAACAAGTATTCACAAGCAAGTCACCATCATGCACACTCTGCAAGATGCATATACTTACCTTGAAGTTCCTTGGCATTGTACCTGAGGAAATAAGCTTGAGAAAACAAGGTTAGGTAACACAAGAGTATTCCTCCAACCAACAGCAAGAACATCAAGAGAACCAAGCCAGGGATGACATGTATAAAGAGTGTCTCATGTTGAGCACTAGCTTGAATCAGCTGACATGTCTCCCAAGACTGAAAGATTTTCAATGAGCTCTGAGAGATTTTGCTTTTCATAAGATACCAATTGTGCTTTTCAGAAGATACCAATTGTGAAAGCAAGAGAAGCAAAACCAAAGAAAATAATGCCAAAAGTATTCTTTGTGAAAATATGGCAAAGCTTTGATGTGATCCTCTCCCCTTAAGGTAAGATTGTTTTCTTCCTTTAAATTTTCTTTTCTCCCTTATCCTCCAATCTTCCCTAAGCTCCCCTAAATCTTCTCCCCTTTGACATCAAGTGCGAAAAGGACGATAAACCGGGAAGGGCGGGAAAAATGGAAGGAAAGAAGTGGGATCCTTAAGAATCAACTGAGCAAATTAAGTATTCAAAGGAAATCATTTAGTGGAACTGCAGAAGATGATGTCTGGTGAATGTAAATCGGTGACACCGAATTGATATGGATCGGTGAGTCAGAAAGTCGAGACTTAGGGCAGATCCTTTTGGTCGGACCGAAGTGATTGAATCGGTGGCCTTGAGTTTAATTCAAGGAAATCAGAAATAATTCAGCTCACTTTGCAAGGAATGTTTCAAAAGATTTGCAATGAATTTGTAAATGATTTTCAGGGAATTGATCGAGCCAAAAGATATACACAAGAACAGAAGAAACAGAAATGAAAAAGATTGCTAGATGAAGTTTTTTTTTGTTGTTTAAGTAAGAAAACTCAATGAGAATAGCAGAGAAATTCAAAAACCATATGTACTTCATCTAGACAGGGGTCGGCGACTAGGTCACCTATGTTTGAGTATATTGACTTAGGAGTCAAATGAGAACATTTGATCATAGGTCATACTCATCGTTTAGGCTCAAAATGGGGTTGCCATTTTTCGATTAATCTTTTGATGTGATCACATCTTTTGAAGCTGCTTGTTCTCATGACTTTGAGCAAAGCTTCTTCAAGATGTGAAAAACATACCTTGGGCTTGTTGTTGCTTGTATTCATGTAGGTGAACTTGATGTTGATGCTCATAGAATGTGAAGTTGGAGCACCATTTCCAATTGTATAGTTCATCTTCCTACATGGGTTAGGCAAGCAAGGAAATTCTCAAGAATGTCCAAGATGACAAGAGTAAAGTACTAGAAGTATAAGGTGTCATAAAGGATATGTGGAATTTTGTTCCTTGAACTCAACATCCCAAAGAGCTAGATACTTGGTCAATGACAAGATTACTCATGATTTGAGTGTGTGATAATCTTGTAGAATGTAGTTCATCCAAGTACCTGCAAGGAGTTAGATGCAACACAAGGGGGCAAATGTGTCCAAGACATACGATCATCATCATAAGAGAAGTATCAAGGATTAGTCAATTAGGCTCATGCCTTGCATGCATCAATGAAGTTTTCACTCCAAGTTTGAAGCATCAATGATGTTCAACTCACTCCTTAAGCGACAAAACACTTTCTCATCAAGTGGTTTTGTGAAGATATCTGCAAGCTGTTTGTCGATCTGAACATGCTTAAGATCAATGTCACCCTTAGCAATGTGATCACGAATGAAATGGTGCGAACTTCAATGTGTTTAGTGCGAGAGTGTTGCGGGATTGTGTCCAATCTTAATTGCACTCTCATTGTCACAAAGCAAAGGAACATGTCTCGCATGTATCCCATAATCTTTAAGCGTTTGTGTCATCCATAGGCCCAGAGCACAACACGAACCAGCAGCAATATATTCTGCTTGGCGATAGATAATGATACGAATTTTGTTTCTTGGATGACCAAGATACAAGGGATCGACGAGAAATTGACACGTGCCGAAGTTGACTTTCTATCAACCTTGTCTCGGCATAGTCCGAGTCGGAATAGCCAACAAGATCGAAAGAGGCCCTCTTAGGATACCAAATGCCAAAGTTAGGTGTGTGTATCAAATATCTCACAATCCTTTTAACAGCTTTAAGATGACATTCTTTAGGAGCAGCTTGATATCGAGCACACATGCATACACTCAACATTATGTCAGGACGAGAAGCACAGAGATATAGTAGAGAACCAATCATGGATCGATAAACCTTTTGATCAACAGGTTCTCCATCTTTAGTCAAGTCATTATGTCCACTAGTAGCCATGGGGGTTTTCATACCTTTGCTCTCTTGCATGTTGAACTTCTTGAAGAGATCCTTAGTGTACTTTGTTTGTGAGACAAAAGTACCCTCCTTAGATTGCTTGATTTGCAACCCAAGGAAAAACTTGAGTTCACTCATCATGGACATCTCATACTTCTCCGACATAAGCTTTCCAAACTTCTCACTAAAATCAGGGTTAGTTGAACCAAAGATAATATCATCAACATATATTTGGCACACAAATAGTTCACCGTCAACCCTTTTTGTGAATAGCGTTGAGTCTATTTTTCCAATCTCAAATCCTTTCTCAAGAAGAAAGCTAGTCAAGCATTTGTACCAAGCTCTAGGGGCTTGTTTAAGACCATAAAGAGCTTTGTGCAATTTGTAAACATGATTAGGCCTTTTAGGATTCACAAATCCGGGAGGTTGTTTCACAAATACTTCCTCCTCAATTTCACCATTAAGGAAAGCACTTTTAATGTCCATTTGATAGAGAGTAATATCATGGTGGTTGGCATAAGCAAGAAGAATGCGAATGGACTCAAGTCTAGCAACGGGGGCATAGGTCTCACCATAGTCCATACCTTCGACTTGTGTATAACCTTGTGCTCTGAGGCGAGCCTTGTTGCGGATGACTTGTCCATCTTCATCTTGCTTGTTCGAAACACCCATTTGGTTCCAATAGCGTTTTGGTCATCATTGGGCTTCTCTACCAAAGTCCAAACATTGTTCCTCTCGAAGTTGTGTAGCTCTTCATGCATAGCGTTCACCCAATCCGGGTCTTCAAGCGCTTCTTCTACCTTCATAGGTTCAAGACTAGAGATAAATGAGTAGTGTTCACAAAAGTTAGCTAAGCGAGTTTTAGGCGAGTGATTCTCCGGTCGATGTCATTCATCATTTGTTCCACAGGATGGTCCTTCTTGACTCTTGCTCGAACTCGGGATAGCTTTTGTCGTGGTCGAGGCTGAGCTTCCTCATCATCCTCATCTTCTTCTTCATCATTGTTGTTGGTGTTGTCTTGAGGTGGTGGAGAAGGAGGTTGTGGTGGATCTTCTTGTCGCACTTCCTCATCTTGGTGAGTTCCACTTGTGGAGGCCTCCATGTTCCTTGAGGTTCACCTTGCCGTGAGGTGGGGGCTCCACATATGTAGATAAGGTACTCTCCTTCACTTCCATGGGACGAATCTTTCCAATGGATAAATCTTGAATGGCTTCGATGGGTCCTTGTCTCCTACATCAATAGGCATTTGCTCTACTTGCGAGCCATTAGATTCATCAAACTTCCGTCTACCGTCTCTTCAACCTTTGGGTGAAATTGTTGTGAACACGGTAGGTGTGAGAGTTTGATCCATAACCGAGGAAAAAGCCTTCATGAGTTTTAGGAGCAAATTTAGACCGACGATGCTTATCAAGGATATAGCACTTTGAACCAAAGACACGAAAATATCCCACTTGGGGTTTGTTACGTAAGGAGCTCGTATGAAGTCTTGCCGAGGAGCTTGTGGAGATAAAGTCTGTTGATAGCATGACAAGCTGTCTCGACGGCTTCACCCGAAGTGTTTGGTGTCTTGTATTCATCAAGCATTGTTCTCGCCATCTCAATGGCGTTCGGTTCTTCCTCTCAACAACTCCATTTTGTTGAGGTGTGTACGTAGCTGAGAACTCATGTAGAATCCCTTCCTCATCGAGAAAAGAGTCCACATGGGCGCTCTTGAACTCCGTTCCGTTGTCACTCCGAACTTTCTTGATCTTCACCTCAAATTGATTCTGAGCCTTTCTTGCAAAGGTTTTGAAGATTCTCTGAACCTGTGATTTGTCATCAAGGAAAAATACCCACGTAAATCGGGAAAAATCATCAACAATAACTAGACCAAAGGAGTTACCACCAAGGCTTTTGTAAGCATTGGGACCGAAGAGATCCATATGAAGAAGCTCAAGCGGTCTCCTTGTGGTCATGATATTCTTCACGGGATGATTTCCACCTACTTGTTTTCCTGCTTGACATGCACTGCAGAGTCTATCTTTGTCAAAGAAAACATCTTTAACACCAAGAATGTGATCACCTCTAATTAGCTTATCTAGATTACGCATACCAACATGTCCAAGCCTTCTATGCCAAAGCCAACCTTTAGCAGATTTAGCAATAAAGCAAGTTCTAGGTTGAGCTTTCTTAGTGAAATCGACAATGTATAGGTCACCTCTACGAATACCAGTAAAAACCATGTTATGATTGTCACTACGAAAAACTTGGCAATCTACTTTAGTGAATAGCACATTGAATCCAAAGTCAGCTAATCTAGACACGGAAAGTAAATTGTATCCAAGTGATTCAACAAGCATGACATTTTTAATGGAGCTATCATGAGATATGGCCACCTTACCAAGGCCAAGTACCTTACCCTTGGAGTTGTCTCCAAAAGTCACATACTTGCGTGGACCATCGTTCTTTGCAAGCTCTCGAAACATGTCTTCATCTCCGGTCATGTGATCGGTGCATCCACTATCAAGAATCCACTCTTTTCCCTTTGGATATGTAGTCTCTCAGATTTGCCATAAGATGAGACTCTTCATGATCTTGTCTAGCTCGGTGTCGAATCGAGATGTCGTCATCATGCTCATGCTCATCATCATATTGACCCATAGATAATTCATCATCAATACCTAGGTCAATTTGACAATGACTTACATCAGTTTTATCAATGTGATAATAATCATCGGAATGCAATACAAGAGCATTTCTAACTCGAACATTGATAAAACCGGGATCACCCTTCTTTTTCATAAGATCACGAAGCTCAAAGAAGCATTTATCAAAGTTGGGATCTTTAGGGCGCATCATATCAAATTCAATAGTCTTGTATAGAATTTCATCGAGACCTCTCAAAGAGTAGTCGGATAAAGTTCTTCCAAGAACTTCCACATAGCATAGGCGCACACAAAGTTTGTGACAAGCTCAAGCAAGTTATCGGGCAAACCTCTAATGATAAGATTGGCAGTTCTAAGGTTTGAAGCAAATCAAGCTCTTCATCCATAGTAGGGTGCAAGGGGTCAAATGGTGGTACATATGGGGTTTCAACATATTTGCATAAGTTGTACATCTTAAAGATAGCAAGCATTTCAATCCTCCACGAGTTATAGGACACTCCATCAAGAATAGGCACTCTATGACTAACACTCCCAAACGTAGACACGTCCATCTTCCTCCAATGGTGTGCAAACCAAAGCAATGGAGACCAAAGCTCCGATACCAATTGTAGGATCGTTGAAGGCAAGAGTGTCTAGAGGGGGGGGTGATTAGACACCTCGACAAGATAAAAGTTTATGCCTTTTGATTAACACAAGTTTTTAGCAAGTTCACAATAGGGATCAAATCGAGCATCATGCAAACAAGTCGAGCAACATACTACACATGCAATTCTAGAGTATGGGGCAGCGGAAAGTAAATTGCATAAATAGTAAGTGAGAGATTGTGAAGAGCAAGCGCAATTTGGAACACGGAGATTTTTCTCGTGGTTCCGATAGGTGGTGCTATCGTCAATCCACGTTGATGGAGACTTCAACCCACGGAGGTAGCGGCTGCGAGAGTCCACGGAGGCTCCACCCACGAAGGGTCCACGAAGAAGCAACCTTGTCTATGCCATCATGGCTTACGCCCACGGAGGACTAGCCTTACTCGGGGTAGATCTTCACGAAGTAGGCGATCTCCTTGCCCTTACAAACTTCTTGGTTCAACTCCACATCTTGTGGAGGCTCCCAAGCGACACCTAACCAATCTAGGAGGCACCACCCTCCAAAAGGTAATAGATGGTGTTGGTGATGATGAACTCCTTGCTCTTGTGCTTCAAATGATAATCTCCCCAACACTCAACTCTCCTCACTGATTTGGCTGTGGTGGAAGAAAGGATTGAGTGGAAAGCAACTTGGGAAGGCTAGAAATCAAGTTTCATATGGTGGGAGTGGAGCAACTTGATCTCAACACAAGGGTAGGTAGTTTTCTTCTCAGAAATGTAAGGTAGGAGTGGTAGTTCTTTCTGATGGCTCTCTCCACGAATGAAGAGGAGGTGGAGGGTATTTATAGCCTCCACACAAAATCCAACCGTTACACACATTTGACCAATCTCGGTCGGACCGAAGTTGACAACTCGGTGGGACCGAAAGTTCAAATCTTGTGAGCGTTGGGATTTTCAGTGGGACGAAAATACAATCTCGGTTAGTCGATTCTTCCAAAGTCTAGGGTTTGCCATTCTCGGTGGGACCGACTTTCTCATCTCGGTGACACCGATTTGAGTCTGAAGGTTCTGAAGCTTGGCAACACTAGTTTCGGTATGACCGAGTTTGGAATCGGAAAATCCGAAATTCTTAGGGTTTGGCTATATGGTGAGGTGGTTCATCTCGGTGTGGTGAGTTTATGGAATCGGTGGGACCGAGATTACTTATGGGTTTATGTTGGAATGAAAGATTGCGATAGTTTGAGAGATAAATCACTAAGCACTTAGAGCAACGGATCATCATCATAACCTCATCCCCTTTTAATAGTATTGGCTTTCCTATGGACTCAATGTGATCTTGGATCACTAAACCAAAAATGGAGTCTTGAGCTTTTGCCAATCCTTTCCTTAGCATCCTAGGGGTTCACCTCTTGATCCTTTTGCCATGCGAGTGATTGACTTTCTGAAACATACTTGATGAAAACATTAGTCCAACCACAAAGTATGTTGTCATTAATTACCAAAACCACCTAGGGAGCAAATGTGCTTTCACAAGTCCGAGCGCACCTTGGGCCCGGGGGCTACTGTCGACGTTCTGGATACGGGGGTACCCAGACTTGCCTGCCTGCGGCGCATAGCGTGGCTCCATCGACGGCCTGGTATGGCCCAGTTCCAGCATCAACAACTCAAGACCCTCGCGAGGGGCCAAGCCACGCGAGGCGGGCGACACCAAGACCTCTAAGGGGATCGGCCTCCTCAGGCTAGCTCTCGAGGAGCGAAGATCGCTATGCAAGGTACACCTCATGAGGCTCAGCTGACGTGAGCCATGACGATCAAGGCCAAGCGGGCGCCAGCAGGCGCTGAGTACCAGTTTCCTCTTTGGTGCAAAGGAAGCAAGCAGCAGGCACGGAGTCCCGAGGAATTAGCCAAAGGTTTCCATTCTGGTGCAACAAGACCAAGACCGGCAGGATGGCATGACGGAGGTCATCGCCGAGCCCACCACAGCGTCACGACCAAAGGCTTTTGCAAGCGAAGACCACTTTAGTTAGGATTGGATGTACTTCTTGTCCCCCTTCAAATCTGGCCGTTGTGGGATCCCTTCCCGCCGACATTTGGGAAGAGGTCCAAGGCCACTATAAATAGGACTTAGACGCCACCATAGAAAGGGGAAGATCTGAACGGAGCAAAGCCATACCTCCTTTACTAGCTCCCTCAAACCCAAGAACACCTCACCTCCTGAGGTTGTTCATCCACTGTACTAGTTCATCCTCAACCCCTCGAGGCAATCCACCACAAAGCTGGAGTAGGGTATTACACCGCAAGGTGGCCCAAACCTGGATAAACTATTGTGTCTCTCTGTCCTTTTGAGCTCGATGCGCTAGGCTGTGAGGAACACGAGTAGGCAGGTTGGGTAGGTTGAGATCTCTGCACGCATCCCAGAGTTCGAACCTATCAAGGGTTTGCGGAACCCGAAATCCGATAAACTTGGTGGGACCAATTTTGGTAATAAGCAAACTAAGTATTGGTCAAGCAAACTTGATGGGACCGACTGAACAAACTCGATGAGACCGAAATTGTTGCAATAGGTCATAGAGAATTTTGCAAGCCCATCTCGTTGAGACCGAGATCCCATCGGTGAGACCGAACTGATTAGGGTTTGGCAGTTGTTGTATCAGATGAAACTCAGTGGCGTTGGATAGATCAAATCAGTGGGGCTGAGTTTGACATTTAGGTTTAGGACATTTGTGGAAATGATAAAGTGGTTGAGGGCTTTGGAGCATATCACTAAGCACTTTGAGCAAGCAAGCCATTAAGCAACACCTCATCCCATTTTAATAGTATTGGCTTCCCTATGGACTCAATGTGATCTTGGATCACTAAAATAAAAATGTAGTGTCTTGAGATTTTGCTAATATTTGCCCTTAGCATCTTGAAGGGGTTCCACATCCTCTTGTCCATGTCCATGCCACCTCAATGTTGAACTTATCTGAAATATGCTAGATAGAAAAATTAGTCCAACAAGAGATATGTTGACATTAATTACTATAACACCCCGGACACACCCGCCGGTGGTCGTTACTCCTGGCGGGATCTAGACTAGCCCCACATATCAATACTAGTCTTTTCTGCGCACTTTGTCCTCACTCATGCACACAGGAGCAACTTCGATCGGTCACCCATCGACACTACTCCAAGCTAAGCATGCTTAACTTTGGAGTTACATGCGAATGGGCTCCGGAAAAGAAGAATTCCTTATTGATATGAGTAGTCTATCATCCCTATTAAGCCGAGCTATCACATACACCCCCACTCGGAGGAACCGGCGTCCTTGTCAAGACCACGAGAACATTCCCTCTTGGCACATCGTCATGCATCGATCCGGCACATGTGCCATGCCGTGTGCCACGACGGGTCACAAACATCATGACCAACATGACCGCGCACCTCTGCGCAAACATCCATGTAACCGCGAGGGTCGGCTCTGATACCAACTTGCAACGCCCTGGACACACCCGCCGGTGGTCGTCACTCCTGGCGGGATCTAGACTGGCCCCACAGATCAATACTAGTCTTTTCTACGCACTTTGTCCTCACTCATGCGCACCCAGGAGCAACTTCCCGATCGGTCACCCATCCTGACACTATGTTAGAGTATATTGACTTAGGAGTCAAGTGAAAAGGGAAACAAATATGCATGAGACAAATGCAAGAACAAGGAGAAACAATAGAGAACTTCATCTAGAATAGGTCGGCGACAAAGTCACCTATGTTAGAGTACATTGACTTAGGAGTCAAGTGAAGACACTTGATCATAGGTCATACTCATCGTTTAAGCTCAGAGTGGGGTTGCCATTTTTTGTTTAAGCATTTTGATGTATTCACATCTTGTTGAGCTGCTTTGACCCATGTCTTGGGGTAAAGCTTCTCTAAGATGGAATAACATACCTTGGGTGGTGGTGTTGATCTTGATCATGTAGTTGAATTTGTGTGGGATGCTCAATGTTGATGTAGTTCATTTGGAGCACCACTTGTAATTGGAGTTCATCTACCTACATGAATTAGTTCTGCAAGGAGTAGCACTTGTGTATCCAAAGTGACAATCATGAAATTTGATATAGGAATTTGTCAAAGGATATGTTTGAAGGGTTTCATGCTTCCTTGTCTTCAACCACCATAATGTAGAGACTTGGTGATGTAGAGATTGCTCAAGATGTGAGTGAGTTGCAATCTCATAGATTTAGATTCATCCAAGTACCTACAAGGGTTAGATGACATGCAAGGATGCAAATATATCCAAGACATGTGATTATCATCATAAGAGAAATATCAAGGATTAGTCATAGACTCATTTCTTGCATGTATCCAAATGGAGTTCCTACTCCAAGTTTGAAGCATCAACGATGTTCAATTCACCTCTCAACCTGCAAAACACTTTGTCATCAAGTGGTTTAGTGAATATGTCCGCCAATTGCTTGTCGGTACGAACATGCTTAAGGTTGATATCACCCTTAGCAACATGATCTCGAATGAAATTATGACAAACTTCAATATGCTTAGTTCGAGAATGTTGAACGGGATTGTGAGCAATCTTAATAGCACTTTCATTGTCACAAAGCAATGGAACATGTTTCACATATATCCCATAATCTTTAAGAGTATTGGTCATCCAAAGTAATTGATCACAACATGAACCGGCAACAATGTATTCCGCTTCGGCGGTGGATAAGGATACCGAGTTTTGTTTCTTGGAGTACCAAGACACAAGAGATCTACCAAGAAATTGACAAGTACCCGAAGTGGACTTTCTATCAACCTTGTCACCAGCATAGTCTAAATCGGAGTAGACAACAAGATTAAAAGAAGACCTCTAAGGATACCAAATGCTAAGATCTGGTGTATGTATTAAGTATCTCACTATCCTTTTCACAGACTTAAGATGACACTCTTTGGGGGCCGCTTGATATCGTGCACGCATGCACACACTTAGCATGATATCGGGATGGGAGGCACATAGATATAACAATGAACCAATCATAGAGCGGTAAACCTTTTGGTCAACTGGTTCGCCATCCTTTGTCAAGTCAAGATGTCCACTAGTAGGCATGGGGGTATTCATACCTTTGTATTCTTGCATGTTGAACTTCTTGAGTAAGTCCTTGGTATACTTTGTTTGAGAGATAAAGGTTCTCTCCTTAGTTTTCATGATTTGCAAACCAAGAAAGAACTTGAGTTCACTCATCATAGACATCTCAAACTTCTCCAACATAAGCTTTCCAATTTTTTCACTAAAATGAGGGTTAGTTGAACCAAATATGATATTTGGCACACAAACAGTTCTCCATTAACCCTTTTAGTAAAGAGTGTAGAATCAATTTTACCAATTTCAAACCCTTTTTCAAGAAGAAACTTAGTCAAACATTTATACAAAGCTCTAGGAGCTTGCTTAAGATCATAAAGAGCTTTGTGGAGTTTGTAAACATGGTTGGGTTTCTTAGGATTAACAAAGACGGGAGGTTGTTTAACATAAACTTCCTCCCCGATTTCAACATTAAGAAAAGCACTTTTGATGTCCATTTGATATAAGGTAATGTCATGATGATTGGCATAGGCAAGTAAGATGTGAATGGACTCAAGTCTAGCAACGAGGGCGTAAGTCTCACCATAGTCCATACCTTCGACTTGAGTGTAGCCTTGAGCAACGAGACGAGCCTTGTTGTGTACAACTTGTCCATCTTCATCTTGCTTGTTCCGAAACACCCATTTGGTTCCAATGACATTGTGCTTCTCATTGGGTTTTTCAACCAATGTCCACACTTGGTTCCTCTCAAAGTTGTGTAGATCTTCATGCATGGCAATTATCCAATCCGGATCTTCCAATGCTTCTTCAACCTTCATAGGTTCAATGCTAGAAATGAATGAGTAATGTTCACAAAAGTTAGCCAAACGAGATTTAGAGCGAGTAATTCTCCCGGTTTGAATGTCATCAAAGATTTGTTCGACGGGATGATCTCTTGAGACTCTTGCTCGAACTCGTGAGAGATTTTGTTTGGGTCGCGGTGGAACATCCTCTTCATTGTCTTGTTCTTCCTCTTGTCTTTCTTCGTTGTTGTTGGCGTTGTTGTTCTCCCGTGGAGGTGGAGAAGGAGGTCGTCGAGGTTCATCTTGTTGTACATCCTCGTTTTCATCGTCTTGATGTGTCCCACTCGTGGATGCCTCCAAGTCAACTTGTGGTTCACCTTGGCGTGAAGTTGAGGCTTCCACTTGGACGGACGAGGTACTCTCCTTCACCTCCGTTGGGTGAATCTTGCAAATAGACAAGTCTTGGATTGCTTCCGAAGGATCTTTGTCACCTACATCAATTGCTCTACTTGCGAGCCACTAGATTCATCAAACTTCACATCTACCATCTCTTCAACCTTTCGGGTGAAATTGTTTTAGACACAGTAAGTGTGAGAGTTTGAGACATAACCGAGTAGGAAACCTTCATGAGACTTAGGAGAAAATTTCAAACGACGATGCTCATCAAGATTGTAACACTTTGAGTCGAATACTCGAAAGTATCCAACTTGGGGTTTGTTACCAGTGAGAAGATCGTATGCCGCTTGCCAAGTAGCTTGTGAAGGTATAAAGGATTCGATGCATGACAAGTTGTCTCAACCGCTTCCGCCCAAAAGTGTTTTGGCGTCTTGTATTCATCAAGCATCGTTCTCGCCATTTCGATGAGCATCCGGTTCTTCCTCTCAACAACTCCATTTTTTTGAGGTGTGTAGGTAGCGGAGAACTCATGTGAAATCCCTTCTTCGTCAAGAAAGGTGTGCACATTGGCGTTCTCGAACTCCGTTTTGTTGTCGCTGTGAACCTTCTTGATCTTCACTTCAAATTGATTTTGGGCCTTCCTAGCGAAGTTTTTGAAGATCTTTTGGACCTGCGATTTATCATCAAGAAATAACACCCACGTAAATCTTGAAAAATCATCAAGAATGACTAGTCCAAAGGAGTTAGCACCAAGACTCTTGTAGGCGTTGGGACCGAAAAGATCCATGTGAGGTAGCTCAAGCGGTCTCCTCGTGGTCATGATGTTGTTCACGGGGTGGCTTACTCCAACCAGTTTTCCTGCTTGGCAAACGCTGCAAAGTCTATCCTTGTCAAATATGACATCGTTAACACCAAGGATATGATCACCTTTAATAAGTTTGTCAAGGTTTCGCATTCCCACATGACCTAACCGTCTATGCCACAACCACCTTTGGTAGATTTAGCAATTAAGAAAGTTCTAGGTTGAGCCTTTTTAGTGAAATCAACAATGTATAGATCTCCTTTACGTATGCCGGTAAAGACCATTTTATGATTATCTCTTTGAAACACTTGACAATCTTCTTCAATAAATAGGACATTGAAACCAAAGTCAGCTAGTCTAGATACAGAAAGTAGATTATAGCCAAGAGATTCAATGAGCATAACATTTTGTATGTAGCTGTCATGTGAGATGGCCACCTTACCGAGGCCAACCACCTGACCCTTTGAGTTATCACCAAAAGTGACATACTTTCGAAGGCCATCATTTTCAGCAAGCTCACGAAACATATCTTTGTCTCTGGTCATGTGATCGGTACATCCACTATCAAGGACCCAGTCCTTTCCTCCGGCCATGTAGCTGCGAAGGTTACCCATAAGACCAAAGTGTCTCATAGACTCTTCAAGATCAAAGTCATTATCATCATCCTCATCATAGTATCCATCTTGAAAATAATCATTTCCTAGAGAGAGTGATTCATTAGATATATGATTTTGACAATGTTCATCTCTATGAATTCTAATAGCTTCGGAAATAATATTGCTAATGATTCCAACATCTCCTTTGGCACGCATAAGATTGGTAAGCTCAAATAAACAATCTCCAAACTTAGGATAATTGGGATTCATCTTATTCAAAGCAATAGACTTGTGAAGAATCTCATCTATGTTTTTGAAGGAATAGTCCGGAAATCGTTCCTCAAGAAATCTCCATATAGTATAAGCACAATCAAGAGTTGGCAAGTAACCGATCAAGTTTCCAGGCAAACCTCTAGTGATAAGATTGATAATTCTAAGATTGTGAATCATGTCAAGAGACTCATCATGGGTAGGATGCAAGGGATCAACAAGGGTTCACAAGGAGTATTAATGTACTTGTTCAAGTGATATTCATGAAAAATTCCAAGCATCTCATTTTTCCACTCACTAAAGAACTCTCCATCAAGCATAGGCACTCTACGTCTAAGACTCCCCAATATAGACTCATCCATCTTCCTTAAATGGTGATTAAACCAAATCAATGGAGACCAGCGCTCTGATGCCAATTGAAAGGATCGAGAAGAGGTGTCTAGAGGGCGGTGATTAGACCCTCAACAAATAAAGGTGGCAGTTTTTAAGTTTTTCAAGTTGAGGTTGACAATTAGCACAATTTCAAACATTCACAATACGATTCAAGCAAGCATGCAAAGAGTATATGAGCAGAGGAAAGTAAAGCATACAACTTGCAAGAAAGTAAAGGGATGGGATTGGAGTGTGCAAATGCAATTGGAGACATGGAGATTTTTGGCGTGGTTCTGATAGGTGGTGCTATCGTACATCCACGTTGATGGAGACTTCAATCCACGAAGGGTAACGGTTGCATGATTCCACAGAGGGCTCCACCCACGAAAGGTCCACGAAAAAGCAACCTTGTCTATCGCACCATGGCCATCTCCCATGAAGGACTTGCCACACTAGGGTAGATCTTCACGAAGTAGGCGATCTCCTTGCCCTTACAAACTCCTTGGTTCAACTCCACAATCTTGACGGATGCTCCCAAGTGACACCTAACCAATCTACGAGACACCACTCTCCAAAAGGTAATAGATGGCGTGTTGATGATGAACTACTTGCTCTTGTGCTTCAAATGATAGTCTCCCCAACACTCAACTCTTTCTCACAGATTTGGCTATGGTGGAGAGATGATTTGAGTGGAAAGCAACTTGGGGAATGCTAGAGATCAAGATTCTTGTAGTTGGATTGGAATATCTTGGTCTCAACACATGAGTAGGTGGTTCTCTCTCAGAAAAAGAATATTGGAAGTGTAGGCACGTTCGGATGGCTCTCCTCACGAATGAAGAATGCGTGGAGGGGTATATATAGCCTCCACACAAAATCTAGCCGTTACACAGAGATTCCCAAACTCGGTGGGACCGAATAGTAAAACTCTGTCACACCGATTCAGGTCAAAATGTGAATGTTAGAGTTTTCGGTGGGACCGACAAGGTCAACTCGGTGGGACCGATGTGCAAGGGTCAGGGTAAAACCTCAACTCAGTTTGACCGATTACTCAAACTCAGTGGGATTGATTTTGGTAATAAGCAAACTAAGTATCGGTCAAGCAAACTTGGTGGGACCGAATGAACAAACTCGGTGAGACCGAAATTGTTGCAATAGGTCACAGAGTATTTTGCAAGCCCTTCTCGGTGAGACCGAGATCCCATCGGTGAGACCGAACTGATTAGGGTTTGGCAGTGGCTGTATCAGATGAAACTTGCTGGCGCCGGATAGATCAAATCGGTGGGGCCGAGTTTGACATTTAGGTTTGGGACATTTGTGGAAATGAGAAAGTGGTTGAGTGCTTTGGAGCATATCACTAAGCACTTTGATCAAGCAAGCCATTAAGCAACACCTCATCCCCTTTTAACAATATTGGCTTTCCTATGGACTCAATGTGATCTTGGATCACTAAAATGAAAATGTAGAGTCTTGAGCTTTTGCCAATATTTGCCCTTAGCATCTTGAAAGGGTTCCACATCCTCTTGTCCATGTCCATGCCACCCTAATGTTGAACTTATCTGAAATATGCTAGGTAGAAATATTAGTCCAACAAGAGATATGTTGACATTAATTACCAAAATCACCCAGGGAGCACTTGTGCTTTCATCAGTCCCTGTGGCATGTATCCTTCTTGCATTCGTCGGAACTGCCTAACCATCTCCCATGAGTAGATTTATGATCATCACCCTCTTGCTTCGAGCCCTATCCGCTTCGCGGTCTCTCTACATTGCTGACTTGACCTTTTCTCATCCTGCAATGGGGCCTACATATGCTGGCACGGCGCTTATGCTCGGGTCCGTCCCAGCAATGCTGATAAATCCGAAGGATCGAGCTTTGGCTCGCGACCCGCCTCGCGCGCGCCACCTCCCCAGGTCCTCGGTGCCTTCGTCTCCCCGTGGAAGGTTCAAGGGTAGGTAGTAAGCACCTTTAGAGGTCGTATTCTCTTCCGTGGGCTAACACGCAGGTATACCTGAAGCCTAGCTATGGGTGGGCCCGGCGGCCACCACCTTATCGCGCAAGTCTCTTGCACGTTAAAGGGGGGCACCTGAGCATCGCGCCTCAGGAGCTCCTACCGGCTCTCCAGCCCTCACCCCTGGCCTTGACCACGGCATCGCGACCTGGCATATCAGCGGCAGTTGAGCTTGCTCGAGGGCCGGGAACCGAGGATGTAGAGCACCTGGACAAGCGAGAAAAGGGAATGGGCATTGCGGGCCCTACCTAGCAGCACTGCCATGAAGGCACAAGTGGGCACCACCCAGGGGATCGCTACAAGTTCACTAAAAGATAAGTCGCTCCCATGTCGGCATAATCCCGCTACCCAAATCGCATGACTTTCGTAGTCTCGCTTGGGCAATGTCGCTTCCCTTTTCGTTTCTTGGGCAGCTTCTTGCACGCCAAGGGGGACCTCGTGAGCATCGCGTCTCAGGAGCTCTCACCGGACCTCAGGGCGCTCACCTCCTGGCCTTGACCACGGCATCGCGACCTGGCATACCAGCGATGGCTGAAGCCTGCCTGGGGACTAGGTCCCATTGGCGTAGAGCGCTACGCTACCTAGGGAACGGAAAGGGAGAACCGTGCCGGAGTGGGATACATGGTTTCAACACAGTAACAAGAAGGGTAACACTGGAATTAAAGCATCACGATTCCTACATGCCCTGGCGGGGCAGGTCATAATTCCACACAGGGGATCAAAAGAAGAAAGGCTTCAAGGAACCAGGCCGGCGCGTGTCGGATTTCGGGTTCCGGCAGACCCTTGAGGTTCGAACACTGGGGTGCGTGTGGAGATTTAACCCTCTGTCGGCTTGCTCCTCGCCGAATCGCTAGGATCTAAAGTACCAAACAGAACAACACAAGAGACACAAGATTTATACTGGTTCAGGCCACCATTGTGGTGTAATACCCTACTCCAGTGTGTGGTGTGGTGGATTGCCTCTTGGGATGATGATGAACAATACAAGGAAGAACAGCCTCGCGAGTGCATTCTTGGCTGGTCTGACGAACTGCTAGGAGGAGTTGATCGCTCTATCTCTTGGCTTCTTGGTGAGGATCCAGTTGCTAGGTCGGGTCAGTTACTAGGTCAGGTCAGATGCCTCTACAGGGGGTGGCTAGTCCTATTTATAGGCAAGGCCTGGGCCTCTTCCCAAATATTGGCGGGAAGGGCGCCAACAATTGGCCATTATGAAGGGGAACAGCGGGTACACTTATCGACTAAAGTTGGTCCTTGCTGTCAAAGGCTCTGGTGGTGGCCTTTGCTTGGGCTCCACAATGACTTCTTCCTGCCGTTGGGCTGGTCTTGGTCTTGTTGCACCAAAATGGATGCCTTTGCTCGATGCTCTACTGCGCTTGCTCCCTTTGCACCAAAGAGGAAGGGGACACTTGGGTGGCGCCCGGTGGCGCCCTTGGTAAATCATGGCTTGCATCATGGGCACCTCGCGAGGTACCTGCCTTGAACTCTCCGCCTCCTCGCGAGCCAGCCTGACGAGGCCGTGCTTGAGGAAGCTCCTTGTCGTCCGCCCCACGAGGCTTGGCCCCTCGCGAGGATCTTGAGCTCGTGTTGATGAAGATGGGCTGTGTTGTGCCTCCTTTGAGCCACGCCGCAGGCCGCAGCGAGCAAGTCTGGGACCCCGTTCCCGAGAACACCGGCAGATAGCCCGGGCCTGGCGCACCGAACTTGGCTGAGCAGAGAGGCGAAAGGGTAAGTGCGAAGCGTCACGGGCCCTAACAGCCTGCGGCGTTAGGCACCGCGTGGTGGTTGATTGGACGTGGGCGCCTCCGCTTCCCCACGACGCCTTGGTAACCGCACGGATTCGACAAGTCCCTGCATGCAAAGCGGATCATGATTACCTGCGATCGTGGAGGCCGACGGTTGGCCTTCGCCGGCTATAAGTACGGAACAGTGCGCGCCCTTCCAGTCTACTCCCTCTGCTTCTCCTCCTTCCTGGGCCTTGCTCCGTCTTGCTGCAATGGCTGCGATCCGCCGGTTCTCCGTGGAAGAGAAGGGAAAAGCTCCCCAAGAGGATCCTGACCCGCTCCCCCGAAGAAGCGGCTTGCTCTCTGGCATCGGGGCGAGGGCACTCGCCGAAGCGTCAAGACCTGGTGTGGCGGCCACCACGGGGTTCCCACTTCCCTTATCTGCGCATATTGATGGCTCTGAAGGAGCCGACACAGCATACGCCAGCGCCGCCCGTCGGCGCCGGTGAATCCGCGAAGGTGTCGTCTTCCCCTGAGTCCACGCCGAGGGCTCCTGCCAAGATTTCGTGCTTCGTGCCGCCACGCCTCCTAAGTCTTGGATTCGTCTCCCCCCTTTTTTCGCCTCCATCATCCGGCGAGGGAACCCCTGGGCTTTAGCTGCAACCGCGCGGCTGTAGCACCCTCATGACAGGCAGAGGTCGTGATCGTTGCCCGGCGAGGTCTTCATGACTCGAGGCTGGGGTGAGGTCGCCTGATCTGCAGGATAAGGCGCCCTCGCGATCCACAGAGTATGGCGGTGCCGGTGATGTCCTTCAAGGTCTTGATGCGGAGGGTCGCCATTGGAGTGCTGCCTCGGAAGGCGGTGGGTTCTGCCCTGGCGAGACAGTGGCCGGCCAACCACTCCCCCGGCAGCTCCCCAGGCGGTGGAGGCGCCGGTGGATCCAGTGACTCCGCCGAGCTCTTCGCGACTCCGGAGACAAGCGACAATAGCTATGAGCCCCCGAGCCTGCGCCGCTCCCGGGGCAGGGCGGGCTCGTTAAACATGCCGCCCCGATCTGGATGGGGTTGGCGCCCGGTCTTTGGCGGCCTTTGTTGATGATGGCGTCCGCCGCGATGGCCTCTGTAGCTATGGCTCCTTAGGATTTGTGTCTTTTGTTCCTGCGAGGAGCCAAGAATGTACCCCGCGGGGGCTTGTAAGATATTTGCAGCTCCGTTTGCCAATATGATCCTCATTGCAAAGCAGTGCGAGATGCTTATTTTGTTTTAGCTTAGTTTCCTCCTTTCAGACCTCGTGAGGGCTTGATGCTCTCTTGACGAGGTCCAGTCCCAAGGCGGCTTCGGCCGTCGGCTGGTATCTGGTCGTGATGCGTGGTCAAGGCGGAGGTGGCGGCCGAGTCGGTAAGAGCCCCTGAATCGCGATGCTCGGGAGGTCCCCTTAAGCGCTCAAGCAGCCATCATTCGGTGGGAAAGGAGGCGGCGTTGCTAACGGGATTGCACTTAGTGCGGGGGCGGTGCTGCGATAGCCAGTGTTTTCGGAGAGTGACTTATCTCGAGGGTCAGGAAACGCTTCCGGGTGCGACGCTAGATCCGTGCCTTGGCCGATGAGGGGTTGCTTGGCGTGCTCCTCGCGTGTTCCTCCCCTCTCGCTTTCGCTCCCCTTTCTGCTCTACGTCCTCGGGTCCTGTCCCTCAAGCGAGTCTCAGCCGTCGCTGGCTTGCCAGGCCGCGATGCCGTGGGCAAGGCCAGAGGGTGAGGGCTGGAGAGCCGGTAGGAGCCCCGAGTCGCGATGCTCAGGCACCCCCCCTTTAACGTGCAAGCGGTTTGCATGGACGAGAGCGAAGACAGCACCATGAGGGCCTCGCCTGGCGATGCTCCTTGGAGGGACCTGCGGGTTCATCACAAAAGAGCGAGTTCGTCGTGGCAATCGGCAGTTAGCCGTTAGTTGCTTTGGAGGCGAAGAGCACGAAGTCGATCGAGCGTAATGGGAACCCACAAGCCAGTAGCGGGACTCATGGGGCCCAACCCGGCGGAGTGGCGCCCGACACTGGGCCTTGTCTTGGCGTGTTCTGCAAATTTGGCGGATGCGGTGCTCTCGTCCTCGGGTCCGGCTCTCGAGCTGGTCTTAGCCGTCGCTGGCATGCGGTCGCGATGCCATGGACAAGACCGGAGGGTGAGGGCTGGAGAGCGGTAGGAGCCACTGAGTCGTGATGCTCGGGCACCCCCTTTCTTAGCATAATTTGGGTTAGATGTCGAAACTCTCGTCCTCGGGTCCGGCTCTTGAGCTGGTCTCGGCCGTCGGTGGCATGCCGGTCGCGATGCCATGGACAAGACCGGAGGGTGAGGCTGGAGAGCGGTAGGAGCCACAGTCGCGATGCTCGAGCACCCCCCCCGCGCCCAAGATTGAGACACCCGGGAGGAAAAGGCGCAAATAACAAGCATGGTGGGTCGAAAGCATAGCCCTAAGATAAGCGCAAGAAGGGTACACGCTCTTTGGGTGGGGCCCAGTGACTTGGGGATGATGCAGCCGGCGCCCCAATAAGGTAAGCTAAGAACATGGAATAAAGGGATACATGGCGAGGACAAACCCACGCGGCACAGGAATAATCTGACCTCAAGGCGCTCCCGGTAGAAATGAAACTTGAAAGATGTCACTGATGATGTTGGGGACGAAGGCGTTGGTGTAGCAGACTCGGTGGGCTGCGGGGCCGATCTCGAGAGCCCCTAGGCCCAGGCGTCGGGGAGGCCGGGGCTGGCGGCTCCTCGCGAGCCATCTCCATCTCCACGGGGCTGCGGGCGCTGACTTCTTGAGCCTCGGGATGGCCCTCATGGCGCTGGTGCGCAGCAGCCGCGTTCGGCAAGCCATAAGGCATGCGCGCGTGGCTGTGGGGTGGACCTTGGCGTCCCACTTGCGGGGCAGAGGCACTCTGAGGCGCGGCTTGGTTGAGCCCGGTATGTCGATCTGAGACGCGCAGCCCACCATCCTCGCTGGATGGGGGCCATAGAAATGTGGCGGCTGCCTCTCATGACCCTTGACTCCTGTAGCTCTGAATGGTCTTCTTGCGAACTCCCGAGGTTTGGCCCTCCTTGCCTTGCTCCTTCTTGAGAAGCGTGCTTGAAACACGCCTCCACGTGGTGCCCAAGCGCCTCCCTCGTGACCTTGGCGGTCGGTGGCCCTCTAGGGAGAGCCCCGAGCCTGCACGAGGAGGCGCCAGGCGCACTTCCCTATGCGATGGAAGGAGGCTCCCCATGGCGGTAGCGGGCCTGAGGGGCCTGCCTCTGAGGCTGGGGGACGATGTCTTCTTCTTCTTGGGGCGGCCTCGGGAAGCCTCCTTCCATGATCTGGGTCTTCGGTGATGCGGCTGAAAGGCTCGCTCCGAGGAGCCTGCTGCATCTCTCTCTTCGCGAGGGCACCGTGATGACCCGCCACTTCACGGCATCTTGAGGGCGTTGAAGCCATGGTGGGTCATGGCCATGAACAGCGGCGCCGGGTACCGAGGATGGCGTTATCTGGCGGCGAATGTGGGCGATGTCGAAGTCGATGAACTTCGGTGCGGTGGTTGTCGCGTGCCCGAAGGTGGCGGAAGGCGGACCTGCCCAATCGGGACCGTGGAGCCGTCGGTGACTCCGGAGAAAGGCTTGGTTGGCTGGAGCTGGATGTAGGGCACTTGGAGATTGTTGAACATTTCCAAAGACAGGACGTTGAGCCCTGCCCCGCCGTCGATGAGGTCTGGTGACCAGCACGTTCGCGATAATTGGGGAATAAAGCATCGGGAGGACTCGGTGTGGCGCGCTTGAGCTGATCCGCTGAGCTTAGCGTGATGGCGCATGCCAACCACGAGAGGCGCGTGGCCTTGAGCTTGGGGAGGACTGCATTCGCCGGCGGGCGAACTACTTGAAGATGCTGAGAGGCTGGGGCTTGGCTCCACCCGGGATCTGAGCGATTGCCGTGGTTCTGGAAGCCCCAGCCCCTCGTCCTGATGACGGTCTTCATTTCTCCTTGGCTATGGCGGCATCGGAGGGAGGCCCGCGTTCCCTTGCGGGCGATCCTCGCGAGGCTGATCCCTCCAGCCTCCCTCGCGAGGCGGGTCCTGCCAGCGATCCTCACGAGGTTGGTCGCGCCACCCTTGGCGCGGGCCGCGGTCTTCCCAACGTCATGTGTTCCTTCCTCCTCCTCGGCCGTAGCTCCGGTCGCTGCGGTCGGGACGTCTACCGACCCTTCCTTCACGCGCGGCCCAGAGCTCTTGGCATTCATTGGTGTTGTGGGTGTGGAGGTCGTGGTACACACAGACCGGCTGCCCTTGGAGGGTTCGGGCTGATCTACGCCTGCTTGGTGTCTGGCTCTGCTGAGTGATGCAGCAGCCCCTTGCGCTTCACGTCCTTGGCCTTGGGCTTCTTCTCTTGGGTCGCGGCGGGCAGCTCGAGGAGGGAGGCGTCCCTCCTCAGCCACAGCACACTTGGTCGCCAAGTTGAACAGCTCAGGAGGTGCACAGTCTTCATGCATCGCCAGACTCCTCCTTCATCTTGGCGTCACGCACACCGTCGGAGAATGCGAGATGATGGCCTCCTCCGTCACCTTGGGGATCTTGGTAGCGTTGTTGAAGCGCTGGATGTACTTCTGCGGGGTTTCCCCGGTTCTTTGCTTGATCTGGCGCATGTCGCTCCTGACGGGTGGCGATCGCGGGTACCACAGAAGTTGGCGATGAAGCGGTGCGCATCTCCTCCCGAGGAGGAGATCGTGCGAGGCAGTCGAGGAGCAGTGCGGGCTCCGTCCTTGAGCGCCATGGGAAACCAGTTTGCATGACCTTTTCATGTTCGTTGGCAGCCTCGATGCCCAACTCGTAGAGCTGGAGGAACTCTGTAGGGTCGGCCGTGCAATTGTAGCGAGGAGGCAGGTCTGGCTTGAATTTTCCGGGCCAAGCGATGCTGCATAGCTCGGAGGTGAAGGCGCAGCAGCCCGCTGTGGCCACAGGAGGCCTTGGGCGACGAAGAGCTTGGTCCTGCGGGTCCCCATGCGCCCACGGTGAGGGCAGCGCGAGGTCTTGGCGTCTTTGGGCGGAGGCGCTCGAGCAGCTTCTCGAGGCAAGGACTTCTTGGCAGCTCTGCTCTTGCAGCCTTGCTGGCGCTGACGGGGCGGGTTCCACCAGAGGCGCGCCTTGGGGCAGGCGCCTTCTTGAGGAGGCGGGTGGCGCCCAGGGCTTCATTGCCCACGCAGGCGCAGGCGGTGCAGCAAGAAGGGCGGCGGGGAGCCCGGCGGCAGACGAGCTTCGGCAACTCGGTCGAGCCACTCTTCGTATCGTCGTCGATGGGGCGTGCGCGAGGAGCTCGTTTGCGTGATGAGCACAGCTCGGGCCTCCTTGGGCGCGAAGCGTATGACGAAGAACCAGCGGGGTGGCGAGGTGTGGTAGTGCGGCCGTCCGCCTCATGGATGGATCTGGGACAAGCGGGCGGTGGCGGCGTTGATGGCGGTGACGAGGAGCGGCGAGGCGCCCGCCGGCAGAGCCGTCTGGGCGAAGTGGGAAGCGAGGGCGGCTTGGCGCTCGGCGCAAGCCCGACGAGTGTTAGACATGGATCGATGGTCGGAGAAGAGCGAGGCAGCGGAAGGCAGATTCGGCGCACCCTACTGGTGCGCCAAATGTCGGATTTTGGGTTCGGCAGACCCTTGAGGTTCGAACAACTTTGGGGTGCGCGGAGATTTAACCCTCTGCGGCTTGCTCCTCGCCGAATCGCTAGGATCTAAACTACCAAACAGAACAACATAAGAGACACAAGATTTATACTGGTTCAGGCCACCATTGTGGTGTAATACCCTACTCCAGTGTGTGGTGTGGTGGATTGCCTCTTGGGCTGATGATGGACAATACAAGGAAGAACAGCCTCGCGAGGGTCTGTTCTTGGCTGGTGCGACGAACTTCTAGGAGTTCAATCGCTCTATCTACTGGCTTCTTGGTGAGGATCCAGTTGCTAGGTCAGGTCAGATGCCTCTACCACAGGGGTGGCTAGTCCTATTTATAGGCAAAGGCCACAGGCCTCTTCCCAAATATTGAGTGGGAAGGGCGCCAACAATTGGCCATTTTGAAGGGGAACAGCGTGTACACTTATCCTGACTAAAGTTCGTCCTCGCCTGTCAAAGGCTCTGGTGGTGACGCCTGCTTGGGCTCCACAATGACTTCTTCCCTGCTGTTGGGCTGGTCTTGGTCTTGTTGCACCAAAATGGATGCCTTTGCTCGATGCTCTCGCCTGCGCTTGCTCCCTTTGCACCAAAGAGGAAAGGGGGACACTGTGCGGGCTGGCGCCCGACTAGCGCCCTTGGTCGTCATGGCTTGCGTCATGGGCACCTCGCGAGGTACCCTGCCTTGAACTCTCCGCCTCCTCGCGAGCCAGCCTGACGAGGCCGTGCCTGAGGGAGCTCCTTGTCGTCCGCCCCGTGAGGCTTGGCCCCTCGCGAGGGTCATGAGCTCGTGTTGATGAAGATGGGCTGTGCTGGGCCTCCTTTGAGCCACGCCGCAGGCCGCAGGCAAGCAAGTCTGGGGACCCCCGTTCCTAGAATGCCGACAACACGGGTCATCGGTGATGCCGAGCGGCTGCCGCTACCGCACTCCGGGCACGGCGGGAGCTAGGAGGCACGTAGCTGTCGTCGCTGGACTCCGGAGAATCACTGGGCTCAGGAGAGTCGCTGGATTCCCAGGAGTCATCGCTGCTGCTGGAGGAGACACCGGTCGGGATGCAGGCGGGCCCAACGCCCACGGCTGCGTCTCGTGGGTTGCTTCCTCTGGGGCAACACTCCAGCCGCCGGCCCTCCTTGTCGAAGACCTTGAAGAATAGGGTGGAGGCGTTGTCGTACTCGAAGTGGATTGTGAGGGCCCCTTCCGCGCGGCAGGCACGAGCAACTTGCCCCATCCGTAGGTCATGAAGACATCATCGGGAGGCACCACCTCAACCTCATCCCCGGTGGCCAGGCTGCAGCACCTGGCGTGTTGCAGCCACAACTCGAGTGGCCCCCTTGACGGTATCTCATCGGTGAAAAACCTTGGGAGCAGGATCCATGAGCTAGGCGGCATCACTTCCCACACCACGAACTCACGCGAGCTTCCCACAGCGTGGAGTCCAGCCCTCTTGACACTGTCGGCGTTAGGAACAGGGGTCCCAGGCTTGCACTGCGGCTTCTTGGCGTGGCTCAACAGTGGCCCAGTACGGCCCGTCTTCATCAACCCAAGTTCAAGACCCTCGCGAGGGGACAAGCCTCACGGGGCGGACGACACAAGGCCTCCTCAGGGGCGGCCTCACCAGGCGGGCTCGCGAGGAGGCGGGGAGATCAAGGCAAGGGGTACCTCATGAGGTGCTCGTGACGCAAGCCATGACGATCAAGACCAGGCGGGCGCCAGCCTGCGCAGTGTCCTCGTTTCTTCTTTGGTGCAAAGAGGGCAAGCGCAGGCGCGGAGTACCAAGGCATCAAGCAAAGGTTTACATGTCGGTGCAACGAGACAAAGATCAGCAGGAATACAGAACGGAGGTCACCGTGGAGCCCAAGGCGGCGTCATCACCATTGCCTTTGGCAGTCGAAGACCACCTTTAGTCAGGATAGCTTTTATTAGCTGTCCCCTTTCAAAATGGCCGTTGTTGGCTCCCTTCCCGCTCAACATTTGGGAAGAGGACCAGGGCCTCTATAAATAGAGATAGCCACCATAGTAGAGAGGATCATCCCATCTAGAGCCAACAGAGACGGATCAATTCCTCTCCAAGCACACCACCACAAGAACACCCCTCGCGAGGATGTTCTTCCTCTATACTGTTCATCATTAGCCCCAGAGGCAATCCACCACACCACACACAGGAGTAGGGTATTACACCACAACGGTGGCCCGAACCTGTATAAATCTCGTGTCCCTCGTGTTGTTCATCGTGCTAGCTTAGAATCGCGGCGAGGTTTTAGGGCATGAATCGGTAGGGAGAAGATCATCGTGCACACCCGAGAGTTCGAACCTTAAGGGTTTTGCCGGAACCCGATATCCAACACCGACCGCTGGGTGGCTTGGCCCGCCCATGCCATGTTGCCTGCCCAAGGTGACCTCAACCCCGCGCCTCAGGCAGCCCGCGCTCCGCAGAATACTGCTGGACGCGGGCGATGCGGTCAAGCGCCACCTGCCCTCACTCCGTGGCAGGTGCGATCAGCAGCAAGGGCCTCAAACCACGCCGCGGCCGCAGCGCCGCACACCCGGCGGGAACAAGCGAACATGAGAGCCGCGCTCACGGTGGCTCGGGAGCTGCTGCGGTGCAGGCTGCAGGAGAGCGGCCATGACGTGCTGCTGGAGCGCGTCACCGAGCTCCTGGATCTCGCACCTTCGGGGGCGTCTCCTTTCTGCATCCAGCTTCCACCCTAGGCCCCGGGCGGATCATATGGCGGGCCCATCCGCGCTCGTGCGCCCTCAGGCGTGCCCCAAGGCTTCATCAACACCACCTCAACCATCGGCATAGGGCGACAAGTTGCACCAGCCGCCGGCCCGGGCGGGCCGCCGCCCTACCTCCCCCAAGACGGCGCTTCGAGCCAAGTCGCGTGGAGTGTGGGGCACTATGGTGAAGCCTTCGGGGCAGCGACGTCGGAGGCTTACGTGCCCCATATGGTGGACCAGGAATATGCGCTGGAAGACGACCATGGCTCGTTCCTCGGGCCAGGCTGGGAGGAAGAGACGCCAGAAGCCGATCCTTTTCAGGAGCCTCAAGGAAGCCTCACCAACCGCGCTAGCAGCAGCAGCTATCGTGTACTGCTAATTCCTCAGGAGCGAGCTTATGCTAACCATGGGTCGCAGGAAGTTCAGGTCACTGCAGCGGAAAGCTGCCCTAGCTCGGCAGCCTCCCTTCCGCTAGGAGGAGCGCACTTGGGGCTGCAAGAGAGGGGTCGAGAGCCAGACCCCTCCCCACGGTGCACGGAGCAAGGTATTTCCCTGAGATAGGCCCTCTGCCGGGGAGGTGCTGCAAAGCCTGCCCCTGGCAGAGGACTCGTGGTCGTCGAGGGAACCGCTGGCGTCCCCTTTACCCTATTGGTGTCGTCCTTGGTTTCCGGTCGCCGTCAATGGTGGTCAATTGTGGCGCAAGGCGGACCCCTCGTCGGGCGATATGAAGCAAGGCCGGTACCTGTGAAGAAGGTCCAGTGCCTGTGAAGCTCGCCGCCCGTGACACTCTCACATAATAATGAGTTGGGGCTGTACACACCCCGGAGTCTCCGGAGAGCCGCCCTCAGGCCTCGGGGGCTCCCTCCCACGCCCAGTGGCAGCACTTAGCTCCGCGCTGGTGAGAAGATGTCGAAGACTAGACTAGGTGCCGGACGCGACCTTTTGCTTTTTGCCTCCTTTTCTATGGTCGAGCTTCCCTGCTTCAGATTTAAGTTGAAATTGAATTTGCATTTGTGTATGTGCGGGGAGGGGTGTCTTGTCTTGTTCGTGTGTTCTCTTGCATTTTGGTTTCTTCCCTAATCCGGAGTTCACACCAGCTGCCTCCCCCTCGCGAGCCTCTCGCGAGCGGGGCTGGGCTCAGCCCACACGCGCATGCCGCCCGCGGCCAGCACTCACTCTCGCGAGGCTCTCACCACATGGTCAGCAGGTCCCCCAGAGGACCCTCAGAGAATCACAGCCTCGCAAGCCTACTCAAGGCTCGCCCGGGCTAAAGGTAAATCACAGCAACTAACCCATCACAAGGCCCATAACGTCATGCAGGCGCACATTCAGCGTCGTTCCTAAAAACATGGGGACAACAATCCTTTTTACATGAGGGGCTTCCCCTCCCAAAATGCTCTTACAACCTTCAGGGCCACGCCCGAGCTTTTTCTGTGCAGGATAAACAGCAGGGGGACATAGGATCACTCAGACATATCGCTCACCGCATCCTCTTGGTCGCCTCCACAGGCATCGTTGGCGCCACTGTCGCTGTCACTGGCATCACCATCGTCGTCATTGGCGCCATCTTCCCCGCCATTCACCACATCACCTTCATCCACGGAGACTATCACCCCGTCATCATCAGAAGCGAAGGCCCTAACAAGTGCGTCCATGTTGTCCTCTACCCACCGCGCTAGGTCGCCTCGAATGGCCACGGGCACCGGAGTAATGACGGCGTCAAAGTCGAAGTGGGGATCTCTGTCCTAAAGATGGCTGAAGACACGGGAGAATGCACGCCCGAGCAGGCTGCGGCTCCTCTCCTCAACAAGCTAGCGAGCTCTCTCAGAGCGATTCTCCAGATGCGTCATCACGTCAGTGAAAAACTGGATATGGCCAGCATAATTGGTCACGTGAGGGTGGAGAGTGTTCGCATCGCAGATATTGCCCAGGGCCGTGTTGGCCCTGTCCCTGAGCACTTGGAGCATGGGGCCATGCATGTGCTCCAGCGTCTACCACTGGAGAATTTCTTCTCTGTTCTGCCGCACAACGGACTCAGCATCGTCAACCCACCGTTGAAGAAGAAGCAGCTCGGTGCGGGCGGAGGCCAGCTCAGTCTGCGCCGAGACCAGGGCGGCTGCGGTGGCCTCCGCGCGCTGCGTCGCTTCAGTCAGCTTGGGCCTAAGGATGGCAGTCCTGCCCGCAGCCTCAGCTTCAATCAACTCCAGCCTCTAGTCATACTTGCGCACAAGACCCGCGCAAACTTCCGCCACGCGGCGTTCGACCTCTTCTTGGATTCGAGCCTCCCGCGCGCCAACATCGTCCTCCTCCTGGGTAACCTGGCGCTCCCTCGTCTCCAACCGCTCAAGGTCAAGATTGCGCTCGGCGGCCTCCAGCGTCAGCGCTTCTTCACGCCTCCGGAGCTCCTCCTCCTCGACGGGCATCCCCTTCAGCGACGCAAGGGTGGCCTAGTGTAGCTCCACTTGCTGCTCCAGGGAAGTGCTCCAGGCTTGGAGCTCCCACGCGCGCTTCTCTGTGATCTCGCGCCGTTGGTCTGCTTCCCGAGCCTCCTCAATAGCCCGGGAGCAGGCATTTCGCGAGGCCGCAAGGGATGCTTCGGCCTTCGCGTTGTCAAGCTCGCGCTGATGACGTGCAAGGTTGACTGCCACCTTCAGCTTGCGCCGCTCCTCAACCAGCCGCAGGCCTTAAGCTTCAAGACACACGTCCACGTCCGCGAGCTCTCCACCGAGCTGGCCCATGGCGTCCATCGCTTTCTGGAGGAACTCTCGGCGAATGACGTTGCGCTTCCGCGCTCACCTGAGCACGTCGTCAATCTCGTCCTCCGTCGCCGGTGTTGGCAGAGGGCCCTGAAGCAGTTCGCCCCCTCTCGGCAGGGGGCTGGGGGCCGGCGCCCCCACAATCGCCGGACAGGCTCCGCGAGGGACCCAGGCTAGCGCAGATCCATCTCCAGAAGAAGAGCCGAGGACCGTCTTCAGCCATTCGCCGTCCATGATCATAGGAGGAGCCCGAGGCAGGCTCGTCACGCCCCGGGCGAGGTTGCGAAGGAAAGGCGGCAAGGGCATAGGCTCGAGGCACCCTGCGGGCCGGCTTACTTCTCCAGCCGAACTCGCGTCAGGGGCAGCACACAAGCTCGGGACGCTCAAGGCCAGCGATGGAGGCGAGGCTGGAGGAAGTTGCTTCTCGACAGACTCCGCAGGCTTGGCAGGAGGGATCTTGAAGTCCACAGTCAGGAAAGGGACCAGCGATTGAGGAATTACATGAATGAGGTACTTACTCATATATGGTGAAGTACTTCCTATGCTTCAACGGCCGGCAGGGGCGCTCACTGCCACTCGAAGACTCCTTCCTCTTGCGGAGGGCATCAAAATCTATGAGAAACCGACCCAGGCGCTCAACATGTGGGCCGGCGCGAGGCGCAGATGAAGAAGCGCTCGGGCAGCTAACCTCAGGGGCGCCAAGCTGGGAGGAGCGATCAGGCACCGCTTCCTGATGACCTGCCAAGGCCTCGGGGGCTCCGACCTCAGGAGTCGCAGGTCGCATCTCCACATCAACAACCGGCTCAAGGAGGGCTTCATAAGCCCAGGAGGATGACGCCTCGGGAGCCCCGTGCGATGTCGGCACCACGACACCAGAGCCTCCAGCTTCAAGCGATGCTTGCCTCCCTACACCAGCTCCTGGCGCAAGATCGATGTTGGCGACAGGGAAGGGAGCTACGGCGACGGGATTCTCGCGATGCCCCGCGAGGCCGGCCGGACGCAACCCCCATTCGTCAAAGTGAGGCATTTGCCTCCCAAACTTGGCCCCTTGAAACAAAGATCTGAGGAGGCTGCCTCCGTGCGGATATCGCTGGCGAGTGTGCCGATCAAGACCTCCAGCACCTTCTTGATGTTTGAGCGCCAGCTCCGTCTCTGAGCCTCATGCGGTCTGATGTCGGTCGGGGCCCACATCGGTCGAGGAGTGGCTGGAGGAGCAATGCAAGACTGGAGGAACTCCTTCACCACCCGGGGCGCAGTCACGCCGAGCTCTCTCAACCTCCCCACTCGGCGCCAGAAGAAGGAGAGCCGGGGGCTCGCGAGCCTCTCGTAGCCCCATCCCAGATTGGGGATAGCAGGCAATGTCGGATGCGAGAGTAGGGGCTGGGCACTCTGACATCCACATACAGCCACCGCGTCCGGAACCCACTCATGGAAGGTGGAAGGCTAAAATCAATCCCCGAGGCAGCCGTCTCTGCCACGGCCTGGAAGCTCACGCACCCCGAGCACTACAAGGGGTCGATCAAGCGCAAGGAGAAAAAGTGACACAAGAGGGCAATGGAAGGAGCAATGCCTACCATGGCTTCACAGACGAAGGCGAAGACAGCAAGAAGGGTAACGGATTGAGGGTCAAGATGCATCATATGGATCTGATAATGCGAAAGCACCGCATTGAAAAAGGCGGAGAAAGGTGGAACCAGGCCAGCCCACAGGGCATCGGCGAAGAATTGAACCTCCGTGACGATCCTGTCGATGGAGGCATGGGACACAAGCCAAGCCGTCGTCTTTCCGCACTCATCGAAGCTGGTGGCGAGCGCGGAGCGGACCTTGTCCAAGGCTTCCAGATTGAGAACCAGCGACCAGCCAACGGCGGGCTCGATTTGTTGGGGAACATAGTAATTTAAAAAAATCCTACGCACACGCAAGATCATGGTGATGCATAGCAACGAGAGGGGAGAGTGATGTCCACGTACCCTCGTAGACCGAAAGCAAAAGCGTTAGCACAACGCGGTTGATGTAGTCGTACGTCTTCACGGCCCGACCGATCAAGCACCGAAAGCACGACACCTCCGAGTTCTCGCACACGTTCAGCACGATGACATCCCTCGAACTCCGATCCAGCCGAGTGTCGAGGGAGAGTTCCGTCAGCACGATGGCGTGGTGACAATGATGATGTTCGACCGTCGCAGGGCTTCGCCTAAGCACCGCTACGATATTATCGAGGAGGACTATGGGGGAGGGGGGGCACCGCACACGCCTAAGAGATCAATGATCAATTGTTTTGTCTATGGGGTGCCCCCTCCCCCGTAAATAAAGGAGTGGAGGAGGGATCCGGCCAAGTGGAGGAGGCGCGCCCAAGGGGTGAGTCCTACTCCCACCAGGAGTAGGACTCCTCCCTTTCCTATTTGGAGAGGGAGAGGGAAGGAAGAGGAAGGAGGGAGGAAGGAAAGGGGGGCCGGCCCCCTTCCCAATTCAGATTGGGCTTGGGGGGGCGCCCCCTCCCTTGCTCCTTTCCCCTCCTTTCCACTAAGGCCAATTAAGGCCCATATACATCCCGGGGGGTTTCGATAACCTCCCGGAGCTCCGTTATTGTCCCAAGCTCACTCGAAACCTTTCCGGTGTCCAAATATAGTCGTTCAATATATCGATCTTCATGTCTCAACCATTTCGAGACTCCTCGTCATGTCCGTGATCACATTCGGGACTCCGAACAACCTTCGGTACATCAAAACACATAAACTCATAATATAACTGTCATCTAACTTTAAGCGTGCGGACCCTACTGGTTCGAGAACTATGTAGACATGACCAAGACACGTTTCCGGTCAATAACCAATAGCGGAACCTGGATGCTCAAATTGGCTCCTACATATTCTACGAAGATCTTTATCGGTCAAACCGCATAATAACATACGTTGTTCCCTTTGTCATCGATATGTTACTTGCCCGAGATTCGATCGTCGGTATCTCAATACCTAGTTCAATCTCATTACCGGCAAGTCTCTTTACTCGTTATGTAATGCATCATCCCGTAACTAACTTATTAGCTACATTGCTTGCAAGGCTTATAGTGATGTGCATTACCGAGAGGGCCCAGAGATACCGCTCCGACAATCGGAGTGACAAATCCTAATCTTTAAGTATGTCAACTTAACAATTACCCTTGGAGACACCTGTAGAGCACCTTTATAATCACCCACTTACATTGTGACGTTTGGTAGCACACAAACTGTTCCTCCGGTAAGCGGGAGTTACATAATCTCATAGTCATAGAAACGTGTATAAGTCATGTAGAAAGCAATAGCAACATACTAAACGATCAAGTGCTAAGCTAATGGAATGGGTCAAGTCAATCACATCATTCTCCTAATGATGTGATCCCATTAATCAAATGACAACTCATGTCTATGGTTAGGAAACTTAACCATCTTTGATTCACGAGCTAGTCAAGTAGAGGCATAATAGTGACACTATGTTTGTCTATGTATTCACACATGTATATATTATGTTTCCGGGTAATACAATTCTAGCATGAATAATAAACATTTAGCATGATATGAGGAAATAAATAATAACTTTATTATTGCCTCTAGGGCATATTTCCTTCAGTCTCCCACTTGCACTAGAGTCAATAATCTAGATTACACAGTAATGATTCTAACACCCATGGAGCCTTGGTGCTGATCATGTTTTGCTCGTGGAAGAGGCTTAGTCAACGGGTCTGCAACATTCAGATCCGTATGTATCTTGCAAATCTCTATGTCTTCCACCTGGACTTGGTCCCGGATGGAATTGAAGCGTCTCTTGATTTGCTTGGTTCTCTTGTGAAATCTGGATTCCTTTGCCAAGGCAATTGCACCAGTATTATCACAAAAGATTTTCATTGGACCCGATGCACTAGGTATGACACCTAGATCGGATATGAACTCCTTCATACAAACTCCTTCATTTTTTGCTTCGAAAGCAGCTATGTACTCCTCTTCACATGTAGATCCCGCCACGACACTTTGTTTAGAGCTGCACCAACTGACAACTCCACTGTTCAATATAAACACATATCCGGTTTGCGATTTAGAATCGTCCGGATTAGTGTCAAAGCTTGCATTGACGTAACCATTTATGACTAGCTCTTTGTCACCTCCATAAACGAGAAACATATCCTTAGTCCTTTTCGGGTATTTGGGATGTTCTTGACCGCTGTCGATGATCCACTCTGGATTACTTTGGTACCTCCTGCTAAACTAATAGCAAGGCACACATCAGTCTGGTACACAGCATTGCATACATGATAGAGCCTATGGCTGAAGCATAGGAACTTCTTTCATTTTCTCTCTATCTTCTGCGGTGGTGGGCATTGAGTCGACTCAATTTCACACCTTGTATTACAGGCAAGAACCCTTTCTTTGCTTGATCCATTTGAACTTTTTCAAAACTTTATCAAGGTATGTACTTTGTGAAAGTCAATTAAGCATCTTTATCTATCTTTATAGATCTTGATGCCTAATATGTAAGCAGCTTCACGAGGTCTTTCATTGAAAAACTTTTATTCAGTATCCTTTTATGCTATCCAAAAATCTATATCATTTCCAATCAATAATATGTCATCCACATATAATATTAGAAATGCTCTGAGCTCCCACTCACTTTCTTGTAAATCTGAGGCTTCTCCAAAAGTCATATAAAACCATATCTTTGATCACACTATCAGCGTTTATTCCAACTCGAGAGGCTTGCACCAGTCTATAAATGGATCGATGGAGCTTGCACACTTTGTTAGCATCCTTTGGATCGACAAAACCTTCGGTTGCATCATATACAACTCTTCTTCGAAATCCATTCAGGAATGCAGTTTTGACATCCATTTGCCAAATTTCATAATCATAAAATGCGGCAATTGCTAACATGATTCGGACAGACTTAAGCATCGCTACGGGTGAGAAAGTCTCATCGTAGTCAACCCCTTGAACTTGTTGAAAACCTTTCACAACAAGTCAAGCTTTGTAGATAGTAACATTACCATCAGCGTCAGTCTTCTTCTTGAAGATCCATTTATTCTCGATGGCTTGCCGATCATCGGGCAAGTCAACCAAAGTCCACACTTTGTTCTCATACATGGATCCCATCTCAGATTTCATGGCCTCAAGCCATATTGCGGAATCTGGGCTCATCATCGCTTCCTCATAGTTCGTAGGTTCGCCATGGTCAAGTAACATGACCTCCAGAATAGGATTACCGTACCACTCTGGTGCGGATCTTACTCTGGTTGACCTACGAGGTTCTGTAGTAACTTGATCTAAAGTTTCATGATCAACATCATTAGCTTCCTCACTTATTGGTGTAGTCGTCACAGTAACCAGTTTCTGTGATGAACTAATTTTCAACAAAGGAGCAGGTACAATTACCTCATCAAGTTCTACTTTCCTCCTACTCACTTCTTTCGAGAGAAACTCCTTCTCTAGAAAGGATCCATTCTTGGAAACAAATGTCTTGCCTTCAGATCTGTGATAGAAGGTGTACCCAACAGTTTCCTTTGGGTATCCTATGAAGACACATTTTTCTGATTTGGGTTTGAGCTTATCGGGTTGAAGCTTTTTCACATAAGCATCACAGCCCAAAACTTTAAGAAACGACAACTTTGGTTTCCTGCCAAACCAAAGTTCATAAGGCGTCGTCTCAGCGGTTTTGATGGTGCCCTATTTAGCGTGAATCGGCCATCTCTAAAGCATAACCCCAAAGCGATAGCGGTAAATCGATAAGAGACATCATAGATCGCACCATATCTAGTAAAATACGATTACGACGTTCGGACACACCATTCTGTTGTGGTGTTCGGGTGCCGTGAGTTGTGAAACTATTCCGCATTGCTTCAAATGTAAACCAAACTCGTAACTCAAATATTCTCCTCCACGATCAGATCGTAGAAACTTTATTTTCTTGTTACGATGATTTTCAACTTCACTCTGAAATTCTTTGAACTTTTCAAATGTTTCAGACTATTGTTTCATTAAGTAGATATACCCATATCTGCTCAAATCATCTATGAAGGTGAGAAAATAATGATACCCGCCGCGAGCCTCGATATTCATTGGATCACATACATCAGTATGTATGATTTCCGACAAATCAGTTGCTCGCTCCATAGTTCCGGAGAATGGTGTTTTAGTCATCTTGCCCATGATGCATGGTTCGCAAGTACCAAGTGATTCATAATAAAGTGATTCCAAAAGTCCATGAGTATGGAGTTTCTTCATGCACTTTACACCAATATGACCTAAACGGCAGTGCCACAAATAAGTTGCACTATCATTATCAACCCTGCATCTTTTGGCTTCAACATTATGAATATGTGTATCATTACTATCAAGATTCATCAAAAATAGACCACTCTTTAAGGGTGCATGACCATAAAAGATATTACTCATATAAATAGAACAACCATTATTCTCAAATTTAAATGAATAACTGTCTCGCATCAAACAAGATCTAGATATAATGTTCATGCTCAACGCTGGCACCAAATAACAATTATTTAGGTCTAAAACTAATCCCGAAGGTAGATGTAGAGGTAGCGTGCCGACGGCGATCACATCGACTTTGGAACTATTTCCCACGCGCATCGTCACCTCGTCCTTAGCCAGTGTCCACTTAATCCGTAGTCCCTGTTTCGAGTTGCAAATATTAGCAACAGAACCAGTATCAAATACACATGTGCTACTGCAAGCTCTGGTAAGGTACACATCAATAACATGTATATCACATATACCTTTGTTCACCTTGCCATCCTTCTTATCCGCCAAATACTTGGGGCAGTTCCGCTTCCAGTGACTAGTCTGCTTGCAGTAGAAGCACTCAGTCTCAGGCTTAGGTCCAGACTTGGGTTTCTTCTCTTGAGCAGCAACTTGTTTGTTGTTCTTCTTGAAGTTCCCCTTCTTTTTCCCTTTGCCCTTTTTCTTCAAACCGGTGGTCTTGTTGACCATCAACACTTGATGCTCCTTCTTGATTTCTACCTCCGCAGCCTTTAGCATTGCGAATAGCTCGGGAATTGTCTTATCCATCCCTTGCATATTATAGTTCATCACGAAGCTTTTGTAGCTTGGTGGCGGTGATTGAAGAATTACATCGATGGCGCTATCATCGGAAGATTAACTCCCGGTTGAATCAAGTGATTGTTATACCCGGACATTACGAGTATATGCTCACTAACGAACTATTCTCCTCCATCTTGCGGATGTAGAACTTATTGGAGACTTCATATCTCCCAATCCGGGCATTTGCTTGAAATATTAACTTCAACTCTGGAACATCTCATATGCTCCATGCGTTCAAAACATCGTTGAAGTCCGATTATAAGCCGTAAAGCATGGCTGCTTGAACTATCGAGTAGTCATCAGCTTTGCTCGCCAAATGTTCATAACATTTGGTGTTGCTCTATGACAGGTTTGCCACCTAGCGGTGCTTCCGGGGCGTAATTCTTACGTGCAGCAATGAGGATAATCCTCAAATTCTGAGACCCGATCCGTGTAATTGCTACCATCATCTTTCAACTTTGCTTTCTCAAGGAACGCATTAAAATTCAACAGAACAACAGCACGAGCCATCTATCTACAACAAACATATACAAGCAAAATACTATCAGGTACTAAGTTCATGACAAATTAAAGTTCAATTAATCATATTACTTAAGAACTCCCACTTAGATAGACATCCCTCTAATCATCTAAGTGATCACGTGATCCAAATCAACTAAACCATAACCGATCATCACGTGAAATGGAGTAGTTTTCAATGGTGAACATCACTATGTTTATCATATCTACTATATGATTCACGCTCGACCTTTCGGTCTCGGTGTTAGAGGCCATATCTGCATATGCTAGGCTCGTCAAGTTTAACTTTGAGTATTCTTCGTGTGCAAAACTGGCTTGCACCCGTTGTAGATGGACGTGAGAGCTTATCACACCCGATCATAGCGTGGTGTGCAGGCACGACGAACTTTGGCAGCGGTGCATACTCAGGGAGAACACTTTTATCTTGAAATTTAGTGAGAGATCATCTTATAATGCTACCGTCAATCAAAGCAAGATAAGATGCATAAAAGATAAACATCACATGCAATCAATATAAGTGATATGATATGGCCATCATCATCTTGTGCTTGTGATCTCCATCTCCGAAGCACCGTCATGATCACCATCGTCCGATGCGACACCTTGATCTTCATCATAGCATCATTGTCATCTCGCCAACTATTGCTTCTATGACTATCGCTACCGCTTAGTAATAAAGTAAAGCAATTACAAGGCGATTGCATTGCATACAATAAAGTGACAACCATATGGCTCCTGCCAGTTGCCGATAACTCGGTTACAAAACATGATCATCTCATACAATAAAATATAGCATCACATCTTGACCATATCACATCACAACATGCCCTGCAAAAACTAGTTAGACGTCCTCTACTTTGTTGTTGCAAGTTTTATGTGGCTGCTACGGGCCGGGCAAGAACCGTTCTTACCTACGCATCAAAACCACAATGATAGTTTGTCAGGTTAGTGTTGTTTTAACCTTCTCAAGGACCGGGGGTAGCCACACTCGGTTCAACTAAAGTTGGAGAAACCGGCACCCGGCAGCCACCTGTGTGCAAAGCTCGTCGATAGAACCGGTCTCGCGTAAGCGTCACGCATAATGTCGGTCCGGGCGCTTCATCCAACAATACCGCCCGAACCAAAGTATGACATCTTTGGTAAGCAGTATGACTTGTATCGCCCACAACTCACTTGTGTTCTACTCGTGCATATAACATCAACGCATGAAACCTAGGCTCTGATGCCACTGTTGGGGAACGTAGTAATTTTGAAAAAATCCTACGCACACGCAAGATCATGGTGATGCATAGCAACGAGAGGGGAGAGTGATGTCCACGTACCCTCGTAGACCGAAAGCGGAAGCTTTAGCACAACGCGGTTGATGTAGTCGTACATCTTCACGACCCGACCGATCTTGCACCGAAAGCATGACACCTCCGATTTCTTGCACACGCTCTGTAACGCCCCGGATACAACTTTCCATATTCGTAAATCCAACTCTTGCCTTTTCCGGAGATGCGATATATTATTTTCTCCGTGGTTGTGTTTTGTCTTTCGTTTTGCATTTTGTTCATGTCATGCATTTCATCATCGCATCATTCGCATTGCATCGGCATCGTTTTCATAAAACTTGCATTCGTTCGTCGTTGTCGTTTCTCCCTTTGCCTTCATCACCTTCCCTCGGATTGCCTTGCCCTTACCGACCGTTCGGACCAACCGTGTTTCGTTTCCCTCTTGTCCGACCACCTAACCTCTCTTGCCAGCTTTCATGAGACCATTTGGACCCTCTCTTCTCTCTTTCTCCGAGACCAACAAAACCCCTTGACCCGTGGCTTTTCGCGGACCCTTTGTCTTTGTTTTCCCCCTCTCATCTAAATGCCTACCCTCTCAACACAGTGCATAGACCCCTCTGGTGTGTCCAAAAACTCCCCTGAACCCGACCCGGGCAGTCATTATCGTTGTGTCCGGATCATCCCCTAACGTCTACAAAACATCTCCGTTTTGTTAATTGGGCTCCCTAACTATTTTATTCGCGACCGTCCGTTTTTCGATCAGAGGGACCGAGATAGCCCCTAACCTAATCTGTGAGGTATTTATAGTCCACCTTTAGTCATTTTGGACAAACCCTAAAATCTAGGGACTTTGTCCCGTCGAGCCGCCGCCACTTACCGTATCTTCCTCGGGATCCAGATCCATCCCCTCCCGATCCAGATCCTCTCCAATCTCCTCTTCCCGAAGCCCGAGCCCGTCCAACCACGCGACCCCGCCGTGCCCCTTCCTCCTCTGCCTAGTCCCCAACGCCCGGAGGCCACCTCCCGTGCCTGACGACCCCCTCGCGCTGACAAGCAACCGCCGTTGCCTCCGCACCCTCGCCTCCTCGCACTCCAGATCGGGAGAGGAGCTCCCGATCCAGAGTCATTCGCTACACCAGGCCTCGCCTTCGTGCCTCGCCGCCGGCAACCCCAGGATCGGCCTCCTCCCTGCCTTTCCTCCTCCTTCCCGTTCTCCCCCTCCTCTCTCATTTTTTCATCTCTCTCTCCCTGTCCAGGAACCCAGGCAGTAGCCATGGCGCCATGTAGCAGGAGCTCCGCCGCGCCCGTGCCCTGAATCCGGTGACCTACGCTTCAGAGCCGCTGTCTCCGTCCGTTTCCCCGACGGCTGCTCCACGTGCCAAGGCCGCCGCCGTCGTCCTGCTTCACGAGGACAAGCCCTGCCTCCTCGCCCGCTCACTCCTGCCGCGCTGCTCTACTTCGCTCGCGTCGCCCTGGCCCCCTTCTGCTCCGTCCACGTGAGGTGAACGAGCGCACCAGCAGCGCCCGCGTCGCGCCATGGCCCTCTTCGCCCGGATCCCGTCCAGCCGTCCCAGCCGCCGAGTTCGTCGCCGCCTGAACCTCTCTGCTTCGCCAAGTCCCGTTGCTGTTTGCCTACCTCTGTTCGAGAGGAGGACGACGCGGTCGACGCCCGTGTTGACTGCGCCTCGCCCGCAAGAGACCGCCAGGTGGGCTCCAAGGCCAGTTCGCCCCACCCGGCCTCCGTGCAGATCGCGTGGTGGCGCCCCTGCCGAGCCTCTCCTCCAGCCGGGCCGAAGCCCATGGGTGAGGCCCAGTGCCTTCCTTTTTTTTTTCTTCTGTAGAGCCTGCTTCAGTCAGTTTCGGCCCGTATCATGTTTTTTTCCCAGATCTGAATTTGTCTATTATCCAGTGAATTACAGATTTGCAGAAACCCCCTTGCACTTCATGCATTTAATAACTTCAGAACCGTGCATCGGATTAAAATGGTTTAAACATGTAAAATGCTTAGAATTTTGTGTAGATTAATAATATGCCACTTTCATCCATGTTTAAAATGTTTAAAATGCTGTTTGATTAAATTTGCTTAAATGCTATGCTAAAATGATTTAATTCATAACTAAATTACCGTAACTCAGAATTTAATGAACTTTATATGTGAATGGGGTGGAAAAATGCCTAGTTTAACATGGCCCACTTTATTTTCCTGTTTAACAACTTTAAAATATGTTTTAGGGCAGAACAGTAGCAAAATTCATAAATTGCATATGAGGTTTTTCCGGAAATGTTGTTTGTTGTTCCGGCCTCATTTAAACTTGCCTAAATATTTAGTTTACTTTTGTTACACCCCTTGACATGCTTAACAACATTTAACATTGTTGTGTACCTAAACGAGAGCGAACTAAATAACTCGAATGTGGTGTTTTGTCAATATGCAACTCGTTGCATATTGAGCTCCACTTAACTTGTAGTGTTGTTTGTTGCACTTTGCCATGACATGCCATGTCTCATTAAACCGGACATGCATCATACTTGTTTGTGCATCATACCATGATTATGCTTGTGTGTTTACCATGTTGTTTGCTTCTTTCCGGTTGCTTCTCTCGTTAGCTTCGGTTTCGTTCCGGAGTTGTGAGGATTCGTTCGACTACGTCTGTTTGTCTTCTTCATGGACTCGTTCTTCTTCCTTGCGGGATCTCAGGCAAGATGACCGCTACCCTGGATCTCACTACTATCATTGCTATGCTAGTTGCTTCGTTCTATCACTATGCTGCGCTACCTATTACCTGTTTGTCCAGCCATCCCATATTGCCATGAACCTCTAACCTTTGACACCTTTCCTATGTAATCCGTTGTTTGGCTATGTAACCGCTTTGCTCAGCCCCTCTTATAGCGTTGCTAGTTGCAGGTGAAGTTGAAGATTTCTCCATGGTGGACAGGGTTTTGTTGGGATATCACAATATCTCTTATATTATTAATGCATCTATATACTTGGTAAAGGCTGGAAGGCTCGGCCTTATGCCTGGCGTTTTGTTCCACTCTTGCCGCCCTTGTTTCCGTCATACCGGTGTTGTGTTCCCGGATTTTGCGTTCCTAACGTGGTCGGGTGATTTATGGGACCCCCCTGACAGTTCGCTCTGAATAAAACTTGTCCAACAAGGCCCAACATTGACTTTTACCATTTGCCTCACCACCACCTACTTTTTCCCTTGGGAGTTGCTCTCTCGAGGTCATCTTTATTAGCCCCGGGCGGTGCTTGTCTAAGTGTTGGTCGAACCGAGCCGCTGCAGGGGCCCCTCGGGCAACTCGAGTCTGGTTTTACTCGTGCTTTGTCTCATCCGGTGTTGCCACGAGCGAGATATGTGCAGCTCCTATCGGGATTGTCGGCAGATCAGGCGGCTTTGCTGGTCTTGTTTTACCATTGTCGAAATGTCTTGATGTACGGGATTCCGAGACTGATCGGGTCTTCTGGGAGAAGGTCTATTCTTCGTTGATCGCGAGAGCTTGTCATGGGCTAAGTTGGGACACCCTGCGCAGGTTTAAACTTTCGAGAGCCGTGCCCGCGGTTATGTGGCAGATGGGAATTTGTTAATGTCGGTTGTAGATAACTTGACACGATCCGAATTAAAGCGCACCAACGCGTGTGTAGTCGTGATGGTCTCTTCTCGGAGTCAGGGAAGTGAACACGGTTTACGTGTTATGTTTGATGTAAGTAGGTGTTGAGGATCACCTCTTGATCATTGCTAGCTTCACGACCGTTCCTTTATTTCTCTTCTCGCTCTCATTTGCGTATGTTAGCCACCATATCTTGCTTAGTCGCTCTGCAACCTCACCACTTTACCCCTTCCTTTCCCATTAAGCTTTGCTAGTCTTGATACCCATGGTAATGGGATTCTTTGAGTCCTCGTGGCTCACGGATACTTCAAAACCAGTTTGCGGTGCCTATGTTACCCGGCGGTGGCGCAGCCAAGCTCAAGGAGGAGCTCGATGAAGATCTTGCCCTTTGTGTTGTTTCGTTCTAGTTGATCGAGAGTGGAGCCCGGTTGGGGCGATCGGGGACCTTTATCGCATTTGGGGTTCTTCTTTTATTTTGGTTCCGTAGTCGGACCTTGATTGTATCTGGATGATGTAATGCTTTATTCATGTATTTGTGTGAAGTGGCGATTGTAAGCCAACTATGTATCTCTTTCCTTATGTATTACTTGGGTTGTGTGAAGATTACCTCACTTGCGACATTGCTTTCAATGCGGTTATGCCTCTAAGTCGTGCCGACACGTGGGAGATATAGCCGCATCGAGGCGTTACAAGTTGGTAATCGAGCCTTCCCGACCTTAGGAGTCCCCTTTGCTTGATCGTTTTTAGCGGCGAGTTGTGTCTAGAAAAATGTTTTGAGTCATTTAGGATTATATATATCGGAGAGTTAGGAATTCTTTTTACTCCTCAGTCCCTTCGTCGCTCTGGTGAGGTCTCCTGACGTAGAGTTTTGACTCTTCTCTTCCCAAATTTCATTAAAAAAAATTTTAGGATCACGCGAGTACCTTGGAATCGTTCCGATGGTTTTATGATGAGAACATTGTCTTGGTGCCTCCTGTCAGGGGTTTAGTGGAAGTGTCCCGGGGAGTTGAGCTCTGAGGTGTTGTCGTCATAATTTTATCGTTGCAGTTCGGAATACCGAGTTTAATGCGCCGACATCGAAAATCTCTTTTATGCAGTTGTTGGTGAGATAACCCCGATAACCCAGTACTGAGGTGAGTACGGGAGTATTGCCATGACTCGTATAACGGATGCTTTTCGAAGGTTGAGGTACACGATTTCCAAAGGTTTCTTGGTTATGTGTTGACGGATGGATACAACTTGGATGTAGGTATTGTTAGTTTGGGTGAGATATATTGCTTCCCCTGTATCCCCAACACTTGATTGCATAACCAGAAAGTTTCGGGAGTTTCATAGGTGGGAATTCAAGTAGCTCCTAGAATATCCTTCCGACAGATGCATGATATGGGATTGGGTAAATCTCTATCATATGTATTTGTTCCGGCTTATTCTGCAAGCCAAATCCTTTGTGTTGTTTTATTTGTGGTATTCGAGTTGCTTCGATGTCAAGTGTTGATTCCATACCTTTCCGAAATGGTGTTCTCATACTCCGATGTGAATACCAATCCTTCTCGACAATCGAGATTGTCATGTCAATCCTTTTCAACCGGCGTGTTTCTCTTCAAGTGGATCCGATCACTTCAACATCAGCAAGACCAATTATCATTTCTTCTCAAAGGTGTTTGTTTCGTGCGTCTCCAAGTTGTCTTTGTTTTTCCCCACCCACCCACCCTTTTTCCTCAAGGACTAAGATTTCTTTACCAAGTACCCTTTTATTCTTGTGAAGTTCTCCATTCTTTTCCGTCAATGTTCTTACCCGGTGGTTCTCAAGAAGATGTTCTACTAGTTCGTCATTCCTCATTCCTTTCTCTTCTCCGGTGGATTCAAGTCAAGTTTTGTTGATCATACCTTTTTCCTCATTTCAATGTCTTCTCATACCGGTGCACCTCATTATCATTCTACTTCTCGCTATTTGTTATTCCGGAGTGCTCAAGATATCTCGAAGATTCGTGTTTCCACTCTGCATTCGTTCAAGCTCTTTCGAGATTGGTATCTCATTCAAGTCATTTAATTCAACTGGTGCAACATCTCTTTTAAATCTTTTCAACGGTGTTCTTTTGAGTGGGCCCTAACCCACAGGTCTTTTCCCAGGATCTTACCTGACTCTTCTATTTTCCCAGAGCTATCCTAAATTCTTCTCCAAGTTTGATGTAAGAATGAGTTATCATTAGTCAAATGCTTTTCTCCAAGATCTTTCAAATTCTTTTCATAGTTGGCTCAACCTCTTCGCTTTTGATTCTTCCGGTGCGCCTCAATAATTCTTGGTGGTGTTTCTCGTTGTCATTCCCATCATTTGAAGACCGAAGAAGAGTTTCTCTCTTCAAGATTCATGGTTCTAGCTTCATGCTATCCTCATAATTGTTTTGATTGTGAGAATTCTTTTCTTACCACCCGGGGCATTTCATGAGTTGTTTCCATTTCTTTCCTCCGAAGGCCATCATGTCTTAAGTCTTCATTCTCAGCGTGTAGCTATTGTTCTCCAAATCTTACCGGTGATTCGTTCGAATATCCTCTAATCAGTTCTTGATCTCTTTGTTCTCATGTATCTAGTTTGTCTCAAGCACCTTCGTTCATTTGCCAATTCTTACCAGTGATGCACCCCTACTTCGATCATTTTCAATTCTTACGGTGGTTCGTTCAAGATTTCACCTCTTTCGTTATCATTTAATTCATTCGTTCTTTCCAATCCTACCGGTGGTTCGTTGAAGACCTTCCCAAGCTTGCGCCGTATCTATCTTAATCCTTTCTACGAGAATAAGTGGCATGCCAAATCCATAGTGGGTCATCAATTTAATTGATGAGGGATAAGCATAATGTAATTCTTATTCTTGTTTCATCGAGTAAATTCAATTCCTTATTCCGGAGGTTCATGAAAAATTCTTGGTTTCAATTGCTCATCCTTCTTTTTCGGAGTTCCAAGTTCTCTCGGTTATATAATCGCGAAGCTCATTCTAAATCATTGCAAGGCTTCACCTTGTGTTTTCAACTTCTCTTTCTTTTCATCATCCTTCTATTACCGGAGTTCTTCATGGAGGCTCTAAATGGTGGGTCGTCAAGGATTCTTTTCATTCTTCAATTGTTCTTCAAGATTTCTCTTGAAGTTATGACCCGCCAAGCTATACTCTAAAATAAACATGATGCTCAACACATGTTTTGTTTTGAGGCGTTCAAGTATTCTTTGTCTTGCATTCCGAAGTGCAATTCTTTCTACCTTATCTTTTGAGGTGGTGTTATGTCACTCTTAACAATTTCCTTCTTGTTTAATGATTCATATGCTGTCAAGAATGAGGTATTTTAAATCCATCAATCCCTTTGTTGGAGTTATCTTGGTTTATATTTCATCTGAAGCTTTCCCGAAGGATTGTTGCTATTTATGGTGCTTATAAATGACCCAAGTTCTTATTTATCCTCCCGGTGATAGCTTTCTCGTCTCCTTGTTCGTATCAATGAAATTCTTTTCCCGTGCTTGGCAGGTTGTCGCCTCATAATTTGCGATGCATTCCTTAAGACCATATCAAGCTTATTCTTTTCGTTGTTGGTTTTTTTTCAACAACTCTGTTCTAATCGTCTTGAAAGGGTGCTTTCCAAGCTCATTTGTGGCAGGAGTTTGCATTTTCTCCTACATTCTGTTATTCCAGTGATCTATCTTCTATTCTTTTGTTCCAGAGGCATTGTGATGTTACTCTCTTCGACCCATCATCTCATTTTGTAAATATCATGTAATTTTCCTTGCTTATCCGTTTAGCCGGAGTGTCGTGTTTCATTCGAGTTCTATCATCTTATCAAGTTTTGCCTCCCTTCTCAACCGGAGTGCGGTTTGTAATGTTTCTTACCCCTTGTGCCATTCTTTCAATTCCGGAGGCAGTGTGTTGTTCATTTCATCATGTATCCTCTCATCTCGTCAAGTTCATGTTCAATTCCTTCCATTTACAGTCGGAGTGCTGCCCAAATTATATCAGTCTTCCTCTCTCATCTTGTTTTAACCGGAGTGGTTTCGAATTCTATCTTGTCCATTAAACTCTTGATTCATGTCTTTCAACTTTCAAGTCCTCGTAATACTCCTTGTTCCTCTTTTCTAACGGATTGTTTGCAATCTCGTTCATCTCAGTTGTACTCTTTCTTTTAAATTGCTCAACCTCTCAAGGTTCATGGTTTTCACTCGTCTGTCAAAGAAGTAACTTAGTTTTACCTCTCCTCTTCCTCTTCCTTTTCCCTCCGGTGTCATCCTAGATCTCGGGACGAGATCCTCTCGTAGTGGTGGAGTGTTGTAACGCCCCGGATACAACTTTCCATATTCGTAAATCCAACTCTTGCCTTTTCCAGAGATGCGATATATTATTTTCTCCGTGGTTGGGTTTTGTCTTTCGTTTTGCATTTTGTTCATGTCATGCATTTCATCATCGCATCCTTCGCATTGCATCGGCATCGTTTTCATAAAACTTGCATTCGTTAAATCGTTGCCGTTTCTCCTTTGCCTTCATCACCTTCCCTCGGATCGCCTTGCCCTTGTTGACCGTTCGAGACCAACCGTGTTTTCGTTTCCCTCTTGTCCGACCACCTAACCTCTCTTGCCATTTCATGAGACCATTTGGACCCCTCTCTTCTCTCTTTCTCCGAGACCAACAAAACCCCTTGACCCCGTGGCTTTTCGCCAGACCCCTTTGTCTTTGTTTTCCCCCTCTCATCTAAATGCCTACCCTCTCAACACAGTGCATAGACCCCTCTCGTGCGTCCAAAAACTCCCCTGAACCCGACCCGGGCAGTCATTACCGTTGTGTCCGGATCATCCCCTAACGTCTACAAAACATCTCCGTTTTGTTAATTGGGCTCCCTAACTATTTTATTCGCGACCGTCCATTTTTCGATTAGAGGGACCGAGATAGCCCCTAACCTAATCTGTGAGGTATTTATAGTCCACCTTTAGTCATTTTGGACAAACCCTAAAATCTAGGGACTTTGTCCCGTCGAGTCGCCGCCACTTACCGTATCTTCCTCGGGATCCAGATCCATCCCCTCCCGATCCAGATCCTCTCCAACCTCCTCTTCCCGAAGCCCGAGCCCGTCCAACCACGCGACCCCGCCGTGCCCCTTCCTCCTCTGCCTAGTCCCCAATGCCCGGAGGCCACCTCCCGTGCCTGACGACCCCCTCGCGCTGACAACCACCGTTGCCTCCGCACCCTCGCCTCCTCGCACTCCAGATCGGGAGAGGAGCTCCCGATCCAGAGTCATTCGCTACACCAGGCCTCGCCTTCGTGCCTCGTCGCCGGCAACCCCAGGATCGGTCTCCTCCCTGCCTTTCCTCCTCCTTCCCTTTCTCCCCCTCCTCTCTCATTTTTTCCTCTCTCTCTCTCCCTGTCCAGGAACTGAAAGTGCAACTAATCCCCGGGTGGTTTTGGTAATTAATAACAACATATATATCATTGAACTAATAGTTTCTTGAGAATCATTTCAGAAAGTTTAGTGATATGGGAATGGCAATGACTGAAGAAGTGGACCCCTCAAAATGCTAAGGCAAGCATTGGCAAAAGCTCAAGACTCCATTTTTGGTTTAGTGATCCAAGATCACATTGAGTCCATAGGAAAGCCAATACTATTAAAAGGGGATGAGGTTATGTTAATGATCTGGTTGCTCAAAGTGCTTAGTGATACATCTCCTAAACTATCAGCAACTCTCACTTCCATAATACACTCATAAGTAATCTCGGTCCCACCGATTTCCTAAACTCAGTCACACCGAGATGAACCACCTCGCCACAAAGCCAAACCCTAGAAATTTGGATTTTCCGATTCGAACTCGGTCTCACGAAACTTGAGTTGCCAAGCTTCAGTAACATACGTCATCAAATCGGTGTCACCGAGATGATGAAGTCGGTCCCACCGAGATTGGCAAGCCCTAGTCTTTGGAAGAATCGGACTAACCGAGATTGTATTTTCGGTCCCATCGAAAATCCCAACGTTCACAAGATTTGAACTTTCGGTCTCACCGAGTTGTCAACTTCGGTCCGACCGAGATTGGTCAAATGTGTGTAACAGTTGGATTTTGTGTGGAGGCTATAAATACCCTCCACCCCTCTTCATTCGTGGAGAGAGCCATCGAAAGAACTACCACTCCTACCTTACATTTACGAGAAGAAAACTACCTACCCTTGTGTTGAGATCAAGTTGCTCCACTCCCACCATATGAAACTTGATTTCTAGCCTTCCCAAGTTGCTTTCCACTCAATCCTTTCTTCCACCACAGCCAAATCGGTGAGGAGAGTTGAGTGTTGGGGAGATTATCATTTGAAGCACAAGAGCAAGGAGTTCATCATCATCAACACCATCTATTACCTTTTGGAGGTGGTGCCTCCTAGATTGGTTAGGTGTCGCTTGGGAGCCTCCGTCAAGATGTGGAGTTGAACCAAGAAGTTTGTAAGGGCAAGGAGATCGCCTGCTTCGTGAAGATCTACCCCGAGTAAGGCTAGTCCTCCGTGGGCGTATGCCATGATGGCATAGACAAGGTTGCTTCTTCGTGGACCCTTCGTGGGTGGAGCCCTCCGTGGACTCTCGCGTGGCCGTTACCCTCCGTGGGTTGAAGTCTCCATCAGCGTGGATTGACGATAGCACCACCTATCGGAACCACGAGAAAAATCTCCGTGTCTCCAAATTGCGTTTGCTCTTCTCCACCTCTCTTTACTACATGTGCAATTTACTTTCCGCTGCCTATACTCTAGAATTGCATGTGTAGGGTGATACTTGACTTGATCATCATCGTGAATCTGCCAAAAACTTGTCTTTATCAAAAGGCTGAATTTTTATATTGTCAAGTAGTCTAATCACCCCCCTCTAGACATACTTTCGATCCTACAAGTGGTATCAGAGCTTTGGTCTCCATTGTATTGGTTTCCATTGCATTGGACTCCATAAGCTTGGTTTCACAACCTAGGAGAGTATGGCGTCTAGTGAGGTAATTTTAAGAGAGGTCCTTACTTTGATGGTTCAAACTTTGCTAGTTGGAAGCATAAAATGAAAATGCATATTCTTGGACATAACCGCCGCATGGGGCATTATTTGTGTTGGTTTGCAAGGTGAATTCTTGAGGAAGGAAAAGTTCGGATCGTGAAGCTACAGCGGATGAATTGCGGATGTTGCAAAACAATGCTCAAGCTTGTGACATTCTCTTCAATGCTTTGTGTCGAGGAGTTCAACAAAATCAGCCGTCTTGAGAATGCAAAAGAGATTTGGGATACTTTGGTGAAATGCACGAAGGTACCGAGTCCGTGAAGGAATCAAAGCTAGATGTTCTTCAAGGTCGACTTGACAAGTTCAAGATGAAGGAAGGTGAAGAAGTCGCTGAAATGTACTCTAGGCTTGCTCTCATCACAAATGAGATTGCCGGCTTAGGAGCGAAGAAATGACCGACCGATTTTCATCATCAAGAAGATTCTCGAGCTTTGGATGGAAAGTATGACACCGTGTGCACTTTGATCCAAATGATGCCAAACTACAAGAATCTCAAGCCTACGAAGTCATTGGAAGAATTGTTGCTCATGAGATGACACTTAAAGATAAGGAAGAGCTTCACAACAAGTCAAGTGGTGCTTACAAAGCTACAAGTGATGCTCCCACAACCTCAAGTGACAAGCTAGTTTCCAATGAAGAGATAAGCCTAATGGTGAAGAACTTCAACAAATTCTACAAGAGTAGAAGCAAAGAAAGAAGCTCAAAGTCTAGATCATATGATGAAAAGAGATCTTCTAGTCGTGATCGAAACTGCTACAATTGTGGAAGACCGGACACTACTCAAATGAGTGTTCGGCTCCCCACAAGAGAAGAGAAGAATCTCCAAGAAGAAGAAGCTCAAGAGAAGAGTCACCTCGAAAGAGAGAAGAGTAGAGATGATCGTTATGAGCGAAGATCCTCTCGGAAAAGCAAGGATTCGGAGAGGAAAGACAAGTCATCAAGGAGCTACACAAGAAGAAAACATCAAGCTCATGTAGGTGAATGGGTCTCGGCTCCGACTCAGACAATCACTCGAAAGAAGCTATCACTCCAACTCCGACTACTGATCAAGATGAAGGTGTTGCGGTCTTGCTCTCGTATCCTCCAACTCCAACTCCTATGACTTATTTGATTCACCAAATGAGGGAATTGGAAGATGCTTCATGGCAAAAGGCCCCAAGGTATCACACCTGAATTTATTGACTTTGATAGTGATGAGGATGACTTGCTTGGTGAAGATGAGCTTTACATGACAAATCTAGTGAGCCTAGTAATGATGAACATGCTAGTAGTCTTTATAGTCGAGAAGAGTCGAATGACAATGCTATGAAGGAGATTGAGCGTCTAACTAAAGAACTAAACACTCTTAAGTTAGCTCATGAAACAACTCAAGAAGATCATAGAGAGCTCCTAAGATCTCATGAGAAGCTACGCTCGAGAAGCTCAATCTAGAGCAAGAACATGAGTTTCTAAAAGCTATCAATGGCGATCTTCAAAGAAGAGTTCTTCATATCTTGCCAAACGACTTCTCTTGTCTAATTTCTTGCCACCTATTAAAACTAAGCATGACAAGCATAAGAAAAATTCATCATCTAGAAGCAACATAATTGGTTCTAGTAGTTCTCTTGATTCCACTAACAATGTTTCAAGCCAAGTTACACTTGAGCAAGAAAATAGTTTATTGAAAGGGATTATAGAGAAAGGTGTCTACAAGAGCCTTGCGGAAGCAAGAACTTTGAGAAATTGTTACAAGCAAGGAAGGCACGGAAGAATCAAGGAATTGGTTTTGAGCGAAAGTTCAACGCCGAGGGTGTTGAATGGGAAGAAGGTCAATATCCCACTCCAAAGTTTGTTTCTCAAAAGGAGAAGTATGATCCTACTTATTCCAATGTGGAACAAGCTCAAGATGACCTTCCACCACAAGACCACAAGCTAAAAGGCAAGGACAAGCTTCAAGAGGAGATTGATGCATTTATTGAAGCACCTAAAGCCATGGTCAAGTGGGTTCCCAAGGAAACGTCAAGTTCTACTTCGTCAAGCTCAACTACTACCCCAAGGATTCCTATCAAGATGATGTGGATCCCGAAGAAGAAGAACTAGAGAGCTCTTGAGGGTGACTCCGCCAACATACTTCACTCACATTCATTTTGGCAAGAACTTGTGCAACCAACTTCCACATTATGCACTAGTTCATGGAGTCACAAACCCTCTTGTTGGTAAGTCAAGGGACAAGGTAATCATTGCTTTCATGGACATCATCTATTGTGAACTTCAATCTATGTCCATGGATATCCTTGTTTTTTCCTTGTGGGACTAACCCATGTAGGTATTGAAAGTGCCGAATCCAAAGGATTGCTCCCAACTTTGATGATCTTCATCAACATTGAGCATCCACATCTTCAACATCTACATGAAGTCTTCTCGACAACCCAAGGTTAGTTTGACCCTTTAAAAGGGTTCTCACATCTAGGGGAGCTTTGCTCTAAAGAATTGAGCTAAAGCATCTTCAAATGATGTGAACACATTAATGCTTTATGTAAAAGTGGTAACCCCACTTGTGCTTAAGCGATGAGTATGACCTATGATCAAATGTTCTCATTTGACTCCTAAGTCAATATACTCATATAAAGATGACCTAGTCATCGACAAATTGTGTGATAGTAGCTAGTGTTTTGATTGTGCATGTTTGACACATATTTCATTTGCTATCTTATTGTGTGAGCATGTTGGATGCATGATTTTATCCATTCAAGGACATCCATTTGTTGTTTTGGTCGTTTTGATTTTTACGACCAAATGGATGGACAAGAATGCCTAAGTACCTCCCTAGCTATCTATGCTTTCTTGTCTCAAACTCTATTCATGCTTACATCACAAACTTTGAACAAGTCATTTTGGACCCTCGAGTGAGGAGCACTCGGAGCCACCGATCCGTCAAGGCTAACTTCCAAAACCTTCTAAGTGATTTGGTCGAGACCAACCCACTCAAACTTGGTCAAACCGAAAGCACTTGGATTGATCTAGGTTTTCACCTCGGTGAAACCGAGTTGCAATTTCGGCGTGACGAAGTGTGTGCTACTGCGATTATCCATCTCGGTGCCACCGAGTTTACAACTCGGTCCCACCGACAACTGACTAAGGGTATATATACTCGAGGGCAGCGTAGCGTTGATTCCTACTTCAAGCGCCTCGCCCCACACCCCTTTGCTGCCGTCGCCGTGGTCTCGGATCGTCTCCGTCGTCGCGCATGCGCCCTCGCCGCAGGTCTCCGTCGCCGTCAGCGGACATCTTCTGCGCGCCGTTGCCGCCAGAGAGAACTCCACCAAGTTAGGGTGAGTTTGATCCCTCGTGCTCCCATCTTCGATTCTATGCACGATTGGTTTGCCTAGCATCTTGCCACGTTTGAGATCTTCCTTAACACAGATTAGTTCGTTAGAACGAGATTGATAAAAGTTTTAGGGTTAGGTTTCCGCGAACACATCTCGGTGAGACCGATTTTACATTCTCGGTATGACCGATTTGGCCCTGGCCATTGCCTTTGCACCTTCGGTCCAACGAGTTGTGCAAATCGGTGCGACGAAATGAGGATTTAGTGAAACCCTAGTGTTTTCGGCGGGACCGAAACCCACATCGGTCCAACCGAAAGTGGTGTGAATGCTTCATTTGAACACTTGGATTCACGAATTTTAAACTCGGTCGACCAAAATGTCTTTCGTGAAAACCTAATACTAGAATTTGAACTCATTTTGTTTGCAAAATCTTCTACAGTTTGTGATAACTCTTCTACTCTGCCTACACCTTATCTATTCACGGGTTGTCGGCCATGTCGGATGCCGTGACAGCGAACAGTCTGAATCACCTATTGCTGATATTCGAGAGAGGGGCACTAGTCCCGAGTCCAGCAGCTTTTCAGATGATGGTGAGAGGAGCACACCAAGTGGTTTGCCTCCTGCAGCCACGGGGCGTGAAAGAAGAGGAACTCGATGAAGAAGATTCGATTTCATTCTTGAGGAAGAGGTCTCTCCAAGCCAAAGAGAAAAGTTGTTGCCAAAAGAGCATCAAGGCGACAAACCAAGAAAGGCACCGATAAAGTGAAGAAGTCCTTTGTTGCCAAGAAGCTAAGTATGGAAGAGGAAACTACGAGCAAGGTGAAGAAAACTTCCAAGAGGAAGAGGATTGTGCATGATGATGCAGCAGAGGAAGATGAGGATGAGGAAGCACCCAAGCCTCCTCCTCAGAAGTCTAAGTTCATGGGTGATGCCATCGAGGCGAGGAGCCACTTCAAAGTCCAAGCCATCTGCTCCAGTCAAGGCAGCTCAAGCAAAAGCTGCTGCCAAGCCCAAGAAGACTATCAGAACATTCCAGCTTCAGAGAAGAAGAAAGATAATGTGCCACCAGGTGAGTCGGATGATGAGGCACTGTATTCTTGAAACTTCGTCGAAACTGCCACTTCACAATGATGCTCATCCTCGAGTGAGAACATGAAGGAAAGAAAGGATAGAGGTCTCGGGCTATGGAGAGAAGCTGATCCATATCTTTGTGAGAGAAGAAGAACTTTGTTGACCCAAGATTCCACACGAGAGCAGCGGGACTTCTATGAGGCTGTGCTAATGGACAAGAAGCCCATTATTGCAGACTTTATTGGTGGAAGGTGATGATTGGAATGATGAAATGATTATGCAATTCTATGCCTGACTCATTTCTATCGGATGGAAAGATCACATGGATGGTGAAGGCCAAAGATTCTCTTCAATTGTTGAAGAATGGGCTGCCTTGCTGAATGCTCCGGTCTGAGAGAGAGGATGATGTTGATGTCTATGGTATTCCCAAGAAGAACCATGAATCTATGAAGAATATGTACAATGAGGTACCGACTAAGGATGTGGAAATCTGGAAGCTCGGCTCGGTGTATCATCTCGAGGAGGTCTACCTACCACAAACACTATTACGAGGCATACCTTGATGCCCAAGTGCGAGATCATCGCATGATCGGAGGGTATTCTATCAACATGCTGCATATACTTGATGAGAAGGCACCTTTCAAGGTGATGGACTTGATAGTTGAGACTATCAAGAGGATTGCACTGACGAAGAGGTCATGTGGATTTGCCCGCACATTGGATGCTTATCAATGCCAAGTTTGGCACGGGCACCTACTTGTTGGATAGACCACACTTGCCATGCAGCTGAGCATGAGGACAATGAAGTTGTGATGGATGAGGAGGATCCAACGTCGGTTGAAGGTCAAGCAAAGGTTGAAGCTGCCAAGAAAGCCAAAGCTGAGAAGAAGAAGCGGCAGCTAAACCCAAGAGTGTTGGAGAGCAGCTCCTTGAAGCTACCGGAGGATTGAACAACGCTGGCCAGCATTATGCAGTCTCGGGAGAGTCTTGAGAGGATTGTTGAAGACAAGATCCATGCTCTGGATGTGAAGTCGAAGTGCAAGTCACTTGTCAACAAGCTTGAGCGGACATTGAGGAAGCAAAGAGGAGAAGGAAGAGCTCATGCGTGAGATGCGAGATGACCTAGTCCAGATGATTATCAACAGCACTGCTCCGGTTCCTACAGACCCGATCAGCTGCTATTCGATGATGAGACACTAGGACTACAGCCTCGGCACCTCCACAGCTCCATCGGTTCCAGCTCCGGCTCCGGTGTCCCTCCTCCGGCTCCACGGACATCAGTGAAGTCTTGGCGATGCTGCCATCTCAACTCCATCGACCCTGCACAGAGCCGCCCGGCAGAGTCCCGGTGGCGCTTAGCTCTATACCTTTCGAACTTTTGGTAACTTGTTGCCAAAGGGGAGAAATTGTATAGATCATAGGACTTCGAGAGAGAGAGTGCTCGCTTTTGCTCTTTCGTTTCATTTGCGGTCTTTTTGAGATAATTTTGAGATTTTCGAGACATTCCGTGTGTTTGATACTACGATTGTTCTACTTTGATGAGTGCTTGGTCGTACTATGCCTTAATGTGTGCTTAATGCTTATCATATGCTATTCATACCTTGTGTGACCATTTACTCATGTCTTGGTGATTGGGTGCATGCTATTCACTCTTATCATTTTGTGCGCTCCACCAAGATGTATGTGACATGGAAGAGTGACCCATGATCCTAATCAATTGTGCATTTGCATTCAAACGCAAATCTTAAATAATGCACAAATTTCGGGGGAGCTCTTGCTTATCACATACTTCTCAAAGCGACGATATTATTCATTGATTATATCCTTTGTCGAAGCTTTGATCTATATGTTGTCATCAATTACCAAAAAGGGGGAGATTGAAAGTGCAACTAATCCCCGGGTGGTTTTGGTAATTAATAACAACATATATATCATTGAACTAATAGTTTCTTGAGAATCATTTCAGAAAGTTCAGTGATATGGGAATGGCAATGACTGAAGAAGTGGACCCCTCAAAATGCTAAGGCAAGCATTGGCAAAAGCTCAAGACTCCATTTTTGGTTTAGTGATCCAAGATCACATTGAGTCCATAGGAAAGCCAATACTATTAAAAGGGGATGAGGTTATGTTAATGATCTGGTTGCTCAAAGTGCTTAGTGATACATCTCCTAAACTATCAGCAACTCTCACTTCCATAATACACTCATAAGTAATCTCGGTCCCACCGATTTCCTAAACTCACCACACCGAGATGAACCACCTCAGCCACAAAGCCAAACCCTAGAAATTTCAGATTTTCCGATTCGAACTCGGTCTCACGAAACTTGAGTTGCCAAGCTTACAGAACATACGTCATCAAATCGGTGTCACCGAGATGATGAAGTCGGTCCCACCGAGATTGGCAAGCCCTAGTCTTTGGAAGAATCGGACTAACCGAGATTGTATTTTCGGTCCCACGAAAATCCCAACGTTCACAAGATTTGAACTTTTGGTCTCACCGAGTTGTCAACTTCGGTCCGACCGAGATTGGTCAAATGTGTGTAGCAGTTGGATTTTGTGTGGAGGCTATAAATACCCTCCACCCCCTCTTCATTCGTGGAGAGAGCCATCGAAAGAACTACCACTCCTACCTTACATTTACGAGAAGAAAACTACCTACCCTTGTGTTGAGATCAAGTTGCTCCACTCCCACCATATGAAACTTGATTTCTAGCCTTCCCAAGTTGCTTTCCACTCAATCCTTTCTTCCACCACAGCCAAATCGGTGAGGAGAGTTGAGTGTTGGGGAGATTATCATTTGAAGCACAAGAGCAAGGAGTTCATCATCATCAACACCATCTATTACCTTTTGGAGGTGGTGCCTCCTAGATTGGTTAGGTGTCGCTTGGGAGCCTCCGTCAAGATGTGGAGTTGAACCAAGAAGTTTGTAAGGGCAAGGAGATCGCCTACTTCGTGAAGATCTACCCGAGTAAGGCTAGTCCTCCGTGGGCGTATGCCATGATGGCATAGACAAGGTTGCTTCTTCGTGGACCCTTCGTGGGTGGAGCCCTCCGTGGACTCTCGCATGGCCGTTACCCTCCGTGGGTTGAAGTCTCCATCAGCGTGGATTGACGATAGCACCACCTATCGGAACCACGAGAAAAATCTCCGTGTCTCCAAATTGCGTTTTCTCTTCTCCACCTCTCTTTACTACATGTGCAATTTACTTTCCGCTGCCTATACTCTAGAATTGCATGTGTAGGGTGATACTTGACTTGATCATCATCGTGAATCTGCCAAAAACTTGTCTTTATCAAAAGGCTGAATTTTTATATTGTCAAGTAGTCTAATCACCCCCCCTCTAGACATACTTTCGATCCTACAGGAACCCAGGCAGCAGCCATGGCGCCATGTAGCAGGAGCTCCGCCGCGCCCGTGCCCTGAATCCGGTGACCTCCGCTTCAGAGCCGCTGTCTCCGTCCGTTTCCCCGACGGCTGCTCCACGCGCCAAGGCCGCCGCCGTCGTCCTGCTTCACGAGGCGAGCCTGCCCTCGCTCGCTCCTCTGCGCGCTGCTGCTTCGCCGCTCGTGTCGCCCGGCCCCTTCTCACTCCGTCCACGTGAGGTGAGCAGCGCTTGCAGCGCCGCGTCGCGCCATGGCCCTCTTCGCCCGGATCCCGTCCGGCCGTCCCAGCCGCCGAGTTCGTCGCCGCCTGAACCTCTCTGCTTCGCCAAGTCCCGTTGTTGTTTGCCTGCCTCTGTTCGAGAGGAGGACGACGCGGTCGACGCCCGCGTTGACTACGCCTCGCCCATAGCGACCCTTGAGTGGGCTCCAAGGCGGTTCGCCCCACCCGGCCTCCGTGCGGATCGCGTGGCGGCGCCCCTGCTAGGCCTCTCCTCCAGCCGGGCCGAAGCCCATGGGTGAGGCCCCAGCGCCTTCCTTTTTTTTCTTCTGTTGAGCCTGCTTCAGTCAGTTTCGGCCCGTATCATGTTTTTTTCCCAGATCTGAATTTGTCTATTATCCAGTGAATTACAGATTTGCAGAAACCCCCTTGCACTTCATGCATTTAATAACTTCAGAACCGTGCATCGGCTTAAAATGGTTTAAACATGTAAAATGCTTAGGATTTTGTGTAGATTAATAATATGCCACTTTCATCCATGTTTAAAATGTTTAAAATTCTGTTTGATTAAATTTGCTTAAATGCTATGCTAAAATGATTTAATTCATAACTAAATAACCGTAACTCAGAATTTAATAAACTTTATATGTAAATGGGGTGGAAAAATGCCTAGTTTAACATGGTCCACTTTATTTTCCTGTTTAACAACTTTAAAATATGTTTTAGGGCAGAACAGTAGCAAAATTCATAAATTGCATATGAGGTTTTTCCGGAAATGTTGTTTGTTGTTCCGGCCTCATTTAAACTTGCCTAAATATTTAGTTTACTTTTGTTACACCCCTTGACATGCTTAACAACATTTAACATTGTTGTGTACCTAAACGAGAGCAAACTAAATAACTCGAATGTGGTGTTTTGTCAATATGCAACTCGTTGCATATTGAGCTCCACTTAACTTGTAGTGTTGTTTGTTGCACTTTGCCATGACATGCCATGCCTCATTAAACCGGACATGCATCATACTTGTTTTTGCATCATGCCATGATTATGCTTGTGTGTTTACCATGTTGTTTGCTTCTTTCCGGTTGCTTCTCTCATTAGCTTCGGTCTCGTTCCGGAGTTGTGAGGATTCGTTCGACTACGTCCGTTTGTCTTCTTCATGGACTCGTTCTTCTTCCTTGCGGGATCTCAGGCAAGATGACCGCTACCCTGGATCTCACTACTATCATTGCTATGCTAGTTGCTTCATTCTATCACTATGCTGCGCTACCTATTACCTGTTTGTCCAGCAATCCCATATTGCCATGAACCTCTAACCTTTGACACCTTTCCTATGCAAACCGTTGTTTGGCTATGTAACCGCTTTGCTCAGCCCCTCTTATAGCGTTGCTAGTTGCAGGTGAAGTTGAAGATTTCTCCATGGTGGACAGGGTTTTGTTGGGATATCACAATATCTCTTATATTCTTAATGCATCTATATACTTGGTAAAGGCTGGAAGGCTCGGCCTTATGCCTGGCGTTTTGTTCCACTCTTGCCGCCCTAGTTTCCGTCATACCGGTGTTATGTTCCCGGATTTTGCGTTCCTAACGCGGTCGGGTGATTTATGGGACCCCCTTGACAGTTTGCTCTGAATAAAACTTGTCCAGCAAGGCCCAACATTGACTTTTACCATTTGCCTCACCACCACCTACTTTTTCCCTTGGGAGTCGCTCTCTCGAGGGTCATCTTTATTAGCCCCCGGGCCGGTGCTTGTCTAAGTGTTGGTCCGAACCGAGCGCTGCTTGGGGCCCCTCGGGCAACTCGAGTCTGGTTTTACTCGTAGCTTTGTCTCATCCGGTGTTGCCACGAGCGAGATATGTGCAGCTCCTATCGGGATTATCGGCGCATCGGGCAGCTTTGCTGGTCTTGTTTTACCATTGTCGAAATGTCTTGATGTACCGGGATTACGAGGTGATCGGGTCTTCTGGGAGAAGGTCTATTCTTCGTTGATCGCGAGAGCTTGTCATGGGCTAAGTTGGGACACCCTGCAGGGTTTAAACTTTCGAGAGCCGTGCCAGCGGTTATGTGGCAGATGGGAATTTGTTAATGTCGGTTGTAGATAACTTGACACGATCCGAATTAAAATGCACCAAGCTGCGTGTGTAGCCGTGATGGTCTCTTCTCGCGGAGTCGGGAAGTGAACACGGTTTACGTGTTATGTTTGGCGTAAGTAGGCGTTCAGGATCACCTCTTGATCATTGCTAGCTTCACGACCGTTCCTTTGTTTCTCTTCTCGCTCTCATTTGCGTATGTTAGCCACCATATCTTGCTTAGTCGCTCTTTGCAACCTCACCACTTTACCCCTTCCTTTCCCATTAAGCTTTGCTAGTCTTGATACCCATGGTAATGGGATTCTTTGAGTCCTCGTGGCTCACGGATACTTCAAAACCAGTTTGCGGTGCCTATGTTACCGGCGGTGGCGCAGCCAAGCTCAAGGAGGAGCTCGATGAAGATCTTGCCCTCTGGGTTGTTTCGTTCTAGTTGATCAGTAGTGGAGCCCAGTTGGGGTCGATTGGGGACCTTTGTCGCATTTGGGGTTCTTCTTTTATTTTGGTTCCGTAGTCAGACCTTGATAGTATCTGGATGATGTAATGCTTTATTCATGTATTTGTGTGAAATGGCGATTCTAAGCCAACTATGTATCTCTTTCCCTTATGTATTACTTGGGTTGTGTGAAGATTACCTCACTTGCGACATTGCTTTCAATGCGGTTATGCCTCTAAGTCGTGCTTCGACACGTGGGAGATATAGCCGCATCGAGGGCGTTACACGCTCAGCTTGATGACGTCCCTCGAACTCCGATCCAGCCGAGTATCGAGGGAGAGTTCCGTCAGCATGACGGTGTGGTCATGATGATGATGTTCTACCATCGCAGGGCTTCGCCTGAGCACCGCTATGATATTATCGAGGAGGACTATGGTGGAGGGGGGCACCGCACACGGCTAAGAGATCAATGATCAATTGAGGGGGCCGGCCAAGGGGAGGAGGCGCGCCCAAGGGGGGGAGTCCTACTCCCACCGGGAGTAGGACTCCTCCCTTTCCTATTAGGAGAGGGAGAGGGAAGGAAGAGGAAGGAGGGAGGAAGGAAAGGGGGGCCGGCCCCCTTCCCAATTCGGATTGGGCTTGGGGGGAGGCGCCCCCTCCCTTACTCCTTTCCCCTCCTTTCCACTAAGGCCCATTAAGGCCCATATACCTCCCGGGGGGGTCTGATAACCTCCCAGAGCTCCGGTATTGTCCCAATCTCACCCGGAACCTTTCCGGTGTCCAAATATAGTCGTCCAATATATCAATCTTCATGTCTCGACCATTTCGAGACTCCTTGTCATGTCCGTGATCACATCCGGGACTCCGAACAACCTTCGGTACATCAAAACACATAAACTCATAATATAACTATCATCTAACTTTAAGCGTGCGGACCCTACGGGTTTGAGAACTATGTAGACATGACCGAGACACGTCTCCGGTCAATAACCAATAGCGGAACCTGGATGCTCATATTGGCTCCTATATATTCTACGAAGATCTTTATCGGTCAAACCGCATAACAACATACGTTGTTCCCTTTGTCATCGGTATGTTACTTTCCCGAGATTCGATCATCGGTATCTCAATACCTAGTTCAATCTCATTACCGGCAAGTCTCTTTACTCGTTACGTAATGCATCATCCCGTAACTAACTTATTAGCTACATTGCTTGCAAGGCTTATAGTGATGTGCATTACCGAGAGGGCCCAGAGATACCTCTCCGAAATCGGAGTGACAAATCCTAATCTCGAAGTATGTCAACTCAACAAGTACCTTTGGAGACACCTGTAGAGCACCTTTATAATCACCCAGTTACGTTGTGATGTTTGGTAGCAGACAAAGTGTTCCTCCGGTAAACGGGAGTTACATAATCTCATAGTCATAGAAACATGTATAAGTCATGAAGAAAGCAATAGCAACATACTAAACGATCAAGTGCTAAGCTAATGGAATGGGTCAGGTCGATCACATCATTCTTCTAATGATGTGGTCCTGTTAATCAAATGACAACTCATGTCTATGGTTAGGAAACTTAACCATCTTTGATTCACGAGCTAGTCAAGTAGAGGCATACTAGTGACACTATGTTTGTCTATGTATTCACACATGTATTATGTTTCTGAGTGATACAATTCTAGCATGAATAATAAACATTTATCATGATATGAGGAAATAAATAATAACTTTATTATTGCCTCTAGGGCATATTTCCTTCACGATTGCAGGAGGCGAGCTGGATGAGGACACAGGCTTCTTCCCCTTCTTTTTGTTAGTTGGCGCCATGGCGATGGAGGGGGCAGAGCTCAGGTCGGATTGGAAGCGGAAACGGGGGTTCAAGGAAGAAAGGGGAACAGGAAGCACGCAGGAAAGAGGAAATAACTGTGTAAAGCTTCGTGGCCGCCTAGCCAGGCGGATATTGGGGGAGCGCGGTGGAGACGCCCACGTCCAATCAACCGCCACACGGCGACCAAGGTTGCAGGCTGTTGGGGCCCGCGGCGCTCCGCACTTGCCCTTTAGCTTTGCTGCTAAGCCAAGTCCGAGCGCGCCTTGGTCCCGGGGGCTACTGTCGGCGTTCTGGGAACGGGGGTCCCCAACTTTCCTGCCTGCAGCCTGCGGTGTGGCTCAACAGTGGCCCAACACGGCCCATCTTCATCAACCCAAGTTCAAGACCCTCGCGCGGGGTCCAGCCTCGCAGGGCGGACAACACAAGGCTTCCTTAGGGGCGGCCTCACCAGGCAGGCTCGCGAGGAGGTGGAGAGATCAAGGCAAGGGGTACCTCGCGAGGTGCTCGTGACGCAAGCCATGACAATCAAGACCAGGCGGGCGCCAGCCTGCGCAGTGTCCTCGTTTCCTCTTTGGTGCAAAGGGGGCAAGCGCAGGCGGAGTACCAAAGCATCAAGCAAAGGTTTCCGTATCGGTGCAATGAGACCAAGATCGGCAAGAATACAGGATGGAGGTCACCGTGGACCCCAAGGCGGCGTCATCACCAGTGCCTTTGGCAGTCGAAGACCACCTTTAGTCAGGATAGCTTGTACAAGCTGTCCCCTTTCAAAATGGTCGTTGTTGGCTCCCTTCCCGCTCAACATTTGGGAAGAGGACCAGGGCCTCTATAAATAGAGATAGCCACCATAGTAGACAGGAACATCTCATCTAGAGCCAACAGAGACGGATCAATTCCTCTCCAAGCACACCACCACAAGAACACCCCTCGCGAGGCTGTTCTTCCTCTGTACTGTTCATCATCAGCCCCAGAGGCAATCCACCACACCACACACAGGAGTAGGGTATTACACCACAACGATAGCCTGAACCTGTATAAATCTCGTGTCCCTCGTGTTGTTCATTGTGCTAGCTTAGAATTGCGGCAAGGTTTTGGGGCATGAATCGGTAGGGAGAAGATCATCATGCACACCCCAGAGTTCGAACCTTAAGGGTTTTGCCGAAACCCGATATCCGACAGCAGCACGGCTTCGGCTCGTCCGCTGCCACCTAGGACCGCTCGGCGGTGCGCATTGTCGTAATGCGCGCGGGCGTACAAGGGAAGGGGGAAGCCGGGTGGAGGTTGTGCTTGCCAAGGCCTGGTCACCTCCTGCCTCGCGCCGGTGTTGCAGGGGCGGCAAAATCGTTTCTTCAGCGGAAGTGGTTCATGTTGGACATATGCCCTAGAGGCAATCATGTATGATGATATTTCCTATGTGTTTATGAATAAAGATAGTCCTTGGACATTATCAATGATGTGTATCAGCAAGTACGTGACTTGTTTGTGGGACAATGCATTGTATGATGAATGTCCTAAAAGGTCCCTAGTCGAAAGGGTTGTGTGGACGCGCAACCGACTAGACTAGCATATGACACTGTCGATGGCTTGGTCTCACTAGCCATGGAGCATTGGATGCTAACCAGATAATATGGACTTGGAAAGGTCTGGTCGGATTCGGCGTGAGTCGGATCCGAAGTCGAATAAGGTCCGAGTCGGACAGACCCAACTATGAGGCATAGCGATATGTCATCTATGGGTCTCTAGTACAACATCGTTCTATGTCCTAAGACTGGTGGCGCATGTACTCGGGATGGTGACAGACTTGCTTTGGGACGACCAAATGCTACTCCGTGACTGGGTAGTTACAAAGGTAGGTTTCGGGTTTGTCCAGTCCCATGCTGCAAGACATGGTCGAGCAAGATGGGATTTGCCCCTCTGATCAGGAGAGATATACTCTGGGCCCCTCGTGTGATCCGACCAGGATAAGCATGGCCATGCGACAAGGATTATGAGATAATCCGGATAGTGGTCGGTATCACTGGAACGAGAAAGAGGTTGGGCTACCACAAGGATGACAGACTCGCCTTGAGCCCGACAACATATATCATGTGGCAAAGGGAACAGAAGTGTGACATGTTTTACAAGTTCGCCTAACCAGCTTCATAGTCTGCTTGGTGTTCGGCATGCCTTGCTAGAGGCCGTTGTCGGTTTCAAAACCGGCGGATCTCGGGTAGGGGGTCCCGATCTGTGCATCAAGGCTGATGGTAACAGGAAGCAAGGGACACAGATGTTTACCCAGGTTCGGGCCCTCTCGATGGAGGTAAAACCCTACTTCCTGCTTGATTAATATTGATGATATGGGTAGTACAAGAGTAGATCTACCACGAGATCGTAGAGGCTAAACCTTAAGAGCAAGCCAATGATGGTATGATTGTAATTGTGATCGGCCTTCTAAGGACCAACCTCTCCGGTTTATATACACACCAGAGAGGGCTAGGGTTTACATGGAGTCGGTTACAAGGAAGGAAATATAATATCCGGATCGCCAAGCTTGCCTTCCACGCCAAGAAGAGTCCCATCCAGACACGAGACGAAGTCTTGAGTCTTGTATCTTCACGCTTCAATAGTCTGGATGTTGTACACAGTCCGGCTGTCCGGATACCCCCTAATCCAGGACTCCCTCAGTAGCCCCTGAACGAGGCTTCAATGACGATGAGTCCGACGTGCAGTATTGTCTTCGGCATTGCAAGGCGGGTTCCTTCTCCGAATACTCCAAAGTGGTTATCGAACACGTAGACCGTGTCCGGATCTGCAAGATGATCTTTACACACCGCCATAGAGAGAATGATATTTTCACAAATGCAATCTGCTGACAACTTTTCTGATGACGTGACATGTTATTACGGTTGGATCATTACTTGAACCGTTTTCCCCACAACCAGCTACATCGCATATTACGAGGCGGTTTCTGTGACATGTCTTGTCAAAGCAGAGATCGTGTCCCCTTATCACGGGATTCTCATCAATACGGGTGTGGGTAATCCCACCACGCCATCAATCGTGGCGCTTGGGAAGCAAGCGATTCCCAACGGGCAAGTGGGGAGGTGTACCGCTTTCGACGCCTCTATAAAGGGATAAGATTTCCTCATTTTTACCCACGCCTTCTTCCTCCTTTGCCCACTCTTGCCCCCTAGAGCTCCAGCGCCCAAGCCCAAGTCTTCTTCGCACAGCTAAACATGTCTGGAGCGGGAGGCAAGTGGGTGGCTTCCACCGTCAAGGAGAAGCACATCACAAATCGTCGGGTGGCCGGATACTTGGCCGCGGACATAGCGCACCGGCTTCCGGATGCTGGGCAGGCCATTCTGACCCTAGGACCCCACAAGAGGGTCATATTCGTCGCCCACTTCGTCTGTGGACTGGGATTTCCACTCCATCCCTTCGTCCGCGGGCTCATGTTCTACTACGGGCTAGATTTCCATGATCTAGCCCCGAATTTTGTCCTCAACATCTCAGCGTTCATCGTCGTATGCGAGGCCTTCCTCCGCATCCGGCTTCACTTCGGCCTATGGCTGCAAACCTTCTGCGTGAAGCCGAAGGTTGTAAGTGGCCAACAAGCGGAGTGCAGAGGGGCCATGGTGGGCAGAATGTCTAATGTCACATGGCTTGACGACTCCTTTGCGGAGACCGTGAAAGGGTGGCAATCGGGGTGGATCTACATCACCGAGCCGCGTGGCGCCAACTGGGCAGTGGCCCTCGAGTTCCGATCCGGAGCCCCCATGCGGCTCACCTCCTGGGAAAAGAAGGGCCTGTCCTGGGGCGATTCTATGGAGCTGACCGGACTTCAGACATGCATCAAAAGCATGAAGGACAAGAACATCAAGCTTGTCAATGTGATCCAGGTCATGCTCGTTCGCTGGATCCTGCCCTGCCAAAGGCGGGCATTCAATCTGTTGGAGTTCGTCCTGGCCGAACACCAGACGCTCCGGAAGCTCTACGACATGACGCACAAAGGCGCATGGAAGGTGCTGTTCAAGGCCTCTGAAGTTCCTCTTCCCACGTCCGAGGACCGCGGGCTCCACGCCGCGCGGGCTCCTAGTCAGGTGAGTTCTCGGACCATCATCGGACTCGGTTCTTCCCAATATATTCATGGGAGTGCCTTAAGTAGTTATGCATATTTGCTTCAGGACTATGTGGAGACAGCGGAGTAGGTCTACTATCCGGCTCCGCTGCCAGAAGGCCCAGCAGACGCTCTCCTGACGGAGATGCTGGTCCCGGCACCGTACAAGGTGCCGGAGAAGAAGGCCGAGAAGAAGGCCCCGGGGACCCGAAAGGGTCTCCATCGTAAGGTTGTGCCAGAAGCCTCATCCGAAGACGACAAGGCGCACTCCTCCCACGAAGGGGTGGAAGAAGAAGAAGAAGAAGAAGAAGAAGAAGAAGAAGAAGAAGAAGAAGAAGAAGAAGAAGAAGACACCCCATCCGGAAAGGATGAGGGGTCCGGGGAGGCGGACCAGGGGGCCGAAAAAGGCCCTCGGCGTAAGGCCATCATACCCCTGTCGTCTGATGACGACGAGACAGATTCCTCCCACGGAGGCGGGAGGAACCAAGAAGAAACTGTACCTCCCCGCACTGGGGAGGAGAGAAAGAGAAAAGCCGCCCGGAGGGGAGGGGCGTCAAGAAGGAAAGGTATCCCTTCCGGACTATTCCGCCACGACGCTCACGGCGAGGAGGTGGCTACCGAGAAACCCGGTCGCGATCGTAAGTGTCCACATTCTATCATGATTTCACTTCATAGTTTTTGTATTTATAATGCCGAACATATATGCAGTCCGGCCAGGGCTCATCTCGAGGTATCTTCCTCCGGATCCCTGAGCGATTATGAGATCAATTTGCTTCCGACAGCCACTACTCCTCAGCCCGTGGATGACACAGAGGTGGTGTCCCGAAGGATTCCAGAGCAGGGGGAGGTGGCTCTGGAGATGCCCCGAGGCGGGGTCCCAGACATCAGACACGCGGGGTTCAAGATCCCCGCGGATCGTGTCGATGAAACCCTGATGAGGCGGGCTCTCAGCGCTGCTATCTGGAACCTTCAATGGTTCTGAACTCCAGCGGGCAGCCCCTCGTTAGGGAGGGCGAGCCGTCTGCATCGAGGACTTCCGTCGCGCCCGAGGCGCCGGATTGTCTGCTGGAAGCGCTTCGCGGCGCTTCCATGGATGAAGAGCACCGTACTCTTATGAGTGCGGTGATTCGGAAGGTTTCGTCTGCCAAGAGCGGGCTAACCGAAGCTTGCACCAGCCTCCTAAGCCTTTGAGGTAAGTAATAAAAGTATGAGAAATTACCACCCGGTAGGTAGTAGCCCCTGATACTCTGTTTGGTGTTCGAAAAGAAAAACCAAACATCCGCAGGAGTCTAACGATAAATATTTGTGTGCATAAGCAGGTTGTGCTGCTTGCTGCTGCTGCCCGTACTGCCGAGGTTGTCGAACTGAAGCGGGACCTGGAGCAGGCGCAGGGAGAGCTCGGCCTCACGAAGAGGCATCTCGAGGAGAATAAAGGTAAGCGATTCCCCGTTCGCATGTATGTAAAGATAGGCAAAATTTGCTAGTCTAACGCCAAAGCGTCGTGACTGTATAACAGGGGCCACCGCCGAAGTGGCGTCCCTAAAGAAAGCACTCTCTGAGGCCGAAGACAAAGCGGCCTTGGAATGCAAGGAGCACGAAAAGCAAAGTGCCAAAGTGGGCGAGGTACAACAAGAGCTCCGGGACCTCAGCAAGAAGTGCGAGTCCGTGGAGCATGATCTGAAGATGAAAGAGGCCGAGCTTGTGAAGGCCCTTGTGAATTTGAAAGACGCCAAGGCCGAAGCCGAGAAAGCACAGCAGGAGATCCAGGAGGCCAAAAAGATAGCAGCAGGTAAGAAGTTCTTTATGCAAAGCAAACATGTGGAGGAGGCGTTTCTTTTGCTTACTCGAATTCGGAGCTCTCCAGGGGCATATGCAGATCTGCCATGCAGCGTATCAAACGCTACGGAGTTCTACCGTGCCCAGGAGGGGAGCTCAACGGAGAAGCTGTTCTGGTCCCAGTATGCTGGGGCCGAACACTCGATGCCTCTGAGCGACCAATTGAAGCAGTTGGTTGAACTCCACAGGGCGGCCGAACTGGCTAGGAAAGGCTTCATAGTCCGGATGTGGCCTGGTGAGCTCCTGCCTAGTAGCTACTTTGGCCTGATCGAGCGGATGGTGGATGTCTGTCCGGCTTGAAGTGATCAAGCGATCCGTTTGCGTCGAGGGTGCCCGCCGGGCCTTTGCCCGCGTCAAGGTGCATTGGGGCAAGCTGGATGCGGAGAAGCTGGTCAAGGACGGGCCGCCGGAGGGCAAGGCGCATCGCCATCCCGAGATGTACTATGATGGCGTGATGAAGGGTGCTCGTCTCGTCGCTGATGAGTGTACCAAGGACGCCATTTTTGAATGAATTCACTTCTGTCATGTTTGTAATTTAAAGACGAAGTTACTTGCGCTATGTAGCGCTTTTGTTATTTAAAATATTACCTTTTGTGCGGCTGTTTATAAAATTCTGAAAGTAGGCCAGTCGTCGGCTTCCTCCCCCACGTAACTAGTACTAGGGTGTTCGTGGAAAACCCGGACACTCTTTATCCAAATGTTTGGTCCCTTAAGGAGGTGTCGGCGCATGTGAACAAGGCAATCGGACTATCGACTTTATAACTTTCACTTAGCCATAGAAGTCTACAATTTTAAATTCGTGAAGCCCTAGAATCGGAAGGCGAATTGGGGCGCTATACTGCGCCTAGATCGGAAGAAGCGATTTATCGCCTAAAGCGGAAAATCTTTAAGGATTTTAAGACCTCTCGAACAGCGACCAGCTCTCGCCACATCATGCCGGTCAGTTTTCGACTTTCTCTACTAAGGTGCTCGTCCGGAAGAACCGGGACACAATCGCAGTAGTTCTCCCTGCGCTACCTTAGCGATATAATGAGCGTAAGGCACCAAAACAAGGGGCAGGCTATCCCAACTATAGACCCAAGACATGATTCGGAGCTGATGCATATAGTGCTATAAGTTCGGGGTGCCGCACTGTTGAAAGTGTTTGGACTTTATTTGCCATATTTCGGGGCGCCATGAGAAGCCCCTGGCAAACTGACCGTACCAATGTGTACGGATGCAATATCAAATAAACATTTATAAGAGAAAAAATGCTCAAATAAGAATAATAAGCTGACGCTATATATGATCTCCCATTGTCGAAAAATACATTTAAGCGTATGTTTACAATGGATGCATTAAGCGGAGATAAAATAGGACTATTTGACATGTCCTATCCAGGGGCAGGCTGGACACAGATAGATAAAGCAGGTATAATGATCGTAAATAGATTCCACCTGGTTATTTCCTTCTGTGCGCAACATCTATTGCCTCCTTGGATGTCCCTCCCATATAAGTCCAGCAATTCGGCTCTTCGGGATGCTGCACTAGTGCGGTGTCCTGAAAGGTAAGAGGGAAAGAGTATAAAGGTATTTGGCGGTTACCCGCACTATTGACCGAGTCGCTGATGCGCCTCCGCCTATGCCCATGGTATCTTGAGTGCGTAATTGTGTGCGCGTGGCACGAATGCTAGTTTGAAGGGGCTTGAGCGGAGGCCGGATTGCTAATCACGCTCTTGGCGTTCCTGATGATCCTGTTGCGGGGTACTCTGGACTCGTTTGACGGTGCTCGAAGGTGTCACCGGATTGGTTTGTCGGAGTAGGCCGCATTGTACTTCTGCCGCGAGGGCTGCCGTATGCTCTTTTGTTCGAAGGGAGCGGTCCATATTTCCATTGATAGTGATGACCCCACACGGTCTTGGCATCCTGAGCTTGAGGTATACATAATGTGGTACCGCATTGAATCTAGCGAATGCGGTTCGTCCGAGCAGTGCGTGGTAACCACTACGGAAAGGGACAATGTCAAAGATTAACTCTTCGCTCCAGAAGTTGTCCGGGGATCCAAAGACTACTTCCAGTGTTATAGAGCCTGTACAGCGGGCCTCTAATCAGGGATTACACCTTCAAAGGTGGTTTTGGTGGGCTTGATCCTTGAAGGGTCAATGCCAATTTTGCACACTGTGTCCTGATAAAGCAGGTTCAGGCTGCTGCTGCCATCCATAAGGACTCACATGAGGTGGAATCCGTCGATGATTGGGTCTAAGACCAACGCGGCTGAGCCGCCATGATGGATGCTAGTAGGATGATCCCTACGATCAAAGGTGATCGGACAAGCTGACCATGGGTTGAATTTGGGGGCGACTGGCTCCATCGCATAGACGTCCTGTAGTGCTCGCTTCCGTCGCTTGGGGATGTGAGTGGTGTAGATCATGTTGACCGTTTTCACCTGGGGGCGAAATTTCTTTTGTCCCCCCATGTTCGGACGCCGGGGCTCTTCGTCATCATTGCTGTGCAGCCCCTTGTCCTTGTTTTCGGCGTTTATCTTACTGGCTTGTTTGAACACCCAACAGTCTCTATTGGTGTGGTTGGCTGGCTTGTCCGGGGTGCCATGAATTTGGCAGAAGCGCTCCAGTATGCGGTCCAGGCTGGACAGTCCCTCATTATTTCTTTTGAACGGCTTTTTCCGCTAACCGGACTTAGATCCGCTGAATCCGGCGTTGGTCGTCGTGTCTTCAGTGCTATCGCCGTTGTTCCGTCTCTTATGTCTGTTACGCCGTGGCTTGCCGTTAGCATCGTCGCTGTCCGAAGTGCCGGAATGTGGGGTGGTGCCGCTGCGAGCCAACCAGCTATCCTCACCCGCACAAAAGCGGGTCATTAGGGTTGTGAGAGCTGCCATGGACTTGGGTTTTTCCTGGCCGAGGTGTCGAGCGAGCCACTCGTCACGGATATTATGCTTAAAAGCCTCCAGGGCTTCAGCGTCCGGACAGTCGACTATTTGGTTCTTTTTAGTAAGGAACCGAGTCCAGAATTTCCGGGCTGACTCTCCCGGCTATTGAGTAATGTGGCTCAGCTCATCGGCGTCTGGTGGTCGCACATATGTGCCCTGGAAGTTATCAAGGAATGTGTCTTCCAGGTTTTCCCAACTACCAATGGAATTTCTTTGGCGGGCTGTTTAACGATGCGGGCTGGTCCTTTGAGCTTAAGGGAAGATACTTGATGGCATGTAGATCATCTCCGGGCCATGTGAATGTGGAGAAGGAAATCTTGATCCATCTGCGGGTCTGTTGTGCCATCGTATGATTCAATGTTCTGGTTTGAACCCTTCGAATTCATGATCCATCACTTACGTCGGTGAAGCGGAGGGTGTCTTGGCGCCTCACGCGAGCTATGTGGCTCGCATCTCGGATTAGTGCAGGTTCTTTGTGTTCGTCGGCGGACTTGTTGATGATGTATCCGCCGCGACAATCATCGTCGTGCGCTGGGGCGTGCCCCCTCGATCCGTAGATCGATCTTGGCTGTCCTGCCTTGTTTTCCAGAATATCTTGCAGGTCTTGCCTGTTGCCCTGGGCCGTAGTATATCGGCATGGGGGTCCGGGCTGGTATTCAGGCTGATATCCCGTTTTATCCCGGCCACGGGGTGGCCGGTCAGCCATTTGGCGCTTGAGTCCATATTCCTCGGCTGCCAGGACTTCCGTCCATCTATCTGTGAGCAGGTCTTGATCAGCTTGGAGTTGCTGCTGCTTCTTCTTTAGGCTCCTCGAAGTGGCTATAAGTCTATGCTCAAAGCGCTCCTGCTCCACGGGATCCTCAGGTACACCGAATTCGTCATCACCGAGGCTAATCTCGTCTTCAGAGGGGGGCATGTAGTTGTCCTCCTCCGGGTATCCGTCTGTCGCCTGTTCTTCTAGGCTGACCTGCTCATCTTCCTGTTCGGCCTGCTCGAAGGAGGGCTGGTCAGGGTCATATTCTTCTTCGGCGCCATCCGGATTACTTTCGTCTCCGGGGCCGGTATTGCTGTGGCGGGGCTTGGAGCGGCGCCGATGACGCCCATGCTTTGTTTTCTTCTCGAGGGGTTATCCTCCGTTGCCTCATTGCCATTGGTTTCCTTCGGAGTGTCCACCATATATATATCGTATGAGGAGGTGGCCGTCCACCGCCCTGTGAGCGGTGGCTCCTGTGATTTTCCTACATCATCGTCCATACCGTCGATGTCTTCGGAGTCGAAGTCAAGCACGTCGGTTAAATCATCGATCGTGGCTATGAAGTGGGTGGTGGGTGGGCAGCCCGTCGCCTGCCTCCCACTCGAGCCGGACATAGTTCGGCCGGGAGCCTCCTGACAAAGAGAGAGACTTCAATGAGTTCAGCATGTCGCCAAAGGCGAGTCTTTGAAAAGACGCCCGTCCTTGTGGTGAACTCCATTACCGGAGCCCAACCAGGCTCACGGGCCCGGGAACGCGCGGACTGGAACCAACATCCGAATATGAATCCGGGGGTCTGGAGTCACATGCTTCCTTAGAAAGGAGGCTGTGTTGGCTCTCTGCCGGCAGTGCGGCACGTGGGGCGGGTCCATCCCTCCGTCTCCGAGCAACCTGATCTGCTCGATTTGAGTCTGGAGCTCTTGTAGGGGTGATATCCCGAATGTTGTCCGACAGCTGGTTTAGGCCATGCTCGTCGTGACTGTCCGGTGCTCCTGGCGCTGGCCCGAATCCGTCGAAGATCAAGTCTCCGCGGATATCCGCCTTGTAGTTCAGGTTTCCAAACCTGATTTGATGGCCAGGGGCGTAGCTGTCGATCTGCTCCAGATGGCCAAGCGAATTGGCCCGCAGTGCAAAGCCATCGAACACGAAGATCTGTCCGGGGAGGAAAGTCTCGCCCTGAACCGCTTCGTTGATGATGATTGAAGGAGCCATCGAGCCCGACAGCGACGACACAGAGGAACTCTCAATGAAAGCACCAATGTCGGTGTCAAAACCGGTGGATCTCGGGTAGGGGTCGATCGTGCGTCAAGGCTGATGGTAACAGGAAGCAAGGGACACAGATGTTTACCCAGGTTCGGGCCCTCTCGATGGAGGTAAAACCCTACTTCCTGCTTGATTAATATTGATGATATGGGTAGTACAAGAGTAGATCTACCATGAGATCATAGAGGCTAAACCTTAAGAGCTAGCCTATGATGGTATGACTGTAATTGTGATCGGCCTTCTAAGGACCAACCTCTCCGGTTTATATAGACACCGGAGAGGGCTAGGGTTTACATGGAGTCGGTTACAAGGAAGGAAATATAATATCCGGATCGCCAAGCTTGCCTTCCACGCCAAGGAGAGTCCCATCTGGACACGGGCCGAAGTCTTCAATCTTGTATCTTCACGCTTCAATAGTCCGGACGTTGTACACAGTCCGGCTGTCCGGATACCCCCTATTCCAAGACTCCCTCAGCCGCTACCAACCGTGCAGTTCGGAGATGATCTGAACTGAGAGCAAGCCGACTTGAACCTAAGGGGTCGCGCGCTTAAGGGAAGGAACCTACGAGGTCGAATCTGAGGACACTGGTCGGATGGGATCCGAGTTGTATTCGGATTGTGGACGAGTAGACTTGTGGGCTTTAGGGTCCGTGCGAGGCCCATGTGTTGAGCCCGCGACAGATGCCTATATAAAGTGGAGGTATGGCACACTCATGCGGTTGATCGCTTCGGTGCTGCGACTAGGGTTTACATGTGTTGCGAATAGCCACCTCCACTCGCTGCCGACTGTGTGATCGGACCTAGCAGTCCGTCGCACAGTGTTCCTCCTGCACGCGCGGATACCGTTAGAGGCAGTGCACTTGCGCCGCTCCGGCGAACTTGTACGTGGGATCGGACGACCGGCTGCCCCAACTCTTCTTCCGCTGCACGGCACTGCGCGTCTAGTGGTAACGAACTGTGATTCATCTCCCGTAGCATGTTCTTGGTTGTTCTGCATGTAGGAAATTTAAATTTGCAGTCGACGCACCCTACCGTAGATCCCAATAGTTCAGGCCCCTCCCGAGGGGCTTTTCCCTTTTCTGTCGCAGAGAATCTCCTTATCGGTGCCATGGATGCTACGGCGAGGTGGAGAAGAAGAAGGGACAAGCAGCAAGAAGATGAAGAGAGAGATGAGAGAGGGGGGCTCCACCCCTCCCCTCATTTATAGCCAGAGGGAGACCAACCGCCGGCCTCCGCGATCTCACATAATGATGCTTTTCTGCATGCAGCATCGACTCGTCAAGTCAGACAGATTTCAAGGCGGCATGGGGAAGTGGAGACGTCCATGTTCCATCAATCGTCGCGCGTCGTCCAAGGCCACAGGCGGTTAGGGCCCGCGGCACTCTGCACTTGCCCTTTGGCTTTGCCCAAAAGCCAAGTCGGCGTGCCTTGGGCCGGGGGCTCTGTCGGCGTTACGGATCTGAGGTACCCAGACTTGCTCGCTGGGCCCACGGTGTGGCTCCATCAACGGCCTGGTACGGCCCAGCTTCAGCATCAACAACTCAAGACCCTCGCGAGGGGCAAAGACTCGCGACACGGACAACACCAAGACCTCCAAGGGGATCTGCCACCTCATGCTGGCTCCCGAGGAGCGGAGATTTCTATGCAAGGCACACCTCAGGAGGTTCGGCTGATGTGAGCCATAATGACCAAGGCCAGGCGGGTGCTAGCGGGCGCAGAGCACCAGTTTCCTATTCGGTGCAAAGGAGGCAAACAGCAGACATGGAGTCCCGAGGAATCAACCAAAGGTTTCCATTCTGGTGCAACAATACCAAGATTGCCAGGTGGGCAGGACGGAGGTCATCGCCGAGCCCACTATAGCGTCATGACCAGAGGCTTTTGCAGGCGAAGACCACTTTAGTCGGGATAGGACGTACTTGTTGTCTCCTTTCTAATTTGGAAATTCTGGGATCCCTTCCCACCTACATTTGGGAAGAGGACCAAGGCCACTATAAATAGGATCTAGCCACCACCAACAGGGAGGGGAGATCGATCGAATCCATTCCACCATCACCACCTCACCAGCTCACTTGAGCTCAAGAACACGCCTCATGAGGATGTTCTCCACTGTACTAGTTCTTCCTCAGCCTCTCGAGGCAAATCCACCACAATGCAGGAGTAGGGTTTTACACCACAAGATGTCCCAAACCTGGGTAAATTGATGTGTCTCTCTTTCCCCTCGCGTTCGTCACGATAGGCCTTGAGGTTCGCGAGTTGGCAGGCTGGGTAGGTTGAGACCTCCGCACACACCCCAGAGTTCGATCCTCTCAAGGGTTTGTGGAACCCGAAATTAGACAGCGGTGCTCATCAATGTTGGCCGGGCCTAATTAGGTCACCAGAGAAGAGGACGCCGACACACAATCATGGACGGCTGCAAGCTTGACATCATATCGTGACCTGTCGTGCATCGGCATTGGTGATTCTTTTTCAGGTTTTTTTAGGGAGTCTTCATGTTTGATTTGGAGCAGCGAGGCGACAGCGTTGTCCCAATGTAGGAATAATGTTCTCTCCGCCATTTCCCCGTACTGTTGGTGTGCTTACTGTCGGTGTCAAAACCGGCAGATCTCGGGTAGGGGGTCCCGATCTGTGCGTCAAGGCTGATGGTAACGAGGAAGCAAGGGACACAGATGTTTACCAGTTTGGGCCCTCTCGATGGAGGTAAAACCCTACTTCTGCTTGATTAATATTGATGATATGGGTAGTACAAGAGTAGATCTACCATGAGATCATAGAGGCTAAACCTTAAGAGCTAGCCTATGATGGTATGATTGTAATTGTGATCGGCCTTCTAAGGACCAACCTCTCCGGTTTATATAGACACCGGAGAGGGCTAGGGTTTACATGGAGTTGGTTACAAGGAAGGAAATATAATATCCGGATCGCCAAGCTTGCCTTCCACGCCAAGGAGAGTCCCATCTGGACACGGGCCGAAGTCTTCAGTCTTGTATCTTCACGCTTCAATAGTCCGGACGTTGTACACGGTCCGGCTGTCCGGATACCCCCTATTCCAAGACTCCCCCAGCCGCTACCAACCGTGCAGTTCGGAGATGATCTGAACTGAGACCAAGCCGACTTGAACCTAAGGGGTCGCGCGCTTAAGGGAAGGAACCTACGAGGTCGAATCCGAGGACACTGGTCGGATGGGATCCGAGTTGTATTCGGATTGTGGCCGAGTAGACTTGTGGGCTTTAGGGTCCGTGCGAGGCCCATGTGTTGAGCCCGCGACAGATGCCTATATAAAGTGGAGGTATGGCACACTCATGCGGTTGATCGCTTCGGTGCTGCGACTAGGGTTTGCATGTGTTGCGAATAGCCACCTCCACTCATTTGCCGGTGTGTGATCGGACCTAGCGATCCGTCGCATGCAGTGTTCCTCCTACTGCAGCGGATACCGTTAGAGCGGTGCACTTGCGCCGCTCCGCGAACTTATGCGATGGGATCGGACGACCGGCTGCCCCAACTCTTCTTCATTGCCGCACGCCTGCTGGCGTCTAGTGGTAACGAAGCGTGATTCATCTCCGTAGCATGTTCTTGGTTGTTACGCATGTAGGAAATTTAAATTTGCGATCGGCGCACCCTCTAGTAGATCCCAATAGTTCAGGCCCCTCGAGGGCTTTTCCCTTCATCGCGAGAGAATCTCCTTATCGGTGCCATGGATGCTACTGGCGAGGTGGAGAAGAAGAAGGGACAAGCAGCAAGAAGATGAAGAGAGAGATGAGAGAGGGGGGCTCCACCCCTCCCCTCATTTATAGCCAGAGGGAGACCAACCGCCGGCCTCCGCGATCTCACATAATGATGCTTTTCTGCATGCAGCATCGACTCGTCAAGTCAGACAGATTTCAAGGCGGCATGGGGAAGTGGAGACGTCCATGTTCCATCAATCGTCGCGCGTCGTCCAAGGCCACAGGCGGTTAGGGCCCGCGGCACTCTGCACTTGCCCTTTGGCTTTGCCCAAAAGCCAAGTCCGAGCGTGCCTTGGGCCCGGGGGCTACTGTCGGCGTTCTGGATACAGGGGTACCCAGACTTGCCTGCCTGTGGCCCACGGTGTGGCTCCATCAACGGCCTGGTACGGCCCAGCTTCAGCATCAACAACTCAAGACCCTCGCGAGGGGCAAAGACTCGCGACACGGACAACACCAAGACCTCCAAGGGGATCTGCCACCTCATGCTGGCTCCCGAGGAGCGGAGATTTCTATGCAAGGCACACCTCAGGAGGTTCGGCTGATGTGAGCCATAATGACCAAGGCAAAGGGTGCTAGCGGTATGAGCACCGATTTCCTATTCGGTGCAAAGGAGGCAAACAGCAGACATGGAGTCCCGAGGAATCAACCAAAGGTTTCCATTCTGGTGCAACAATACCAAGATTGCCAGGTGGGCAGGACGGAGGTCATCGCCGAGCCCACTATAGCGTCATGACCAGAGGCTTTTGCAGGCGAAGACCACTTTAGTCGGGATAGGACGTACTTGTTGTCTCCTTTCTAATTTGGAAATTCTGGGATCCCTTCCCACCTACATTTGGGAAGAGGACCAAGGCCACTATAAATAGGATCTAGCCACCACCAACAGGGAGGGGAGATCGATCGAATCCATTCCACCATCACCACCTCACCAGCTCACTTGAGCTCAAGAACACGCCTCATGAGGATGTTCTCCACTGTACTAGTTCTTCCTCAGCCTCTCGAGGCAAATCCACCACAATGCAGGAGTAGGGTTTTACACCACAAGATGTCCCAAACCTGGGTAAATTGATGTGTCTCTCTTTCCCCTCGCGTTCGTCACGATAGGCCTTGAGGTTCGCGAGTTGGCAGGCTGGGTAGGTTGAGACCTCCGCACACACCCCAGAGTTCGATCCTCTCAAGGGTTTGTGGAACCCGAAATTAGACAGCGGTGCTCATCAATGTTGGCCGGGCCTAATTAGGTCACCAGAGAAGAGGACGCCGACACACAATCATGGACGGCTGCAAGCTTGACATCATATCGTGACCTGTCGTGCATCGGCATTGGTGATTCTTTTTCAGGTTTTTTTAGGGAGTCTTCATGTTTGATTTGGAGCGGCGAGGCGACAGCGTTGTCCCAATGTAGGAATAATGTTCTCTCCGCCATTTCCCCGTACTGTTGGTGTGCTTACTGTCGGTGTCAAAACCGGCAGATCTCGGGTAGGGGGTCCCGATCTGTGCGTCAAGGCTGATGGTAACAGGAAGCAAGGGACACAAATGTTTACCCAGGTTCGGGCCCTCTCGATGGAGGTAAAACCCTACTTCCTGCTTGATTAATATTGATGATATGGGTAGTACAAGAGTAGATCTACCATGAGATCGTAGAGGCTAAACCCTAAGAGCTAGCCTATGATGGTATGATTGTAATTGTGATCGGCCTTCTAAGGACCAACCTCCCCGGTTTATATAGACATCGAAGAGGAATAGGGTTTACATGGAGTCAGTTACAAGGAAGGAAACATAATATCCGGATCGCCAAGCTTGCCTTCCACGCCAAGGAAAGTCCCATCCGGACACGGGCCGAAGTCTTGAGTCTTGTATCTTCACGCTTCAATAGTCTGGACGTTGTACACAGTCCGGCTGTCCGGATACCCCCTAATCCAGGACTCCCTCGGTAGCTTCGAACCGAGGCTTCAATGACGATGAATCCGGTAGCGATATTGTCTTGGCATTGCAAGGCGGGTTCCTTCTCGAATACTCCAAAGTACATTACGACGAATAGTGTCCAGCCTCCAATCAATGTTGTGCTCCTCGGCTTGGCGCCTCGGTAATGACCATCTCCATGTGTCGGCGAATCGAGGAGTCGAAACATTTTGCATTTGCCACCCTCGATCCTCCGGGCCAACCGTCTATTTGAAGGGACAGGGATTCTCAGATCCAAACCTCACTCTCCTCCCTTGAGCTAGCATCCTAGAGCGCTCCACGAAAAACCATTCCAACATGGCCGGCCGTCACAGCTCTTCTGCTTGCCCTCCTCGCTCTAAGTCGGGGGATTGGGGAGAGTGCTCAGTTCCTCACAGCCGTTTGGTGAAGTTACAAAGCCAAGGGTTTCTCCCACCGGCGTTCATGGTCCCCGTTCGAGCTGGAATAGCCACTTATGATGGAGGGGAACAAGCCGAGGGATCTCCTAACCCATCTCCTAAGGAGCGGATATGCCTCATCCTGCATCTGCTGAGGGGCGTCGGGTTTCCTATCCACCCGTTTCTTCGCGGGCTCCTGGAGTTCTATGGCCTCTAGTTGCACAATCTTACCCCAGCCTCTATTCTGCACATAGCGGGGTATGTCGCCCTTTGCAAGCTGTTTTTAGGCTGCGAACCACACTTCGGATTATGGAGGAAGTTGTTCTGCCTTGTCCCCCGCACCCAGGGAGAGTCCCTATGTCAAGTGGGCGGGGCCGAAGTATGGCGCATCGCCGAGACCGGATACCTGTCTGGCACTCCTGAGAAGGCACCAGAAAACTGGCCTTCAGAGTGGTTCTATATAAATGACGTTCCCCTTCCGGATCCAGTCCGGATAGGTATCCCCAAGTTCAGCAACGCCCCGCCGAGGGAACACTTAAGCTGGCGCCCCCGGGGCCCTCAAGATGAGGACACAAGGGAAATATACCTCCTTATGAACAGGATAAAGTTGTTGGCCAAATCCGGACTGACGATAGTTGAGGTCATGGCGATATGCATAAGGTGGGGAGTGCAACCGCTCCAATATCGGGGGAAGCCCATTTGGCATTTCAACGGGGAAGACGATGCCACCCGCTGCGGCCGTAAGGGTCCGGACTCCACTGCCGCTTTGGCAAGGATATTGTCCGATTTGTACAAAGGGGAAGAGGAGGAATTCCTCCGCATAAAAACGCGGGACGGATTCTCCATGTACAACCCCCCAAAGTAGGTACGTTGCCATTCTTTTCCCAGCTTCACTTACTCTAGCATTCTTCTGCTAAGATTACTTGCATCAATGCTTCTGAGCAGGAACTAAGGAGGGCCGTAGAAGGAATCTTCAGCCCCTCCCCGCAACCAGAGGACCCTGGAAGGGCCCTAGATCTGGGACTCAAAGTAGATCCGGATATTACTGTGGAGCTTGTCAACGGGGTATTTTATCAGGCGAGCAGGGATGGCGCCCTAGTGGCCATTACGGCCGACTACCCTGGACTGCACCCCGCGTCGCGTGTAAGCCGAGCTAAAAAACCTATCCTCCGAAGAGGACTCCCCCCAGGTATTATAATTTACCCTTGAGGCGTCGTTCTATTTCTAGAAACGACGGCTGGAGCGAGGGGCCGAGCCCCTAGGGACTCGTCAACCACGGGCGTCCGGATCGGGCAGGCTCAAGAGGAAGGCGGTGAGGGTTGACACACCGCTACAGAGGTAAAGTAATACCTGTCCTGTAATTATAGAATTTGAAATATGACAGCGCCCTTTGTATGCAGCGGGAAGAGAATAACGGACTATGTCCGGAGACCCCACCAATCACGCCTCCACCAGCCGGGTTCCAGAACCGGCTTCGGGGGCGGAGGCGGACACGGGGCCAGCACCGCATAGCCCCCCGACGGAGGATGAGGATATGTGTTCAGCCACAAACTCCAAAGTGGAGAGCGCCATGAATCACCGGCGCCGGAGGGCCGTGCTTCGGAATAACATCTTTTCCGAAGAGGCTTTTAATGCCTTCAATTCGGTGGACGCATATGTCCCAGCTGCTCGAGGCGGGCATGCCCAAGCGACAAACCAGTATACCAAAGACATACGTGTTGGAAATATGCCCTAGAGGCAATAATAAAATGGTTATTATTATATTTCCTTGTTCATGATAATTGTCTATTGTTCATGCTATAATTGTATTAACTGGAAATCGTAATACATGTGTGAATACATAGACCACAACATGTCCCTAGTGAGCCTCTAGTTGACTAGCTCATTGATCAATAGATGGTTACGGTTTTCTGACCATGGACATTGGATATCATTGATAACGGGATCAGATCATTAGGAGAATGATGTGATGGACAAGACCCAATCCTAAGCATAGCGCAAGATCGTATAGTTTGTTTGCTAGGAGCTTTTCTAATGTCAAGTATCATTTCCTTAGACCATGAGATTGTGTAACTCTCGGATACCGTAGGAGTGCTTTGGGTGTACCAAACGTCACAACATAACTGGGTGGCTACAAAAGTGCACTACATGTATCTCTGAAAGTGTCTATTGGGTTGGCACGAATCGAGATTGGGATTTGTCACTCCGTATGACGGAGAGGTATCTCTTGGCCCACTCAGTAATGCATCATCATAATGAGCTCAATGTGACTAAGTAGTTAGTCACGGGATCATGCATTACGGAACGAGTAAAGTGACTTGCCAGTAACAAGATTGAACGAGGTATTGGGATATCGATGATTGAACCTCGGGCAAGTAACATACCAATTGACAAAGGGAATTGTATACGGGATTGCTTGAATCCTTGACATTGTGGTTCATCCGATGATATCATCGTGGAACATGTGGGAGACAACATGGGTATCCAGATCCCGTTGTTGGTTATTGACCAGAGAGCTGTCTCGGTCATGTATGCATGATTCCCAAACCCGTAGGGTCTACACACTTAAGGTTCGATGATGCTAGGGTTATAAAGGAAGTTTGTATGTGGTTACCGAATGTTGTTCGGAGTCCCGGATGAGATCCCGGACGTCACGAGGAGTTCCGGAATGGTCCGAAGGTAAATATTCATATATGGGAAGTCGATTTGATCCGGAATAGTTCGGGGTTATCGGTATTGTCTGGGACCACGAAAGGTGTCCGGAGGTCCACCGGGTGGGGCCACCTGCCCCGGGGGGCTTGATGGGCTGAATATGGGAGGGAACCAGCCCCTAGTGGGCTGGTGCTCCCCTCCCCAAGGGCCCAAGGCGCCTAGGGTTGAAAACCCTAGGGGAAGGGGGCGTCTCCACCTTGCTTGGGGGGCAAGCCTCCCCTCCTGGCCGCCGCCCCTCCCCTCTAGATGGGATCTGGAGGGAGCCGGCCCCCTCTCCCCTTCCCCTATATATAGTGGGAGTTTTGGGGGCTGCCAAGAACATGAGTTTCCCTCTCTCCTGGCGCAGCCCTACCCCTCTCCCTCCTTGTCTCTCGCAGTGCTTAGCGAAGCTCTGCTGGAGTGCCACGCTCCTCCATCACCACCACGCCGTTGTGTTGCTGCTGGACAAAGTCTTCCCCAACCTCTCCCTCTCTCCTTGCTGGATCAAGGCACGGGAGACGTCACCGGGCTGCACGTGTGTTGAACGCGGAGGCACCATTCTTTGGTGCTTAGATCAGATTCGGCCGCGATCTGAATCGCTTCGTGAACGACTCCACCAACCGCGTTCTTGTAACGCTTCCGCATCCTGATCTTCAAGGGTATGAAGATGCACTCCCCTCTCTCTCGTTGCTAGTATCTCCATAGATTGATCTTGGTGATGCGTAGAAAATTTTGAATTTCTGCTACGTTCCCCAACAGTGGCATCATGAGCTAGGTCTATTGCGTAGATTCTATGCACGAGTAGAACACAAGTAGTTGTGGGTGTTGGTTTGTTCAATATGCTTACCGTTACTAGTCTTATCTTGATTTGGCGGCATCGTGGGATGAAGCGGCCCGGACCGACCTTACACGTACGCTTACGTGAGACAGGTTCCACCGACTGACATGCACTAGTTGCATAAGGTGGCTAGCGGGTGCCAGTCTCTCCCACTTTAGTCGGATCGGATTCAATGAAAAGGGTCCTTATGAAGGTAAATAGCAATTGGCATATCACCGTTGTGGCTTTGCGTAGGTAAGAAGCGTTCTTGCTAGAAACCCATAGCAGCCACGTAAAACATGCAACAATAATTAGAGGACGTCTAACTTGTTTTTGCAGGTTATGCTATCTGATGTGATATGGCCCAAAAGAATGTAATGAATGATATATGTGATGTATGAGATTGATCATGTTCTTGTAATAGGAATCACGACTTGCATGTCGATGAGTATGACAACCGGCAGGAGCCATAGGAGTTGTCTTAATTTATTGTATGACCTGCGTGTCATTGAAAATGCCATGTAATTACTTTACTTTATTGATAACCGTTAGCCATAGTAGTAGAAGTAAATGTTGGCGAGACAACTTCATGAAGACACGATGATGGAGATCATGGTGTCATGCCGGTGACGATGATGATCATGGCGCCCCGAAGATGGAGATCAAAAGGAGCAAAATGATATTGGCCATATCATGTCACTATTTGATTGCATGTGATGTTTATCATGTTTTTACATCTTATTTGCTTAGAATGACGGTAGCATAAATAGGATGATCCGTCGCTAAAATTTCAAGAAAGTGTTCCCCCTAACTGTGCACCGTTGCGAAGGTTCGTTGTTTCGAAGCACCACGTGATGATCGGGTGTGATAGATTGTAACGTTCGCATACAACGGGTGTAAGCCAGATTTACACATGCAAAACACTTAGGTTGACTTGACGAGCCTAGCATGTACAGACATGGCCTCGGAACACAAGAGACCGAAAGGTCGAACATGAGTCGTATAGTAGATACGATCAACATGAAGATGTTCACCGATGATGACTAGTCCGTCTCACGTGATGATCGGACACGGCCTAGTTGACTCGGATCATGTATCACTTAGACGACTAGAGGGATGTCTATCTAAGTGGGAGTTCATTAAATAATCAGATGAACTTAATTATCATGAACATAGTCAAAAGGTCTTTGCAAATCATGTCGTAGCCTACGCTTTAGTTCTGCTGTTTTAAGATATGTTCCTAGAGAAAATTTAGTTGAAAGTTGACGAGTAGCAATTATGCGATTTGGGTCCGATATCTTGAGGATTGTCCTCATTGCTGCACAGAAGGCTTATGTCCTTAATGCACCGCTTGGTGTGCTGAACCTCGAGCGTCGTTTGTGGATGTTGCGAACATCTAACATACACGTTTTGATGACTACGTGAAAGTTTAGTGCGTAATGTTAAATGGTTTAGAATTGAGGCACTGAAGACATTTTTGAAATGTCGCAGAACATATGAAATGTTCCAAGAGCTGAAATTAGGATTTCAGGCTCGTGCCCATGTCAAGAGGTATGAGACCTCCGACAAGTTTCTTAACCTGCAAACTAAGGGAGAAAAGCTCAATCGTTGAGCATGTGCTTAGATTGTCTGAGTACTACAATCGCTTGAATCGAGTGGGAGTTATCTTCCATATGAGATAGTGATGGTTCTCCGAAGTCACTGCCACCTAGCTACTAGAGCTTCGTGATGAACTATAACATATCAGGGATAGATATGATGATCCTTGAGCTATTCGCGATGTTTGACACCGCAAAAGTAGAAATCAAATAGGAGCATCAATTGTTGATGGTTAGTAAAACCACTAGTTTCAAGAAAGGCAAGGGTAAGAAGGGATACTTCATGAAATGGCAAATCAGCTGCTGCTCTAGTGAAGAAACCCAAGGTTGAACCCAAACCCGAGACTAAGTGCTTTTGTAATGAGGGGAACGGTCACTGAAGCAGAACTACCCTAGATACTTGGTAGATGAGAAGGCTGGCAAGGTCGATAGAAGTATATTGATATACATTATATTGATGCGTACTTTACTGGTACTCCTAGTAGCATTAGGGTATTAGATACCGGTTCGGTTGCTAAGTGTTAGTAACTCGAAATAAAAAGCTACGGAATAAACGGAGACTAGCTAAAGGTGAGGTGACGATATGTGTTGGAAGTATTTCCAAGGTTGATGTTATCAAACATCGCACGTTCCCTCTACCATCGAGGTTGGTGTTAAACCTAAATAATTGTTATTTGGTGTTTGCCTTGAGCATAGACATGATTGCATTATGTTTATCGCAATACGGTTATTCATTTAAGGAGAATAATGGTTACTCTATTTATTTTAATAATACCTTCAATGGTCGTGCACCTAAAATGAATGGTTTATTGAATCTCGATCGTAGTGATACACATGTTCATGCCAAAAGATATAAGATAGTAATGATAGTACCACCTACTTGTGGCACTGCTATTTGAGTCATACTGGTATAAAACGCATGAAGAAGCTCCATGTTGATGGATCTTTGGACTCACTCGTTTTTGAAAAGTTTGAGACATGCGAACCATGTCTATTGGTGTATACGCATGAAGAAACTCCATGCAGATGGATCGTTTGGACTCACTTGATTTTGAATAAATGAGACATGCAAATCATACCACATGGGCAAGATGACTGAAAGGCCTCGTTTTAAGTGAGATGGAACAAGAAAGCAACTTGTTGGAAGTAATACATTTTGATGTGTGCAGTCCAATGAGTGCTGAGGCACGTAGTGGATATCGTTATGTTCTTGCTTCACAGATGATTTGAGTAGATGCTAAGTATATTTACTTGATGAAACACAAGTCTGAATTATTGAAAGGTTCAAGTAATTTCAGAGTGAAGTTGAAGATCGTCGTGACAAGAGGATAAGATGTCTATGACATGATCAATAGAGATGAATATCTGAGTTACGAGTTTGGCACACAATTAAGACATTGTGGAAATTGTTTCACAACTAATACCGACTGGAACACCATAGTGTGATGGTGTGTCCGAACATCATAGCTGCACCCTATTGGATATGGTGCATACCATGATGTCTCTTATCGAATTACCACTATTGTTTATGGGTTAGGCATTAGAGACAACCGCATTCACTTTAATAGGGCACCACGTAATTTCGTTGAGATGACACCGTATGAACTATGGTTTAGAGAAACCTAAGTTGTCGTTTCTTAAAAGTTTGGGGCTGCGATGCTTATGTGAAAAGTTTTGCCTGATAAGCTCGAACCCAAAGCGGATAAATGCATCTTCATAGGACACCCAAAAACATTTGGGTATACCTCCTATTTCAGATCCAGAAGCAAAAGTGCTGGAAATGGGTCCTTTCTCGAGGAAAAGTTTCTCTTGAAAGAATTGAGTGGGAGGATGGTGGAGACTTGATGAGGTTATTGAACCATCACTTCAACTAGTGTGTAGCAGGGCACAGGAGGTTGTTCCTGTGGCACCTACACTGATTGAAGTGGAAGCTTATGATAGTGATCATGAAACTTCGAATCAAGTCACTACCAAATCTCGTAGGTCGACAAGGATGCGTACTACTTTAGAGTGGTACATACTCCTGTCTTAGCGGTCATGTTGCTAAGACAATAATGAACCTACGAGCTATGGAGAAGCGATGGTGGGCCCGTATTCCGACGAATGGCTCGAGGCCATAAAATCCGAGAGAGGATCCATGTATGAAGACAAAGTATAGACTTTGGAAGAACTACTCGATAGTCATAAGGCTATTGAGTACAAATGGATTTTAAAAGGAAGACAGACAATGATGGTAAGTATCACCATTAAGAAAGCTCGACTCGTCGTTAAGATGTTTTCCGACAAGTTCAAGGAGTTGACTGCGATGAGACTTTCTCATTCGTAGCGATGCTAAAAATCTGTTGGAATTATGTTAGCAGTTACTACATTATTTATGAAATCTTGCAGATAGGGTGTCAAAAACATTGTTTCCTCAATGATTTTGTTGAGGAAAGGTTGTATGTGATACAACCAGAAGGTTTTGTCAATCCTGAAATATGCTAACAAGTATGCAAAGCTCCAGCAATCCTTCTAAGGACTGGAGTAAGCATCTCGGAGTTGGAATATACGCTTTGATGAGATGATCAAAGATTTTGGGTTTATACAAAGTTTATGAGAAACTTGTATTTCCAAAGAAGTGAGTGGGAGCACTATAGCATTTTAGATGAGTATATGTTGTTGACATATTGTTGATCGGAAATGATGTAGAATTTCTGGAGAGCATATAGGGTTATTTGAAAGTGGTTTTCAATGAAAAAACCTGGATTAAGCTACTTGAACATTGAGCATCAAGATCTATAAGGATAGATCAAAAACGCTTAATAGTACTTTCAAATGAACACATACCGTGACAAAATTTTGAAGGAGTTCAAAATAGATCGACAAAGAAGGAGTTCTTGGCTGTGTTGTAAGGTGTGAATATTGAGTAAGACTCAAGACCTGAGCACGGCAGAAGAGAGAGAAAGGAAGAAGGTCGTCCCCTATGCTTTAGACGTAGGCTCCACAGTATGATATGCTGTTTACCGCACCTAAAGTGTGCCTTGCCATGAGTCAGTCATGGGGTACAAGTGTGATCCAGGAATGGATCACAGGACAGCGGTCAAGGTTATCCTTAGTAACTAGTGGACTAAGGAATTTTCTTGATTATGGAGGTGGTAAAAGAGTTCGTCGTAAAGGGTTACGTCGATGCAAACTTTGACACTAATCTGGATGATTCTGAGTAGTAAACTGGATTCGTATAGTAGAACAGTTATTTGGAATAGCTCCTAATAGAGTGTGGTAGCTGCATCTACAAGATGACATAGAGATTTGTAAAGCACACACGGATCTGAAAGGTTCAGACCCGTTGACTAATAACCTCTCTCACAAGCGAGATATGATCAAACCCCATGGGTGTTGAATTCATTACAATCACATAGTGATGTGAACTAGATTATTGACTCTAGTGCAAGTGGGAGACTGTTGGAAATATGCCCTAGAGGCAATAATAAAATGGTTATTATTATATTTACTTGTTCATGATAATTGTCTATTGTTCATGCTATAATTGTATTAACTGGAAACCGTAATACATGTGTGAATACATAGACCACAACATGTCCCTAGTGAGCCTCTAGTTGACTAGCTCGTTGATCAATAGATGGTTATGGTTTTCTCACCATTGACATTGGATGTCATTGATCACGGGATCACCTCATTAGGAGAATGATGTGATGGACAAGACCCAATCCTAAGCATAGCACAAGATCGTATAGTTCGTTTGCTAAGAGCTTTTCTAATGTCAAGTATCATTTCCTTAGACCATGAGATTGTGTAACTTCCGGATACTGTAGGAGTGCTTTGGGTGTACCAAACGCCACAACGTAACTGGGTGGCTACAAAGGTGCACTACAGGTATCTCCGAAAGTGTCTGTTGGGTTGGCACGAATCGAGACTGGGATTTGTCACTCTGTATGATGGAGAGGTATCTCTGGGCCCACTCGGTAATGCATCATCATAATGAGCTCAATGTTACTAAGTAGTTAGTCACGGGATCATGCATTACGGAACGAGTAAAGTGACTTGCCGGTAACGAGATTGAATGAGGTATTGGGATATCGACGATCGAACCTCGGGCAAGTAACATACCGATTGAGAAAGGAAATTGTATACGAGATTGCTTGAATCCTTGACATCGTGGTTCATCCGATGAGATCATTATGGAACATGTGGGAGCCAACATGGGTATCCAGATCCCGCTGTTGGTTATTGGCCAGAGAGGTGTCTCGGTCATATCGCATGATTCCCGAACCGTAGGGTCTACACATAAGGTTCGATGGCGCTAGGGTTATAAAGGAAATTTGTATGTGGTTACCGAATGTTGTTGAGTCCGGATGAGATCCGGACATCACGAGGAGTTCGGAATGGTCCGGAGGTAAAGATTTATATATGGGAAGTCCAGTTTGATCCTTTGGAATAGTTAGGGGTTATCGGTATTGTCCGGGACCACCGAAAGGTGTCCGGAGGTCCACCGGGTGGGGCCACCTACCCCGGGGGGCTTGATGGGCTGAATATGGGAGGGAACCAGCCCCTAGTGGGCTGGTGCGCCCCACCCCAAGGGCCCAAGGCGCCTAGGGTTGAAAACCCTAGGGAAAGGGGGCGCCTCCTCCTTGCTTGGGGGGCAAGCCTCCCCTCCTGGCCGCCGCCCCTCCCCTCTAGATGGGATCTGGAGGGGGCCGGCCCCCTCTCCCCTTCCCCTATATATAGTGAGGGTTTTTGGGGCTGCCAAGAACATGAGTTTCCCTCTCTCCTGGCGCAACCCTACCCCTCTTCCTCCTCGTCTCTCGCAGTGCTTGGCGAAGCTCTGCTGGAGTGCCACGCTCCTCCATCACCACCACGCCGTTGTGCTGCTGCTGGACGAAGTCTTCCCCAACCTCTCCCTCTCTCCTTGCTGGATCAAGGCACGGGAGACGTCACCGGGCTGCACGTGTGTTGAACGCGGAGGCACCGTTCTTCGGTGCTTAGATCATATTCGGCCGCAATTTGAATCGCTTCGTGAACGACTCCACCAACCGCGTTCTTGTAATGCTTCCGCATTGCGATCTTCAAGGGTATGAAGATGCATTCCCCTCTCTCTCGTTGCTAGTATCTCCATAGATTGATCTTGGTGATGCGTAGAAAATTTTGAATTTCTGCTACGTTCCCCAACAATACGGGTAAGAAATTTGATAAGTATGTGTAGCAGTAGCCCCTGAGACTTGGAATAGTTGGGACAACTGTTTGAAGGATCAATATATGCAGAGGTCCTTGTGGACAAGAATGAACAATTGGCGCGGGAGTTGGAGGCATGCAAGGCCCAGCTGACTGATACCGTAGCCAAGTTAGTGGGATCCCGAAAGGCCCCCTCTGGTAATATTTGTCTCCATTATACGCAGATGTACTAGTTAGTAAATGGCTGGTGCGGTTAGTCTAACAGAAAATTCTGCAGACAATCCCGGGGTGAATCCGGAGGGCGTAATGGGTGACGACTCGCATCTCCAACGGCAGCTAAACGCTGGCGAGCGCATCCTTACGCAGGTGACGCAAGAGAAGAACAAGCTACAAGATGCCAATATTCATCTGGACGTGGAATTAAAGGACGTCCGCGCTCAACTAGCGAACTCCGTGAAGGAGAACAAAAAGCTTCGACGCGACATATATGGTAAGAGCTTAAGCGAACTGTGTGATAGTTCGGCGAGGAAGTTTTTGGATTTTTTTTGCCTGCAGGAATGTTAACGGGTCGCCCTGAAGAGGAGATGCCCTCATCTGCAGGTGATTTGCTGCAAGAACTTTCGCAGTTGCACGAGCGTGCTCGGCAGGTGATGCACGGCATTGCTCAGGCCTTGTGGCCATCAAGCCTCCTGCCAAATGGCATGGGGGAGCTTGCGGACCTGCTTCAAGGAGCCCGGCGGCGCTACCGTCTATGGATTATATCAGCATGCCGGCAAGGAGCAAGAGAAGCCTGGGCAATGGTGAAGACGCGCTACACCAAGCTGGACCCGAACCATATGGCCGAAGTAGGACCGGCGGGGCCGGATGGGCAAGAAATTCCCGTGAGTCCGGGTATATGACCAGGTAATGTTAGCCGCTAAGTATTTTCAACAAGATTGTAGGCTGGATAGCCTGTTAGATGGTATAGAGGAGGAGTATAGTCAGTCTCAGTGACTTTGTAATTTAATTGGCGTAAATACCCCTAGCCGGATTGAAATCATTTGTCATGGCGGACCTTTTCGCTTCAGCCCCCGGATCCTATAGTCCGGGGTGTGTCCGAATACCCGCTCGGTTATACAAGAACCGGGGTATGCATGGAGACCAGGCGTAGGGGTCAGAAGTGCTTGAACAGACAAGTACCCAACTAGTTATGTTATATTGCATGGATAGCAAGAAACATTTTCCAGGGAGAATAGTTCCGTTAGGGGTTCCTTTCCCTGGGAATGCATGTGTCGATGCACATGTCCAGACTGCGAACGACGGCGCAGGATACAAAGCTTCTGGGGTTTTTTGTTGTAACCAACGAATACATCCTTTGTTCACCGATCGAATATTCTCTTAAGGAAACTAGATTTTGGCTTCACCCAGTCTGAGGTACACATCCGGCTTAACCGGCAGTAACAATCGCAGAGGTGCTCCCCTTATGCCCTAGCCGAATTAACAGGAACATAGGGTGAGGGAGTCCTGGACTAGGGGGTGTCCGGATAGCTGAACTATCATCTTTGGCCGGACTCCAAGACTATGAAGATACAAGATTGAAGACTCCGTCCCGTGTCCGGATGGGACTTTCCTTGGCGTGGAAGGCAAGCTTTGCGATACGGATATGTAGATCTCCTACCATTGTAACCAACTCTGTGTAACCCTAGCCCTCTCCGGTGTCTATATAAACCGGAGGGTTTTAGTCCGTAGGGCGAACAACAATCATACCATAGGCTAGCTTCTAGGGTTTAGCCTCTCTGATCTCGTGGTAGATCTACTCTTGTACTACCCATATCATCAATATTAATCAAGCGGGAGTAGGGTTTTACCTCCACCGAGAGGGCTGAACACAGGTAAAAACATCGTGTCCCTTGTCTCCTGTTACCATCCGCCTAGACACACAGTTCGGGACCCCCTACCCGAGATCCACCGGTTTTGACACCGACATTGGAGTTCCTCTGTGTTGTCACCTTTAGGCCCGATGGCTCCTTTGATCGTCAACAACGACGTGGTCCAGGGTGAGACTTTTCTCCCCGGACAGATCTTCATATTCGGCGGCTTTGCATGCTGCGGGCCAACTTCGCTGGCCATCTGGAGCAGATTGAAAGCTACATACGCCGTCGAGTCGATTTGGAAGTTTGAACTATCGGTGACGTCCGCGGAGACTTGATCTTCGACGGGTTCGAGCCACAGCCAAGCGCGCCGCCTTTATCACGATGGGAATGATCTAGCTCGCTGCCGGACGATGCCTCAGAAGTCAAGATAAGTGTCGCTCCGACCCTTAGTTCGAGCCGATTGCGCCGATAGAGGACGGGTGGATGGACACCGCCTCGGGGGCTGCTACCTCTACGGCGATAGAGCCGAATACCAACCCTGTCCTTTGTGAAGCTCGTGACTCCACGGTGCCGGACTCCTCTCCGGAGTCCGAGCCTTCCGCGCCCCTGACAATCGAATCCGATTGGGCGCCGATCATGGAGTTCACCGCTGCGGACATCTTCAAAGACACGCCCTTTGGCGACATCCACGAATTCGCTAAAGTCTCTCTCTTTATCGGAGAGCCTGGCGGACAATGGTCGGGGCGGTTGGGATCTGAGCAGCGAAGAAATTCAAAGCCCACCCACCACCCACTTCGTAGCCATCGCCGAGGACTTAACCGACATGCTAGACTTCGACTCCGAAGACATCGACGGTATGGATGACGATGCAGGAGACGACCAAGAACCAGCGCCTACAGGGCACTGGAAGGCCACCTCGTCATACAACATTTACATGGTGGACACCCCAAAGGATGGGAATGGCGATGGAACAATGGAGGATGACCCCTCCAAAAAACAGCCTAAGCGCCGGCGTCAGCGGCGCCACTCTAAATCCCACCACAGCAAAAATGGAGATTCTGGCACTGGAGACAATAACACCCCGGACAGTGCCAAAGACAACCCCCTCCAGCAAGATTCAGCGCAGGAGGATGGAGAAGCCAGCCCTCATGAGAGAGCGGCAGACAGAGAGGTAGAGGACAATAATTATATGCCTCCCTCCAAAGATGAGGCAAGCCTCGACGACGACGAATTTGTCATGCCAGAGGATCCCGTCAAACAAGAGCGTTTCAAACGCAGGCTTATGGCTACGGCAAGCAGCCTCAAGAAAAAGCAGCAACAGCTTAGAGCTGACCAAGACTTGCTAGACGACAGATGGACTGAAGTCCTTGCGGCCGAAGAGTATGAACTCGAACGCCCCTCCAAGAGCTACCCAAAATGCAGGCTGCTACCCCAATTAGAGGAGGAAGCACCTAAATCTACATCACCGGCGCATAATACGGCCGACCGGCCACCTCGTTGCCGCGACAGAGAGGCCTCTCGGCCCTACACTCAAGCAGTACCCCGGCGCCGCTCAAAAAGTACCAAGGCACGGGAAAATGCGCCAGACCTGCGGGATATACTCGAGGACAAGGCAAGGCAAACAAGATCGATCTATGGATCGTGTGGGTGCCCCACGATACGTGATGACAACCATCACGCCAGATACAGCAATTCCGGCCGGGCCGAACACAGTAGACAAAGCTCATTTGAGTTGCGTCGTGATATAGCCCAATACAGAGGCGCCGCACACCCACTATGCTTCACAGACGAAGTAATGGATCATCAAATCCCCGAGGGTTTCAAACCCGTAAACATCGAATCATACGACAGCACAACAGATCCTGCGGTTTGGATCGAGGACTATCTCCTTCACATCCACATGGCCCACGGTGATGATCTACACGCCATCAAATACCTCCCACTCAAGCTTAAAGGACCAGCGCGGCATTGGCTTAACAGCTTGCCAGCAGAGTCAATCAGTTGTTGGGAAGACCTGGAATCCGCATTCCTCGACAACTTCCAGGGCACTTATGTGCGACCACTAGACGTCGATGACCTAAGCCACATAATTCAGCAGCCAGACAATTCTAGACACGGGTCCTAACCAAGAAAAATCAAATCGTCGACTGTCTGGATGCAGAGGCCCTTGCAACCTTCAAACACAACATCCGCGACGAGTGGCTTGCCCGGCACCTAGGACAGGAAAAGCCGAAATCCATGGCAGCCCTCACAACACTCATGACCCGCTTCTGCGCGGGAGAGGATAGCTGGCTAGCTCGTAGTAACAACATGACCAAGAGCCCTGGTAATTCGGATACCAAGGACACCAATGGCAGGTCGCGTCGCAACAAGCACAAGCACCGCATTAATGGCGACAATCTCGGCGATCTGGCGGTCAATGCGGATTCAGAGGCTCTAAACCCGGTCAGCGGAAAAAGCCATTCAAAAGAAATACTCCGGGCCCGTCCAATTTGGACCGAATACTCGATCGCTCGTGCCAAATACACGGCACCCCTGAAAAGCCAGCCAATCACACCAACAGGGATTGTTGGGTGTTCAAGCAGGCAGGCAAGTTAATTGCCGAAAACAATGACAAGGGGCTGCATAGCGATGACAAGGAGGAGACCCGGCCGCCGAACAATAGAGGACAGAAGGGTTTTCCCCCACAAGTGCGGACGGTGAACATGATATACGCAACCCACATACCCAAAAGGGAGCGGAAGCGTGCACTCAGGGACGTATATGCAATGGAGCCAGTCGCCCCGAAGTTCAATCCTTGGTCCTCCTGCCCGATCACTTTTGATCGAAGGGACCACCCCACTAGCATCCGCCATGGCGGATTTGCCGCATTGGTTCTAGACCCAATCGTCGACGGATTTCACCTCACTAGAGTCCTAATGGGCGGTGGCGGCAGCTGAACTGCTTTATCGAGGATACGGCGCATAAGATGGGCATAGACCCTCAAGGATTAAACCCACAAAGGCGACCTTCAAAGGCGTCATACCAGGTGTAGAGGCCAAGCTATGCAGGCTCGATTACACTTGAAGTGGTCTTGGATCCCGGATAACTTCGAAGCGAGAGTTAATCTTGACATAGTCCCGTTCGCGGCGGCTATCATGCCTTTGCTTTCGGACGAACCGCATTTGCAAAGTTCAATGCGGTACCGCACTACGCATACCTCAAGCTCAAGATGCCAGCCCCTCGAGGAGTCATTACGGTCAACAGAAACACCGAACGCTCTCTCTGGACGGAGGAGCATACGGCGGCTCTCGCGGCGGAAGTACAAAGCAGCCTCCTAAGGCAACTCTCGAGTCCGGCTGTTAAGCGGCCGGACACCGTCAAGCGCGCCCGGAGTAACCTACAGCAAGACCGCCTCGCACGTTCTGAGCACGCGTAGCAATGCGGCCCCAACCCTAGCCCTCGCGAAATCGCGAGACCAGTACCACGCGTACATAACTACGCTCTGAAGATACCATGGGCATAGGGGTAGGGGCACGACCACGGCATGACTAGAGAGCAGCTCAACCGCACCAGGGGCTCCCAATTGTGTCATTCTTTTTCTTCTTATTTTCAGGACTCAGTTTTCCAGAAGCCCTGTCCGGCAGTAGAATCGTCGAACTCACGATGCAACAGCCAGGGAAGCAGAAAAGCTACGTCGAGTGTCCAGGTGGTCTCTATTACGAGCAGTATACCTGTTTTGCATACCATCCCGCAGCCTACCCCTGGAGGGGGACATGTTAAATAGTCCCATCCCTTGCTTATCGCACTATTTGCATCGTTCTGCTTTCATTGCAGTATTTTTTGAATAAACAATGCATCGCTTTTTGCCTATTATTGCATTCCTTTTTCTACCTATATATGTTCACATATGACATGTTGCATCTGTACGCTTTGGTACGGCCAAATACACCAGGGGCTTAAGTTCCCCAAAATATGGTGTGATAAGTCCGAACACTTTCACAGGTGCGGCACCCCGAACTTATAGCATTATATGCATCGGCTCCAAATCATGTCTTGGGTCAATAGTTGGGTTTGTCCGGCTCCCATGTTTTGGTACCTTACGTTCCGTTATATCGGCTAAGGTATGGCTGGGAGAACCACTGCGATTGTGCCCCAGTTGAGCTGGGTGGAGCACCTCAGTGGAGAAAGCTAAAACTGACCGTCATGATAGGGCAAGAACCAGTCGTTGTTCGAGAGGTTTTTTCGAGTCCCTAAAGACTTATGCCGCTTAGAGCGAGGAGCCGGCTTTGTCCGGCCCAGGCGTGGATAGCACCCCGAATTCGGTCTTCCGAACACTAGGGGCTTCGCCAAAATTTAAAATTATAGAATTCTATGGCTAAGTGGGAGTGTTCAAGCATTATAAGTCCAGTTGCCTTGTTCGTTGTGTTGAGCGCCTCCCTCGAAGGACCCAAAAATGGGAACAAGAGCGCTCATGTTTATCCTGAACACCCCAGCACTCGTGGCATGGGGGTTGAAGCCAATGACTTGCCATCTCTCAAATTTGAGAAATGGCCGCACAGAAGGTAATATTTTAAATTAACAAGCGTTGCTTAGCGCATATGAACAAAGTTTTCAGCGCACAGGATAACAAAAGCGAGTCTACTAAAAAATTACATCTTTGGAGCACTCACCCGCTATAAGGCGGGCACCCTTCAGGACACCCTTATAATACATCTCGGGCGTGCGATACTCCTTGCCCGGCGGTGGCGCGTCCGTCACAAGCTTCTCGGCGTCCATCTTGCCCCAGTGCACCTTAGTGCGGGCAAGGGCCCGACGGGCACCTTCAATGCAGACGGAATGCTTGATGACTTCAATCCATGGACAGGCGTCCACCAGCCGCCACACCAGACCGAAGTAGCTCCCAGGCATGGCTTCTTTCGGCCATAGCCGAACTATGAGGCCCTTCATGGCCTATTCGGCCACCTTGTGGAGCTCGACCAGCTGCTTCAGCTGGTCACTCAGGGGCACCGGATGTCCGGCCTCAGTATATTGAGACCAGAACACCTTCTCCGTCGTGCTCCCTTCCTCAGCTCGGTAGAATGCGGCAGTGTCGGACACACTGCGGGGCAGATCTGCGAATGCTCCTGGAGAGCTCCGGATTCAGGTAAGTAACAAGTAATTCACTTTCACATGCTTGCTTTGCATGAAGAATGCCTTACCCGCCGCTATCTTCTTTATTGCCTCAATTTCCTGGAGGGCTCTTTGGGCTTTGGCCTTAGTGGCTTTGGCACTCTCAAGAGCCGAGGCGAGCTCGGACTCTCGAGTCTTTGAGTCACGCTCCAAACTCTCGTGTTTTTCCACGAGAGCCTGGAGCTCTTGCCGCACCTCCGCCACCCGCGCCTCCTGCTTCTCTCGCTCGGTGCGTTCTGCGGTTGCAATGCTTTCGGCCTTGGACACCACTTCCTTCAGGGTCGCCACCTCTTTCGTGGCCCCTGCAATACTCACGTTATTCCTGACATTTTTTGCAACCAAATCCTTTCTATAAGGTATTACTTCAATAAGGTATTACTTACTGAGGGAGTCCTGGACTAGGGGGTGTCCGGACAGCCGGACTATCAATATCCGCCGGACTCCCAGACTACGAAGATAGAAGATTGAAGACTCCGGCTCGTGTCCGGAAGGTACTTTACTTGGCGTGGAAGGCAAGCTTGGCGATACAGATATGTAGATCTCCTACCATTGTAACCGACTCTGTGTAACCCTAGCCTCTCCGGTGTCTATATAAACCGGAGGGCCGTAGTCCGTAGGACACAACATTACATCTCAACAATCATACCATAGGCTAGCTTCTAGGGTTTAGCCTCATTGATCTCGTGGTAGATCTACTCTTGTACTACCCATATCATCAATATTAATCAAGCAGGACGTAGGGTATTACCTCCATCGAGAGGGCCTGAACCTGGGTAAAAACATTGTGTCCCTCGTCTCCTGTTACCATCCGCCTAGACGCACAGTTCGGGACCCCCTACCCGAGATCCGCCGGTTTTGACACCGACATTGGTGCTTTCATTGAGAGTTCCTCTGTGTCGTCACCAATAGGCTTGATGGCATCTTCAATCTTTGACGCTGTCCAGGGTGAGACTTTCCTCCCCGGACAGATCTTCATATTCGGCGGCTTTGCACTGCGGGCCAACTCTCTTGGCCATCTAGAGCAGATCGAAGCTACGCCCCGCCGTCAGTCGATTTGGAAGCCCTAAACTTCACGGCCGGCGACCGCGGAGACTTGATCTTGACGGACTCGAGCCATAGCCAAGCGCCCGACTTGTGGCGATGGGCATGATCTAGCTCTGCCGCCACACAGTGCTTTGGTGGCCGCACTTGAATCCGCCCCGGCTACTTGCCCGGAGCCGATCGCCCATGACGAGGGTCGGTGGATAGACGCCGCCTCGGGGGCTTCATCATCTACGGCGATGGAGCCAAATACCAATCTTGTCCCCCGCGAAATTCGTGATCCCAAGGCACCGGACTCCTTGCCGGACTCCGAGCCTCCCGCGCCCCTGCCAATTAAACCAGATTGGGTGCCGGTTATGGAATTCACCGCAGCGGACATCTTCCAACACTCGCCTTTTGGCGATATCTTGAATTCTCTGAAGCATCTCTCGCTATCGGGAGAATCTGGCGGACTATGGCGGGGCGGTTGGAGTTCGGACGACGAAGAAATTCGGAGCCCACCCACCACCCACTTTGTAGCCACTGTCGAGGACCTAATTGACATGCTAGACTACAACTCCGACGACATCGACGCTATGGACGATGATGCCGGAGACGATCAGGACCCAGCGCCCACAGGACACTGGAAGGCCACCTCGTCATACGACGTCTACATGGTGGACACCCCGAAAGAAGGGGATGGCGAAAAAGCAGCGGAGGAAGATTCTTTGAAGAAGCAGCCTAAACGCCGGCGTCAGCGACGCCGCTCTAAATCCCGCCACAACAAGAATGGAGAATCCGGCACGGGAGACAATAATACTCCGGAGAGTGCCGAAGACGACCTCCTCCTGCAAGATTTAGCGCAGGAGGATGCAGAAGCAAGCCCTCACGATAGGACGGCAGACGAAGGGGTTGAGGACGATAACTATATGCCTCCCTCCGAAGACGAGGCGAGCCTCAATGATGACGAATTCGTCACCCGAGGATCCGTCGAACAAGAGCGCTTCAGCGCAGGCTCATAGCCACACAAATAGCTTAAAGAAAAAGCAGCAACAGCTTCAAGCTGATCAAGATCGCTAGCCGATCGATGGACGAAGTCCTCGCGTCAAGAGTATAAACTCGAACTCCCTCAAAAGTTACCCAAGGCGCAAGCTGCTCCCCGATTAGAGGAGGAAGCATATGTACCTTTATCACCAGCGCACGACACGGCTGACCGACCACCCCGTGGTCGCGACAGAGAAGCATTCAAGGCCCCAGCCAAGACCGTACCCCGACATCGATCCAGGAGTACGAAGCCAAAAGGGAACGCGCCGGACTTGCGAGACATCTTGGAGGACAAAGCAAGGCAATCCAGATCCATTTATGGATCACATGGGCACCCTACGAGCCACGACGAATACCGTCGCACCGGACATAACGCCGGCCGAGCCGAACACAGCAGACAGCGCTCCCTCGAGCTGCGTCGCGATATTGCCCAATACAGGGGCGCCGCACACCCATTATGCTTCACCGATGAAGTAATGGATCACCAGATCCCCGAAGGGTTCAAACCCGTGAACATCGAATCTTACGATGGCACGACAGACCCCGCGGTGTGGATCGAAGATTATCTTCTCCACATCCATATGGCCCGCGGTGACGATCTACACGCCATCAAATATCTCCCACTCAAGCTTAAAGGACCAGCTCGGCATTGGCTTAACAGCCTGCCCGCAGAGTCAATTGGGTGTTGGGAAGACCTAGAGGCCGTGTTCCTTGATAACTTCGAAGGTACATCGTGCGACCTCCGGGCGCCGACGACCTAAGCCACATTATTCAGCAACCAGACGAATCGGCCAGACAGTTCTGGACACGGTTCTTGACGAAGAAAAATCAAATCGTCGACTGTCCGGATGCGGAGGCCCTTGCAGCCTTCAAACACAACATTCGGGATGAATGGCTAGCCCGCACTGGGCAGGAGAAGCGAAATCCATGGCAGCCCTCACATCATTAATGACCCGCTTTTGCGGCGGAGAGGATAGCTGGCTAGCCCGTAGCAATAATCTCCGCAAAATTACGGCAGTCCGGATTCTAAGGACAACCACGGCAGTCACGACGAATCAAAAACAAGCGCCCGTACTAACGGCGATGGCAAAGAGGATACGGCAGTCAATGCCGGATTCATGGCTCAAACCCGTCAACGGAAGAAGCCATTTAAAAGAACAACCCGGGCCGTCCAATCTGGATAGAATACTCGACCGCTCATGCGGATACATGGCACCCCTGAAAAGCCAGCTAATCACACCAATAGAGATTGTTGGGTGTTCAGGCAGGCCGGCAAGTCAATTGCCGAACACAGTGACAAGGGGCTAAATAGCGGCGAGGAGGAAGAGACCGACCGCCCGAACAACAGAGAGAGCGAAGGGTTTCCCCCATAAGCGCGAGCGGTGAATATGATCTACGCGACCCACATACCCAAGAGGAGAGGAAGCGCGCACTCACGGACGTCTATGCGATGGAGCCAGTCGCCCCGAAATTCAATCCATGGTCCTCCTGTCCGATCACTTTCGATCGACGAGACCACCCGACTAGCATACGCCATGGCGGATTCGCCACGTTGGTCTTAGACCCAATCGTCGATGGATTTCACCTCACAAGAGTCCTGATGGACGGCGGCAGCAGCCTGAACCTGCTTTATCAGGACATAGTGCGCAAAATGGGCATAGACCCATCAAGGATCAAACCTACTAAGACAACCTTTAAAGGTGTCATCCCAGAGTGGAAGCCAAGCTATGACAGCTCTGTCACACCGAAGTGGTCTTGGATCCCAGATAATTTCGAGCGAAGAGTTAATCTTCGATATAGTCCCGTTCGAAGCGGCTATCATGCCCTGCCGGACGCACAGCGCGTTACAAAATTCAACGCGGTGCCACATTATGCATACCTAAAGCTCAAAATTCCGGGCCCTCGTGGAGTCATTACGGTCAATGGGAATACGGAACGCTCCCTCCGTACGGAGGAACATACGGCGGCTCTCGTGGCAGAAGTACAGAGCAGCCTTCTACGGCAATTCTCTAGTCTCGCAACTAAAAAGGCGGACACATTAAAGCGCGCCCGGAGCAGCACCAACCAAGACCACCCGGCGCGATCGGAGCACGCGTAGCAATACGGCCCCCACCCTCGCCCGCGTATTATCACAAGAATAACACTCCGTGTACATCATTACGCTTTGGAGATACCATGGGCGTAGGGGAGGGGCTTCACCTCAAGGATGGAAAAGTGCGGATCGACCTGCCCCCCTTGGTGTTATTTTTTATCTTTTCTTTTTATATGTAGGACTCTACCAAATAGAAGCCCTGCCCGTCGGCGAACTTGCCGAACTCACGATACAACAGTCAGGGATTAAAGAAGGCGGCGACGACAATCAGGTGGTCTCCATTACGAGCATTAAATTCAATTACATACACCAAGTCTGCGGCTTATCCCTGAAGGGGGACACGCTAATTTAGTCCGAATCCCTTGCTTATCGCACTATTTGTATCGGTTAAACTTTATTAGCGTAACTTACATCATAAATAACGCAGCACTTACTTTTTGCAAGTTTATTACCTTTTCACGGCAATCGCGTTATCCTTTACAAATGTTCACCATGTGACATATTGCACCCGTACACTTTGGTACGGTCAAATACACCAGGGGCTTCTGTTCCCCATATTACGGTGTGATTAAGTCCGAACACTTTCACAAAGTGCGGCACCCCGAACTTATAGCATTATATGAATCAGCTCCGAATCATGTCTTGGGTCAATAGTTGGGTTTGCCCGGCTCCTATGTTTTCGTGCCTTACGTTCCGTTCCGTCGGCTAAGGTAGCACTAGGAGAACCACTGCGATTGCGCCCCAGTTCGGCCGGGTTAACGCCTCAGTGGAGAAAGCTAAACCGACCGGCATGATAATGCGAGATCGGTCCTGTTCGAGAGGTCTTTTGGGTCCCTAAAGACTCATGCCGCTTGAGCGAAGTTCGGATTATGTCCGACGAAGGCGTGGATAGCGCCCGGATTCGGTCTTCGAATACCGGGGCTTCACGAAATTTAAAATTATAGAATTCTATGGCTAAGTGAGAGTGTTCAAGCATTATAAGTCCGTCGCTGGTTCGTCGTGTTGAGTGCCTCCTAGATGGACCCAAAGATGGCAACAAGAGTGCTCAAGTTTATCACCGAACACCCCAAAGACTCGTGACTCGGGGCTGAAGCCAACGACTTGCCATCTCTCGATTTAACAAGCGGCCGCCTGTAAGGTAATATTTTAAATTAAACAAAGCGTTGCTCATAAGCGCATATAAACTTAGTTTTCGCGCATACAGGATAAACACACTGCGAGTTCACTCAAGGATTACATTAGGGGACACTCATCCGCGATATCGCGGGCTCCTTCAGACTACTTTATAATATCGCTCCGGCGACGGTGCTCCTTGCCGGCGGGCGGCGGATCCGTGAGCTTCTCCGCATCCAGCTTGCCCCATTGCACCTTTATGCGGGCAAGGGCTCGGCGGCGCCTTCAACGCAGCGGAGCGCTTGATCACATCCAGCCTAGGGCATGCATCCACTAGCCGCCAAGACTAGGCCAAAGTAGCTGCGAGCATGGCTGACCGAGCCTGGCCGGACTATGAGGCCCTTCATAGCCTCTTGACTACCTTGTGGAGTTCGACCAGCTGCTTCACTGGTCGCTTGGGGGCACCGGATGGCGGCCTCAAAGATCTCGAGACCGAAGACCTTCTCCGTTGAGCTCCTCCTCGCCATGATAGAATGCTGGCGGCATCGACGCACTACGTGGCAGATCTGCAAATGCCCCTGGAGAGCTCCGAATTCGGGTAAGTATCCGGTAATTTAAATTAACATGCTTGCTCTGCATGAAAAACGCCTTACCCGCTGCTATCTTCCTCATGTCCTCTACCTCCTCACGGGCCCTCTGGGCCTCAGCCTTGGCAGATTTGGCACTTTCGAGAGCCGAGGCAAGCTCGGACTCTCGAGTCTTGGAGTCACGCTCCAAACTTTCATGCTTTTTCATGAGAGCCTGGAGCTCTTGCCGAACCTCCGCCACCAGCGCCGCTTGCTTTTCTCGCTCAGTCCGTTCCGTGGCCGCATTGCGTTCGGCCACGGACACGGCATCTCTCAGGACTGCCACCTCGTTCGTGGCCCCTGCATTGCACATTTTATCCTTGTTAATCTTGTTTGCAACCAAAACCCTTTTACGTAAGGTACATATTTAAAGTGGTGTTCTTCACCTTCTTTTCCTTGAGCTGCCTCTTGGCATGGCCGAGTTCTTGCTCCGACCGCTCAAGGTCCTTCTTCGCCTCGACCTCCGCTGTCAATGCGGCAAGTCAATAGCCCAGACTGCAAACCCATATTTTAGAAACCCTGTGTATATATCGGTTAAAGATCCTCATCCGGCTTTTCTTTCCGAACACGGACTAAGCATCGAGGGCTCTTGTCTATGCGGTGTTATATCGCAATTTTAAACTTCTTACCTCAAAGCCTGTTAGAAGGCTGTTGCAGGCCAGTCAGCCCGCCCTTGGCGAAGCTGGACCTTCTCAATCACCGCACTCATGAGAGTGTGGTGTTCTTCCTCAATGGGGCGCCTTGGCGCCTCCAGCAGGTTGTCCGGTGCCTCCGGTTGGACGGAGGCCGCCGGCGTCACGGTCCTGCCCCTCCTTCGAGGGGGCTGCTTGCCGGACTCTGGAACCGTTGCGGGTTCCAGAGTCGAGTCCGGCGAAAAGTCCGGGAGGCTGCCTGACGGAGCCTCCGGAGCCTCCTCCTAGCGCGTCCCCCTATGGGATTCCGCCTCGTCGTCTTCGGCGCATGGGGTAGAGGCAGTCGGGATGGAATTTACATCCGACTGCGCCAACGACCCGCTCATCGAGTCGGGAAAGTCGTCACCGGCCGGACTAAAGAAATAGTGCGGCATTAGAAGGACACTGTGTGACATACTATAATACGGCATATGAATGATCCGGCAACTTACGATTTTGCCGGACGCCGAGCCCTTGGAGGCCACTCCTCCTCGCCAACGCTGATGTTGGCGAAACTGTCCGGGGGGATGGTTCTCCCCCTCTTGGACCCTTCGGCCGCCCCGATTGGGGAGGCCTTCCTCTTCTTCTCCCCCTCCTCTGGGAGAGAGTACTCCTCCTCCTCTTCCTCGTCTTCGGGGGAGGAATCCTCGTCGTCGTCAGACGCTTGATTGCGGGAACTCTTTCGAGTCCCCGTGGCCACCTTCTTGGCCTTCTTCTCCGGCACCACGTACGGTGCCGGAACCAGCAGCCTTGCTAATTGGGCGTTCATCGGTTCTTCGGCATGGGAGCCGAATCGATAATCAGCTCGGCCTTCTCCATCCATTCTGTCAAAGGAAAGAGGCAGATTAAAAACCTCGCTAGAGTCAATCTAAATTATTGTAAGTGTCCCGTAATGGGGTCGAATCACTTACTCCGTCGATCGGAGACCGCAAGCTGAAACCGCGGTCTTGGTCGCGGATCTTGGCGCGATCGGCGCTCTTGAATAGCACCCTCGTGCACCTTCATATGTTGTATCGAAGAGCCCGCTCAGCGTTTGGTGATGTTCGGATTAAACTCCCAGAGTAAAAGCCCTTTCTTGGCATGGGAGAATCACGGAGGAGCATGACTGGACTACGTCGACGAGCCGGAGCCCATTGCTCACCAGCTTTTTGATGCAGGTTCGAAGTCCCGTCACCTCCACCGGGTTACCCCACTGCAAGCCCTTCTCTTTCCAGGAGGTGAGCTGCGTGGGGATTCCAGATCTGAATCGGGGCCGCCGCCCATGTAGGCTCGCGGCTCGGTGATATAGAACCACCCGATTGCCACCCTTGACGGAGTCCACGAAGGTCCCTTCTAGCCAAGGGGCGTTGGGTAGCTTGCCCAACATAGCGCCTCCGCATTCGCTTGCACCCCTTTACGATCTTGACTTGCGTTGAAGGTCTTGAGCCACAGGTCGAAGTGGGGCGGATGCGAGAAAAGCCTCGCACTACGACGATAAACGCCGACATGTTGAGGGCGAAGTTCGCGCTAGATCGTGGAAATCCAGGCCGTAGTAAAACATGAGCCCCGGACGAATGGATGGAGCGGAAAGCCCATCCAGCGGAGGAAGTGGGGAAGGAAAACGACCTCTCGTGAGGTCTGGGGTAGGAACGAGCTGCCCGCGTCAGGCGGCCGATGCGCAATGTTTCCGGAGAGGTATCGGCGTCGCGAGTTTGGTGATGTCCTCCTCCTTGGCGGTGGAGGTCATCCACTTGCCTCCCCTCCGGACATGTTCGGAGAAGGGTCGAGGCGGAATGCGCGAGCTTGAGCGTTGGAGCTTGGGTTCACAGGGACGGATGAGCAAAGGAGGAAGAAGGCGTAGGTGAGAAGGTAAATCCTTATCCCTTATATATAGGCGGACAAAACTATGCGTCCCTCACCGGCCTGGTAAAACTCGCTTAATCCCCCAAGCGCCACCATCAATGGCGCGGTTGGGTTACCCACGCACGTATTGATGAGAATCCCGGAAAGAGGGGAACACGATCTCTGCTTCGACAGGACGTGCCAAGGAAGCCGCTTCGCTAAATGTGCTGAGGTGGAATAGTAAAAACAATTAAAACGAAGGCTTGGCTGCGGTGTGAAGTCATGCCGCATAATACGTCGGCAGATTGGATCGGTGTATGTGTTTTATTCTCTCTACGTTGGAGTGTGGAAATTATTTTGCAGAGCCGGACACTATCCTGGTGTTCATTATCTTCTCTGGATTATTCAAGGGAGGAACCCGCCTTGCAATGCCGAACATTATGCACGCCGGACTTATCGTCATTGAAGACTGGTTCGAGTGGGCTCTTGAGGAGTCTGGACTAGGGGGTGTCCGGACAGCCGGACTATCAATATCCGCCGGACTCCCAGACTACGAAGATAGAATATTGAAGACTCCGGCTCGTGTCCGGAAGGTACTTTACTTGGTGTGGAAGGCAAGCTTGGCTATACGGATATGTAGATCTCCTACCATTGTAACCGACTCTGTGTAACCCTAGCCTCTGCGGTGTCTATATAAACCGGAGGGCCGTAGTCCGTAGGACACAACATTACATCTCAACAATCATACCATAGGCTAGCTTCTAGGGTTTAGCCTCATTGATCTCGTGGTAGATCTACTCTTGTACTACCCATATCATCAATATTAATCAAGCAGGACGTAGGGTATTACCTCCATCGAGAGGGCCTGAACCTGGGTAAAAACATTGTGTCCCTCGTCTCCTGTTACCATCCGCCTAGACGCACAGTTCGGGACCCCCTACCCGAAATCCGCCGGTTTTGACACCGACACTTACCTTCCTTGTCCTCGAGATGCTTCTTGGCACGGCCGAGCTCGTTCTCGGACCGCTCGAGGCTCTCCTCCAATACATTGACCTCGCATGATCGGTCGGCAGAGGTCGGCAATAAGAGCCTGCATTCCCATATTGACATGTTTATGTTAGACTCCTGCGTATATCTTTTAGATCCTCGGTTGGCTTTTCTTTTCAACACCAAGCTCGAGCATCGTGGACTACTGTCTATGCGGTACTATTTTTACATATCTTAATTACATACCTCAAAGCTCGTTAGAAGGCTGGTACAGTTTTCATCAGCCCGCTCTTGGCGGATCTGAACTTTCGAATCACCGCACTCATAACAAATGCGGTGCTCTCGTCAATGGAGGCGCCGTTGGCGCCTCTAGAAAATTATCAGCGCCTCGGTTGGGACGGAGGTCACGGCGTCGCATGATCTTGCCCTTCTTCACGAAGGGCCCGCCACGGACTGCGGAACCATCAGAGGTTCGACGGAGTCGGCACATGGCCGGACTTAGAGCCCTCTAGGGTTTTCCCTCTTCGCGCCCGGAGTCCGGGAGGTCGCCTTGCGGCGCCTCCAGGACCACCTCCTCCTGGTTGGGCCCCTTTGGGGATTCTGCCGTGGCATCGTCTGCGTCACGGGGGGAGGAGGCGGTCGAAAGTGAAGTGCTATCCACATCTGACGAATCCAGGGAGCCGCTCGACGAAGCGGGGAGCTCGTCCTTGGGCGGGCTACATGGTTGTATTTGGCGTTAGAAGACACTACGCGACAAAGAAAAAATAATGAGTTATTCTGGAATCCGGACACTTACGATCTCTCCAGGGGCTTGGCCCTTGAGGGCCAATCCTCTTCGCCGTCGTCGGTGTTGGTGGAAAAGTCCGGAGGAAGGGCCCTTCCCTTCTAGGGAGGCCTTCCTCTTCTTCTCTCCCCCCACTGGGGGAGAAGCCTCTTTTTCCTCCTCCCCGTCTCCGTGGGAGGAGTCTGCCTCGGAGTCGTCGGACAATGAGTCCGACAACACCTGGCGCCGGGAACTCCTTCGAGTTCCCGTGGCCTTCTTCTTGGCCTTCTTCTCCGGCACCACATAAGGCGCCGGAGCTAGCAGCCCCGTCAATTGGGCGTCCGCTGGGTCTTCGGGTAGGGGAGCCGGACAGTTAACCTGCCCGGACTTCTTCTGCCAGGCCTGTCAAAGGTAGGGGAGTTTAGATCCCCGCATAGAGTCAAACTATGAAAAGCAAGTGTCCCGTAGAGGGTAAAATAGCTTACCTCGCCGGCTTGACGCTGCGAGCTAAATCCGCGATCCTCGGTAGCGGATGCGGGAGCCTCGGCACCCTTGAACAGCACCCTCCAGGCATCTTCGTACGTAGTGTCGAAGAGCCTGCTCAAGGTCTAGTGTTGTGCTGGATCAAATTCCCACAAGTCGAACGCCCGTTCCTGGCACGGGAGGATCCGGCGGACGAGCATGACCTGGACTACGTTGACAAGCTTGAGCTTCTTGTTCACCAAGGTTTGGACATAGGATTGGAGTCCGATCAGCTCCTCCGAATCACCCCATGATAGGCCCGTCTCTTTCCAGGAGGTAAGCCATGTGGGGATGCCAGATCTGAATTCGGGGGCCGCTGCCCATTTAGGGTCACGCGGCTCGGTGATGTAGAACCACCCCAATTGCCACCCCTTTATGGTCTCCACAAAGGAGCCCTCGAGTCATAGGACGTTGGGCATCTTGCCCACCATGGCACCTCCGCACTCCGCTTGGCGGCCACCCACTACCTTCGGCTTGACATTGAAGGTCTTCAGCCATAAGCCGAAGTGGGGCTGGATGCAGAGGAAGGCCTTGCACACGACGATGAACGCCGAGATGTTGAGGATGAAATTCGGAGCTAGATCGTGGAAATCCAGGCCGTAGTAGAACATGAGCCCCCGGACAAATGGATGAAGTGGAAAACCTAGTCCGCGGAGGAAGTGGGTGAGGAACAACACCCTCTCATGGGGCCCGGGGTGGGGATGAGCTGCCCCTCATCGGGGAGCCGATGCGCGATGTCGCTGGACAATCCGGCCTTTCGCAGCCTCTTGATGTGCCCCACCGTGACGGAGGAGGCCATCCACTTGCCTCCCGCTCCGGACATGGCTGGGGAAGGTTGAGGCGAGATGTGCGGACTTGGGTGCTGGAGCTCGAGTGCACGGAAAGGGATAAGCAAAGGAGGAAGAAGGCGTAGGTAAAAAGGTGGATCCTTATCCCCTTATATATGGACGGACGAAACTATGTGTCCCCGCCAGCCTGGTAAAACTCGCTTATCTCCCAAGCACCGTAATCAATGGCGCGGTTGGGTTACCCACGCCCGTATTGATGAGAATCCCGGAATAAGGGGACACGATCTCTGCTTTGACAAGACGTGCCAAGGAAACCGCTTCGCTAAATGCGCTGAGGTGGAACCATAAAAATGATTCGAATAAAGGCTTGGCCATGGTGTGATGTCACGCCACGGAATACGTCGGCAGATTGAACTTGTGTAAATATTATTCTCTCTACGGTGGTATGTGGAACTTATTTTGCAGAGCCGGACACTATCCTGGTGCTCAAAATCTTCTATGAAGTATTCGGAGGAGGAACCCGCCTTGCAACGCCGAAGACAATATGTGCGCCGGACTCGTCGTCATTGAAGCCTAGTTCAGGGGCTACTGAGGGAGTCCTGGACTAGGGGGTGTCTGGATAGCCGAACTATCATCTTTGGCCGAACTCCAAGACTATGAAGATACACGATTGAAGACTCCATCCCGTGTCCGGATGGGACTTTCCTTGGCGTGGAAGGCAAGCTTGGCGATACGGATATGTAGATCTCCTACCATTGTAACCGACTGTAACCCTAGCCCTCTCGGTGTCTATATAAACCGGAGGGTTTTAGTCCGTGGGGCGAACAACAATCATACCATAGGCTAGCTTCTAGGGTTTAGCCTCTCGATCTCGTGGTAGATCTACTCTTGTACTACCCATATCATCAATATTAATCAAGCAGGAGTAGGGTTTTACCTCCATCGAGAGGGCCCGAACCTGGGTAAAAACATCGTGTCCCTTGTCTCCTGTTACCATCCGCCTAGACGCACAGTTCGGGACCCCCTACCCGAGATCCGCCAGTTTTGACACCGACATAGGGCATAAACACAAGAGCCAGGCAACCCAGCTTGGCCACATCTTAAGTCATATCGATGCATATAATGGTGAAGAAAAGGCACATATGGAAAAAGAACGCATATGCGATGGGCAAAAAGCCATTTAAAGTAATTATGTCTACCTTCCGAATAGGAAGCCCCCAGCTACAGCTTACACACATAGTACGGCCGGAATGATCCGGGAGGCCACACTGTATTAAATACTTTGTGTGAAGAGAAAAAGGGTCGAGAAAGGAGAGAAAAGGAGGTGGAGCATAATTAAAAAGGAGGGTTAAGGAGACGAACACTGAGTTCGGCGTTAGGCGTAGAATCTCCGGAGTCTGGCCGCGTTCCATAGGTTCGGCTTGAGTCTGTTATCGAATGCATTACGTAGACGGTACGCTCCTCCAGTGAGGACTTTGTCAATGACAAGGGACCTTCCCACTTGGGTTTGAGTTTGTCCTGCTTCTCCGGTAGGCGCAGAACGAGCTCGCCAATATTGTAAGTTTTGGCCCGCACTTCTTTGCTTTGATATCGCCGAGCCTGCTGCTGATAGAATGCGGAACGGGCTTTCGCGACATCACACTCCTCCTCCAGGGCATCCAAGTTATCTTGCCGATCTAACTCGGCTTCCTTCTCTTCGTACATGCGTATGCGTGGCGAATCATGTATTATGTCGCAGGGTAGTACTGCTTCCGCACCGTACACCATAAAAAATGGTGTATATCCGGTGGTTCGATTCGGTGTGGTCCTCAACCCCCAGAGTACGGAGTCGAGCTCCTCTACCTAGTGCGTATCCGATTCTGTTAAAGATCGCACTAGTCTAGGTTTGATGCCGCTCATGATGAGACCGTTTGCCGGTTCGACCTGGCCGTTTGTTTGAGGGTGGTAGACGGAAGCGTAGTCGAGCTGAATGCCCATTTTGCCGCACCAAGTTTTCACTTCATCGGCTGTGAAATTTGAGCCATTATCAGTGATGATGCCGTGGGGGACACCGTACCGGTGTACGACCCCGGATATGAAGTCTATTACTGGTCCGGATTCGGCCGTTTTAACTGGTTTGGCTTCTATCCATTTGGTGAATTTGTCCACCATGACCAATAAGTATTTTTTCTTATGGCTTCCCCCTTTAAGAGGTCCGACCATATCCAGCCCCCAGACTGCGAAGGTCCAAGTTATGGGGATTGTTTGGAGAGCGGTAGGGGGCTTATGACTCTGATTGGCGAAGAGCTGGCAGCCGACGCAATGTTGGACAACGTCATGTGCGTCTGCTTGGGCCGTCGGCCAATAGAAGCATGTACGGAAGGCTTTGCTGATTAGCGCTCGAGCAGTGGCATGGTGTCCGCCCAGTCCGGCATGGATTTCAGCCAGGAGTTGCCGCCCTTCCTCTTCGAAGATGCACCTTTGGAGCACTCCGGTCACGCTTTTCTTGTAGAGTTCCCCTTTGTGGACTTTGTAAGCTTTAGAACGCCGGACTATGCAGCGTGCTTCATTTTGGTCTTCGGGGAGCTCCTGCCTATTTAGGTAGGCCAAGAAAGGCTCGGTCCACGGGGCGATTACGGCCATGATTTCGTGGGCCGAAAATGTTATTTCGGTGGCAGAGCCTCCGATTGTGTCTGATGGTTCGGAGTCTGGGGGTTTGTTCAGATCCTTGCTGGTGTTGCCGGACTCCCCTTCCCATACTACGGATGGCTTGAACAGCCTTTCCAGGAATATATATTAGGTGGGACAGGGTCGCGCTTGGCGCCGATGCGGGCGAGGACGTCCGCTGCTTGATTGTTTTCTCGAGCCACATGGTGGAATTCGAGCCCCTCGAACCGAGCTGACATTTTGAGGACGGCATTACGATAGGCCGCCATTTTCGGATCCTTGGCATCAACGTCTCCATTTATTTGTAATATTGCGAGGTTCGAATCCCCGCGCACTTCCAGGCGTTGGATGCCCATAGAGACTGCCATCCGAAGACCATGCAACAGAGCCTCAAATTCGGCTGCATTGTTGGAGTCTGTATAATATTTGCAGGACGATCGACCGTGTCCCCGTGGGAGACGTCCTGACTACCTCGCTCCCATCCGCCAGACATTTTGGAGCCGTAAAGTGCATGATCCAGTTGGAGTATGCGCCATACTCTTTAGGGAGTTCGGCTTCTGTCCATTCGGCGACAAAGTCGGCCAGTACTTGCGAGTTAATGGCTCGTCGTGGTTTGTATATTATGTCGAACGGGAGGAGCTCGATAGCCCATTTAGCGATCCGGCTCGTAGCGTCGCAGTTATTAATTATGTCATTGAGTGGTACTTCAGAGGCGGCGGTAATCGAACACTCTTGAAAGTAGTGTCTTAGCCTCCGGGGTGTCATGAAGACTGCGTATGCTATTTTTTGATAGTGTGGGTATCGGGATTTGCATGGGTGAGAACCGTGGATACGTAATAAACCGGCTTTTGAAGCGGGAATTTGTATCCGTCCACCTCTCGTTCGACGACGAGCACTGCGCTTACCACTTGATGTGTTGTAGCTATGTATAGTAGCATAGGTTCGCCGATGTTTGGCGCTGTTAGGACTGGATTACTGGCCAATAAGGTTTTTATCTCATCGAGTCCGGCCGCGGCTGCATCCGTCCATACAAAGTGTTCGGTGCGCCGAAGGAGGCGGTAAAGAGGCAATGCCTTTTCTCCTAGCCTGGATATAAAGCGGCTCAAAGCGGCCACGCATCCAGCTAGCTTCTTGATGTGCTTGAGGTCTGTTGGTATAGCCAACTGCGACAGAGATTGGAATTTTGCTGGATTCGCTTTGATTCCTCTATTGGAAGCAATGAAGCCCAGCAGCTTCCCCGAGGGGACACCGAAAACGCATTTTTCCGGATTCAACTTGATGTCGTATGTCCGGAGATTATCGAATGTAAGCCTCAAGTCATCTATTAGGGTTCTGACGTGTCTAGTTTTTATGACCACGTCGTCCACATATGCTTCCACTGTTTTGCCGATATGTTTTTCCAGGCATGTTTGAATCATGCGTTGATAGGTTGCGCCGGCATTCTTGAGCCCGAAGGGCATAGTGTTGAAGCAAAAAGGGCCATATGGCGTTATAAAAGCTGTTACAGCTTGGTCAGACTCTGTCATCTTTATTTGATGGTATCCGGAGTATGCGTCGAGAAAACACAGCGAGTCGTGTCCAGCTGTGGCATCGATAATTTGATCGATGCGAGGGAGGGGAAAGGGATCCTTGGGGCAAGCCTTGTTGAGGTCTTTGAAGTCGACGCATAAGCGCCAGGATTTGTCCTTTTTTGGTACCATTACCAAATTTGCCAGCCAATCCGAATGTTTAACATCTCTGATGAATCCGGCCTCAAGCAGCTTGGCTAGCTCTTCCCCCATGGCCTGCCGTTTGGGTTCTGAAAACCACCTTAGGGTCTGTTTGACCGGTTTGTATCCCTTTAGTATATTGAGGTTGTGTTCGGCCAGCCGGCGTGGGATGCCTGGCATGTCCGAAGGGTGCCAGGCGAAAATGTCCCAATTCTCGCGTAAGAAATCTCGCAGTGCGGCGCCCATCACGGGGCTCAACTGTGTCCCGATGGATGCTGTCTTCGTGGGGTCCGTTGGGTGGGCTTGGAATTTGACTATCTCGTCTGCAAGTTTAAATGAGGTGGACTTGGGTCGCTTGTCGAGTATCACGTCGTCCCTGTCCACGGTGGCCCGCAGCGTTGTTAACTCTTCGGCTGCTAGGGCTTCATATAATGCTTCCAGGGCTAGTGCTGCGGTTTTGTTTCCTGCGCAAAGTGCGACATCCAGATCACTGGCTAGAGTGATGATTCCATTGGGTCCGGGGCATTTTAAGCTTCATGTACCCGTAATGGGGTACAGTTTGAAAGCTTGTAAACGTGTCCCTCCCTAGAAAGGTGTGGTATCCGCTGCTAAAGGGAGCCACTTGGAATGTGATTTCTTCGGACCTATAATTCTCCGGGGTGCCGAATACCACATCGAGTGTGATTTTTCCTGCGCACCGCGCTTCCCAAGTAGGGATGATTCCCCTGAAGGTGGTGCCGCTTTGCTCAATGCGGCCTTTATCAATTTCCACTTTGTTGAGCGTTTCTTCATAGATCAAGTTTAATCCGCTTCCTCCATGAGTACTTTGGTGAGCCGAAAGCCGTCCACGATTGGGCTAAGGACCAGAGCGGCCGGTGCCCGGACAGTCCGGAATCGAAGTTCATCACTGGCATTGAAAGTTATAGCAGTGTCGTTCCAGGGGTTTATCTTTGCCACATGGCAAATTTCCGCAGAGCTTCGATGAGCTCACTTGCGCCTGTTGTTCGAGGCAAAAGTCTCGAAGACTGTTAGTACCCTATTGTGTCCGCTGGCAGGATGTTGTTCCGCTTTATGGCTTACAAGAAGATTCTTGCCACTTTTTGCCACCTGCTGGAGTATCCAACATGCCCTAAGGCTATGAGTTGGTATTGTATCCGGAGTACTGTGGAGCTTACATGGCCCGTCGAGCCATTCTTCCAATACGGATCCCCGCCCTGGGGTGGGCTTCGGTTTCTTGGGGATTGGATCAGACGACTTACGAGAGTTCGTCCATTTAGTTCGGACAAAGGTCTTGGTGAGAGCAGTACTATCCCAAAATTCTGTTTGGGCTTTCCACGCGCTCTCCATCGCACAGTACTTCCGTACTATGATTGCCAAGTCCGTGAAGCGTGCTATCTTGCGGCGGTTTATAGCATTGAGGAGTCCTTCGTCCGTGCAATTTTGCAGAAGAGTGAGACCATGTTCTCCTCGCGACAGCCCTTGACCTTCTTAAGCGCAAGGAGGAATCTGGCCCAGTAGTGGTGTACGGTTTCCTGGGGCTCTTTCCTGATGCGGGAGAGACAGTTTAAGTCCAGGTAGGTGTTGTTAGCATAATACGGATTTTGATCTGATCTAACGCCCAAGGGCGCGGACGGTTCCGAGCTTAACAACTCATATGCCGGAGTGCTGCCCAATTTCTTCGGCCCAATGCCCGATTCTAAGTCCGGGACCCGGGTCATGTTTTCCTTTGAGCAGGTTTTTGGCTCAAGGAGTTCGGTGATCCGAACATAATTCGTCCTCAAAGTTGAGGGACAATCCGTGTGTGGTTCCTCCACTATCGCTATCTCATGGGTGACCGGCGGGGACCTGATGTCCCTTCGGTCGGGTTTAAGCCCAATCCGGTCATAGTTCATAGCGACTCCCAGAGCGGCGATGCGATCCAAGAGTTCATTAAGGGAGGAGAGCTCCATTGGATCCATCTGTTCGGTAAGTTCCGAACTGACACGAAGGTTATGATTGATGACCCGAGAGGCCATCGTCGACGCTGCCGCCGATGGGGCGGCCATGATAAAGCCGCCGAGTCGGAGCGTCTGGCCTATAGCTAGAGCTCCCTCGGAGGTAATGTCGTCCTTGATGGCGAGACGAGCCATCGAGCCTTGCGGTGACGACACAGAGGAACTCTCAATGAAAGCACCAATGTCGGTGTCAAAACCGGCGGATCTCGGGTAGGGGGTCCCGATCTGTGCGTCAAGGCTGATGGTAACAGGAAGCAAGAGACACAGATGTTTACCTAGGTTCGGGCCCTCTCGATGGAGGTAAAACCCTACTTCCTGCTTGATTAATATTGATGATATGGGTAGTACAAGAGTAGATCTACCACGAGATCATAGAGGCTAAACCCTAAGAGCTAGCCTATGATGGTATGATTGTAATTGTGATCGGCCTTCTAAGGACCAACCTCCCCGGTTTATATAGACACCGGAGAGGACTAGGGTTTACATGGAGTCGGTTACAAGGAAGGAAACATAATATCCGGATCGCCAAGCTTGCCTTCCACGCCAAGGAAAGTCCCATCCGGACATGGGCCGAAATCTTGAGTCTTGTATCTTCACGCTTCAATAGTCCGGACGTTGTACACAGTCCGGCTGTCCGGATACCCCCTAATCTAGGACTCCCGCACTTACCGCCGGCGGAAGGCATGCGGAACCGTGTCTCCGATGGGTCTTCCAAGGTCCGCTCGGTTTAGGTTTCTAGTGTATTCCTTTGCATTCGGCTAACGCTGGTGATCTTGGGAGTTTTTTGAGGCCCTCGTCTGCGTTTTCTTCTCTAGGGTGGCGATTTGATTCACATATCACAGTTGGCGTCTCCTGGTTTGCATCGACGACTTCTCAGCTGCTACTTCTACAAGTTCTTGGGTTTAAAAGTTTGCTCCGTCGAGGCGAAGGCTCAGAGACGGCAGCGAGCTATATTCACGTTGCGCTGCCAGTGGATGCAGCAGAAAGTAGACTTCGGCACTCCCACAGATTCAATTGAAATTTTATCTTTTGATTTTTTATGGATATGTTTGTAAGGACCTTAATACTTAATATATGGCCTTAGGTCTTTTCGAAAAGAAAAATAACGGGCACATAATATTCCGGAACCTGTACAAGATTTGAGCACGGAGATTCGTACCACACCTCTACACAATTTTAAATGTAAATAAGAAATGTGTTTTATCTTCACAAAAGAAAGGGACTAAGGAAGAAAATTATAACTTGGGCCAATATTTTCCTTGGGTTATCTTTACGGCCTGTTAACAGACTTAAACTAAAACGACACAAGTCATGGGCTTTGATCCAAATTATTTGCCTTTGCTAAATCCTCTATAACACTAAGCTCCCTAGTTTTAAACAACTCATATTCAATTGAGGTCTCTAATTAAAATACACCCGATTTTGACCGGGTCAATAATTTCTCAGATCTCTCTTATTTAATTCTTTTATACTATACACTATGCTTCCAAATTTTAAGGCCTCACAATTAATTAAGGTATTCAATTTAGAACTGGGTCATTTAATTTTGAACGGTTCAACAATTTCTCAAGCTCTTCCATTGAATTATTTTAATTTACTATGTTCCCTAATTTTGAAGCTCTATCATTCAATTGAGGTATTCAATTTTGAATTTGGTTTACAATTTTGACCGGGCCAACAATTTTTCGAATCAATCAGCAGCAACCGGCCTATAAAAACATCAGTCATGCGCACCCTCCCATCACCTAGAAAAAAGAAGCACCACCATGTGATACTATAGCACTAATATAGTACTCCCTCTATTCCTAAATATAAAGTATATCATTTTTCAAAAAGTGAAACTTCTCTAACTTTGACCAAGTTTTTAGACAAGAATATCAATGTCTAGAATACCAAATCATTGTTACTTGATTGACCATGAAATATATTTTGATATTTTACATATTCAATGCTGTAAATCTTTATAGATTTTGCAATAAAGTTGGTCAAACATAGACAATGTTTGACTTTTTGAAAAACTAATACACCTTACATTAAAGAACGGAGGAAGTATATGCAATCACCGACACAAAAAATTTCCCCACATAAATATAGGTTGGTTAGCACATAACACAGAATCACATCACGAAAGACCCACCAAATCACCGCATTATAGAAAAATAAAACACACTATCATCTCCGCCACCCACCAAAGTAAATATTCCACAAGTTCCAGAATATAATGGGTACTAGTTTTTTGGAGTCAAATTTCTTTAACTTTGACCGTTTTCACAGCAAAAATATCGACATCCACAATATTAAACAAAATAAGTGTGGAAATTCATTTCATGATGAATCTAAAAATACCGATTTGATATTATGGATTTAGATATATTTCTCTACAAAACTGGTCAAATTTAAAAAGTTTGACTTTTCAAAAAATTAATACACCTTATATTTCAAAACAGAGTGGTTTTTTAAAAAAAAACACCAAGGGCGCAGTAAAGCACGCCCAACCCTTTAGCCTTGGATGGTTTTCAAGAAGCCCATTTAGTTTGTGTGTCCTCTCTTCTCTTTTTGTATTGTTTAGATTGCTTAGAGCATCTCTAATAGAGGATGCAAATCACGAGAAAAAAATTTACATCTTCGAAAATTGCATTTTACATCTTCAAAAAAGAGGCAACTTCAATAGACGATGTAAATCGGTGATGTAAAAGTGCAACTCCAATAGACGATGCAAATGAAATGTAAAAACTGCTAACGGCGGCGTGGCTGCTCTACAACCACATTTTAACAATCAAATTTCAGATTTCTACCAACAAAAGTGCATCATATCAATCAAAGTTTGAAATCCTACAACCAAAAGTGCATTGTCTCAAACAAAGTTCTTGGTCGAACAAATTAAAATGCACATAAATTCAAACATATCACTCAATTTTTGTCCCCTCCGTTGTCACTAGCGCCATCGTGGATGGTGGTATGATCATCATCATCAATGGCCACCCGCGGAGGTGGAGGATGGGCTCCTTGGCTGGAGGAGGACGCCAGGGCCGCCTGACTATGGTTCGACGCCGGGTTGCGCCCCCGCGCCGCCGGACGCTTCATGCCTCCACCGCGGGGCTTGGCGGCCCGCTGCTTCTTTGTTGATGGCTCAGGCGCGACGGCGACCGGCCGGGATTGGGAAAAACGGGGCGCCGGCATGGAGGCGGAGGTCGGACTAGGAAGGATGGTCGCGAAGGCGACAGCGGCGACAAGGCGGTTTAGACCATCGGCGTTGGCCATGGAGGTGGCAGGTGGGCAGGCGAAAGCCAAATAAAGGCAGTTGGCAGTTAGTGTGCGGCCGCCGATTTTATATCTCCTGTAGGTGGAGACGCAAATTTGCATCTTCAAGTGTTGTATTTTACATCTCGTGGAGGTGGAGATGTATTTTTTTTAACATCTACATTATCTGTTGAAGAGGGGGGTTTGGGACTCGGAGATGCAAAAGTTAGTTATTTTTACATCTACATCATCTATTAGATATGCTCTTACAATATATGCCAGGTGGCCTCTCTTCTCTTATAAAAGACCCTAAAAAGAGACAACTGTACTTTCCTTATTGAGCTAACCAAGACAGATAGTTGTTCATTTTCTTTAAAAAAAAAGACATATAGCTGTATAGAAAAATTCAGCAAAATGGAAAATTGTGGTTGCGAAGTGAAGTGAACCCTGGGCACATACCACACCACACGGTCCGCTGGGAACGCACGAATTCAGCAAAGCACCCTTTCCCCAGTGTCGCGCTCAGCTCATTAACAAAAGTCTAGCATCTACTCCCTCCGTCCCATGATATAAGAGCGTTTTTGACGCTCTTGTATTATGGGACGGAGGGAGTACCAGTCAAGTGTCAAAGGGAAAAAAAAAGTCTAGCATCTAGTGAAGCACACACTTCGAAAGACGATAGCAACAATAAAGCGATTTGTACACACACAGGCCATGTGCAGGCGTGAGCCGAGAACGAGCAGGCAGCCATGTGGCCTCCCTTCCGGAAAAGACTGGACGTGATTTCTCTCCATCGATCAAAACCCTCCCGAAAAGGAGCCGCGCCGCTTTGCAACACAGGCCAGGCCACGGCCACACATGCCCCGGATCAAACGCCCATTTCGGACCAGAAACAAGCAAAGCGAAAACGAAAGGCTGCACGGTAACGAACGGAGATCTGTTGATGAACAGATCTCCGGTCCCTTTTTTTCTCCTTTTCTTGTCAATGGAAGTAGTAATTCTGATAGTACAAACTGAGGTCAATCTACACTAGTGGAATAAAAACGCAGGCGGAACTTTTCCAGCTCTTTTTTCCCCTTCCTTTTTCTACCTTTGCTAGCACCTAAAACAGGCCCTTAAACCCACACGGCAAGTGGTCTGCTTCCCAACACATTAGCAATGGAACTGGACAGTAGACGACGACGACAACAGAAGAAGCAATAACAAGAAAAATGGTTGAAACACTCCCTCCTCCTGGCCGAAAAATAGACAAGGAGTGTAGTATGGAGAATTCTCTACCATCCATGGTATGCCTCCGAACCCTTTTTTCCCGGTCACTGAAAAATATTTCTCACGGGAAGACGGCTCCAAGGCTCTCATTTTCCGCTTGATCGATGGACAGGAGCTTCCAGGATGATTGACCATCTATCAGTGGCTCCACGTAGCAAGTTTATTGTCGCTCGATTTGGATGTAGCTTCCGTTCAGATGCGCCCATCCTGTAATCAGCCTGCCGCAGCAACACTGCTGGTCTGCTCCTCGCTTTTCTTGGCTGTATCAAGCTTCGCGGCGACCATGTTGCTCTGTTCCTCGCTTCTCTTGGATGTATCAACATCTGCTGTCACCCCGTTGGTCTCCTCGCTTCTCTTGGCTGCATCAAGATCTGTTGCAACCTCTTTGCTCTGCTCACTTGTCTTGGCTGTATCAACATCTGTTGCAACCTTTTTGCTCTGCTCACTTGTCTTGGCTGCATCAACATCTTCTGCAACCACGTTGCTCTGATCCTGACCTCTCTTGGCTGTATCAAGATCTGTTGTAACATCGTTGCTCTGCTCCTCATTTCTCTTGGCATTATGATGCTCTACGCTACTTGCAGATTGAGCTTGCTTTTCAGACTCTGCCGGTTTCTCATCCTTTGGCTGAAAAGATAACTTAAATCAAACCACATTGTAAAATTGTGACCTTCTATCACTAATCATGAACGAATCATGTTATCGTCAATTTATGGTCATTCAACAGGTAAATCTAGTTAATTTAAGTCCAGAAATACGACAAACTAAAACTGGGTATCCTTTACTGTTATTATTAGGCTTTCCGTGATGCCACAAAGTGAAAAGTGCAAATGGCAAACGGGCATATCACTATACGCAGGTAATAAAATTTAGCAAACCGTGTGTTTATTAATAACAAGACACACACTGCTTTGATAAAGTAAATGCAGCAGTTCACTATATACCGTGAGGTGATCCAATGATGTTGTAAGCAGCTTGCCTCTTCTGTCCTGCATTACTTTCTGCCTATTCTCATAGAAGTCAAAGTCATCCAATATTGACGTTTTACATGAGAAGTTCTTGAAAATGTTCAGCATCTCTGCACCTTGTAGAAACTTGACCTGGGATTCACAGCCGTCCAGTTATGAGTCCAAACTTATAAAATAAAATATCAATTATAAAGTGTGAGTAATGCATAGTGGGCATAAGAAAATACTCAGAATAAAATTAAACATTAACTGATCACTAAAAGAGCGCACTAGAGAGAAGCATGGACAATAACTTAAAAGCTGCACTGGTTGTAATGTTATCAGCATTCTATTTCCATGACAAAGAACATGAGGAATCAACTGAAGGTGGTAAGGAAATAGGTTAACAATTTTGTAAGTAGGTGAAACATTCATACAAAATAAGTCATTGTTGCACAGTTCACAAATAGGATTGTATGTTCGCCCCTAAGAAGAATGACAGGGGAAAACAAAATGAAACTTATGTACCAACAAATTTATTCGGATGTTGTCAAGATAATTGACCAACAGAGATCTAAATTCTAGCTCTGATCACACCGGGATTCTCTAGTTAGATAGTGGAAGCAATACCTCTTGAGTGTCCCTGCTGTTTGTAACAGGCTTGTTCTCATTATTCTCCAATATTATGTGTCGAAATTGAGGATTAGGCACATCCTTGATAATGTGCCATTTTACTGGGAAGAATCCATTCCACTTGTCCTGTTGCCAGAAGTTCATACTCTTGTTGAAATCTACTGGGCCAAGCATCTCAGCCACACCACAGAACTGACCACTAGCATTAACCTGGTCATTATAGTATACCAGTTAATAGAGCAAACAAACACATATTTATCATAATGAAACAAGCATCTCAGCCACACCACAGAACTGACCACTATTTTTCTATATGTATAATGCTCATCAATAAAATTATAATAACCTGGAAATCGTTTTTGAGACAAATCTACAGATATGATTTTAAAATTTTAAAAACGAAATATTTAAAACAATATCGACGACCAATTCTATAAAAGTGACTGAGGTTATGTCCAAGATGCAACTTTTTCATGAACTGGATGAAGTATAGGTGGAATGGAAAAAAAAATGAAACAGAGCCTAATTCAATGAACCAGAGAAACAAAATAATCAAACTGGATGCACTCGCACATAATTATCACAAACTAAAATTTTAAAAATAGCATGTCTTACCAAGGCACACTAAATATGCAAAAAAAAAGATTACGTACTCAATAATAGTCAGATATAACAAAAGCAAAGGATAAATAATAATTGAATATCACACTACTCTGATGATATTCAGGATAAAATGCTTAAGGAATAAGAAGTGCTATTAACTTACAGAAAAGAAGAGGAAAACAGGGCATTTGGTTCCTTTTCCTGCCATTCTTTCTTGTGCAACTTTATAGGCATTGTCAAGCCTTTTATTTCCATTAGGAGTACTTGCCCAAACATTGTACTTGATACTCTTGTGAATATCATCTTCACTATAAGATTTAATCACAAAGAATAAAGCTTGCTCATACTTCGTAACAAAATCAGGAAGATTATATGAATCTCTTCTTACTGCAACAAGTGAAGGTATGTCATCGTTAACCTCCTGTACACCTGACAATCCAAAATGATCTGCTCCTGGGCTCAAACTGTTTTTTGACTCATCATTGTGTTTATCTGATATGTCACGATCACCAAATTCATTTAGCTTGCTTCTGGCCTTCAGCTTCTCATTCCCGTTGCAGCTTCTACCACTTTCATTCAAATTAATGCCTTTACTTTGATAAAGGCTTCCTTTCCCTTGGTTAGTATGCGCCACAAACTTGCTAGACGGAAGATGCCCTTTTGTTATGGAAGCACCAGATGCCTAGCATAACAACAAGCATATGAACTTATAAGTTTCCTACTTTATGCTTAGAGTAGTTTGTCCTGTTTTACAGGAATTTTTCAGTACCTTATTTGCAAACTTTGATGATGGATGGTTATTGGCAGAGGTTGGCACTGTGTCTACAGCTGATGATGATCCTTTGGTGGTACCCGATGCATACTTTGTGCTGCGTGAAGCTTTTGAAGATGGAACAGCATGCTTATTGGAAGGGTAGTTTGATCTTGTAGGGTAGTTCGTTTGCTGCACACCAACAGGATGTCCCTGAACCCCATCCAGAAGAACATAAGGGTCCCATGTGTATGCGGGGACTAGCTCAGGTCCGTAAGCAATTGGTTGAGCATACATGCCAGGTGTAGAAGGGTCCTGCACGGGAATCACAGCGGAGTAATATGGCTCTTTGCTGACATACTGACTATCCACGCCAGTTCCAGGAACGACTGGACTATAAGCAGTATAACCATTTTCGTAACCCGGAACGTAACACAAATAAGACCCATTCTCAGCTTGAACGACCTGAAACAGATTACAGAACAGGCATAAGCTCAGTTCTATAGTGATATGTCAGCTTCCACAGCTGTATCTTGAAGAAGCAGTTCACCCTAGAATTGACTAGACCAAGGACTCGATAATAACTTAATAAGGAACAAAACAAAACAGTGCAATGCAAAAGTCAACTGTTAAATCGAGTACTCTGAGGTCTGCACAGCCCTTTTGTAATTGGCTCTTCATCATTTAAGATCTCAATCAAACTAAGTTAGCTACGGTGCTTGACCACAATTCTTTGTACAACATGGAATACTAAAAGCATCCCCTGAAATAGACATTCCATTCACTGGCAATCATTTAAATTTGTTTATCTCGATCACCAGAATAAATTAATCATCTTTTCATGACAGCATATTGTGTGGTGACAACTAAAGCAAAAAAGATAAAATGTATATTTTTCGTAAAGGTTTGCAAAGATTCTTTTTGGCATGAAGATACTTATGGAAGAATAAAGAGTGATATAACAACCAAAGCTGACACTTTCCCCAACATAGCAAAAGAAAGGCAAGGAAAAGATGGAAGCAAATAAGTGCAAAGCTAGCTGGTACCACCATACCACCATAGATGCACTAAGTGCATCATTTTTTGGTTTTACACAGGACCACTTGTGACTACTGTAGGGAAGGCATATAACATGATTGATAAAGTACACTGTTTGATAACTTACTGTCGGTTGCATCTCCAGTCCATTCGATCCAGCATAGTAGCTATTCTCATCCCATCCTCCAAATGAGCCTAGAATAATGATCAAACCATCAAACTGAAAGAACAGTGCCTCTGTTTCAGTACTTCAGATCATAGTACTGATCTATTCTACACACCTGGATAATAGTACCCGTAGTAATACATCCCTTGGTCCCCCATATAAGCTCCTTGGTTCATCTCAGTATCCTTGGCGGCAGTACTAGCTGCATCTGCCGAGGAAATGCATGATATTGCATCCGAAGAACTTGCGTCTTTTGCAGCAGGCTGCAAATTTTGGGCACGAAAGGAATCAGCAAGGAGACGATAGATATAGCTCAACCAACCAAACAAGGAACAATTCCTTGTACGCTAAGATAAGCAAGGACTATACTATATGTATAGAGGAATGAGAATCTTACCAAGTTGCCGTTGCTTGCCTTCGTGCTAGCATCAATCTTCAAGTTCTCTACTGCCTCTTCTATAGCTGGAAGATACAAAAGTCAAGGCTTGCAAACAGAATATATGCTTGAAAGGCCATCGTCCATGAGTGAGAATAAAATAAGCCAGCAAGCCCAGATTGATAGATTAAAATGTCCTGAGTCCAATAATGCACAATAATTGCCTTCGATGAGGTCATCAAATCAGAAGATCTACAGCGATCATCTGATCAAGTGCAAGAGACCATTACTTGAACAAGTTCATGGCTCGCAAACAGCATGCAGCAACAGATCAATAAGGGCATACAGCAGCCGTATCGGTAAGTACACAAACCATATTATTGGTGTAGCTATCAATAAATGGGAGTTGGCTCAGCTCTCACCATCTCTGAAAATCCGACATGTGAGGGATACCTAACAATTCTAATTCTGAATATAAAACAACAGAGTCCTGCCATGGTATGGTAGGACGGCAAAACTCAATTATGTCCATAGCAGATTGAACTGGGTCGAACTATCCATGAAAAACGCTACGCACCCAACGATAATTCAGCGACATGATCCACCATTTATTTATTTTGAAACCGTGATCTGAGGGAGCACGCACGGATCAAAAAGTCCCTTAAAGCCAGATCAGAGCACAAGCTTTTCCAATGCTTTAAATTAAACAAGTGTAAAGAAAGATGAGGAATCAGGTTGAGCACAGACGCCTGTCGATGAAAAGCAGAAACGCTGGTACCAAACTGAAAAAAATACAAAAAAAATCGAGAATTTTGATCGAAAACAGTACTGGAGTATCTCTGACGGATCAAAGAGAAACGATGGAGCTAGATGGCAATGGAACCGCCCAACTCACCAGCACTGGGATAGTTAGAAAGTGAAAACAAATTCAGAACACGGACGAATTCCATCGATCCAAGAACAAGAAAAACCCAAGCCCGAGATCATGTATCGGATCCAGCTCCCGATGGATGGACAAGGAGCAAAGGATACGCTTGTGGGCGAGCGCGGTCTTGGGCTTGGGCTCCATGAGGCCGCACCAGAGGTCGCCGCAGAAGAAGCCGGGGCTACGCGTGTCCTCCAGCTCGACCGAGGATTGGGCCCGGAGCAGAGGGACTGGCCGGAACCCTAGGCCGCTCCGGCCGCCTCCGCCGGAGGAGAAAAAGGAGCGGCGTCGGCGGGGTCGCGTGTGGTGTAGGGCGGCGGCGCGGCCTCGTGTGGGCGATCGGACGGCTGGGAAGGAAGGAAGGAAGGTGGGCGCGGGCGCTGTGGGGGCGGAGCAGCGAAGCGACGCGGCCGAAGCGGGCTCCTGAAATCTAGCGGGCAGTTGGGGCGTGGCAAAGCAAGGCAGCCGCTCCGCCTGTTGCGGCCGAATATTTGTAGCCTTTCAGCACAATACACTTCACCCTTTTCTCAACTCGAAAGTGGTAGCATAGGAGGAGTTAATCATAGCATTCCACAGTAGAATTTCTACATGCATATATTATTATGAATATATATATATATATAACAAGAAGAAAATGAGAGACAGCGTAGCATGTGGTACTATTACTATCAGTTTTTTGAAGAAAAATGGAAGGAAAAATATTGGTGGTTGCCACTGACAACACGAAGGTACGTACTACGACCATGAAAACGTGTCGTCAACTAACTCTGATCTGATGAAAGCTACCACCATCGCCCGGTTGTCAGTGGCGTAAACTCTGTGCTTTTCTTGATCCTGGCAAGTCAAGGTGGCGTGTGGTTTTTTTAATTATTTGAAAGCAATCGGCGAGAAACTACATCCAACCAACATGAACATTGAACGGTGTGCTCGCGCGGTCTACCACTAGATGTGTTTAGATCATCAGATGCGTGACGATGGCCTCATGGTGGGCATGAATGCCGGCCAAGATGAGGAATATCGGACTACAAAAAAAAGGGCGGGGCATATTTTGGGCCTGGAAAAAAGAGGTGAAGAATATATATATGTGGTCCTAGGAGAGCAGACGTTTGGCTCCCGGGAGCCATGGAGGCCTTTTTATGAAAACGAATCAAAATTCAAACTTTTCGGTTTAAAAAAATCTGAAAAAAATTGTGCAAGTAAACAAGTATGTTATGTCTAGGTGTGTAAAATTTCAGAATGAAAAACGTTGAAATGTGACCTGTACAAAAAAGACAAATTCATGGCCTCTGAGGATGAATAGTATCATGTGTTAAAAAGCCCCAGATTTATGGTTTTTGCACAGCCCTCGTTTCAGCTTATTTTGCCATAAAATTTTACACACATGTGTGTTATGCCTTCATGTATATGTGTGATTTTTTTTCAGATTTTTTTTGAAATGTAGAAAATATGAAATTCGACAAAATTCAAAAGTTTCAAAATCGAGCTCCATGGAGCTCGGCCTCCAAAGACAATATCCGTGGTCCTAGTCACTGTTGAATGGGCTCACCTCCTAGTTCATCTGTATAGTTGAGGTTGTGGCCCCCTCTATACATCATATATTCTAGTCTTCTACATGATATCTATCACAGCAAGTTCCTAGACCTAGCTGCCACGGTCGCGCTCTCCTCGCCCCGCCGCCAAGCGCCTCCCTCGCGCGCCGCCAAGATCACCTCGTCGCCGCCACTGCTGCCGCTGAACCTCCGATCCGACGCCTGCCGCCGCCCACCACATGTCGCGCCACCGCCTTGTGATCTCTTCCTCCAAGTCGTCGCATGCTTGGCCGATCGGCCGGGCGACACTTCGCCAGACTCCTCCTCCCCACGCCGCACCGCTCCCCTCTTCCCACCCCGCGCCGAACCCTAAACCCCACCCTCCCCGACCCAACTGCTTCTTCCTTCATCAGCAAAAGTATGCGCATGAGCTACTTGAGCGTGTCGGCATGCTTAACTGTCACCCTGTCGCTACTCCTGTTGACACGAAGGCCAAGGTTTCTGCTCTCGAGGGCTCTCCCGCGTTGGATGATCCGTTCTACCGGTCCATCATTGGTGCTCTTCAGTACCTGACTTTCACCCGGCCGGATCTACAGTATGATGTTCACCGCGTGTGTCTCCACATGCACGCGCCGACGTGACTCCCATTGGACCCTCGTGAAGCGAATTCTTCGCTAAATCCGCGGCACGATGGCTCTTGGGCTCACTCTCACGGCGTCCACTTCTCTGTAGATGGTGGCCTACTCCAACGCGGATTGGGTCGGCTGCCCTGACACCCGCTGCTCCACCTCTGGCTACTGCGTCTACCTCGATCCTTCACTCGTCTTGTGGTCATCCAAGTGACAACCCACCGTTTCGCACTCTAGCGCGGAGGCTGAGTACCGAGTTGTGGCTAACGTCGTTGCCGAGTGCACCTGGCTACGACAGTTACTTTAGGAGTTGCATCATGATGTCTCCCAGGCTACGGTTGTCTACTGTGACAACGTCTCTGTGGTGTACCTTTCCGCCAACCCCGTTCATCATCGCCAGGCTAAGCGCATTGAGCTGGACATTCACTTTGTGTGTGAGCAGGTGGCCCTTGGATGCATTCGGGTCCTCCATGTTCCGACCGCACAACAGTTCGCCGATGTGGTGACTAAGGGATTGCCGACTTCCACCTTCGAGGAGTTTCGTTCCTGTTGAGGAACACGGTAATTTCAAAAAAAAATCTACGATCACGCAAGATCTATCTAGGTGATGCATAGCAACGAGAGGGAAGAGTGTGTCCACATATCCTCGTAGACCGAAAGCGGAAGCGTTTCAATAACGCAGTTGATGTAGTCGAACTTCTTTGCGATCCAACCAATCCAAGTACCGAACATACGGCACCTCCGCGTTCAGCACACGTTCAGCTCGATGACGTCCCTCGTGCTCTTGATTCAGTTGAGGAAGAGGGTGAGTTCCGTCAGCACGACGGCGTGGCGACGGTGATGATGATGCTACCGGCGTAGGGCTTCGCCTAAGCACTACGATGGTATGATCGAGGTGTGTAACTGCGGAGGGGGGGCACCGCACACGGTTAAGAGAAACTTGTGTGTTCTAGGGTGCCCCCTGCCCCCGTATATAAAGGAGGGAGGGGGAGGCCAACCGGCCCTAGGGGCGTGCCCCAAGAGGAGTCCTACTAGGACTTCCTAGTCCTAGTAGGATTCCCCTCCAAGGAATAGGGGGGAGGAAAGGAGAGGGAGAGGGAGTAGGAAAGGGGGGGCGCCGCCCCCTTCCCTTGTCCAATTCGGACTCAAGGGGGGTCGGGGCCAGCCCTCCTGCGGCCCTCCTCTCTCTCCACTAAGGCCCATGGTGGCCCATTAGTTCCCCTGGGGGGTTCCAGTAACCCCTCCGCCACTCCGGTTTTATCTAAAACTTCCCGGAATACTTCTGGTGTCCAAATAACATGGTCCAATATATCCTGGACCATTTCGAGACTCCTCGTCATGTCCATGATCTCATCCGGGACTCCAAACAAACTTCGGTCATCAAAACACATAACTCATAGTACATATCGTCATCGAACGTTAAGCATGCGGACCCTACGGGTTCGAGAAATATGTAGACATGACTAAGACACATCTCCGGTCAATAATCAATAGCGGAACCTAGATGCTCATATTGGCTCCTACATATTCTACGAAGATCTTTATTGGTCAAACCGCATAACAACATATGTTGTTCCCTTTGTCATCGGTATGTTACTTGCCCGAGATTCGATCGTCGGTATCATCATACCTAGTTCAATCTCGTTACCGGCAAGTCTCTTTACTCATTCTGTAATACTTCATCCCGCAACTAACTCATTAGTCACAATGCTTGCAAGGCTTATAGAGATGAGCATTACCGAGAGGGCCCAGAGATACCTCTCCGAAACACAGAGTGACAAATCCTAATCTTGATCTATGCCAACCCAACAAACACCTTCAGAGACACCTGTAGAGCATCTTTATAATCACCCATTTACGTTGTGACATTTGATAGCACACAAAGTGTTCCTCCGGTATTCAGGAGTTGCATAATCTCATAGTCTGAGGAACATGTATAAGTCATGAAGAAAGCAGTAGCAATAAAACTGTAACGATCATAATGCTAAGCTAACAGATGGGTCATATCCATCACATCATTCTCCTAATGATGTGATCCCGTTCATCAAATGACAACACATGTCTATGGTTAGGAAACTTGACCATCTTTGATTAATGAGCTAGTCAAGTAGAGGCATACTAGGGACATTATGTTTTGTCTATATATTTCCTTCAGTCTCCCACTTGCACTAGAGTCAATAATCTAGATTACAAAGTAATGATTCTAACACCCATGGAGTTTTGGTGTTGATTATGTTTTGCTCGTAGAAGAGGCTTAGTCAACGGGTCTGCAACATTCAGATTCGTATGTATCTTGCAAATCTCTATGTCTCCTTCCGACACTTGATGTTGGATGGAATTGAAGTGTCTCTTGATGTGCTTGGTTCTCTTGTGAAATCTGGATTCCTTTGCCAAGGCAATTGCACCACTATTGTCACAAAAGATTTTCATTGGACCCGATGCACTAGGTATGACACCTAGATCGGATATGAACTCCTTCATCCAGACTCCTTCATTTGCTGCTTCCGAAGCAGCAATGTACTCCGCTTCACACGTAGATCCTGCCACGACGCTCTGCTTGGAACTACACCAACTGACAGCTCCTCCATTCAATAAAATATGTATCCGGTTTGCGACTTAGAGTCATCCGGATCACTGTCAAAGCTTGCATCGACATAACCGTTTGCGACAAGCTCTTTGTCACCTCCATAAACGAGGAACATATCCTTAGTCCTTTTCAGGTATTTCAGGATGTTCTTGACCGCTGTCCAGTGCTCCACTCTGGGATTACTTTGGTACCTCCCTGCTATGCTTATAGCAAGGCACACATCAGGTCTGGTACACAACATTGCATACATGATAGAACCTATGGCTGAAGCATAGGGAATGACTTTCATTTTCTCTCTATCTTCTACAGTGGTCGGGCATTGAGTCTGACTCGACATCAAACCTTGTAACACAGGCAAGACCCTTTCCTTGACTGATCCATTTTAAACTTCTTCAAAACTTTATCAAGTTATGTGCTTTGTGAAAGTCCAATTAAGCATCTTGATCTATCTCTATAGATCTTGATGCCCAATATGTAAGCAGCTTCACCGAGGTCTTTCATCGAAAAACTCTTATTCAAGTATCCTTTTATGCTATCCAGAAATTATATATTATTTCCAATCAACAATATGTCATCCACATATTGAAGGAAATATGCCCTAGAGGCAATAATAAAGTTATTATTTATTTCCTTATTTCATGATAATTGTTTATCATTCATGCTAGAATTGTATTAACCGGAAACATAATACATGTGTGAATATAGAGAAACAGAGTGTCACTAGTATGCCTCTACTTGACTAGCTTGTTAATCAAAGATGGTTTTGTTTCCTAACCATGGACAAAGAGTTGTTATTTGATTAACGAGATCACATCATTAGTTGAATGATCTGATTGACATGACCCATTCCGTTAGCTTAGCACCCGATCGTTTAGTATGTTGCTATTGCTTTCTTCATGACTTATACATGTTCCTATGACTATGAGATTATGCAACTCCGTTTACGGAGGAACACTTTGTGTGCTACCAAACGTCACAACGAATCGGGTGATTATAAAGGTGCTCTACAGGTGTCTCCAAAGGTACTTGTTGGGTTGGCGTATTTCGAGATTAGGATTTCTTACTCCGAATGTCGGAGAGGTGTCTCTGGGCCCTCTCGATAATGCACATCACTTAAGCCTTGCAAGCATTGCAACTAATGAGTTAGTTGCGAGATGATGTATTACGGAACGAGTAAAGAGACTTGCCGGTAACGAGATTGAACTAGGTATTGGATACCGACGATCGAATCTCGGGCAAGTAACATACCGATGACAAAGGGAACGACGTATGTTGTTATGCGGTCTGACCGATAAAGATCTTCGTAGAATATGTAGAAACCAATATGGGCATCCAGGTCCCGCTATTGGTTATTGACCGGAGACGTGTCTCGGTCATGTCTACATTGTTCTCGAACCGTAGGGTCCACACGCTTAAAGTTACGATGACAATTATATTATGAGTTTATGAGTTTTGATGTACCGAAGGAGTTCGGAGTCCCGGATGAGATCGTAGACATGACGAGGAGTCTCGAAATGGTCGAGACGTAAAGATCGATATATTGGACGACTATATTTGGAGTTTGGAAAGGTTCCGAGTGATTCAGGTATTTTTCGGAGTACCGGAGAGTTACGGAATTCGCCGGGGAGAAGTATTGGGCCTTATTGGGCCATACGGGAAAGAGAGAGGGGCTGCCTAGGGCAGGCCCCCCCCATGGCCTAGTCTGAATTGGACTAGGGGGAGGGGCCACACCCCCTCCTTCCTTCCCTTCTCTCTTCCTGTAGTGGATTTGTCACGGCAGATGTCCTAGCATAAGGACTTAGTCGTGGAGCCATCGCTACGGGTTTACTTGCAGGGGTTAAAGCGGACACAAAGACGCGAGGGTTTTATACTAGTTCGGCCCCTTCGATGAAGGTAAAAGCCTACGTCTAGTTGTGATGGAATTGATGTGGTCTCGATGGCTAGGAGCAAATAAGCTTCGCCTAGGCTCGAGTTGTTGTTGTCTGTTTGAACCGCCACGGTCGCCCCTTATATACACGAGTGACGCCTGTCGGTTTGCAGAGTCCCAACCGGTTCATACTCGTATCCCGGTTGGTATCTCCCTATTCCTAATTTACAATACAAGTCATACATCAGGCTGGTTTACGGCTATAAGTTCTAAACCTGACTACAGGCCTTGGGCCTTTCCATGACTACACCACTAGCAGAGCTAACCCGGCCCAAACTTGGCCGGTTTACACCTAGTGGTAATATCCCCAACATTAGGCCCCAGATTGATTTGAATTGGTTCATGTCAATCCTTCATAAAACCTGCATCTTGGATATCTTCTTTGCATAACAAATCGTCACGTCGTCATCGTTGTAAACCGGCATGACATCATTGCTTCTGGTCACTGTAAACCGGCATGACATCATCTTGAAGTTTATCCTTTATAACGCCTTCTTTAATGACCGTCCCTGGATTCACGCGCTTGACCTAGTTTTACTGCCTTATAAATAGGACCGAAGGGTCATTCATTTTCTCCTTCGCTTCCTCTTCTTCTTCTCTCGCTGCGCTTTGGAGCTCCTTCGTCACCATCAACGTCGCTTCGACCTTGGCCGCTGATCAACCTGTTCGGACGAATATCTGCGCTTTTTTCGCATCTCCTCCGCTTCCGTAAATCTCTTACCCTTCTTCACTGTTCGTCATCTTAGATCTGTTTCTAGGTTCAAGCTTCATACCACGTTCTTCGTATGCTCTCACCTTTCTAGCTTTTGAACCATGCTATGAATCCTGCTCAACCAAACGAAGACTCTCGCTTATCCGCCGACTTTCTTATCTGAATCCCATAGATCTTCTGCATATATATATATCTTATGGCGCATCCCTGTTTCTTCTTTACTTTCGCGATGCTTTTCCTGTTTTCTGAAAACTCGCGTTTGATCCATAATAAACATGAACTCTTGTGAAATCTGTTGAGACGACACTATACGAACTGTGGTTTAGCAAGAAACCAAAGTTGTCATTTCTTAAAGTTTGGGGCTGCGATGCTTATGTGAAAAAGTTTCATCCTGATAAGCTCAAACCCAAATCGGAGAAGTGCGTCTTCATAAAATACCCAAAGGAAACTGTTGGGTACACCTTCTATCACAGATCCTAAAGCAAGATTTTCATTGCTGAAAATGGATCCTTTCTAGAGAAGGAGTTTCTCTCGAAAGAAGTGAGTGGGAGGAAAGTAGAACTTGATGAGGTAATTGTACCTTCTTCCTTATTGAAAAGTAGTTCATCACAGAAATCTGTTCTTGTGACTACTACACCAATTAGTGAAGAAGCTAATGATGATGATCATGTAACTTCAGATCAAGTTACTACCGAACCTCGTAGGTAAACCAGAGTGAGATCCGCACCAGAGTAGTACGGTAATCCTGTTCTGGAAGTCATGTTACTAGACCATGATGAACTTGCGAACTATGAAGAAGTGATGGTGAGCCCAGATTCCGCGAAATGGTTTGAGGCCATAAAATCTGAGATGGGATCCATATATGAGAACAAAGTATGGACTTTGGTTGACTTGCCCGATGATCGGCAAGCCATTGAGATTAAATGGATTTTCAAGAGGAAGACGGACGACGATAGTAGTGTTACTATCTACAAAGCTAGAATTGTCATAAAAGGGTTTTCGACAAAGTTCAAGATGTTGACTACAATGAGATTTTCTCAAGCAGTAGCGATGCTTAAGTCTGTCCGAATCATGTTAGCAATTGCCACAATTTATGAAATTTGGCAAATGGATGTAAAACTGCATTCTGAATGTGTTTCGGAGGAAGAGTTGTATATGATGCAACGAGAAGGTTTTATCGATCCAAAGGAGCTAACAAAGTGTGCAAGCTCCAATGATCCATCTATGGACTGGTGCAAGCATCTCGAGTTGGAATATACGCTTTGATAAGTTGATCAAAACATATAGTTTATACAGACTTGCGGTGAAGCCTGTATTTACTAGAAAGTGAGTGGGAGCGCTACAAAGATTTTCGATAAGTATATGTGAATGACATATTGTAGATCGGAAATAATGTAGAATTATTCTGCAAAGCATAAAGGAGTGTTTGAAAGGAGTTTTTTTAAAGAAAAACCTCGGTGAAGCTGCTTACATATTGAGCATCAATATCTATAGAAATAGATCAAGACGCTTGATAAGTTTTTTCAATGAGAACATACCTTGACAAGATTTTGAAGTAGTTCAAAATGGAACAATCAAAGAAAGAGTTCTTGCCTATGTTACAAGGTGTGAAGTTGAGTAAGACTCAAAACCCGACCACGGCAGAAGATAGAAAGAGAATGAAAGTCATTCCCTATGCCTTGGCCATAGGTTCTATAAAGTATGCTATGTTGTGTACCGGATCTATTGTATACCCTACAATCGAGTTAAGCAAGGGAGTACAATGGTGATCTAAGAGTAGATCACAGGACAGCGGTCAAAAATTATCCTTAGTGGAATAAGGATATGTTTCTCGATTATGGAGGTGACAAAAAGGTTCGTCGTAAAAGGGTTACGTCGATGCAAGTTTTGACACCAATCTAGATGACTCTAAGTCTCGGTCAAGATACATATTGAAAGTGGGAGCAATTAGCTAGAGTAGCTTCGTGTAGAGTATTGTAGACATAGAATATTTGCAAAATACATACGGCTCTGAATATGATAGACCCGTTGACTAAGATTCTCTCACAAGCAAAACATGATCACACCTTAGTACTCTTTGGGTGTTAATCACATAGCAATGTGAACTAGATTATTGACTCTAGTAAACCCTTTGGGTGTTGGTCACATGACGATGTGAACTATGGGTGTTAATCATATACAGATATGATTATTGATGTTCAATCACATGGCGATGTGAACTAGATTATTGACTCTAGTGCAAGTGGGAGACTGAAGGAAATATGCCCTAGAGGCAATAATAAAGTTATTATTTATTTCCTTATTTCATGATAAATGTTTATCATTCATGCTAGAATTGTATTAACCGGAAACATGATACATGTGTGAATGCATAGACAAAACAACATGTCACTAGTATGCCTCTACTAGACTAGCTTGTTAATCAAAGATGGTTGTGTTTCCTGACCATGAACAAGGAGTTGTTATTTGATTAACAAGGTCACATCATTAGTAGAATGATCGATTGACATGACCCATTCCCTAGCTTAGCACACGATCGCTTAGTATGTTGCTACTGCTTTTATCCATGACATATACATGTTCCTGTAACTATGAGATTATGCAACTCCGCTTACGGAGGAACACTTTGGTGCTACCAAACGTCACAACGAATCGGGTGATTATAAAGGAGTACTATGTGTCTCCAAAGGTAGATGTTGGGTTGGCGTATTTCGAGATTAGGTTTTGTCACTCCGATTGTCGGAGAGGTATCTCTCGGCCCTCTCGTAATGCACATCATGAAGCCTTGCAAGCACTACAACTAATGAGTTAGTTGTGAGATGATGTATTACGAACGAGTAAAGAGACTTGCCGTAACGAGATTGAACTAGGTATTGATACCGACGATCGAATCTCGGGCAAGTAACATACCGATGACAAAGGGAACAACGATGTTGTTATGCGGTCGACCGATAAAGATCTTCGAGAATATGTAGGAACCAATATGGGCATCCAGGTCCCGCTGTTGGTTATTGACCGTGAATAGTTCTAGGTCATGTCTACATTGTTCTCGAACCGTAGGGTCCGCACGCTTAAAGTTTCAATGATGTTATTATGAGTTTATGTATTTTGATGTACCAAGAAGTTCGAGTCCGGATGTGATCACGGACATGACGAGGAGTCTCGGAATGGTCGAGACATAAATATTGATATATTGGAAGCCTATGTTTGGAGTTGGAATGGTTCCAAGTAAAACAGGAATTTACTGGAGTACCGGAGGTTACGGAACCCCGGGGTAAATGGGCCGGTGGGCCTCGAGGAGAAGAGGAGGCCGGCCAGAGGTGGTCGCGCCTCTCCCCCAGTCCGAATAGGACAGGAGGGGGGCGGCGCTCTCCTCTTCCCCTCCCCCAATCCTATTCCAACTAGGAAGGGGGAGTCCTACTCGGTGGGAGTAGGACTCCTCCCGGCGCCTAGCTAGGCCGGCCGGCCTCCCCCTCCCTCCTTTATATACGGGGCAGGGGGCACCTTTGAACACACAAGTTTGATCTTTAGATCGCCTTAGCCGTGTGCGGTGCCCCTCCACCATATTCCACCTCGGTCATACCGTTAAGCTTAAGCGAAGCCCGCGCCGTGAAACATCAAGATCGCCACCACGCCGTCAGGTCGACGAAACTCTCCTCGACACTCGGCTGGATCGAGTACGAGGGACGCCATCGAGCTGTACGTGTGTCAAGAACTCGGGGCGCCGAGTAACGGCGCCGGATCGGTCGGATCGCGAGGAGAACGACGACTACTTCCTCTACGCCAGATCGCTTCCGCCGGGTCTACAAGGGTATGTGGACAACACTCTCCCTCTCGTTGCTATACATCACCATGATCTTGCGTGTGCGAGGAAAATTTTGAAATTACTACGTTCCCCAACAAAGGGCATCCGAGCCTAGGTTTTATGGTTTGATGTTTTGCACGAGTAGAACACAAGTGAGTTGTGGGCGATACAAGTCATACTACCTACCAAAGATGTCATACTTTGGTTCAGCGGTATTGTGAGATGAAGCGCCTGACCGACATTACGCAGACGCTTACGCGAGACTGGTTTCACCGCCACGAGCACTCGCTGCTTAAAGGTGATTGGTGGGTGCTGCTCTCTCACTTTAGTTGAACTGAGGGTGTGGCTACGCCCGGTCCTTGAGAAGGTTAAAACGAGTCTATTTGACGAAGTATCGCTGTGGTTTTGATGCGAGGTGAGACTGGTTCTTGCTTAAGCCCGTAGCAGCCACGTAAAATTTGCAACAACAAAGTAGAGGACGCCTAACTTGTTTTTGCAGGCATGTTGTGATGTGATATGGTCAAGACGTGATGCTATATTTTATTGTATGAGATGATCATGTTTTGTAACCGGTTATCGGCAATCGGCAGGAGCCATATGGTTGTCGCTTATTGTATGCAATGCAATCGCTCGTAATGCTTTACTTTATCACTAAGCGGTAGAGATAGTCGTAGAAGCATAAGTTTGGCGAGACGACAACGATGCTACGATGGAGATCAAGGTATCGCGCCGGTGACGATGGTGATCATGGTGGTGCTGCAAGATGGGGATCGTGAAGCACAAGATGATGATGGCCATATCATATCACTTATATTGATTTGCATGTGATGTTTATCCTTTTATGCATCTTATCTTGCTTTGATTGACGGTAGCATTATAAGATGATCTCTCACTAAATTATCAAGAAGTGTTCTCCCGAGTATGCACCGCTGCCAAAGTTCGTCGTGCCTGCACACCACGTGATGATCGGTGTGATAAGCTCACGTCCATCTACAACGGGTGCAAGCCAGTTTTGCACACGCAGAATACTCGGGTTATACTTGACGAGCCTAGCATATGCAGATATGGCCTCGAACACGGAGACCGAAGGTCGAGCGTGAATCATATAGTAGATATGATCAACATAAGATGTTCACCATTGAAACTACTCCATTTCACGTGATGATCGGTTATGGTTTAGTTGATTTGGATCGCGTGATCACTTAGATGACTAGAGAGATGTTTTTCTAAGTGGGAGTTCTTAAGTAATATGATTAATTGAACTTAAATTTATCATGAACTTAGTCCTGATAGTATTTTGCAAATTATGTTGTAGATCAATAGCTCGCGTTGTTGCTTTCATATGTTTGTTTTTGATATGTTCCTAGAGAAAATTATGTTGAAAAAAGTTAGTAGCAATGATGCGGATTCGATCCGTGATCGGAGATTTATCCTCATTGCTGCACAGAAGAATTATGTCCTTAATGCACCGCTAGGTGATGACCTATTGCAGAGCGTATGCGCACGTTATGAACGTTTGGCTAGCTCAATATGATGACTACTTGATAGTTTTGTGCACCATGCTTTATGGCTTAGAATCGACTTCAAAAGATGTTTTGAACATCATGGACCATATGAGATGTTCCAGAAATGAAGTTAATATTTCAAGCAAATACCCGAGTTGAGAGATATGAAGTCTCCAACAAGTTCTATAGCTAAAAGATGGAGGAGAATCGCTCAACTAGTGAGCAAGTGCTCGATTGTGCGGGTACTACAATCGCTTGAATCAAGTGGGAGTTAATCTTCCAGATAAGATAGTGATTGATGAATTCTCTAGTCACCATCACCAAGTTAGTAGAACTTCGTGATGAACTATAGTATGCAAGGGATGATGAAAATGATTCCGAGTTTTTCATGATGATGAAATTGATGAAGGTAGAAATCAAGAAAGAACATCAAGTGTTGATGGTTAACAAGACCACTAGTTTCAAGAAAGGGCAAAGGAATAGAAAGGAACTTCAAGAAGAACGGCAAGCAAGTTGTTGCTCAAGTGAAGAAGCCCAAGTCTGGACCTAAGCCCGAGACTAAGTGCTTCTACCGCAAAGGAACTAGTTATCGAAGCGAATTACCCCAAGTATTTGGCGGATAAGAAGGATGGCAAAGTAAACAAAGATATATTTGATATACATGTTATGAATGTGTACTTTACTAGTGTTTATAGCAACCCCTCGGTATTTGGTACTGGTTCGGTTGCTAAGAGTAGTAACTCAAACGGAGTTGCGAATAAAATGTAAACTAGTTAAGAGTGAAGTGACGATGTGTGTTGAAAGTAGTTTCAAGATTGATATAATCATCATCACACACTCCCTATACTTTCGGGATTAGTGTTGAAACCTAAATAAATGTTATTTGGTGTTTGCGTTGAGCATGAATATGATTTGATCATGTTTATTGCAATACGGTTATTCATTTAAGTAAGAGAATAAACTGTTATTCTGCTTACATGAATAAAACCTTATATGGTTACACACCCAATGAAAATGGTTCATGGATCTCGATCGTAGTGATACACATATTCATAATATTGAAACCAAAAGATGCAAAGTTAATAATGATAGTGCAACTTATTTGTGGCATCGCCGCTTAGGTCATATTGGTGTAAAGCGATAAAGAAACTCCATGTCGATGGGATTTTGGAATCACTTGATTATGAATCACTTGATGCTTTGTAACCGTGCCTTTTGGGCAAGATGACTAAAACTCCGTTCTCGGAACAATGGAACAAGCTATTGACTTATTGGAAATAATACATACCGATGTATGCGATCCAATGAGTGTTGATGCTCGTGGCAAGTATCGTTATTTTCTGACCTTCACAAGATGATTTGAGCAGATATGGGTATATCTACTTGATGAAACATAAGTCTGAAATAGTTGAAATGTTCAAAGAATTTCAGAGTGAAGTGAAAAATCATCGTGACAAGAAAATAAAGTTTCTGCGATCTGATCGTGGAGATGAATATTTGAGTTATGAGTTTGGTCTTCAATTAAAACAATGTGGAATAGTTTCATGCCACCTGGAACACCACATCATAATGGTGTGTCCGAACGTCATAACCGTACTTTATTGGATATAGTACAATCTATGATGTTTCTTACCGATTTGCCAATATCGTTTTGGGATCATGCATTAGAGACAGCTGCATTCACGTTAAATAGGGCACCATCTAAACCGCTGAGACGACACTATATGAACTGTGGTTTAGCAAGAAACCAAAGTTGTCATTTCTTAAAGTTTGGGGCTGCGATGCTTATGTGAAAAGTTTCATCCCGATAAGCTCAAACCCAAATCGGAGAAGTGCGTCTTCATAAAATACCCAAAGGAAACTGTTGGGTACACCTTCTATCACAGATCCTAAAGCAAGATTTTCATTGTTGAAAATGGATCCTTTCTAGAGAAGGAGTTTCTCTCAAAGAAGTGAGTGGGAGGAAAGTAGAACTTGATGAGGTAATTGTACCTTCTTCCTTATTGAAAAGTAGTTCATCACGTAAATCTGTTCTTGTGACTACTACACCAATTAGTGAAGAAGCTAATGATGATGATCATGTAACTTCAGATCAAGTTACTACCGAACCTCGAGGTAAACCAGAGTGAGATCCGCACTGAGTAGTACGGTAATCCTGTTCGAAGTCATGTTACTAGACCATGATGAACTTGCGAACTATGAAGAAGTGATGGTGAGCCCAGATTCGAAATGGTTTGAGGCCATAAAATCTGAGATGGGATCCATATATGAGAACAAAGTATGGACTTTGGTTGACTTGCCGATGATCGGCAAGCCATTGAGATTAAATGGATTTTCAAGAGGAAGACGGACGCCGATAGTAGTGTTACTATCTACAAAGCTAGAATTGTCGCAAAAGGGTTTTCGACAAAGTTCAAGATGTTGACTACAATGAGATTTTCTCAATCAGTAGCGATGCTTAAGTCTGTCCGAATCATGTTAGCAATTGCCACAATTTATGAAATTTGGCAAATGGATGTAAAAACTGCATTCTGAATGTGTTTCGGAGGAAGAGTTGTATATGATGCAACCGAAGGTTTTATCGATCCAAAGGAGCTAACAAAGTGTGCAAGCTCCAATGATCCATCTATGGACTGGTGCAAGCATCTCGAGTTGGAATATACGCTTTGATAAGTTGATCAAAACATATAGTTTATACAGACTTGCGGTGAAGCTCAGATTTACTAGAAAGTGAGTGGGAGCGCCACAAAGATTTCGATAAGTATATGTGAATGACATATTGTAGATCGGAAATAATGTAGAATTATTCTGCAAAGCATAAAGGAGTGTTTGAAAGGAGTTTTTTTAAAGAAAAACCTCGGTGAAGCTGCTTACATATTGAGCATCAATATCTATAGAAATAGATCAAGACGCTTGATAAGTTTTTTCAATGAGAACATACCTTGACAAGATTTTGAAGTAGTTCAAAATGGAACAGTCAAAGAAAGAGTTCTTGCCTATGTTACAAGGTGTGAAGTTGAGTAAGACTCAAAACCCGACCACGGCAGAAGATAGAAAGAGAATGAAAGTCATTCCCTATGCCTTGGCCATAGGTTCTATAAAGTATGCTATCTTGTGTACCGATCTATTGTATACCCTACATCGAGTTAAGCAAGGAGTACAATGGTGATCTAAGAGTAGATCACAGGACAGCGGTCAAAATTATCCTTAGTGGAATAAGGATATGTTTCTCGATTATGGAGGTGACAAAAGGTTCGTAAGTAAAAGGGTTACGCCGATGCAAGTTTTGACACCAATCTAGATGACTCTAAGTCTCGGTCAAGATACATATTGAAAGTGGGAGCAATTAGCTAGAGTAGCTTCGTGTAGAGTATTGTAGACATAGAATATTTGCAAAATACATACGGCTCAATATGATAGACCCGCTGACTAAGATTCTCTCACAAGCAAAACATGATCACACCTTAGTACTCTTTGGGTGTTAATCACATAGCAATGTGAACTAGATTATTGACTCTAGTAAACCCTTTGGGTGTTGGTCACATGACGATGTGAACTATGGGTGTTAATCATATATGATATGATTATTGATGTTCAATCACATGGCGATGTGAACTAGATTATTGACTCTAGTGCAAGTGGGAGATCAAGGAAATATGCCCTAGAGGCAATAATAAAGTTATTATTTATTTCCTTATTTCATGATAAATGTTTATCATTCATGCTAGAATTGTATTAACCGGAAACATGATACATGTGTGAATGCATAGACAAAACAACATGTCACTAGTATGCCTCTACTAGACTAGCTTGTTAATCAAAGATGGTTGTGTTTCCGACCATGAACAAGGAGTTGTTATTTGATTAACAAGGTCACATCATTAGTAGAATGATCTGATTGACATGACCCATTCCCTAGCTTAGCACACGATCGCTTAGTATGTTGCTACCGCTTATCCATGACATATACATGTTCCGTAACTATGAGATTATGCAACTCCTGTTTACGGAGGAACACTTTGGTGCTACCAAACGCCACAACGAATCGGGTGATTATAAAGGAGTACTACAGGTGTCTCCAAAGGTAGATGTTGGGTTGGCGATTTCGAGATTAGGTTTTGTCACTCCGATTGTCGGAGAGGTATCTCTGGGCCCTCTCGGTAATGCACATCATCAAGCCTTGCAAGCACTACAACTAATGAGTTAGTTGTGAGATGATGTATTACGGAACGAGTAAAGAGACTTGCGGTAACGAGATTGAACTAGGTATTGATACCGACGATCGAATCTCGGGCAAGTAACATACCGATGACAAAGGGAACAACGTATGTTGTTATGCGGTCTGACCGATAAAGATCTTCGTAGAATATGTAGGAACCAATATGGGCATCCAGGTCCCGCTGTTGGTTATTGACCGTGAATAGTTCTAGGTCATGTCTACATTGTTCTCGAACCGTAGGGTCCGCACGCTTAAAGTTTCAATGACAGTTATTATGAGTTTATGTATTTTGATGTACCGAAGAAGTTCGGAGTCCCGGATGTGATCACGGACATGACGAGGAGTCTCGGAATGGTCGAGACATAAATATTGATATATTGGAAGCCTATGTTTGGAGTTCGAATGGTTCCAAGCGAAAACAGGAATTTCGGAGTACCGGAGGTTACGGAACCCCGGGGTAAATGGGCTTCGTGGGCCTCGAGGGAGAAGAGGAGGGCCGGCCAGAGGTGGTCTGGCGCCTCTCCCCCAGTCCGAATAGGACAAGGAGGGGGCGCCTCTCCTCTTCCCCTCCCCCAATCCTATTCCAACTAGGAAGGGGGAGTCCTACTCCGGTGGGAGTAGGACTCCCGGCGCGCTTCTAGCTAGGCCGGCCGGCCTCCCCCTCCCTCCTTTATATACGGGGCAGGGGGCACCTTTGAACACACAAGTTTGATCTTTAGATCGCTCCTTAGCCGTGTGCGGTGCCCCTCCACCATATTCCACCTCGGTCATACTGCTGAAGCTTAGGCGAAGCCCGCGCCGGTGAAACATCAAGATCGTCACCACGCCGTCAGGTCGACGAAACTCTCCTCGACACTCGGCTGGATCGAGTACGAGGGACGCCATCGAGCTGTACGTGTGTCAAGAACTCGGGGCGCCGGAGTAACAACGCCGGATCGGTCGGATCGCGAGGAGAACGACGACTACTTCCTCTACGCTAGATCGCTTCCGCCGGGTCTACAAGGGTATGTGGACAACACTCTCCTCTCGTTGCTATACATCACCATGATCTTGCGCAGCGAGGAAAATTTTGAAATTACTACGCTCCCCAACACTTACCTTCACCAAAATTTCACGGCAAACCGGAAAGTTAACTTTTCTCACCCTCTTGCTCACTTGATCCCAAACTTTATGAAGACACAAGAAGACAAGGCCCGCCAGACAACCCAAGACAACGGACAGGTAGTTACCTCTGCCGGTTTATCAACAGCCCGCTCGAAAGCGCCGCACCGAGGTTTCCAACCATTTTATTACCTTGAATTCCAAAGCGGGTTTATTCCACAACCTCTTAATCCGTCCGACCGATTATCGTGTCACCTCTCATTCATCCTCTGGCGAATCATCAGCCACTCAGCTACCACCATCAAGATAGCTGCCGGTAAGTCAATATGACCACATGTTTGCCAATTTCTTCAGAATGTATGTGCCTTATTTCAATCTTTTGTTTCTTCAGACTAAACCGAAACCCAAAGAAGAAAGCTCGCTTGGAGAAAACAGTCAAGAGGCCGACGCTTCAGATCATGAGCAAAGCGCCGGATCATGAAAATGTTGCTTTTGAAGACATTCCGAGTGATCCCCGTTCAAGAAGATGTGATTCCGGAGGAGAGGCTCGCGATCGTTTCAATGCTCGTTGATTCGCCGCCGTTCCGTCCGGTTTGAAGATCCTCATGGTCCAACTGAAACAGGTGTGCCTCACACGATCCGTCGAATCGAAGATGACGACGTTGTAATCACCGAACGGGCCACTCGACCGGGAATGCTGCCACTCTAACCCGCATATTGTGAAAGAGGACTCTTCCACTTTTAACAAAGGAAAGTGGAATGTAGAGCTGGAAACATATGCCGCTATGAGCGCCCAAGATCTTCATTCCGGATATCTAAACCGCTTTACAAAGAGCCGTGATTATGAAGCTGGCTTGGTGAAACTGATGAGAGATAAGTTTGAGGTAACACTCCTTTCCTTATCACCAATATAGCAATCCTTGTAGCCCCCAAGGGCCGGTTTGCAATCCTTTGATCAAACTGGTACTTTCATTGATAGACTTGCAATCTTCCCTCATAACCACCAGGGCCGGCTTGAAATATGCATACGTAAACCGGCACTCCAAAAACTTCCTTTAATAGAATCAAATAGCCATTAGCCCCAAGTGCGAAGTTGAATAATCGATTGAACTTGGGACTTTGCCTTGTATCAGATAGTAGAAAAATGGAGGTACATTAGCCCCAAGTGTCAAGCATATAACTATGTTGTGTGGTTGAGACTTGTATCAGAATCGCTGGCTGATCATATCTTGCCCATGCGCAGCTAAGGTGAAAATCAAGGACGATCGGATTGCCGATTTACAATCGGCATTGAAAACCAAAGCAGCCGAGATGCATAAAGCCAAGAAAGAGCTAACCAAAGGCTTTGACTGCTGCGGAAGAAATGAAGGAGAACAGGAAGAAAGAATAGGCGGTCTGGGCCACCGAAAAGGCCAATTTGCTTAAACGGGCCGAGAATGCTGAAGCTGCCCTTAAACCGGTGGTGGATGATCTGACAGCCGTGAAGCGGCAAGTGCATTCTATGACGGCAGCCATCTTCGTAAGTTCCTCGTTAATAAGTGTAATATGCTTTTCTGTTGCCCCACTATTCCGGTTTAAAATACCCTGCCATTATATGCAGGCACACGCGTTGGGCACTTGGGTAATGACGTGCGGAAGAAACTGAAAGCTGTCTACACTTTGGTGGAGCAGCTATATACCGGAGCCCAAAGCGCCATTACCACCATGTCACATAATAACCAAAGACCGCCCCCGATCCAAGATACCTTAAACCGCTTTCCATCCTTCCTTCCCGGATTGAAGAGGTGAAGAAATCTGCTGCACGAACCGGTGCCATCAACGCTTTGATCCGCCAAAGCACAGGTGCGATTTTGATCCCGTGGAAGCAGCTCGGGCTATCCAAAGGTGAAGGAAGACGGCTCGGACTTTAGTGAAGAGGACTTGCGTGCAATAAACCGTGCAAGACGCCCGCTTGCTTGTCAATTGGCGGAAGAAGCCGATTTGGAGCACTACCAAGCCCAATACAATGAGCGTACAAGCGTGTGTCCGCTCCAACTTTTGAACCGAAAACTTGATCCCTCCAATCCGTAAGCACACTTACGCCCCGACATTGAGCCGCCGTCTTTGATTCATGAGGAAGCTGTTTTCAAGCCGATGGGCATCGATCGACTTCGTGGATTTCACCAATGGGTAGGGAGGAGGATGTCAAGCGGCAGAGGATGAAGAACAGTCGTGAACCGGTAGCCGGTTTTGAAAACACTGATCATTTGGGCACTGTGTTGCCTTGTAATAATCTTAGTCAATAACTTTGCTGTCTGGGTATGCCTTCAAGCATCGAGGAAACTTTTGTTTAAGTCATACTCCCCGCAACCAAAAGATTGAACTGGCGGCGGTGATACCGCCACGGTTTATGGCATCCAATATATCTTATGTATTGAAAATCAATTAGTATGTGATACAAATACCGCCATATCCGGCATAAAGTGGCGTAGCTAATCTTGAAGCGGAGGCTTTTTTGTTAAAAACCATAACCGTCTGGGAAACAATAACCCCACATAGGCGTCTTGAATCAGCACAAGCCCCCATGTTTCTCCATAAGGATGAACCGAAGAAGGTAAACCGAAAGAGAAAACTTCGTGTAATACCAAACCGTGTCTGTCCGTTTATTATCGATACTAAACCGGATAAAAATATTCGCCGGGTTTTAAAAACGCAACAAGAATTGAACACCAAATATGGCAACAAAGGCAATAACTCTTTGCAAAAGTAAAGCTTCATGGAGCTGGTCGATGGCATTACCATGGTCGACGCAACCAAGCCCCTCAAGGCGAGCGATGGTGCTAGTCGGCCAGTCCCCAAAAGACTCTTGGCGAGTACGCCGCCAAGTGGCGTGACATTGGTTCGGGTTCACCAAGCCCCCAAGTGACGCCTGGCCCTATTGGCCGACCAAGAGGCGTGACGGTTCAGACGTGACCGTGTCCCCAATGATCCGTGGCTTACGCTTATCAAGAGGTGTTGCATTGGTTCGGACACACCAAGCCCCCAAGTGATAAATATATGTCAAGGGTAAACCGGAGGCCGCTTTAAAATGTAAACACTCCGTAACCACACATGAGAAGAAAGACAGAGACCCCGTTTTGGCCGAGGCCCTGATTTTTATTATATCAAGATAATATATACATTGTTATGCTATGTACATAAACCGAGCCGATGACTCATGTGTAGTAAGGTCAAGATGAGCTATATTCCACGGCCTATTGGTCTCCTCCTCTCGATGTACGTGAGTCTTTATGCTCTCGAATATCAACCAGATAGTAGGAACCGTAGTGCGATTCTTGTCGACCACAAAGGGTCCTTCCCAAGGTGGGGATAGCTTGTGCATATCTGTTCGGTCTTGATGAGACGAAGCACCAAATCTCCTTCCGAAAGGCTCGTTTTAACCCGCGATCGTGATAACGGCGAAGATCTTCTTCGGTAAATCGCCAATCGAGCGGCTGCTCTATCACGCCCTCATCTAGTAGGTCCAAAGCGCCCCGTCGTGCCGCTTCATTGTCCGCTTCAACATAAGCCGCTACACGGGCGTAATCATGCCGAATATCATCGGGGAGAATCGCTCGCCCATAAACCATGAAGAAAGGCGTAGCCGATGAGACCGGTTTGGCGAGTATTGATACTCCATAGTACCGATGGGAGCTCTTCAACCCAGCAAGACGGTGTTCTCTCGTAATGGAACCAAGTCGTGGTTTGATGCCTCGCAAGATTTCCTGATTAGCACGCTCTGCCTGCCCGTTGGATTGGGGGTGCGCCACTGATGATACATCAAGTCGGATATGCTCACGTTCACAGAATTCTTTCATAGCCCCTTTGGACAAATTAGTGCCGTTGTCAGTAATGATCTTTGTGTGGAAAGCCAAACCGAAAATCACCTTTTGATGAACTGCATCATTGTTACGCATCACACTTATCGACGTGTTCCGCTTCAACCCACTTGGTGAACTTGTCCACTGCCACTAATAGGTGGGTCTTCTTATCTTTGGATCGCTTAAAAGGCCCGACCATATCCAGCCCCCATGTCGCAAACGGCCACGTTATTGGGATCATCTCAACTCTTGTGCCGGTACATGGGCACGCTCGAGAACTTCGACACCCATCGCACCGCTTGACCAAGTCCTCTGCATCGACAAGATGAGCAGTTAACCAATAAAATCCATGACGGAATGCCTTCGCCACTGTGGACTTTGAACCGCATGATGCCCACAATCCCTTCATGGATTTCTCGTAAAATTTCGCCACCTTCCTCGGGGAAACACAGCGTTGAAACGCTCAAACACCGCAATGATGCAACTCACCATTAATAATCGCATGGACTTGGGCGCCGGATTACTGCTCGCCGTAACCTCATCGTCGGCAATTCTCCTCGAGTCATATATGCAAGATAAGGCACCGCCCAATCCGAATAGCATGTAATGCTGCCACCAATCGGGCCTCTAGGTCGAATGGCCAAACCGCTTCACCGTGGAGCCGAACCGACGGGTTGTGCAAGATGTCGAGGAAGACATTAGGGGAACCGGTTTACGCCGAGAACCCAAACGGCTTAAAGCGTCGCCGCTTCGTTCTTCCGGCGATCCACATGATCCACTTGATATCCCTTGAAGCACCCTACAATGTTATCCACCTCTCGCCGATATGCAGCCATGAGGGGTCCTTAGAATCCCAAGTGCGGATACTTGCTGCGCCACTAGGTCCGAAGTCACCAAAGCACTTAACCCGCTTAAGTTCATCTCCTTAGCCATCCGGAGACCATGGAGCAAGGCTTCATACTCAGCTGCATTATTAGTACAAGGGAACATTAGACGGAGAACGAATAAAACTTATCACCCGTGGGGAAGTTAATACGACTCATTTCGAGCCTTCCAACCGCTCGATCCATCGAAGTGGATAGTCCAAAGATGTATGATCCGCTTCTCCTCGGTGCTTGTAACTCCGTCTAATCATTAATGAAATCAACAAGTGCTTGTGATTTCACTGCAGACGTGGTGTATACTTGAGCCCATGTGGCCCAAGTTCAATGGCCCATTTGGCAATCCGCCGCCGCTTCCTGTTTTGTATGATATCACCCAAAGGAGCTGAACTAACAATCGTAATAGGGTGCCCTCGAAATCTGTTTCAGCTTCCTACCGCCATAAAAACACCATAGACTAGCTTCGCCAATGCGGATACCGCTGGACTCAATAAGTACCTCATCGATATAATAAACCGCCGTTGAACCGATATTCTTTCACCGCCTCCTTGCGCCGACCACAATGGCTACGCCACCGCCGTGCATTGGCTGCCACATATAATAAAAAGGGTTCCTTGTCGATCGGAGCCGCAAGGACAAAGCGGATTGGCCAATTGCCGCTTTAGGTCCTCGAAAGCTGTCAAGATTTGGACTCGCATTTAAATGATCTGTCTTCCTCAAAGATTCGGTATAAAGGAATAGCCTTCTCCGAGGCGGCCGATAAACCGCTCAATGCCGCAATCCGCCCGCCAAGCGCTGAACATCGTTGATACACTTCGTTTAGCCAAGGAGGTGATCGCTTTAATTTTCTTGGATTGGCTTCAATTCCTGTTAGACACCAGAACCCCAATAACTTACCACGGAACACCAAAACACACTTGGCCGGATTAAGCATCATCTTATAAATGCGCAGTTGTCGAAGGTCTCCTTCAAATCGCCCACCAGCGTCTCCTTCGCCTTGATTTCACCACAATGTCATCCACATAAGCATGCACATTGCGGCCGATCCGTATGCAAGCAATTCAGACACACCGCCGATAAGTAGCTTGGCGCTCTTGAGCCCGAAGGCATAGACACATAGCGTAGGCTACAAAGGGAGTTATAAACGCCGTTTTCTCCCGGTCTCTGACGCCATCTTGATCGATGATATCCAGTATGCGCCCAAAAGCTTAAACGCCACATCTCCGCCGTGGCATCAATAATCTGATCAATGCGGGGAGAGCAAAAGGATCTGCTGGACAAGCCTTGTTAAGATCTGTGTAGTCCACACACATACGCCAGTGCCGTTTTCTTAAGGACCAGCACGGATTAGCAAGCCACTCGATGAAACACTCGATGATAAAGCCACCGCCGTAAGCTTTCGCTACTTTTCTCCAATGGCCTTGCGTCTTTCTTCTTTAAACCGGCGGAGGAACTGTTTCACGGTTTATACTTAGGATCCACATTAAGTGTGTGCTCACGAGTTCCTCAGACACCGGCATGTCGATGGCTTCCATGCAAAATGTCCTGTTCTCACGGATGAACTCGATGAGCGCGCTTCCTATTTAGGATCCAGTTGGCACCGACAAAGGAACCGCTTGGACGAATCTTTGGTATGAAGTCAACAAGCTTGGTTTCATTGCCGATTTGAATTTCAGATCCGATTCATGCTCAGTAGTAGGCTTCTTCAGAGGGTCATATCTGCCGGATCAACATTGTCCTTATAGAATTTCAACTCCTCGTGGCACGCATCGCCTCCGCATAAGCTGCATCTCCTTCCTCACATTCCAAGCGACTCGGCGGCTTCCATGCACCGTTATTGTTCCTTTGTAACCCGCATTTTGAGCTGCAAGTAGATATAACAAGGTCGTGCCATGAACTTAGCATAAGCCGCCGTCCAAACAAGGCATGATATGGGCCCGGATTTTCACCACTTCAAAAGTTAGCTTTTGGACCGGAATCATGCTCATCTCCAAAGGCCACATCCAAGGCTATCTTGCCAATAGGATAAGCAGATTTGCTCGGCACTACACCATGGAACACCGTATTGACGGTCCGAGATCTTTATCTGTGAGACCCATGCGACGGAAAGTGTCATAATACAATATATTGATACCGCTTCCTCCATCCATAAGCACCTTAGTAAACTTATAGCCCCCAACTTGGGGGTCTACCACCAAAGCCACCGACCCGGATTATCAACCCGGGGATGGTCATCTCGCCCATACGATAGGCTGCTCGACCAACAAGAAATATCGCGCAAAGCCGTTCAACAGAATTTATCGCCTGCTTGTGAAGCTTCCGATCCCGCTTGTCCAAACCGGTTGTGAAAATATGATCTCGCCCGCCATTCAACCGCTTTGGCTGGCTCGATAGCTCGACCGCCGCTGCTGCTGCTTGGCTACCTTGATTACTCGGTTGTGGAAATTGCCTGGTTGTGCCCGAACCGAAGCTCCGCCCCGACCCGCCCATGAAAACCGGATCCGCACCACCACCGATCCTGGTCATATCGGAAAGCATCGAATTTTAAACTCTTGCATAATATAACAATCTTTCCAAAGATGATTCGATGGGGATTCCTTCGTTCCGTGCTTGGGACAAGGCTGATTCAACAAGTAGTTCAAACGGCTTGCACCAGCATTTGGGCCCCGGTTCGCTTTGCCTCGCGGCCGGGCCTCATCTGCGCGATTAGTGTTGGCTACGAAACCGGATTACCATCAGCCTTGCGCTTGCCCCCGCTTCCATGACTTGCGGTTTGAAATGCCGTTGCTTGAGTTGCCATTCTTTTTCCCTTCCTCGCTTCGTCATCATCCGCTTGTGATCCTTGGTACCGTCTCGAATCGGCATATTTTACCAAAGCGGTCATGAGGGTTCCGTATCATTGCAGTAACCGCTTCATACGCCCCAGCTTTAGTTTCAGAGGCTCAAACCGCGTTGCTTTCGGTGTGATGATCGCCGAGTCGGCATTGATCGGTCGAGGAGTGCAAAATCTCAGACACACGGCGCATCCAACGGGTTGTTGACTCCCCTTCTTCCTGAACGCAAGCCGCCAGATCCACTATGGACTTGGGCTGTTTACATGTATCCTTGAAATTCTGGATAAACTGGGCCCGTAACTGACCCCATGAACTGATAGAATTGGGTGGCAAGCTTTTCAACCAAGCAGGCTGTGCCCTCCATCATCATGGTGAAGTATTTTGCACACGCTGCTTCATCAACATCTAACATCTCCATGGCCATCTCATAACTCTCAACCCACGCCTCAGGGGATAGATCTGCAGTGTAATTTGGCACCTTACGCGGGCCTTTAAAATCCTTAGGCAGACGCACATTGCGCAAAGCGGGGATTAAACAGGGCACTCCCAAAGCGGAGGTGACTCCTGGTCCGGTGAAGGAGGTAGGGCGAACCGGCGTGTGTTGACCCGCATCACCCTGTGCCGCTAACTCGGCCTCCCTGCGTGCCCGGGCCCGATCCACCACCTCCTGAGCATTACGAGCGCTGCCTATCAGGTTATTGCCTCGGGCCGCTTCACGGTCCCGCGTTATTTGATAGGGCCGGTTCATCCATGCGCTTCAGTAGCTCCGCTTGACGGGCGAGTGAATCCGATCGCGGCAGTATGAATATGCTTCTCGCCGATTAGTGCGATCCGAGAAGCTCCTTAACCCGGCGTGTCTCAACCGCTTGGGGAATCTCCTTCGATCGATCGCCTCCAACCGTGCAGCAGCCGCAACCAAAGTTGTCCATAGGGTTAGAGTAATGGCCGGGGCGTCAGACCGCGGAGGAATCATCAGATTCTGCTGCGGGGCTCCATCAGCGCGGTTGGACCGCCGCCCCGCTCGGTGCCTCAATCGGTTTACCTCCTTGTGCCGGGCGGGTTACTAGGTCCGCCCGGGTCTCGAAGACGCTTTAGGTCGAGCCTCGATGGCGACGCGATCGTATTTCCGCTTAAACACCTCTCGCGACGCTGCTCGTCGAGCATGAGTTTGTAAGCTCTGCATCCAGCGCCCGCTCGCGCCAGCGCCCTTCTCTGCCGCTAGATCCGCTTTGGCTGCGTGATCTGCTCTTTCACCTTCGCATTTCGTGTTATGAGCCTCTGACCGCCGGATTATCCTCCGCCATGAGCGCCGCTAAGCGATCAAACAGTCGACAAAACTTGAACCGGCGGGCGACCGGGCCTCCGCCTCGCTATCATGGCTGAACCGCAAGCATTGCCGCTGCGGTTGAAGAGAGGTTTATGCCCGAGTACCAGCCATGAATACACCGATCCGGTTTAGCGGCTTGGGGGTCCGAATATCGTCACCATCGAACAGCCTCGATCATACCATCCCGCACTGGTACAATGACTCGGTCTCTCTGCTGAAGATTCATCGCCGAGTAAGCGACGGTCTCGCCACCGCACTCGAACCGCATCATATTCCCCTCCATGGGTAGCTCCAACGAAGACATGCTTCACGGCCGGTTTAGCGGGCTGGTTGCGCTATATTGAGCCGTCTCGACGAGGTCGGTGCAGATGTCCGGCCAGCCCTCCGATCTTGCCGATGAAGACGTGTATGCCGCCAAGGGGACCCGTATCCATACTCGATTGAATCGCCTCGGACCCCATCCGCATTGTCGATGTAGATCCGGCCACGACGACTCTTGGTCATCCAGCCCACGACGTAGCCTTCGAGTCCTTTGAGCTTGCCCTCCAAGATCGCCAAACCATCGTCCGATAGCCCCACGGTGGGCGCCAACTGTCGTGGATTTGTCACGGCAGATGTCCTAGCATAAGGACTTAGTCGTGGAGCCATCGCTACGGGTTTACTTGCAGGGGTTAAAGCGGACACAAAGACGCGAGGGTTTTATACTAGTTCGGCCCCTTCGATGAAGGTAAAAGCCTACGTCTAGTTGTGATGGAATTGATGTGGTCTCGATGGCTAGGAGCAAATAAGCTTCGCCTAGGCTCGAGTTGTTGTTGTCTGTTTGAACCGCCGCCGGTCGCCCCTTATATACACAGTGACGCCTGCCGGTTTGCAGAGTCCCAACCGTTCATACTGTATCCGGTTGGTATCTCCCTATTCCTAATTTACAATACAAGTCATACATCGGGCCGGTTTACGGCTATAAGTTCTAAACGACTACGTGCCTTGGGCCTTTCCATGACTACACCACTAGCAGAGCTAACCCTGCCCAAACTTGGCCGGTTTACACCTAGTGGTAATATCCCCAACACTTCCCTTCCTTGTCTCCTACTCCTACTACTTGGAAGGACTCCTAGTTGACTAGAAAGGGGAATCCTACTCGGTGGGAGTAGGACTCCCTAGGGCGCGCCATAGAGAGGGCCGCCCTCCCTCCTCCACTCCTTTATATACGAGGCAGGGGCACCCCATAGACACACAAGTTGATCATCGTGATCGTTCTTTAGCGTGCGGTGCCCCTCCACGATATTACACCTCGGTCATATTGTAGCGGTGCTTAGGTGAAGCCTCGCGACAGTTGAACATCAAGATCGCCACCACGCCGTCATGTTGTCGAAACTCCACTCCGCACCTCTGCTGGATCGAGTTCAAAAGCGCCATCGAGCTGACGTGTGTCAAGAACTCGGAGGTGCCGGAGTAACGGTGCTTGGATCGGTTGGATGGGAAGACGACGACTACTTCCTCTATGTTGCGCCAACGCTTCCGCTTCGCCTAAGAGGGTACGAGACAACACTCTCCCTCTCGTTGCTATGCATCACCATGATCTTGCGTGTGCGAGGAATTTTTTGAAATTACTACGCTCCCCAACAAGGACATCCGAGCCTAGGTTTTATGGTTTGATGTTATATGTACGAGTAGAACACAAGTGAGTTGTGGGCGATATAAGTCATACCGCTTACCAAAGATGTCATAGTTTGGTTCGGCGGTATTGTTGGATGAAGCGGCCCGACCGACATTACGCCAGACGCTTACGCGAGACCGGTTCTACCGCCGTGCTTTGCACACGTGTGGCTGGCAGGTGTCGGTTTCTCCAACTTTAGTTGAACTGAGTGTGGCTACGCCCGGTCCTTGCGAAGGTTAAAACAGCACCAACTTGACAAACTATCGCTGTGGTTTTGATGCGTAGGTGAGATTGGTTCTTGCTTAAGCCCGTAGCAGCCACGTAAAACTTGCAACAACAAAGTAGAGGACGTCTAACTTGTTTTTGCAGGGCATGTTGTGATGTGATATGGTCAAGACATGATAAGATATAAGTTGTTGTATGATATGATCATGTTTTGTTGAAGTTATCGGCAATTGGCAAAAGCCCTATGGATGTCTCTTTGTTGCATAAGATGCAAGTGCCAAATAATTGCTTTACTTTATCGCTATACGATAGCAATAGTTGCAAGAGCAATAGTTGGTGAGACAACCATGTGATGACACATTAATATAGATCAAGATGATGAAGATCATGGTGTCGTGCCGATGACGATAGAGATCATGACAGTACTTTGGAGATGGAGATCAAAGGCGCAAGATGATCATCGCCATATCATGTCACATATTTTGATTGCATATGATGTTTATCTATTATACATCTTATTCTTGTTTTGATTGACGGTAGCATTTTAAGATGATCTCTCACTAATTATCAAGAAGTGTTCTCCCTGAGTATGCATCGTTGCCAAAGTTCGTCGTTCCCAAACACCACGTGATGATCGGGTGTGATAAGCTCTACGTCCATCTACAACGGGTGCAAGCCAGTTTTGCACACGCAAAATACTCAGGTTAAACTTGACGAGCCTAGCATATGCAGATATGGCCTCGGAACACGGAGACCGAAAGGTCGAGCGTGAATCATATAGAGATATGATCAACATAGTGATGTTCACCATTGAAAACTACTCCATCTCACGTGATGATCGGTTATGGTTTAGTTGATATGGATCACGTAATCACTTAGAGGACTAGAGGGATGTCTAACTAAGTGGGAGTTCTTAAGTAATATGATTAATTGAACTTAAATTTATCATGAACTTAGTCCTGGTAGTATTTTGCAAATTATGTTGTAGATCAATAGCTTGCGTTGTTGCTTTCATATGTTTATTTTGATATGTTCCTAGAGAAAATTGTGTTGAAAGATGTTAGTAGCAATGATGCGGATTGGATCCGTGATCCGAGGTTTATCCTCATTCTTTGCACGTAAGAATTATGTCCTTAATGCATCGCTAGGTGACAGACCTATTGCAGGAGCAGATGCAAATGTTATGAACGTTTGGCTAGCTCAATATGATGACTACTTGATAGTTTAGTGCACCATGCTTAAACGGCTTAGAATCGGGACTTCAACGACGTTTTGAACGTCATGGAGCATATGAGATGTTCCAGGAGTTGAAGTTAATATTCCAGAAGAATGCCAGGATTGAGAGATATGAAGTCTCCAATAAGTTCTATAGCTGCAAGATGGAGGAGAATAGTTCACAAGTGAGCATATACTCAAGATGTCCGGTATTGTAATCACTTGATTCAATGGGAGTTACTCTTCCGGATGATAGCGTCATCGATGAATTCTCCAATCACTTCCACCAAGCTATAAGAGCTTCGTGATGAACTATAATATGCAAGGGATGGATAAGACAATTCCCGAGCTCTTCGCAATGCTAAAGGTCATGGAGGTAGAAATCAAGAAGGAGCATCAAGTGTTGATGGTCAACAAGACCACTAGTTTCAAGAAAAGGGCAAAGGAAGAAGAAGGAGAACTTCAAGAAGAACGACAAGCAAGTTGTCTGCTCAAGAGAAGAAACCCAAGTCTGGACCTAAGCCCTGAAATCGAGTGCTTCTACCGCAAGCGCATCGACATCGGAAGCGGAACTGCCCCAAGTATTTGGCGGATAAGAAGGATGGCAAGGTAAAAAGGTATATGTGATATACATGTTATTGATGTGTACCTTACTAGAGCTACTTAATAGCACTGGTATTTGATACTGGTTACATTGCTAATATTTGCAACTCAAATAGGGACTACGGATTGCTTAACACTAGCAAAGGACGAGGTGACGCGCGCGTGGGAAATGGTTCCAAAGTCGATGTGATCGCGGTCGGCACGCTACCTCTACATCTACCTTCGGATTAGTATTAGACCTAAATAATTGTTATTTGGTGCCGCGTTGAGCATGAACATTATATCCGGATCTTGTTTAATGCGAGACGGTTATTCATTTAAATCGAGAATAATGGTTGTTCTATTTATATGAGTAATATCTTTTATGGTCATGCACCCTTAAAGAGTGGTCTATTTTTAATGAATCTCGATAGTAGTGATACACATATTCATAGTGTTGAAGCCAAAAGATGCAGAGTTGATAATGATAGTGCAACTTATTTGTGGTAATCGCTGCTTAGGTCATATTGGTGTAAAGCGCATGAAGAAACTTCATACTGATGGACTTTTGGAACCACTTGATTATGAATCACTTGGTACTTGCGAACCGTGCCTCATGGGCAAGATGACCAAAACGTCGTTCTCCGGTACTATGGAGAGAGCAACCGATTTGTTGGAAATCATGCATACAGATGTATGTGGTCCGATGAATGTTGATGCTCGTGGCAAGTATCGTTATTTTCTGACCTTCACAAGATAACTTGAGTAGATATGGGTATATCTACTTGATGAAACATAAGTCTGAGATAGTTGAAAGGTTCAAAGAATTTCAGAATAAAGTGGAAAAATCATCGTAACAAGAAAATAAAGTTTCTGCGATCTGATCGCGGAGACGAATATTTGAGTTACGAGTTTGGCCTTCATATAAAACAATGTGGAATAGTTTCACAGCTCACGCCACCTGGAACACCACAACGTTATGGTGTGTCCGAATGTCGTAGTCGCACTTTATTGGATATGGTGCGATCTATGATGTCTCTTATCGATTTACCACTATCGTTTTGGGGTTATGCATTAGAGACAGCTGCATTCACGTTTAATAGGGCACCATCTTAATCCGTTGAGACGACACCGTATGAACTATGGTTTAGCAGTAAACCTAAGCTGTCGCTTCTTAAATTTTGGGGCTGTGATGCTTATGTGAAAAAGTTTCAACCTGATAAGCTCGAACCCAAATCGGAGAAGTGCATCTTTATAGAATACCCAAAGGTAACTATTGGGTACACCTTCTATCACAGATCCGAAGGCAAGTTATTCGTTGCTAAAATGGATCCTTTCTAGAGAAGGAGTTTCTCTCGAAAGAAGTGAGTGGGAGAAAAGTAGAACTTGATGAGGTAACTGTACCTTCTCCCGAATTGGAAAATTGTTCATCACTGAAATCAGTTCCAGTGATTTCTACACCAATTAGTGAGGAAGCTAATGATGATGATCATGAAACTTCAGATCAAGTTACTACGTAACCTCGTGAGGTCTTCCAGAGTACGGTCCGCACTGAGTGGTACGGTAATCTTGTTCTCGAAGTCATGTTACTAGACCATGATGAACCCACGAACTATGAGGAAGAATGATGAGCCCAGATTCGCAAAATGGCTTAAGGCCATGAAATCGAGATGGGATCCATGTATGAGAACAAAGTGTGGACTTTGGTGGAGTTGCTCATGATCGGCAAGCCATATTGTATAAATAGATCTTCAAGAGGAAGACGGACGCTGATAGTAGTGTAACTATCTACAAAGCTAGACTTGTCGAAAAAGGTTTTTGACAAAGTTCAAGGTGTTGACTACGATGAAATTTTCTCAATCAGAAGCGATGCTTAAGTCCGTCTCGAATCATGTTAGCAATTGCCGCATTTTATGAAATCGGCAAATGGATAAACAAAACTGCATTCCTTAATGGATTTAAAGAAGAGTTGTATATGATGCAACTGAAGGTTTTGTCAATCCTAAAGGTGTCGACAAAATACGCAAGCTCTAGCGATCCATCTATGGTGGTGCAAGCATCTCGAGTTGGAGTATATGCTTGATGAGTTGATCAAAGCATATAGTTTTATCTGCACTTATGTGAAGCCCTGTATTTACTAGAAAGTGAGTGGGAGCACTACAAAGATTTCGATAAGTATATGTGAATGACATATTGTAGATCGGAAATAATGTAGAATTATTCGCAAAGCATAAAGGAGTGTTTGAAAGGAGTTTTTCAAAGAAAGACCTCGGTGAAGCTGCTTACATATTGAGCATCAAGATCTATAGAGATAGATCAAGACGCTTGATAAGTTTTTTCAATGAGTACATACCTTGACAAGATTTTGAAGTAGTTCAAAATGGAACAATCAAAGAAAGAGTTCTTGCTGTGTTACAAGGTGTGAAATTGAGTAAGACTCAAAACCCGACCACGGCAGAAGATAGAAAGAGAATGAAAGTCATTCCCTATGCCTTGGCCATAGGTTCTATAAAGTATGCCATGCTGTGTACAGATCTATTGTATACCCTACATCGAGTTTGGCAAGGAGTACAATAGTGATCTAGGAGTAGATCATCGACAATGGTCAAAATTATCCTTAGTGGAATAAGGATATGTCTCTCGATTATGGAAGTGACAAAAGGTTCGCCGTAAAGGGTTACGCCGATGCAAGTTTTGACACCGATCCGATGACTCTAAGTCTCGATCTAGATACATATTGAAAGTGGGAGCAATTAGCTAGAGTAGCTCCGTGCAGAGCATTGTAGACATAGAAAATTGTAAAATACATAACGGATCTGAATGTGAAAGACCCGTTGACTAAGATACTCTCACAAGCAAAACATGATCACACCTTAGTACTCTTTGGGTGTTAATCACATAGCGATGTGAACTAGATTACTGAATCTAGTAAACCCTTTGGGTGTTGGTCACATGGCGATGTGAACTATGGGTGTTAATCACATGATGATGTGAACTATCGATGTTAATCACATGGTGATGTGATCTAGATTATTGACACTAGTGCAAGTGGGAGACTGAAGGAAATATGCCCTAGAGGCAATAATAAAGTTATTATTTATTTCCTTATTTCATGATAATTGTTTATCATTCATGCTAGAATTGTATTAACCGGAAACATAATACATGTGTGAATATAGACAAACAGAGTGTCACTAGTATGCCTCTACTTGACTAGCTTGTTAATCAAAGATGGTTGTGTTTCCTAACCATGAACAAAGAGTTGTTATTTGATTAACGAGATCACATCATTAGTTGAATGATCTGATTGACATGACCCATTCCGTTAGCTTAGCACCCGATCGTTTAGTATGTTGCTATTGCTTTCTTCATGACTTATACATGTTCCTATGACTATGAGATTATGCAACTCCCGTTTATCGGAGGAACACTTTGTGTGCTACCAAACGTCACAACGTAACTGGGTGATTATAAAGGTGCTCTACAGGTGTCTCCAAAGGTACTTGTTGGGTTGGCGATTTGAGATTAGGATTTCTCACTCCGAATGTCGGAGAGGTATCTCCGGCCCTCTCGTAATGCGATCACTTAAGCCTTGCAAGCATTGCAACTAATGAGTTAGTTGTAGATGATGTATTACTTAAACGAGTAAAGAGACTTGCCGGTAACGAGATTGAACTAGGTATTGATACCGACGATCGAATCTCGGGCAAGTAACATACCGATGACAAAGGAACAATGTATGTTGTTATGCGGTCGACCGATAAAGATCTTCGAGAATATGTAGGAACCAATATGGGCATCCAGGTCCCGCTATTGGTTCTTGACCGAGACGGTCTCGGTCATGTCTACATTGTTCTCGAACCGTAGGGTCCGCACGCTTAAAGTTACGATGACAATTATATTATGAGTTTATGAGTTTTGATGTACCGAAGGAGTTCGGAGTCCCGGATGAGATCGGGGACATGACGAGGAGTCTCGAAATGGTCGAGACGTAAAGATCGATATATTGGACGACTATATTCGAGTTCGGAAAGGTTCCGAGTGATTCGGTATTTTTCGAGTACCGAGAGTTACGGAATTCGTCGGGAGAAGTATTGGGCCTTATTGGGCCATACGGGAAAGAGAGAGGGCTTCCTAGGGCAGGCCGCTGCCCCATGGCCTAGTCCGAATTGACTAGGGGGGGGCCGCACCCTCCTTCCTTCCTTCTCTCTTCCCCTTCCTTGTCTCCTACTCCTACTACTTGGAAGGACTCCTAGTTGGACTAGGAAAGGGGGAATCCTACTCCCGGTGGGAGTAGGACTCCCCTAGGGCGTGCCATAGAGAGGGCCGTCCCTCCCCTCCTCCACTCCTTTATATACGGGGGCAGGGGGCACCCCATAGACACACAAGTTAATCATCGTGATCGTTCTTTAGCCGTGTGCGGTGCCCCCCTCCACGATATTACACCTCGGTCATATTGTAGCGGTGCTTAGGTGAAGCCCTGCGACAGTTGAACATCAAGATTGTCACCATGCCGTCGTGCTGACGGAACTCCTCCCCGCCTCTGCTGGATCGAGTTCAAAAGCGCCATCGAGTTGTACGGTGTCAAGAACTCGGAGGTGCCGAGTAACGGTGCTTGGATCGGTTGGACCGGAAGACGACGACTACTTCCTCTACGCTGCGCCAACGCTTTCGCTTCGGGTCACGAGGGTACGTAGACAACACTCTCCCCTCTCGTTGCTATGCATCACCATGATCTTGCGTATGCGTAGGAAATTTTTTGAAATTACTATGTTCCCCAACACATATAATATTAGAAATTCTACAGCGCTCCCACTCACTTTCTTGTAAATACAGGCTTCTCCAAAAGTCTGCATAAAACCATATGCTTTGATCACACTATCAAAGCGTTTATTCCAACTCCGAGAGGCTTGCACCAGTCCATAAATGGATCGCTGGAGCTTGCACACTTTGTTAGCACCCTTTGGATCGACAAAACCTTCTGGTTGCATCATATACAACTATTCTTCTAGAAATCCATTCAGGAATGCAGTTTTGACATCCATCTGCCAAATTTCATAATCATAAAATGCGGCAATTGCTAGCATGATTCGGACAGACTTAAGCATCGCTACGGGTGAGAAAGTCTCATCGTAGTCAACTCCTTGAACTTGTCGAAAACCTTTCGCAACAAGTCAAGCTTTGTAGACAGTAACATTACCATCAGTGTCAGTCTTCTTCTTGAAGATCCATTTATTTTCTATGGCTTGCCGATCATCGGTCAAATCAACCAAAGTCCACACTTTGTTCTCATACATGGATCCATCTCAGATTTCATGGACTCATGCCATTTCGCGGAATCTGGGCTCATCATCGCTTCCTCATAGTTTGTAGGTTCACCATGGTCTAGTAACATGACTTCTAGAACAGGCTTACCGTACCACTCTGGTGCGGATCGTGCTTTGGAAGACCTAGGAGGATCTATAGTAACTTGATCTGAAGTTTCATGATCATCATCATTAGCTTCCTCACTAATTGGTGTAGGAATCACTAGAACTGATTTCTGTGATGAACTACTTTCCAATTCGGGAGAAGGTACAATTACCTCATCAAGTTCTACTTTCCTCCCACTCACTTCTTTTGAGAGAAACTCCTTCTCAAGAAAGGATTCATTCTTAGCAACAAATATTTTGCCTTCGGATCTGTGATAGAAGGTGTACCCAACAGTTTCCTTTGGGTATCCTATGAAGACGCACTTCTTCGATTTGGGTTTGAGCTTATCAGGTTGAAGCTTTTTCACATAAGCATCACAGCCCCAAACTTTAAGAAAGGACAACTTTGGTTTCTTGCCAAACCACAGTTCATAGGGCGTCATCTCAACGGATTTTGATGGTGCCCTATTTAAAGTGAATGCAGCTGTCTCTAAAGCATAACCCCAAAATGATAGCGGTAAATCAATAAGAGACATCATAGATCGCACCATATCCAATAAAGTACGGTTACGACGTTCGGACACACCATTTCGCTATGGTGTTCTAGGTGGCGTAAGTTCTGAAACTATTCCACATTGTTTCAAATGAAGACCAACTCGTAACTCAAATATTCACCTCCATGATCAGATCGTAGAAACTTTATTTTCTTGTTACGATGATTTTTCACTTCACACTGAAATTCTTTGAACTTTTCAAATGTTTCAGACTTATGCTTCATTAAGTAGATATAACCATATCTGCTCAAATCATCTGTGAAGGTAAGAAAATAACAATATATGCCACGAGCCTCAACACTCATTGGACCGCATACATCTGTATGTATTATTTACAATAAGTCAGTAGCTCGTTCCATAGTTCCGGAGAACGGAGTTTTAGTCATCTTGCCCATGAGGCACGGTTCGCAAGCACCAAGTGATCATAATCAAGTGATTCCAAAAGTCCATCATCATGGAGTTTCTTCATGCGCTTTACACCGATATGATCCAAACGGTAGTGCCACAAATAAGTTGCACTGTCATTATCAACTTTGCATCTTTTGGCTTCAATATTATGAATATGTGTATCATCATGATCGAGATTCAGCAAGGGTGCATGACCATAAAAGATATTACTCATATAAATAGAACCATTATTCTCTGATTTAAATGAATAACCTTCTCGCATCAAACAAGATCCAGATATAATGTTTATGCTCAACACTGGCATCAAATAACAATTATTCAGGTCTAAAACTAATCCCGAAGGTAGATGTAGAGGTAGCGTGCCGACAACGATCACATCGAACTTGGAACCATTTCCCACGCGCATCATCACCTTGTCCTTAGCCAATCTTCTTTAATCCGTAGCCCTTGTTTCGAGTTGCAAATATGAGTAACAGAACCAGTATCAAATACCCAGGCTCTACTACGAGCATTAGTAAGGTACACATCAATAGCATGTATATCAAATATACCTTTCACTTTGACATCCTTCTTATCCACCAAATACTTGGGGCAGTTCCGCTTCTAGTGACCAGTCCCTTTGCAGTAGAAGCACTCAGTTTCAGGCTTAGGCCCAGACTTGGGTTTCTTCTCTTGAGCAGCAACTTTCTTGTCGTTCTTCTTGAAGTTACCCTTCTTCCCTTTGCCCTTTTTCTTGAAGCTAGTGGTCTTGTTGACCATCAACACTTGATGCTCCTTTTTGATTTCTACCTTCGCAGCCTTTCGCATTGTGAAGAGCTCGGGAATTGTCTTGTTCATCCCTTGCATATCATAGTTCATCATGAAGCCTTCATAGCTTGGTGGCAATGATTGAAGAACTTTGTCAATGACACTATCATCAGGAAGATTAACTTCCAGCTGAGTCAAGTGGTTATGGTACCTAGACATTCTGAGTATGTGTTCAATGAAAGAACTATTCTCCTCCATTTTGCAGTTATAGAACTTGTTGGAGACTTCATATCTCTCAACTCGGCATTTGCTTGAAATATTAACTTCAACTCTTGGAACATCTCATATGCTCCATGACGTTCAAAACTTCTTTGAAGTACAGATTCTAAGCCGTAAAGCATGGCACACTGAACTATCGAGTATTCATCAACATGTGTCGGCCAGGCATTCACAATGTCTGCAGTTGCTGGCACAGGGGGTACACCTAGCGGTGCTTCCAGGACGTAATTCTTTTGTGCAGCAATGAGGATAATCCTCAAGTTACGGACCCAGTCCATGTAGTTACTACCATCATCTTTCAACTTAGCTTCTCTAGGAACGCATTAAAATTCAAAGGAACAGTAGCACGGGCCATTGATCTACAATAATATAGACATGCAAAATAACTATCAGGACTAAGTTCATGATAAATTAAAGTTCAATTAATCATATTACTTAAGAACTCCCACTTAGATAGACATCCCTCTAGTCATCTAAATGATCACGTGATCCAAATCAACTAAACCATGTCCGATCATCACGTGAGATGGAGTAGTTTTCAATGGTCAACATCACTATATTGATCATATCTACTATATGATTCACGTTCGACCTTTCGGTCTCAGCGTTCCGAGGCCATATCTGCATATGCTAGGCTCATCAATTTTAACCAGAGTATTATGCGTGTGCAAAACTGGCTTGCACCCATTGTATGTGAACGTAGAGGTTATCACACCCGATCATCACGTGGTGTCTTGATACGTCTCCAACGTATCTATAATTTTTGATTGTTCCATGCTATTATATTACCCCTTTTGGATGTTTATGGGCTTTATTTTACATATTTATATCATTTTTGGGACTAACCTATTAACCGGAGGCCCAGCCCATATTGCTATTTTATTGTCTGTTTCAGTATTTCGAAGAAAAGGAATATCAAACGGAGTCCAAACGGAATGAAACCTTCGGCAACGTGATTTTTTGGAAGAATATGATCCTGGAGACTTGGAGTTCACGTCGAAGATCCTCGAGGAGACCAGAGATAGGAGGCGCCCCCAGTGGGCGCGCCCCGCCTCGTGGGCCCTCGAGCACCTCCCGACCGACTTCTTTCGCCTATATAAGCTTCACGCACCTAAAAACATCGAATATCAAGATAGATTGGGAGTTCCGCCGCAAGCCTCTCAGAGCCACCAAAACCTCTCGGGGTCCGTTCAAGCACTCACGAGGGGGAACCCATCACCGGTGGCCATCTTCATCATCCCAGCGCTATCCATGACGAGGAGGGAGTAGTTCACCCTCGGGGCTGAGGGTATGTACCAGTAGCTATGTGTTTGATCTCTCTCTCTCGTGTTCTCTCTATGGCACGATCTTGATGTATCACGAGCTTTGCTATTGTAGTTGGATCTTATTGTGTTTCTCCCCCTCTATTCTCTTGTGATGAATTGAGTTTCCCTCTTGAAGTTATCTTATCGGATTGAGTCTTTATTTGAGAACACTTGATGTATGTCTTGTCGTGTTTATTTGTGGTGACAATGGGATTTCACGTGCCACTTGATGTATGTTTTGGTGACCAACTTGCGGGTTCCACCTATGAACCTATGCATAGGGGTTGGCACACGTTTTCTTGACTCTCCGGTAGAAACTTTGGGGCACTCTTTGAAGTACTTTGTGTTGGTTGGATGAATCTGAGATTATGTGATGCATATCATATAATCATGCCCACAGATACTTGAGGTGACAATGGAGTATCTAGGTGACATTAGGGTTTTGGTTGATTTGTGTCTTAAGGTGTTATTCTAGTACGAACTCTTGAATAGATTGACCCGAAAGAATAACTTTGAGGTGGTTTCGTACCCTACCATAATCTCTTCATTTGTTCTCCGCTATTAGTGGCTTTGGAGTGACTCTTTGTTCCATGTTGAGGGATTGTTATATGATCTATCTATGTTATTATTGTTGAGAGAACTTGCACTAGTGAAAGTATGAACCCTAGGCCTTGTTTTCTATCATTGCAATACCGTTTACGCTCACTTTTATCATTAGTTACCTTGCTGTTTTTATTATTTCAGATTACAAATACCTATATCTACTATCCATATTGTACTTGTATCACCATCTCTTCGCCGAACTAGTGCACCTATACAATTTGCCATTGTATTGGGTGTGTTGGGGACACAAGAGACTCTTTGTTATTTGGTTGCAGGGTTGCTTGAGAGAGACCATCTTTATCCTACACCTCCCATGGATTGATAAACCTTAGGTCATCCACTTAAGGGAAATTTGCTACTGTCCTACAAACCTGTGCAATTGCAGGCCCAACAACATCTACAAGAAGAAGGTTGTGTAGTAGACATCAAGCTCATTTCTGGCGCCGTTGCCGGGGAGGTGAGTGCTTGAAGGTATATCTTTAGATCTTGCAATCAAATATATTTTTTCTTGTTTTATCACTAGTTTAGTTTATAAAAGAAAACTACAAAAAAAATGGAGTTAAGTTTGTCTCATACGCTTCGTCTTTTTAATATTTTTCGTGAGCGTGATGGAAAGGAAAATTGTGCTCAAGTGCTAGAAGAAGAATTCATTAAAATGTTTGGTGCTAGATCTTTGTATGATGAGCATGATTGCAATGTTGTTAGTATGAATTCCTTTATCCATGATGCTAATGATATGCAAAGCCACAAGCTTAGGGAAGCTATGTTTGATGAATATGATATTTTTTGTCCCCCAAGTTTTGATGAGCAAATTTATTATGATGATAGCATGCCTCCTATTTATGATGATTATATTGATGAAAGTGGGTTTGGAAGAGTGTCAACTTTAGGAAGTAGTGATCCCACTATTTTGGAGGATGTTGAATCTTATTGTGATGAACATGAAAGTGGATTTGGAAGAGTGTCGACTTTATTTAGTGATGATTCCACTATTTTGGAAGAGGTTCCAATTGATTATGAGAACAAAGTTGCTATCTATGATGATTATTGTGATGACTTGTATGCTATTAAGAAAAGTGATAACCATGAAACTTGTCATCATGATTTTAGTTTTCAATTGGATTATGCCTCACATGATAATTAATTTGTTGAGTTTGCTCCCACTACTATTCATGAGAAGAATTTTGCTTATGTTGAGAGTAGTAAATTTTCTATGCTTGTAGATCATGAAAAGAATGCTTTAGGTGCTGGTTATATTGTTGAATTCATTCATGATGCTACTAAAAATTATTATGAGGGAGGAATATATACTTGTAGGAATTGCAATAATATCAAGTTTCCTCTCTACGTGCTTAAAATCTTGAAGCTATGCTTGTTTTACCTTCCTATGCTAGTTGATTATTGTTCCCATAAGTTGTTTGCTCGCAAAATCCCTATGCATAGGAAGTGGGTTAGGCTTAAATGTGCTAGTCATATGCTTCATGATGCTCCCGTTATGTTTCAATTCTTATCTTTTATGTGAGCATCATTGTCATCATCATGCCTAGCTAGAAAGGCATTAAAGAAAAGCGTTTGTTGGGAGACAACCCAATATTTATCCTTACTGTTTTTGTGTGTCCACATGATTATGCTACTTTAGTAATCATGTTTTATAGCTTTTGTTTCAAAAAAGTGCCAAGTAAGACCTTTAGGATAGCTTACGGTGATAGTTGTGTTGATCCTGCTGAAAATCAGAAACTTTTGCACCCCGTAAATTAGTTTTTTAATTCACATAAACGTGTTTTTGATCTTATTATTTTTTCTCTGGATTGTTACACAAATTTCTTGTGTCTTCCTAATTTGGTAGGATTTTTGGAGTTCCAGAAGTATACGTTTGATACATATTACTACAGACTGTTCTGTTTTTGACAGATTCTGCTTTCTATGTGTTGTTTGCTTATTTTGATGAATCTATGAGTAGTATCGAAGGGTATGAACCATAGATAAGTTAGAATACAGTAGGTATTACACCAATATGAATTTAGAATGAGTTCATTACAGTACCTAAGTGGTGGTTTTATTTTCTTATACTAACGGAGCTTACGAGTTTTCTGTTGAGTTTTGTGTTGTGAAGTTTTCAAGTTTTGGGTAAAGATTCGATGGGCTATGGAATAAGGAGTGGCAAGAGCCTAAGCTTGGGGATTCCCAAGGCACCCCAAGGTAATATTCAAGGACAACCAAGAGCCTAAGCTTGGGGATGCCCCGGATGGCATCCCCTCTTTCGTCTTCGTTCATCGGTAACTTTACTTGGAGCTATATTTTTATTCGCCACATGATATGTGTTTTGCTTGGAGCGTCATTTTCTTTTGTTAGTATTTGTTTTATGTTAGTTAGAACAATGTTTTTCATCTTTACTTTCAATAAAGAAGTCAAGGATAGCCTTTACCATGCTTATTTTGCTAGTATACATGTTGCTGTTTGAAAACAGAAAGTTTACCGCTGTTGCAAAAATTCCCTAGAAAAGTAAGAGCATGATATAATGTTGAAACCTTTTGCATCTTGAGCTCTGATAAATTTACTACAGTGGGAATTTTATTTCATAATTTTTGGAGTTAGGTAAGTATGATGAATCTTGCATTCTTTACAGACTTTACTGTTTTGGCAGATTGCTGTTATGGTTGCATTGTTTGCATATGCTTGCTTGTTTAATGATTCTATTTGAGGATAGGAGTATTAAATATGCAGAGGCATTTAGTATTCAATGTTGAATAATAATTTTAGTGATTTTTTACAGTAGAAAATGACAAGGTTTTGCATTGGTTTATACTAACCTATCTCACGAGTTCTTGTTGAGTTTGTTGTGGATGAAGCTTTTGATAAAAAGAGAAACCATGATATGAGAGGAAATAAGGAGACACAAAAGTTCAAGCTTGGGGATGCCCAAGGCACCCAAAGATAATATTTCAATAAGTCTCAAGCATCTAAGCTTGGGGATGCCCCGGTAGGCATCCCACCTTTCTTCTTCAACAACTATCGGTTAGTATCGGTTGAGCCTAAGTTTTTGCTTCTTCACATGAGTTGTGCTATCCTTGCAATGTCATTTTATTTTGTTTTACTTACTGTTTGAATACAATACCAAGATCTGAAATTCTTTAATGAGAGAGAGTCTTTGCATAGTTACATAATTATTTAGCTACTCATTGATCTTTACTTATATCTTTCGGAGTAGTTTGTCATTTGCTCTAGTGCATCACTTATATCTTTTAGAGCACGACGGTGGTTATATTTTGTAGAAATTGCTAGTCTCTCATGGTTCACTTATATCTTTTTGAGAGTATTTTAGAACATCATGGTATTTGCTTTGGTTACAAATTTGGTCCTAGAATGATGAGCATCCAAGTTGGGTATAATAAAAACTATCATGGAAAAGAATTGGATGCTATGATCAATATGATGCTTGATAATTGTTTTGAGATATGGAGGTAGTGATATCAAAGTCATGCCAGTTGAGGTGATTATGAAAAATACTTGTGTTAAGGGTTGTGATTCCCGTAGCATGCACGTATGGTGAACCGCTTTGTGATGAAGTTGGAGCACAATTTTATTTATTGATTGTCTTCCTTATGAGTGGCGGTCGGGGACGAGCGATGGTCTTTTCCTACCAATCTATCCCCCTAGGAGCATGTGCGTAGTGCTTTGGTTTTTGATGACTTCTAGATTTTTGCAACAAGTACATGAGTTCTTTTGACTAATGTTGAGTCCATGGATTATACGCACCCTTTCACCCTTCCATCATTGCTAGCCTCTCTTGTGCCACGCAACTTTCGCCGGTACCATACACCCACCATTACCTTCCTCAAAACAACCACCATACCTACCTATTATGGAATTTCCATAGCCATTCCGAGATATATTTCCATGCAACTTTCTACCATTCTGTTCATATGACACGCATTACTTTTGTCATATTGCTTTTTGCATGATCATGTAGTTGACATCGTATTTGTGGCAAGGCCACCTTCTTAATTTTCACACATGTCGCTCTTGATTCATTGCATATCCCGGTACACCGCTGGAGGCATTCATATAGAGTCATATCTTGTTCTAGCTCTGAGTTGTAATTCTTGAGATGTAAATCCATAAAAGTGTGATGATCTTCATTATTAGAGCATTGTCCTAGTGAGGAAAGGATGATGAAGACTATGATTCCCCCACAAGTCGGGATGAGACTTTGGACTTTAAAAAAAAAGAAAAAAAAAGAAAAAAGGCCAAAAAAAAGAAAGGCCAAAGAAAAAGAAAAAAATAAAAAAATAAAATGAGAGAAAAAGAGAGAAGGGACAATGCTACTATCTCTTTTTCCACACTTGTGCTTCAAAGTCGCACCATGATCTTCATGATAGAGAGTCTCTTATGTTGTCACTTTCATATACTAGTGGGAATTTTTCATTATAGAACTTGGCTTGTATATTCCAATGATGGGGTCTTTGTGAGCAAGCGAGTTGGATGCACACCCACTTAGTTTCTTTTGTTGAGCTTTCATATATTTATAGCTCTAGTGCATCCGTCGCATGGCAATCCCTGCTCACTCACATTGATATCTATTAATGGGCATCTCCATAGCCCGTTGATACACCTAGTTGATGTGAGACTATCTTCTCCTTTTTGTCTTCTCCACAACCACCATTCTATTCCACATATAGTGCTATGTCCATGGCTCACGCTCATGTATTGTGTGAAAGTTGAAAGAGTTTGAGATTATTAAAGTATGAAACAATTGCTTGGCTTGTCGTCGGGGTTGTGCATGATTAAATACTTTGTGTGATGAAGATAAAGCAACAACCAGACTATATGATTTTGTAGGGATAACTTTCTTTGGCCATGTTATTTTGAGAAGACATGATTACTTTGATTAGTATGCTTGAAGTATCACCATTTTCATGTTAATATGAACTTTTATTTTGTATCATTTGGATCTAAACATTCATGCCACAATAAAGAAAATTACATTGAGAATTATGCTAGGTAGCATTGCACATCAAAATTTCTGTTTTTATCATTTACCTACTCGAGGACGAGCAGGAATTAAGCTTGGGGATGCTTGATACGTCTCCAACGTATCTATAATTTTTGATTGTTCCATGCTATTATATTACCCCTTTTGGATGTTTATGGGCTTTAGTTTGCATATTTATATCATTTTTGGGACTAACCTATTAACCGGAGGCCCAGCCCATATTGTTGTTTTACTGCATGTTTCAGTATTTCGAAGAAAAGGAATATCAAACGAAGTCCAAACGGAATGAAACCTTCGGTAGCGTGATTTTTTGGAAGAATATGATCCTGGAGACTTGGAGTTCACGTCAGAAGATCCTTGAGGAGACCAGGAGATAGGAGGGCCCCCCCCCTACTAGGCGCGCCCCCTGTCTTGTGGGCCCCTCGAGCACCTCCCGACCGACTTCTTTCACCTATATAAGCCTACGTACCCTAAAAACATCGAATATCAAGATAGATCGGGAGTTCTGTCGCCGCAAGCCTCTATAGCCACCAAAAACCTCTCGGGAGTCCGTTCCGGCACCCTGCCGGAGGGGGAACCCATCACCGGTGGCCATCTTCATTATCCCGGCGCTATCCATGACGAGGAGGGAGTAGTTCACCCTCGGGGCTGAGGGTATGTACCAGTAGCTATGTGTTTGATCTCTCTCTCTCTCGTGTTCTCTCTATGGCATGATCTTGATGTATCGCGAGCTTTGCTATTGTAGTTGGATCTTATGATGTTTCTCCCCCTCTATTCTCTTGTGATGAATTGAGTTTCCCTCTTGAAGTTATCTTATCGGATTGAGTCTTTATTTGAGAACACTTGATGTATGTCTTGCCGTGTTTATCTATGGTGACAATGGGATTTCACGTGCCACTTGATGTATGTTTTGGTGACCAACTTGCGGGTTCCACCAATGAACCTATGCATAGGGGTTGGCACACATTTTCTTGACTCTCCGGTAGAAACTTTGGGGCACTCTTTGAAGTACTTTGTGTTGGTTGGATGAATCTGAGATTGTGTGATGCATATCTATAATCATGTCCACGGATACTTGAGGTGACAATGGAGTATCTAGGTGACATTAGGGTTTTGGTTGATTTGTGTCTTAAGGTGTTATTCTAGTACGAACTCTTTAATAGATTGATCCGAAATAATAACTTTGAGGTGGTTTCGTACCCTACCATAATCTCTTCGTTTGTTCTCTGCTATTAATGGCATTGGAGTGACTCTTTGTTGCATGTTGAGAGATTGTTATATGATCTATCTATGTTATTATTGTTGAGAGAACTTGCACTAGTGAAAGTATGAACCCTAGGCCTTGTTTCCTATCATTGCAATACCGTTTACGCTCAGTTTTATCATTAGTTACCTTGCTGTTTTTATTATCTTAGATTACAAATACCTATATCTACTATCCATATTGCACTTGTATCACCATCTCTTCGCCGAACTAGTGCACCTATACAATTTGCCATTGTATTGGGTGTGTTGGGGACACAAGAGACTCTTTGTTATTTGGTTGCAGGGTTGCTTGAGAGAGACCATCTTCATCCTACGCCTCCCACAGATTGATAAACCTTAGGTCATCCACTTGAGGGAAATTTGCTACTGTCCTACAAACCTGTGCACTTGCAGGCCCAACAACGTCTACAAGAAGAAGGTTGTGTAGTAGACATCATGTCTCGACACGACGAACTGTAGCAACGGTGCATACTCAGGGAGAACACTTATACCTTGAAATTTAGTAAGGGATCATCTTATAATGCTACCGCCGTACTAAGCAAAATAAGATGCATAAAAGATAAACATCACATGCAATCAAAATATGTGACATGATATGGCCATCATCATCTTGTGCTCATGATCTCCATCACGGAAGCATCGTCATGATCTCCATCGTGACCGGCACGACACCTTGATCTCCATCGTAGCATCGTTGTCGTCTCGCCATCTATTGCTTCTATGACTATCGCTACCGCTTAGTGATAAAGTAAAACAATTACATGGCAATTGCATTGCATACAATAAAGCGACAACCATATGGCTCCTGCCAGTTGCCGATAACTCTGTTACAAAACATGATCATCTCAGGAGTCGATGAGGTCGTGACACAACCTACCCCTATCGGTCGGTATCCGCCATCGGGGTTAACAGTGAAACATAAATTCGAATCAGACTCGCATGTGCGTAGCGCCTTGTATTTCGTACATGATCACTCAAACCGGTAGAATGCGATTCTATGAATAACTTTATTTTGCAAGGTTTGGTGTGAATAGTGTGGCTCATGTGTATGTGATGCATGTGTGTAAATTATACATGGCCTGTGTGTCATGTTTGTCAGTTGGTATGAGCCAAAGTGTTGTCATTATAATGTATGATGACCTGCGTATCAACTTGGGACTCTATGTAAAAATCATTACTAGTTGTAGTAGTTGGATAATAGAGATCAAGTTGGTGGCTTGGCATCCCGGCATGACAAACAAGATAGAGTTCCTAGATGGTCATTGGAGTCGGAGCCGACTTGGAAGAACGTCCATGAAGGAGCCATACTATTTCACAATATGTGTTTATTTGTGATTGTTATGCTTCTTTGTTTCTATGCATGTTAGAATGGTAGAAAGATCCCTCATGAATATCAAGTGAATTTCCATCCCCGATGTTGCACCTTCGCACTTCAAGTATGTCTAGTAGTGGGTTCATAAAATTGGGGTGTTGCTGGGTGTCCTTGAACTGAAGGGTTCGTGTCGGACACGGACATGCACTGCATCAAGTTTACTTGACAAGGCTATCAAAATGGTTTTGGGCCTTGTGGCAAAGAAGGTTGGGAGCCTGGGTATGAGATACCTTCCCTACCGTCAGGAGTCGTATAGAGATGCGATTAGCAAGGAGTTGCTTACCGGATAGGCATGTTGTCTAGTAGTGATGCTAAAGCTCATTAGTCGCATGTGCTAGTCGGATCCTGAATCACTGAGAGTTTGCAGAGGGATGCTGACTTCAGTGGGAGTATTTCTATTTAAGGCTATAGTTAATCTGCATAAACACATTGCTTAGTGATTGCATATTTTCTGTTGTAGATCAATGGCACCACCTGCTTAACCCAACTTTGCATTGAAATCAATTCTAGAAAAGGATAAACTGAATGGAACAAACTTTACCACCTGGTATAGAAATTTGAGAATTGTTCTCAAGCATGATAAAAAGGAACATGTTCTAGAGGATCCACTTCCAGAGGAACCTGCCGATAATGCTAATGCCACAACCAAGAATGCCTACCAGAAACTCGTTTATGAATCAAACGAGATCAGCTGCCTCATGCTGGCTTGTATGGAGCCCAGTTTGCAACAGCATTTCGAAGATGTTGGGGCTTTCGATATGATCGAGAGTCTCAAGAGCATGTTTTAGGTACAGGCTAGGACCAAGAGGTTCAACGGCTGGTGATCCTTGATGGATTGTAAGCTGAAGGAAGGTGATCCACTGAGCCCGCATGTGATCAAGATGATCGGATATGTGCAAGCTTTGGATCGGTTGGGATTCCCGCTCTTGGATGAGTTGGCTACTGATGCTGTTCCGGGTTCTCTTCCGCCCAGCTATGGGATGTTCATCTCGAACTATCATATGCATGGCATGGATAAGAAGCTCACTGAATTGCATGGGATGCTCAAAGTGACAGAGCAAGATATTAAGAAAGGCATGCATCAAGTGTTGATGGTGCAGAAATCGACTAAGTTCAAGAAGAGTTGGTCCAAGAAAAAGGCTAAGGCAAAAGGCACGGAGACGGTAACCTCCGCCGCTGCGCTGAAGTCTGGGCCGAACTCGAAGATCGTTTGCTATCACTGCAAGGAGACCGGTCACTGGAAGAGGAACTATGGCAAGTGGCTTGCAGAGCATGGCAAGAAGGCCGGAAATGCTTCTTCGGGCAAAGGTACACTTGTTGCATATGTTATAGACATTTACCTTGCTGACATACCTAGTAGCTCTTGGGTATTTGATACCGGATCGGTTGTTCACATTTGCAACTCGACGCAGGGGCTGGTAAGAACTAGGTGTGTGGCACAAGGGGAGATTGACATCAGGGTCGGCAACAAAGCAAGAGTTGCTGCGTTGGAGGTCGGCACGATGTAGCTCCAACTTCCTTCTGGATTTATTTTGGAATTGAATGATTGTTATTACATTCCTGCACTTAGTCGGAAAATTATTTCTACCTCATGCTTGATGAGTCAGGGTTATGAATTCAATTTAAAGGACAATGGTTGTTCATTTTATTCAAATGGTATGTTCCACGGCTATGCACCCATTGTTGATGGGCTTTTTATATTGAATCTAGAACAAAGTGAATATCAAGAGGCATTAGCCCAATGAAATAAATCTGACATACTTCTGGCATTGCCAGCTTGGACACATTAGTCTGAAATGCATGAAGAAGCTCCATGATGATGGGCTCCTAACTTTGTCTGACTTTGAGTCGTTCGAGACATGTGAATCATGCTTGCTCGGCAAGATGACTAACTCTCCTTTCGCAAAGAGTTGCGAGAGGGCGTCCGAGCTGTTGGAACTTATACATAGTGTGTCTGGTCCAATGAGCACAACTACTAGAGGTGGCTATCAGTACTTCATGACTTTTACCGACGACTTGAGTAGATACGGATCTATTTGATGAGGCACAAGTCGGAGACTTTTGAAAAGTTCAAAGAGTTTCAGAACGAGGTTGAGAATCAGCTCGGCAAGACTATGAAACTTCTACGATTAGATCGTGGAGGTGAGTACATGAGCCAGGAGTTTGATGATCATCTGAAAAGCCAAGGTATAGTACCTCAGCTCACACCTCCGGGTACGCCACAGAGAAACGGCGTGTCAAAACAAAGGAATAGGACCTTGTTGGACATGGTCCGATCTATGATGAGCAAATAGGATTTACCCTTGTCATTCTGAGGATACGCTCCAGAAACTACAGGTTTCACACTTAACAGGGTACCATCAAAATCCGTAGACAAGACACCACATGAGCTGTGGACCGGGAAGAGTCCCAGTTTGCCTTTTCTAAATATTTGGGGTTGTGAAGCATTTGTCAAGCGACTTATGTCAGACAAGCTTACACCCATGTCGGACCAATGCATATTTGTGGGATATCCGAGGGAAACCTTGGGATATAGCTTCTACAACTGTAAAGAGAACAAAGTGTTTGTTGCTCGGAACGGGGTTTTCCTTGAGAAAGAGTTTCTCAATCGGGAGGCCAGTGGGAGGACGGTCCGACTCGAAGAAATTCGAGCACCACTCGAGGACGGCTCGGCTGGTGATGAGATCATACCGGAGTCAGTCAGAGAACCTGTAGTGGAAGCGGCACTGGAACCACGGAGGTCGGAAAGATTGCGCAGAGTGCATGATGTATTATTGCTAGAAAGCGACGAGACGGCCACGTATGCGGAAGCGATGGTGAGCCCAGATTCCGAGGCATGGCTGGAGGCCATGAGATCCGAGTTAAAGTCCATGGATGAGAATCAAGTCTGGGACTTGGTTGATCCGCCGCCTAGCGTAACAACCATTGGTTGCAAATGGATCTTTAAAAAGAAAACCGATGTGAATGGAAATGTTCAGATCCACAAAGCCCGGCTTGTCGCTAAGGGTTATGGACAAGTTCAAGGAATTGACTACGGCAAGACTTACTCACCGGTAGCGATGCTGAAGTCTGTGAGGATCGTACTAGCTATAGCTACATATTTTGATTACGAGATATGGCAGATGGATGTCAAGACGGCTTTCCTTGACGGAAATTTAACCGAGGACATGTATATGATACAGCCCGAGGGTTTTGTCGATCCGACTAGCGCTAGTAAGGTATGCTAGCTCAAGAGATCCATTTATGGGTTGAGGCAAGCATCTCGGAGCTGGAATATTCATTTTGATTAGGTCATCACTGGTCTCGGTTTCATCAAAAGCGAAGAGGACGCTTGTTTATACAAGAAGCTAAGTGGGAGCTTGATAGTGTTTTTGATCTTGTATGTGGATGACATATTGTTGATCGAGAATGATGTTTTGATGCTAAACTCGGTCAAGGAGTCATTGAATGGCAAGTTTCCGATGAAGGAGCGTAGTGAGGCAGTGTATATTTTAGGCATTAAGATCTATAGAGATAGATCAAGGAGGCTGCTCGGCTTAAGCCAGAGCACGTACATAGATAAAATGTTGAAGCGGTTCAACATGAGTGAGGTGAAGAAAGGGTTCTTGCCACTCTCACATGGTATAAGGCTAAGCGAGACTCAGAGTCCTTCGACATCTGATGAGCGAAGCAGGATGAGTAGGATTCCTTGTGCCTCGACAATCAGATCCATCATGTATGCCATGATATGTACAAGGCCTGATGTTGATTTTGCAATAAGCCTAACAAGTAGATGCCAGGCCAATCCAGGTGAGAGTCTCTGGCAGCGGTAAAGACTATTTTGAAGTACCTAAAAAGGACTAAAGAGATGTTCCTAGTTTATGGAGGTGAGGAAGATCTCGTCATAAGGGGTTACGCTGATGCTAGTTTCCAAACCGACATAGATGATTATCGATCACAGTCTGGATTCGTGTACGTTATTAACGGAGGAGCAGTGAGCTGGATGAGTTCCAAGCAAGATAGGGTGGACGATTCTACCACACAAGCTGAATACATTGCGGCTTGTGAAGCTGCAAAGGAAGGTGTTTGGATCCGGAACTTTCTGGATGATCTTGGTATTTTCCCAGCCTTAGTTAAATCGTTGGACCTTTATACTGATAATTTTGGTGCCATCGCACAAGCCAAGGATTCGAGGAATCACCACAAGGCCAGACACATAGATCAGAAATATCACCTGATACGAAAGATCGTAAAGAATGGTGATGTAGAGTTATGCAAAATTCACACAGATGCAAATGTTGTAGATCCGTTGACTAAGCCGCTTCCACAACCCAAGCATGAGGGGCACATTAGAGCTATGGGCATATGATGTCTATTTGATTGACCCTAGTGCAAGTGGGAGACAGTTGGAGATATGCCCTAGAGGCAATCATGTATGATGATATTTCCTATGTGTTTATGAATAAAGATAGTCCTTGGATGTAATCAATGATACTTGTTGGCAAGTACGTGACTTGTCTGTGAGATCTTGTGTTGTATGATACATCCTAAATTGTCCCTTGTCGCAAGTGACATGTGGGCACACGTCGGACTAGGCTAGCATATGACACGGTGGATGGCTCCGTCTCACTAGCCATGGAGCATTGGATGCTAACCGGATAATATGGACTCGGAAGGATCTGGTCGGATTCGACGTAGTCGAATCCGAGTCGAGATAAGGTCCGAGTCGGATAGACCCAACTATGAGACACAACGATATGTCATCTCTGAGTCTCTAGTACAACATACGTTCTATGTCCTAAGACCTGAGCTGGCGCATGTACTCGGGATGGTGACAGACTTGCTTTGGGCCGACCAAACGCTACTCCGCGACGGGGTAGTTACGAAGGTAGGTTTCGGGTTTGTCCAGTCCCATGCTGTGAGACATGGTCGAGCAAGATGGGATTTGCCCCTCCAATCAGGAGAGATATACTCTGGGCCCCTCGTGTGATCCGACCAGGATAAGCATGGCCATTGACAAGGATTATGAGAAATCCAGTTTGTGGTCGGTATCACTGGAACGAGAAAGAGGTCAGGCTAGCACAAGGATGATGAAAGGATCGAGAAGAGGTGTCTAGAGGGGGGTGAATATACCCTCAACACACAAAGTTGGTAGTTTTTAAGTTTTTCAAGTTGAGGTGGTAGATTAACCCAATTTCAAGCATACACAGTACAATTCAAGCAAGCATGTAAAGAGTATATGAGCAGCATAAATTAAAGCATGCAACTTGCAAGAAAGTAAAGGGGAGGAGTTTGAGGGAGCAAACGCAATGTTGACACAGAGATTTTTGGCGTGGTTCCGATAGGTGGTGCTATCGTACATCCACATTGATGGAGACTTCAACCCACGAAGGGTAAGGGCTGCGCGGGTCCATGGAAGGCTCCACCCATGAAGGGTCCACGAAGAAGCAACCTTGTCTATCCCACCATGGCCATCGCCCATGAAGGACTTGCCTCACTAGGGTAGATCTTCATGAAGTAGGCGATCTCCTTGCCAGTACAAACTCCTTGGTTCAACTCCACAATCTTGATGGAGGCTCCCAAGTGACACCTAACCAATCTAGGAGACACCACTCTCCAAAAGGTAATAGGTGGTGTGTTGTTGATGAACTCCTTGCTCTTGTGCTTCAAATGATAGTCTCCCCAACACTCAACTCTCTCTCATAGGATTGGATTTGGTGGAAAGATGATTTGAGTGGAAAGCAACTTGGGGAAGGCTAGAGATCAAGACTCATATGGTTGGATTGGAATATCCTGGCCTCAACACATGAGTGGGTGGTTCTCTCTCGGAAAATGAATGCTGGAAGTGTAGGCTTGTTCCGATGGTTTTCCTCATGAATGAGGAGAGGGTGGAGGGGTATATATAGCCTCCTGATACGTCTCCAACGTATCTATAATTTTTTATTGTTCCATGCTATTATATTACCCCTTTTGGATGTTTATGGCCTTTATTTTACACATTTATATCATTTTTGGTACTAACCTACTAACCGGAGGCCCAACCCATATTGCTGTTTTTTTGCCTATTTCAGTATTTCGAAGAAAAGGAATATCAAACGGAGTCCAAACGGAATGAAACCTTCGGGAGCGTGATTTTTGGAACGAACGTAATCCAGAGGACTTGGAGTGCAAGTCAAGAAATAGCCGAGGCCTCCACGAGATAGGAGGGTGCGCCCCTGTCTCGTGGGCCCCTTGGGCGTCCACCGACATACTTCTTCCTCCTATATAAGCCTACGTACCCCAAAAACATCAAGGGAGCCAACAAAACACAACTTCCACCGCTGTAACCTTCTGTATCCGCGAGATCTCATCTTGGAGCCTTCGCTGGCACTCTGCCGGAGGGGGAATCGACCATGGAGGGCTTCTACATCAACACCATAGCCCCTCCAATGACTTGTGAGTAGTTTACCACAGACCTACGGGTCCATAGTTATTAGATAGATGGCTTCTTCTCTCTTTTTGGATCTCAATACAATGTTCTCCCCCTCTCTTGTGGAGATCTATTTGATGTAAACTCTTTTTGCGGTGTGTTTGTCGAGATCCAATGAATTGTGGGTTTATGATCAAGTTTATCTATGAATAATATTTGAATCTTCTCCGAATTCTTTTATGTATGATTGAGTTATCTTTGCAAGTCTCTTCGAATTATTAGTTTGGTTTGGCCTACTAGATTGATCTTTCTTGCCATGGGAGAAGTGCTTAGCTTTGGGTTCAATCTTTATGTGTCCTTACCAAAGGATGTAAAGGGTTGCAAGGCACGTATTGTATTGTTGCCATCGAGGATAAAAAGATGGGGTTTATATCATATTGCTTGAGTTTATCCCTCTACATCATGTCATCTTGCTTAATGTGTTACTCTGTTCTTTATGAACTTAATACTCTAGATGCAGGCAGGAGTCGGTCGATGTGTGGAGTAATGGTAGTAGATGCAGGCAGGAGTCGGTCTACTTGTCACGAACGTGATGCCTATATACATGATCATGCCAAGATAATCTCATAATTATTCGCTGTTCTATCAATTGCTCAACAGTAATTTGTTCACCCACCGTAATACTTATGCTATCTTGAGAGAAGCCACTAGTGAAACCTATGGCCCCCGGGTCTATCTCTTATCATGTTTGCTTCCAATCTACCTTTATTAGCACCTTTACTTTTGCATCTATATTATAAAGTACCAAAAATATATTTATCTTATCATACTATCTCTATTAGATCTCACTTTCGCAAGTGGCCGTGAAGGGATTGACAACCCCTTTATTGCGTTGGTTGCGAGTTCTTTGTTTGTTTGTGTAGGTGCATGGGACTTTTGAGGAGCCTCCTACTGGATTGATACCTTGGTTCTCAAAAACTGAGGGAAATACTCGCTACTAGTGCTGCATCACGCTTTCCTCTTCAAGGAAAACCAACGCAAGCTCAAGACGTAGCAAGAAGGATTTCTGGCGCCGTTGCCGGGGAGGTCTTCGCTCAAGTCAAGACATACCAAGTACCCATCACAAACACATCTCCCTCGCATTTACATTATTTGTCGTTTGCCTCTCGTTTTCCTCTCCCCCACTTCACCCTTGCCGTTTTATTCGCCCTCTCTTTCCCAATCTCCTCCTCTCTTTTTTCTCTTGCCTTTTTCTCTTACTTGTGTGTTGGATTACTTGTTGCCATGGCGCAAGATAATACCAAATTGTGTGATTTATCAAATACCAATAATTATGATTTCCTTAGTACTCGATTGCTCCTCTTAATGATGTTGAGTCTTGTGAAATCAATCGCTTTCTTGAATCTTGTTATGAAAGATCAATTTGCGGCCTTCGTAGTGAAGATGCCGCTACTCATCTAAACAACTTTGTTGATTTGTGTGATATGCAAAAGAAGAAAGATACGGATAACAATATTGTTAAATTGAAGTTATTTCCGTTTTCACTTAGAGATCATGCTAAAGTTTGGTTTTCGTCTTTGCCTAAAAATAGTATTGATTCTTGGAACAAGTGCAAAGATGCTTTTATCTCTAAGTATTTTCCTCCCGCTAAGATTATCACTCTTAGGAACGATATTATGAATTTTAAACAACTTGATCATGAACATGTTGCCCAATCTTGGGAAAGAATGAAATTGATGATTCGCAATTGCCCTACTCATGGTTTGAATTTATGGATGATCATACAAAAATTTTATGCCGGTTTGAACTTTGCTTCTAGAAATCTCTTAGATTCGGCCACGGAGGCACGTTTATGGAAATCACGTTAGGAGATGCTACAAAACTTCTTGATAATATTATGGTTAATTATTCTCAATGGCACACCAAAAGATCTTCTAGTAAAAAAGTGCATGCTATAGAAGAAATCAATGTTTTGAGTGGAAAGATGGATGAACTTATGAAATTGTTTGGTACTAAAAATACTCCTCTTGATCCCAATGATATGCCTTTGTCTACTTTGATTGAGAATAATAATGAATGTATGGATGTGAATTTTGTTGGTAGGAATAGTTTTGGAAACAATGCTTATAGAGGAAACTTTAATGCTACACCGTTCCCTAGTAATTCCTCTAATAATTATGGAAATTCCTACAATAATTCTTATGGTAATTTTAATAAGATGCCCTCTGATTTTGAGAATAGTGTGAAAGAATTTATGATTTCTCAAAAGAATTTTAATGCTTTGCTTGAAGAAAAATTGCTCAAAATTGATGATTTGACTAGGAACGTTGATATACTTTCGCTTGATGTTGATTCTCTTAAACTTAGATCTTCTTCTCCTAAGCATGATATCAATGAGTCTCTCAAAGCCATGAGAATTTCCATTGATGAGTGCAAGGAAAGAACCGCTAGATTGCGTGCTAAGAAAGATTGCTTTGTAAAGGCGTGTTCTTCTAGTTTCCATGAAAATAATGATGAGGATCTTAAAGTTATTGATGCGTCTCCTATTAGATATATGTTTTGCAATATGAATCTTGATAATTATGGGACTGATGATGAGTCATCTTTACCTAGAAGGCGTCCCAAGAATTCGGAGTTTTTAGATCTTGATGCTAAATTTGGTAAAATTGGGAGTCGAGAGGTCACGACTTTAAATAGTATTGAACCCACTATCTCGGATTTCAAGGAATTTGATTATGATAATTGTTCTTTAGAAGGTTGTATTTCCTTGTTGCAATCCGTTGTTAATTCTCCTCATGCTTATAGTCAAAACAAAGCTTTTACCAAACATATTGTTGATGCCTTGATGCAATCTTATGATGAAAAACTTAATTTGGAAGTTTCTATACCTAGAAAACTTAATGATGAGTGGGAACCTACTATAAAGATTAGAATTAAAGATCATGAGTGTTTTGCTTTGTGTGATTTGGGTGCTAGTGTTTCCACGATTTCGAAAACTTTATGTGATATTCTAGGTTTCCATGATCTTGATGATTGCTCTTTAAATTTGCACCTTGCGGATTCCACCATTAAAAAGCCAATGGGAAGAATCAATGATGTTCTCATTATTGCAAATAGAAATTTGGTGCCCGTAGATTTTATCGTTCTTGATATAGATTGCAATCTTTCTTGCCCTATTATTCTTGGTAGACCTTTCCTTAGAACGATTGGCGCGATTATTGATATGAAGGAAGGGAATATTAGATTCCAATTTCCATTAAAGAAAGTCATGGAGCACTTTCCAAGAAAGAAAGTCAAATTACCTTATGAATCTATCATGCGGGCTACTTATGAATTTAGTGCCAAGGATGGCACTCGTTAGATCTATCTTCGCTTTTATGCCTAGCTAGGGGCGTTAAACGATAGCGCTAGTTGGGAGGCAACCCAATTTTCTTTGTGTTTTTTGTTTTTGTTTTTGTTTAGTAATAAATCTGGCATCCACCCTCTGTTTATATGTGTTTTTATCTTTTAGTTATTGTTTGTGCCAAGTAGAACCTATAGAATAACCTACGATGATAGTTGATTTGATTCTGCGAAAAACAGAAACTTTGCGCGCACGAATTTAGTTTTGTTAAATCACAGAAACGTGCTTTTGCGTTGATTATTTTTGCTGCTGATCAATAAACAAATTCTCCAGGACTTCCTATTTTTGTAGGATTTTTGGAGTTCCAGAAGTTTGCATCAGTTACAGATTGCTACAGAATTTTCTGTTTTTGACATATTCTATTTTTTGTGTGTTGTTTGCTTATTTCGATGCATCTATGGCTAGTAAATTAGTTTATAAACCATAGAGAAGTTGGATTACAGTAGGTTTAACACCAAAATAAATAAAGAATGAGTTCATTACAGTACCTTATGTGGTGGTTTTGTTTTCTTTCACTAACGGAGCTTATAAGATTTCCTGTTGAGTTTTGTGTTGTGAAGTTTTCAAGTTTTGGGTAAAGCTTTTATGGACTATGGAATAAGGAGTGTGTAACGCCCCGGACACACCCGCCGGTGGTCGTTACTCCTGGCGGGATCTAGACTGGCCCCACATATCAATACTAGTCTTTTCTGCGCACTTTGTCCCCGGACACACCCGCTGGTGGTCGTTACTCCTGGCGGGATCTAGACTGGCCCCACAGATCAATACTAGTCTTTTCTACGCACTTTGTCCTCACTCGTGCGCACCCGGGAGCAACTTCCTGGTCGGTCACCCATCCTGAAACTACTTCAAGCTGAGCACGCTTAACTTTGGAGTTCTTTCCGAATGGGCTCCCGGAAAAGAAGGAATTCCTTATTGATATGAGTGGTCTATCATCCCTAATAAGCCAGGCTATTACAGAGTGGCAAGAGTCTAAGCTTGGGGATGCCCATGGAACCCCAAGATATTCAAGGATAGCCAAAAGCCTAAGCTTGGGGATGCCCCGGGAAGGCATCCCCTCTTTCGCCTTCGTTCATTGGTAACTTTACTTGGAGCTATATTTTTATTCGCCACATGATATGTGTTTTGCTTGGAGCGTCGTGTATTATATTAGTCTTTGCTTTTTAGTTTGCCATAATCATCCTTGCTGTACACACCTTTTGGAAGAAGCCTATTTGATTAGAATTTGCTAGACTACTCTATGTGCTTCACTTATATCTTTTGAGCTTGATAGTTTTTGCTCTAGTGCTTCACTTATATCTTTTAGAGCACAGCGGTGACTTATTTTTGAAGAAATTGCTAGTCTCTCATGCTTCACTTATATTATTTTTAGAGTCTTTTAAAACAGCATGGTATTTGCTATGGTTATAAAATTGGTCCTAGAATGGTAGGCATCCAAGTTGGGTATAATAAAAACTATCATAGGAAGTGAATTGGATGCTATGATCAATTTGATACTTGATAGTTGTTTTGAGATAGGGAGGTAGTGATATTAAAGTCATGCTAGTTGGGTGATTATGAATTTAAAGAATGCTTGTGTTGAAGTTAGCAAGTCCCATAGCATGCACGTATGGTTAAAGTTGTGTAACAAATTTGAAACATGAAGTGTACCTAGCTTGTGCATCCTTATGAGTGGTGGTCGGGGACGAGCGATGGTCTTTTCCTGCCAATCTATCCCCCTAGGAGCATGCGCGTAGTACTTGATTTTTGATGAATTCTAAATTTTTGCAATAAGTATATGAGTTCTTTTGACTAATGTTGAGTCCATGGAGTATACACACTTTTACCTTTCCACCGTTGCTAGCCTCTTCGGTACCGTGCATTGCCCTTTCTCACCTTGAGAGTTGGTGCAAACTTCACCGGTGCATCCAAACCCCGTGATACGATACGCTCTATCACACATAAACCTCCTTATATCTTCCTCAAAACAGCCACCATACCTACCTATTATGGCATTTCCATAGCCATTCCAAGATATATTGCCATGCAACTTTCCACCGTTCCATTCATCATCATGACATACTTTACTTTTGTCATATTGCCATTGCATGATCATGTAGTTGACATCGTATTTGTGGCAAAGCCACCATGCATTAATTTTCATACATGTCACTCTTAATTCATTGCACCATCCCGGTACACCGCCGGAGGCATTCATATAGAGTCATATCTTGTTCTAGTTTCGAGTTGTAATTCATATGTTGTAATCAATAGAAGTGTGATGATCATCATTATTAGAGCATCGCCCAAAGAAAAGAAAAAAGAAAAAAAAAGAAGAAAGGCCAAAAAGAAAAAAAGGCCCAAAAAAAGAAAAGAAAAGAAAAGAAAAGAAAGAAAATAAATAAAAAGGGCAATGTTACTATCTCTTTTTCCACACTTGTGCTTCAAAGTAGCACCTTATTCTTCATGTAGTGAGTCTCATATATTGTGCTTCAAAGTAGCACCATGTTTTTCATATAGTGAGTCTCATAAGTTGTTTTTTCATACTAGTGGGAATTTTTCATTATAGAACTTGGCTTGGATATTCCTACGATGGGCTTCCTCAAATGCCCTAGGTCTTCGTGAGCAAGCAAGTTGGATGCACACCCACTAGTTTTCTTTTGTTGAACATTCATTTATAGCTCTAGTGCATCCGTTGCATGGCAATCCCTACTCCTCATGTTGAAATCAATTGATGGGCATCTCCATAGCCCGTTGATTATCCTCGTCAATGTGAGACTTCCTCATTTTTTGTCTTCTCCACACAATCCCCATCATCATATTCTATTCCACCCATAGTGTTATATCCACGGCTCACGCTCATGTATTGCGTGAAGGTTGAAAAGGTTTGAGATTATTTAAGTATGAAACAATTGCTTGGCTTGTCATGGGGGGTATAGAAGTTGGGAACATCTTTGTGTGACGAAAATGAAGCATAGCCTAACTATATGATTTTGTAGGGATGAACTTTCTTTTGCCATGTTATTTTGAGAAGACATGATTACTTTGATTAGTATGCTTGAAGTGTTAATATTTCTTTTATCAATATGAACTTTTATTTTGAATCATTTGGATCTGAACATTCATGCCACTATAAAGAAAATTATATTAAGAATTATGCTAGGTAGCATTCCACATCAAAAATTCTCTTTTTATCATTTACCTACTCGAGGACGAGCAGGAATTAAGCTTGGGGATGCTTGATACGTCTCCAACGTATCTATAATTTTTGATTGTTCCATGCTATTATATTACCCCTTTTGGATGTTTATGGGCTTTATTTTACACATTATATCATTTTTGGGACTAACCTACTAACCGGAGGCCCAGCCCGTATTGCTGTTTTTTTTCCTATTTTAGTATTTCGAAGAAAAGCCATATCAAACGGAGTCCAAACGGAATGAAACCCTCGGGAGCATGATTTTTGGAACGAACGTGATCCAGAGGACTTGGAGTGCAAGTCAAGAAGCAGTCGAGGCCTCCACGAGATAGGAGGCCCCCCCTATAGGGTGCGCCCCCTGTTTCGTGGGCCCCTCGGGCGTCGACTGATGTACTTCTTCGTCCTATATAATCCTACATACCCCCAAAACATCCAAGGAGCCAACGAAACACAATTTCCACCGCCGTAACCTTCTGTATCCGCGAGATCTCATCTTGAGCCTTCACCAGACACTTTCGGGGGGGGAATCGACCATGGAGGGCTTCTACATCAACACCATAGCCCCTCTGATGAGTTGTGAGTAGTTTACCACAGACCTACAGGTCCATAGTTATTAGCTAGATGGCTTCTTCTCTATTTTTGGATCTCGATACAATGTTCTCCCCTCTCTTGTGGAGATCTATTCGATGTAAACTCTTTTTGCGGTGTGTTTGTGGAGATCCGATGAATTGTGGGTTTATGATCAAGTTTATCTATGAATAATATTTGAATCTTCTCTGAATTCTTTTATGTATGATTGAGTTATCTTTGCAAGTCTCTTTGAATTATCAGTTTGGTTTGGCCTACTAGATTGATCTTTCTTGCCATGGGAGAAGTGCTTAGCTTCGGGTTTAATCTTGCGGTGTCCTTACCCAGTGACAGAAATGGTTGCAAGGCACGTATTGTATTGTTGCCATCGAGGATAACAAGATGGGGTTTATATCATATTGCTTGGGTTTATCCCTCTACATCATGTCATCTTGCTTAATGCGTTACTCTATTCTTATGAACTTAATACTCTAGATGCAGGCAGAGTCGGTCGATGTGTGGAGTAATAGTAGTAGATGCAGCAGTGAGTCGGTCTACTTGTTGCGGACGTGATGCCTATATACATGATCATGCCTAGATAATCTCATAATTATTCGCTGTTCTATCAATTGCTCGACAAGAATTTGTTCACCCACCGTAATACTTATGCTATCTTGAGAGAAGCCACTAGTGAAACCTATGGCCCCGGGTCTATCTCTTATCATATTTGCTTCCAATCTACTTTTATTTGCATCTTTACTTTTTGCATCTATATTATAAAATACCAAAAATATATTTATCTTATCATACTATCTCTATTAGATCTCACTTTCGCAAGTGGCCATGAAGGGATTGACAACCCCTTTATTGCGTTGGTTGCGAGTTCTTTGTTTGTTTGTGTAGGTGCGTGGGACTTTTGAGGAGCCTCCTACTGGATTGATACCTTGGTTATCAAAAACTGAGGGAAATACTGGCGCTACTATTGCTGCATCACCCTTTCCTCTTCAAGGAAAACCAACGCAAGCTCAAGACGTAGCACCTCCACACAAAATCTAACCATTACACACAATTTACCAAACTCGGTGGGACCGAATCATAAAACTCGGACATACCGGTTTAGTTCATAATGTGACCATTAGGCATTTCGGTGGGACCGATATGATCAACTCGATGGGACCGATGTGCAAGGGTTAGGGTAAAACCTCATCTCGGTTTGACCAATTACACAAACCCGGTGGGACCGATTTTGGTAACAAGCAAAACAGAGAGTTGGTCAAGCAAACTCAGTGGGACCGATTGCATAATTTCGGTGAGACCGAAATTATTGCAATGGACAACAGAGAGATTGAAAGCCCATCTTGGTGAGACCGAGATCCCATCGGTGAGACCGAATTGATTAGGGTTTCTGGCAGTGGCTATGTCAAATGAACTCGGTGGCGCCGGATAGATTAAATCGGGGGCCGAGTTTGACTTTTGGTTTGGGACATATGTGGATATGAGAAAGTGGTTGAGGGCTTTGGAGCATATCACTAAGCACTTTGAGCAAGCAAGCCATTAAGCAACACCTCATCCCCTCTTAATAGTATTGGCTTTCCTATGGACTCAATGTGATCTTGGATCACTAAAAGTAAAATGTAGAGTCTTGAGCTTTGAGCTTGAGCCAATCCTTAGTCCTTAGTATCTTGAAGGGGTTCCACATCCTCTTGTCCATGCCACTCCACTGTTGAACTTATCTGAAATATACTAGATGAAAGTATTAGTCCAACAAGAGATATGTTGACATTAATTACCAAAATCACCCAGGGAGCACTTGTGCTTTCAATCTCCCCCTTTTTGGTAATTGATGACAACATACATCAAAGCTTTAGAGAAAGATATAGAGAAAGGCAGGTAAAGCTTTGGAAGGACATGTAACATGCATAAGCTCCCCCTACATGTATGCAATCATGTAAATATGGAAGATAAGATCATGTGAGTGCATAATCATGACAGAGCAAGCAATGTGTTACATGTATCTTGGCTATATGCATCAGAGCAAATGGTGTGAATATAGGAAATGTACCTTCATGCTCATGAGTCCTTCTTGCAAACAATATGTAAATCAGCAAGAGATCTTCATGCACATGAGAGTGATGCATATACTTACCTTGTGGTCTTGAGCTAGCTAGCTAGCTATGTAAGAGATGAACCTTAGTAAACAAGGTTAGACAACACAGAAACATCTACGAAACAGAGCAAGAGCAGCAAACCACAAGAGTACCAAGATTGGGATGACCTGTATAGAGTACTAGGTACTCTATTTGAGTGTAGACATGTCCCCAAAGGTAAAGATATGCAATGAATTCGAAGATTTCCTTCCCTTAGATGTCTTGCTCCCCCTGAATCTTATGTGGGATATTGGGAGAAGATAGTGAATAGAAAATCAGAGCAAAGCAAACACACAAACAACATGGACATGTCTTTCCCCTCTAAAGACATGTAACTTCTCTCCTCTTTGAATACCAAGCAACTGGGGTCTCTCTTTGATGTGATTATTTATCTCTCTTTCCCCCTTTTGATATGTTTAAGCTTTGATGTGAGCTCTCTCTCCCCCTTTGACATCAATTTCCAAGAAGGGTCTTCTGGAGTGTGAGTCAAAATAGGTTTGGTCCTTGAGTCACATAACAAAGTAGCAGGAAAAAATAAGGTGCTGGTAGAGGATAAGAATCATTGAGTGGAGCTGAAACAAAATGTGCAGGATGCAAATGACAAATAGTTTTCTCAGCGTTGAAACCGGTTACACCGAGTTGTTTCCTTCGGTGGCACCGAGATAATTCGGTTTGACCGAAAGTGACAAACCGGTGTGTCCGAGTTCAGTACAGAGAAAAGGCACTTGTCACCTCAGCTCACTAAGCAAATAAGATCTCACAAGGATTTGCAAGGAATTAACTAAAGGATTTGCAATGAATTGGATGCAGGGAAATGCAGAACAGAAATAAAAGAAAAGATCCAGATGAAGTTTTTTTTGAAAAGGGAAACAAATATGCATGAGACAAATGCAAGAACAAGGAGAAACACTAGAGAACTTCATCTAGAATAGGTCGGCGACAAAGTCACCTATGTTAGAGTATATTGACTTAGGAGTCAAGTGAAGACACTTGATCATAGGTCATACTCATCGTTTAAGCTCATAATGGGGTTGCCATTTTTCGCTTAAGCATTTTGATGTATTCACATCTTGTTGAGCTGCTTTGACCCATGTCTTGGGGTAAAGCTTCTCTAAGATGGAATAACATACCTTGGGTGGTGGTGTTGATCTTGATCATGTAGCTGAACTTGTGTGGGATGCTCTATGTTGATGTAGTTCATTTGGAGCACACTTGTAATTGGAGTTCATCTACCTACATGAATTAGTTTTGCAAGGAGTAGCACTTGTGTATCCAAAGTGACAATCATGAAATTTGATATAGGAATTTGTCAAAGGATATGTTTGAAGGGTTTCATGCTTCCTTGTCTTCAACCACTGTAATGTAGAGACTTGGTGATGTAGAGATTGCTCAAGATGTGAGTGAGTTGCAATCTCATAGATTTAGATTCATCCAAGTACCTACAAGGGTTAGATGACATGCAAGGATGCAAATATATCCAAGACATGTGATTATCATCATAAGAGAAATATCAAGGATTACTCATAGGCTCATGTCTTGCATGTATCCAAATGGAGTTCCTACTCCAAGTTTGAAGCATCAACGATGTTCAATTCCTGCAAAACACTTTCTCATCAAGTGGTTTAGTGAATATATCCGCCAATTGCTTGTCGATACGAACATGCTTAAGGTTGATATCACCCTTAGCAACATGATCTCGAATGAAATGATGACAAACTTCAATATGCTTAGTTCAAGAATGTTGCATGGGATTGTGAGCAATCTTAATAGCACTTTCGTTGTCACAAAGCTATGGAACATGTTTCACATATATCCCATAATCTTTAAGAGTTTGGGTCATCCAAAGTAATTGAGCACAACATGAACCGGCAGCAATGTATTCCGCTTCGGCGGTGGATAAGGATACCGAGTTTTGTTTCTTGGAGGATGATACGTCTCCAATGTATCTATAATTTTTTTATTGTTCCATGCTATTATATTACCCGTTTTGGATGTTTATGGGCTTTACTTTACACTTTTATATCATTTTTGGGACTAACCTACCAACCGGAGGCCCAGCCCGTATTCCTGATCTTTTTTACCTATTTCAGTGTTTCGAAGAAAAGGAATACCAAACGGAGTCCAAATGGAATGAAACCTTCAGGAGCGTGATTTTTGGAACAAATGTGATCCAGAGGACTTGGAGTGCAAGTCAAGAAGTAATCGAGGAGGCCACGAGGGTGGAGGGCGCGCCCCCTACTGGGCACGCCCCCTATCTCGTGGGCCCCTCGGGAATCCACCGACCTACTTCTTCCTCCTATATATACCCACGTACCCCGAGAACATCAAAGGCGACCACGAAAAACTATTTCCACCATCGTAACCTTCTGTATCCGCGAGATCCCATCTTGGAGCCATCGTAGGCGCTTCGCCGGAGGGGGAATCAACCATGGAGGGCTTCTACATCAACATCATTGAGAATTATGCTAGGTAGCATTCCACATCAAAAATTCTGTTTTTATCATTTACCTACTCGAGGACGAGAAGGAATTAAGCTTGGGGATGCTTGATACGTCTCCAACGTATCTATAATTTTTTATTGTTCCATGCTATTATATTACCCATTTCGGATGTTTATGGTCTTTACTTTACACTTTTATATCATTTTTGGGACTAACCTACTAACCGGAGGCCCAGCCCGTATTGCTGTTTTTTTGCCTATTTCAGTGTTTTGAAAAAAACGAATACCAAACGGAGTCCAAACGGAATGAAACCTTCGGGAGTGTGGTTTTTGGAACAAACGTGATCCAGAGGACTTGGAGTGCAGGTCAAGAAGCAATCGAGGAGGCCACGAGGGTGGAGGGCCCCCCCCCCTACTAGGTGCGCCCCCTATCTCGTGGGCCCCTCGCACGTCCACCGACCTACTTCTTCCTCCTATATATACCCACGTACCCCGAGAACATAAGAGGCGACCACGAAAAACTATTTCCACCACCGCAACCTTCTGTATCCGCGAGATCCCATCTTGGAGCCTTCGCCGGTGCTCCGCCGGAGGGGGAATCAGCCATGGAGGGCTTCTACATCAACACCATAGCCTCTCCGATGAGTTGTGAGTAGTTTACCACAGACCTTCGGGTCAATAGTTATTAGCTAGATGGCTTCTTCTCTCTCTTTGGATCTCAATACCATGTTCTCCTTGATCTTCTTGGAGATCTATTCGATGTAACTCTTTTTGCGGTGTGCTTGTCGAGATACGATGAATTGTAGGTTTATGATCAAGTTTATCTATGAGAAATATTTGAATCTCCTCTGAATTCTTTTATGTGTGATTAAGTTATCTTTGCAAGTCTCTTCGAATTATCAGTTTGGTTTGGCCTACTAGATTGATCTTTCTTGCAATGGGAGAAGTGCTTAGCTTTGGGTTCAATCTTGCGGTGTCCTTTCCCAGTGACACAGTGGGGCAGCAAGGCACGTATTGTATTGTTGCCATCGAGGATAAAAAGATGGGGTTTATATCATATTGCATGAGTTTATCCCTCCACATCATGTCATCTTTCTTAATGCGTTACTCTGTTCTTTATGAACTTAATACTCTAGATGCATGCTGGATAGCGGTCGATGTGTGGAGTAATAGTAGTAGATGCAGGCAGGAGTCGGTCTACTTTTCACGGACGTGATGCCTATATACATGATCATGCCTAGATAATCTCATAATTATTCGCTTTTGTATCAATTGCTTGACAGTAATTTGTTCACCCACCGTAATACTTATGCTATCTTGAGAGAAGCCACTAGTGAAACCTATGGCCCGTGGGTCTATCTTTTATCATACAAGCGTTCAATCTACTTTTATTTGCATCTTTACTTTTCCAATCTATATTATAAAATCCCAAAATATATTTATCTTATCATATTATCTCTATCAGATCTCACTTCGCAAGTGGCCGTGAAGGGATTGACAACCCCTTTATTGCGTTGGTTGCGAGTTCTTGTTTGTTTGTGTAGGTGCGTGGGACTTTTGAGGAGCCTCCTACTGGATTGATATCTTGGTTCTCAAAAACTGTGGGAAATACTTACGCTACTATTGCTGCATCACCCTTTCCTCTTCAAGGAAAACCAATGCAAGTTCAAGACGTAGCAAGAAGGATTTCTGGCGCTGTTGCCGGGGAGGTCTTCTCTCAAGTCAAGACATACCAAGTACCCATCACAAACTCATCTCCCTCGCATTTACATTATTTGCCATTTGCCTCTCATTTTCCTCTCCCCCACTTCACCTTTGTCGTTTTATTCGCCCTCTCTTTCCCAATCTCCTCTCTCTTTTGCTTGTCTTTTGTATGTTCGTCGTTATGGCTAGCTCAGTATTTATCCCTTCGTCTCCCGACTTTGAAGTTCTTCACTTCAATCAAAGACAAGGAGAAAATTTAAGAGATGCTTGGTTTAGGATGTTAGAATCTTATCGTAGTTGCACTATAGAAGGAGATTTCAAGATTTTGCTTCGCAATTTTTATGTTAGGTTAACCTTACCCCATAGACAACTCCTTGATTTTGCCGCAAAAGGGGGTTTTATTGAAGTTGATCCTAGTTCTGCTTATGAAATTATAGAGGGGATAGTAGGAGTACTACCCCTACAAAAAGTATCACCCGTTTCTCATGAAGGAACCCAAATTCTAGAGAAATTATGTGAATTGCAAAAATTTGTTGAACCACTTAAGAATATTGGTGGGAATATAAACCGCATGAGTAATTTGATTACACTTTGCAATAAGCGGTTGGATGCCTTAGATCAAAAGATCTCCGAGCATGAAGGGAAACGCAAGGAGCCTCCCGGACTTGAGCATAACTCCATTAAAAAGATAAATGCCAAAGATGGCACTACTTAGATCTATCCTCACTTTTATGCCTAGATAGGGGCGTTAAACGATAGCGCTAGTTGGGAGGCAACCCAATTTTATTTGTGTTTTTTGTTTTTGTTTCTGTTTAGTAATAAATTTTGCATCTACCTTCTGTTTAGATGTGTTTTCATGTTTTATTTAGTGTTTGTGCCAAGTAGAACCTATAGGATAACCTATGGCGATAGTTAATTTGATTCTGCCGAAAAATGGAAACTTTGCCCGCATGAAAATAATTTTAGTAATTCACAAAAACGTGATTTTGCGTTGATTCTTTTTGCTGTAAATAAATAGACAAATTTCCCAGGACTTCCTATTTTGGTAGGATTTTTAGAGTTCCTTAAGTATTCGATAGTTACAGATTGCTACAGACTGTTCTGTTTTTGAAAGATTCTGCCTTTTGTGTGTTGATTGATTATTTTGATGCATCTATGGCTAGTATTAAGTGGTATAAACCATAGAGAACTTGGAATACAGTAGGTTTAACACCAATATAAATAAATAATGAGTTCATTACAGTACCTTATGTGGTGGTTTTTCTTTCTTTCACTAACGGAGCTTATGGGATTTCCTGTTGAGTTTTGTGTTGTGAAGTTTTCAAGTTTTGGGTAAAGATTTGATGGACTATGGAATAAGGAGTGGCAAGAGCCTAAGCTTGGGGATGCCCAAGGCACCCCAAGATATTCAAGAATAGCCAAAAGCCTAAGCTTGGGGATTCCCCGGAAGGCATCCCCTCTTTCGTCTTCGTTTATCGGTAACTTTACTTGGAGCTATATTTTTATTCGCCACATGATATGTGTTTTGCTTGGAGCGTCTTGTATGATATTAGTCTTTGCTTTTTAGTTTTCCACAATCATCCTTGATATGCACACCTTTTTGGGAGAAGCCCACTTGATTAGAATTTATTAGAATACTCTAGTACTTCACTTATATCTTTTAGAGCACGGCGGTGGCTTAATTTTGAAGAAATTGTTGATCTCTCATGCTTCACTTATATTATTTTGAGAGTGTTTTAGAACAACATGGTATTTGCTATGGTTATAAATTTGCTCCTAGAATGATGTGCATCCAAGTTAGGTATAATAAAAACTATCATAGAAAGTGCATTAAACACTAGGATCAATTTGATGCTTGATAATTGTTTTGAGATATAGAGTTGGTATTGTTAGAGTCATGCTAGTGGGTAATTATGAAATTGAGAAATACTTGTGTTGAAGTTGGCAAGTCCAGTAGCATGCACGTATGGTAAAAGTTGTGTGACAAATTTGTTGCATGAGGTGCTCTTTTAATTGTCTTCCTTATGAGTGGAGGTCGGGATCGCGTGATGGTTAACTCCTAACAACCCTTCCCCTAGGAGCATGCATAGTAGTACTTTGCTTCGGGGGCAAGTAGACTTTTGCAATAAGTATATGAGTTCTTTATGACTAATGTGAGTCCATGGATATACGCACACTCACCCTTCCACTTTGCTAGCCTCTATTATACCGCGCAACTTTCGCCGGTATCATGCACCCATTATTTACCTTCCTCAAAACAGCCACCATACCTACCTATTATGGCATTTCCATATCCATTCCGAGATATATTGCCATGCAACTTTCCATCGTTCTGTTATTATGACACGCTCCATCATTGTCATATTGCTCTTTGCATGATCATGTAGTTGACACTGTATTTGTGGCAAGGCCACCTTCATAATTTTCATACATGTCACTCTTGATTCATTGCATATCCCGGTACACTGCCGGAGGCATTCATATAGAGTCATATTTTGTTCTAGGTATTGAGTTGTAATTCTCGAGTTGTAAATTAATAAAAGTGTGATGATCTTCATTATTAGAGGATTGTCCCAAGTGAGGAAAGGATGATGAAGACTATGATTCCCCCACAAGTCGGGATGAGAGTTCGGACTTCTAAAAAAAAGAGGCCAAAGAGCCCACCGAATAAAAAGAAGAAGGGGAAAGGACAAATAAAAAAAGGAGAAAGGTCAAATAAAAAAGAGAAAAAAATGAGAGAAAAAGAGAGAAAGGACAATGCTACTATCTCTTTTCCACACTTGTGCTTCAAAATAGCACCATGATCTTCATGATAGAGAGTCTCCTATGTTGTCACTTTCATATACTAGTGGGAATTTTTCATTATAGAACTTGGCTTGTATATTCCAATGACGAGCTTCCTCAAAATGCCCTAGGTCTTCGTGAGCAAGCGAGTTGGATGCACACCCACTTAGTTTCTTTTGTTGAGCTTTCATACATTTATAGCTATAGTGCATCCGTTGCATGGCAATCCCTACTCACTCACATTGATATCTATTAATGGGCATCTCCATAGCCCGTTGATACGCCTAGTTGATGTGAGACTATCTTCTCCCTTTTTGTCCTCACAACCACCACCATATACCACATATAGTGCCATGTCCATGGCTTACGCTCATGTATTGCGTAAGAGTTGAAAAAGCTGAAGTGCGTTAAAAAGTATGAACCAATTGCTTGGCTGAAACCGGGGTTGTGTATGATGGGAGTATTTTGTGTAATGAAAATGAAGCATGGCCTAACTATATGATTTTGTAGGGATAAGCTTTCTTTGGCTATGCTATTTTGATAGGACATGATTATTTGTTAGTATGCTTCGAGTATTACTATTTTTTATGTTTTATAAGCTTTTATCTTGAATCATTTGGATCTGAACAATCATGCCACAATAAAGAAAATTTCATTGAGAATTATGCTAGGTAGCATTCCACATCAAAAATTCTGTTTTTATCATTTACCTACTCGAGGACGAGCAGGAATTAAGCTTGGGGATGCTTGATACGTCTCCAACGTATCTCTAATTTTTTATTGTTCCATGCTATTATATTACCCGTTTTGGATGTTTATGGTCTTTACTTTACACTTTTATATCATTTTTGGGACTAACCTACTAACCGGAGGCCCAGCCCGTATTGCTGTTTTTTGCCTATTTCAGTGTTTTGAAAAAAAAAGGAATACCAAACGGAGTCCAAACGGAATGAAACCTTCGGGAGCGTGGTTTTTGGAACAAACGTGATCCAGAGGACTTGGAGTGCAGGTCAAGAAGCAATCGAGGAGGCCACGAGGGTGGAGGGCGCCCCCCCCCCCTACTAGGTGCGCCCCTCTATCTCGTGGGCCCCTCGCACGTCCACCGACCTACTTCTTCCTCCTATATATACCCACGTACCCCGAGAACATAAGAGGCGACCACGAAAAACTATTTCCACCACCGTAACCTTCTGTATCCGCGAGATCCCATCTTGGAGCCTTCGCCGGTGCTCCGCCGGAGGGGGAATCAACCATGGAGGGCTTCTACATCAACACCATAGCCTCTCCGATGAGTTGTGAGTAGTTTACCACAGACCTTCGGGTCCATAGTTATTAGCTAGATGGCTTCTTCTCTCTCTTTGTATCTCAATACCATGTTCTCCTTGATCTTCTTGGAGATCTATTCGATGTGACTCTTTTTGCGGTGTGTTTGTTGAGATCCGATGAATTGTGGGTTTATGATCAAGTTTATCTATGAGAAATATTTGAATCTCCTCTGAATTCTTTTATGTGTGATTAAGTTATCTTTGCAAGTCTCTTCGAATTATCAGTTTGGTTTGGCCTACTAGATTGATCTTTCTTGCAATGGGAGAAGTGCTTAGCTTTGGGTTCAATCTTGCGGTGTCCTTTCCCAGTGATAGCAGGGGCAGCAAGGCACGTATTGTATTGTTGCCATCGAGGATAAAAAGATGGGGTTTATATCATATTGCATGAGTTTATCCCTCTACATCATGTCATCTTTCTTAATGTGTTACTCTGTTCTTTATGAACTTAATACTCTAGATGCATGCTGGATAGCGGTCGATGTGTGGAGTAATAGTAGTAGATGCAGGCAGGAGTTGGTCTACTTGTCACGGACGTGATGCCTATATACATGATCATGCCTAGATAATCTCATAATTATTCGCTTTTCTATCAATTGCTCGACAGTAATTTGTTCACTCACCATAATACTTATGCTATCTTGAGAGAAGCCACTAGTGAAACCTATGGCCCCGGGGTCTATCTTTTATCATACAAGCTTTCAATCTACTTTTATTTGCATCTTTACTTTTCCAATATATATATTATAAAATACCAAAAATATATTTATCTTATCATATTATCTCTATCAGATCTCACTTACGCAAGTGGCCGTGAAGGGATTGACAACCCCTTTATTGCGGTTGGTTGCGAGTTCTTGTTTGTTTGTGTAAGTGCGTGGGACTTTTGAGGAGCCTCCTACTGGATTGATACCTTGGTTCTCAAAAACTGAGGGAAATACTTACGCTACTATTGCTGCATCACCCTTTCCTCTTCAAGGAAAACCAACGCAAGCTCAAGATGTAGCAAAGGACCAAAACACGAGAGATCTACCAAGAAATTGACAAGTACCCGAAGTGGACTTTCTATCAACCTTGTCACCGGCATAGTCCGAGTCGGAGTAGCCAACAAGAACAAAAGAAGACCTCTTAGGATACCAAATGCCAAAATTTGGTGTATGTATTTAGTATCTCAGTATCCTTTTCACAGCCTTAAGATGACATTCTTTGGGGGTTGCTTGATACCGTGCACACATGCACGCACTTAGCATAATATTGGGACGAGAGGCACATAGATATAACAATGAACCAATCATAGAGCGGTAAAATTTTTGATCAACGGGTTCACCATCTTGTCAAGTCAAGATGTCCACTAGTAGGCATGGGTGTACTCATACCTTTGCATTCTTGCATATTGAACTTCTTGAATAAGTCCTTGGTGTACTTTGTTTGAGATACAAAGGTACCTTCCTTAGTTTGCTTGATTTGCAAACCAAGAAATAACTTGAGTTCACTCATCATAGACATCTCAAACTTCTCCGACATAAGCTTTCCAAACTTCTCACTAAAATGAGGGTTAGTTGAACCAAAATATAATATCATCAACATAAATTTGGCATACAAATAATTCTCCATTAACCCATTTAGTGAAAAGAGTAGAATCAATTTTTCCAATCTCAAATCCATTTTCAATAAGGAACTTGGTCAAACATTTATACCACGCTCTAGGAGCTTGTTTAAGACCATAAAGAGCTTTGTGAAGTTTGTAAACATGATTAGGTTTCTTAGGATTAACAAAGCCGGGAGGTTGTTTAACATAAACTTCCTCCTCAATTTAACCATTTAGAAAAGCACTTTTAATGTCCATTTGGTACAAGGTGATATCATGGTGATTAGCATAGGCAAGCAATATGTGAATGGACTCAAGTCTAGCAACGGGGGCATATGTCTCACCATAGTCCATACCTTCGACTTGAGTGTAGCCTTGGGCGACGAGATGTGCTTTGTTGTGAACCACTTGTCCATCTTCATCTTGCTTGTTGCGAAACACCCATTTGGTACCGATGATGTTGTGGTTGTTGTCGGGCTTTTCGACCAATGTCCACACTTGGTTTCTCTCAAAGTTGAGAAGATCTTCATGCATGGCATTTATCCAATCCGGATCTTCCATTGCTTCTTCAACCTTCATGGGTTGAATGCTAGAGATGAATGAATAATGTTCACAAAAATTAGCCAAACGAGATTTAGAGTGAGTGATTCTCCTGGTTTGGATATCATTGTAGATTTGCTCGACGGGATGGTCTTTGGGGACTCTTGCTCGAACTCGTGAGAGCTTTTGTTTTGGTCAGGGTGGAACATCTTCTTCATCGTCTTGTTCTTCTTCTTGGCCTTCTTCATTGTTGACGTCGTCGTTCTCTTGTCGTGGTGGTGAAGGAGGTTGATGAGGTTCATCTTGGTGTACTTCCTCGTTTTCTTCATCTTGGTGTGTCCCACTTGTGGATGCTTGATAACCCACAAGTGTAGGGGATCGCAACAGCTTTCGAGGATAAAGTATTCACCCAAATTTATTGATTCGACACAAGGGGGGCCAAAGAATATTATTGAGTATTAGCAGTTGAGTTGTCAATTCAACCACACCTGGATAACTTAATGTCTACAGCAAAGTATTTAGTAGCAAACTAGTATGGTAATAAAGGTAACAGTGGCAAAAGTAAAGATAATAGTTTTTGGGTTTTGTAGTGATTGTAACAATAGCAACGGAAAAGTAAATAAGCGAAGTACAAGATGTGAAAAGCTCGTAGGCATTGGATCAGTGATGGATAATTATGTCGGATGCGATTCCTCATGTAATAGCTATAACATAGGGTGACACAGAACTAGCTCCAATTCATCAATGTAATGTAGGCATGTATTTCGTATATAGTCATACGTGCTTATGGAAAAGAACTTGCATGACATCTTTTGTCCTACCCTCCTGTGGCAGCGGGGTCCTAGTGTAAACTAAGGGATATTAAGGCCTCCTTTAATAGAGAACCGGAACAAAGCATTAACACATAGTGAATACATGAACTCCTCAAACTACGGTCATCACCGACAAGTATCCCGATTATTGTCACTTCGGAGTTGTCGGATCATAACACATAATAGGTGACTATAGACTTGCAAGATAGGATCAAGAACACACATATATTCATGAAAACATAATAGGTTCAGATCTGAAATCAGGCACTCGGGCCCTAGTGACAAGCATTAAGCATAGCAAAGTCATAGCAACATCAATCTCAGAACATAGTGGATACTAGGGATCAAACCCTAACAAAACTAACTTGATTACATGGTAAATCTCATCCAACCCATCATCGTCCAACAAGCCTACGATGGAATTACTCACGCACGGCGGTGAGCATCATGAAATTGGTGATGGAGGATGGTTGATGATGACGACAGCAACGAATCCCCCTCTCCGAAGCCCCGGACGGACTCCAGATCAGCCCTCCCGAGAGAGATTAGGGCTTGGCGGCGGTTCCGTGTCGTAAAACGCGATGAAACTTTCTCCTTGATTTTTTTTCTCCCCGAACGTGAATATATGGAGTTGGAGTTGAGGTCGGTGGAGGTCCAGGGGGGCCACGAGATAGGGGGCGCGCCCTCTGGGCGCCCCTATCTCGTGGACAGGCCCTGGGCCCCCTGGTGTATTTCTTTCGCCCAGAAATTCTTATTAATTCCAAAAAGTGCCTCCGTGGATTTTCAGGACATTCTGAGAACTTTTGTTTTCTACAAATAAAACAACATCATGGCAGTTCTGCTGAAAACAGCATCAGTCCGGGTTAGTTTCATTCAAATCATGCAAGTTAGAGTCCAAAACAAGGGCAAAAGTGTTTGGAAAAGTAGATACGTTGGAGACGTATCAACTCCCGCAAGCTTAAACCTTTGCTTGTCCTCAAGCAATTCAGTTGATAAACTGAAAGTGATGAAGAAAAACTTTTACAAACTCTGTTTGCTCTTGTTGTTGTAAACATGCAAATCCAGCATTCAGGTTTCAGCAAATATTATGAACTAACCATAGTCACAATAACACTTAGGTCTCACAACTACTCATATCAATGGCATAATCAGCTAGCGAGCCATAATAATAAAACTCGGATGACAACACTTTCTCAAAACAATCATAATATGATATAACAAAATGGTATCTCACTAGCCCTTTCTGAGACCACAAAACATAAATGCAGAGCACCTTTAAAGATCAAGACTGACTAAACATTGTAATTCATGGTAAAAGAGATCCAGTCAAGTCATACCCAAAATAAACCAATAATAATGAATGCAAATGACAGTGTGCTCTCCAGCGGGTGCTGTTAATAATAAGGGTGATGACTCAACATAAAAGTAAATAGATATGCCCTTCGCAGAGGGAAGCAGGGATTTGTAGAGGTGCCAGAGCTCGATTTTAAAATAGATATTGAATAACATTTTGAGCGGCATACTTTCGCTGTCAATGCAACAATTATGAGATGGCTGTATCTTCCATGCTACATGCATTATAGGCAGTTCCCAAACAAAATGGTAAAGGTTTATACTCCCCAACCACCAACAAGCATCAATCCATGGCTTGCTCGAAACAACGAGTGCCTCCAACTAACAATAGCCCTGGGGGAGTTTTGTTTAATTATTTTGATTTGCTTTGATCTTTTTGGATCATGGGACTAGGCATCCCGGTTACCGGTCCTTTCTCGTGAATGAGGAGCGGAGTCCACTCCTCTTGAGAATAACCCACCTAGCATGGAAGATATAGGCAGCCCTAGTTGAAACATGAGCTGCTCGAGCATACAAAACAGAATTTCATTTGAAGGTTTGGAGTTTGGCACATACAAATTTACTTGGAACGACAAGTAAATACCGCATATAGGTAGGTATGGTGGGCTCATATGGAACAACTTTGGGGTTTAAGGAGTTTGGATGCACAAGCAGTATTCCCGCTTAGTACAGGTGAAGGCTAGCAAAAGACTAGGAAGCGACCAACTGAGAGAGCGACAACAGTCATAAACATGCATTAAAATTAATTCACACTGAGTACAAGCATGAGTAGGATATAATCTACCATGAACATAAATATCGTGAAGGCTATGTTGATTTGTTTCAACTACATGCGTGAACATGTGCCAAGTCGAGTCACTCAATTCATTCAAAGGAGGATACCATCCCATCATACCACATCATAATCATTCTAATAGCATGTTGGCACGCAAGGTAACCATTATAACTCATAGCTAATCAAGCATGACACAAGCAACTATAACCTCTAAATGTCATTGCAAATATGTTTACTTCATAATAAGCTGAATCAGGAACGATGAACTCATCATATTTACAAAAACAAGAGAGGTCGAGTTCATACCAGCTTTTCTTATCCCAGTAAGTCCATCATATATCGTCATTGTTGCCTTTCACTTGCACAACCGAACAATGTGTATAATAATAATAGTGCATGTGCATTGGACTAAGCTGGAATCTGCAAGCATTCAACTCAAGAGAGAAGACAAAGTAATATGGGCTCTAAGTTAAATAATCAATCATGCATATGAGAGCCACTAAACATTTTCAATATGGTCTTCTACTCTCGACCCCCAAAGAAAAAGAAAAGAAAAGAAAACTATTTACACGGGAAATCTCCCAACAAGTAAGAAGAAGAACGGGAAATCTTTTTGGGTTTCCATTTTAAGTCTACTACAAGCATGGAAATTAAACTAACTATTTTTTTTTGTTTTTTCTTAAGGTTTATCAAATACACAAGAAGAAAACTAGAAAAAGAAATTTAAACTAGCATGGATAATACAATAAAAGAGTATGAGCACCGACAGCTAGAATAGTGTGTGAACATGAATGTAAAGTCGGTGAGAAATACGTACTCTCCCAAGCTTAGGCTTTTGGCCTAAGTTGGTCTAATGCCAAGGACAGCCTAGCGGATATCCATAGTTGTAACTGGTTTCGTACTGAGATGCAGCAGCAAATGCCTCCTGAGCTGCGGCATGTTGGCGAGCCGCTTCTGCTCTCCCCTCGTGTTCACCAGCTTCCTCCCTGGTAACAACATATCTTCCTTTTGACTGGTAATCAAAAAGGAGAGGAGCAGGAAGAGTAACATGGACGACGTTGTGTCTGTCATAGATTAGTCGATATTGGAGGAATTGTTCATTCCTCTTAAGAAAATGATGTTGGACCATAGCGTCGTAATCTAAATAAGCAGGAGGTAACATCATGTCCCCCTCTTGTGGGGCTATTCCAAGATAATTTGCCACACGGGTCGCATAAATTCCTCCAAATAAATCTCCCGCTCTACCATTATTATGCAACCTACGTGCAACTATTGCCCCCAAGTTATAATCTTTATAACCTAACACAACACTCTTGAGGACACAAAGATCGGGGACACACATATGACATGCTTCATATTTACCGTTAATGCATCTACCAATGAAGAGAGCAAAATAATGTATAGCAGGAAAATGAATGCTCCCTATGGTAGCTTGTGCAATATCCCTGGATTCTCCCATAGTAATACTAGCAAGGAAATCTCTAAATTCAGATTTGTGGGGATCATTAATATTACCCCACTGCGGAAGTTTGCAAGCGGTTGTAAAATCCTCTAGGTCCATGGTATAAGATGTATCATAGACATCAAATAGGACACTAGGAGAATTACGTGTACAGTTATGTTTAAACCTCCGCACAAAGGAATTAGTCAATTGATAGTACTGAGGACACTTATCTTGTAAGAAGTCCTCCAGATCAGCATTACGCACATACACGTCAAATTCCTCCTTAAAGCCTGCTTCGACCATAAAATCATCGGATGGCCACTCACAAGCTCAAATGCAATTGCGTCCCTCGGTAATTCAACATCTTGCTCACGTATAGCAATCACAGGTCCTTTCTTTACCGAGGAACCACCTTGGTACATTCTCCTAGACATAATTCTTTTTCTTAAAAATTTCTGAAATTTTAGTAACTTCAAAATAAAAGTGAATAAAACTAAACAAGATTGGTAGCAACTACTCCTACAAGTGCCTAGAGCCTATATCATGCATTAGAATTACTTGGGACCTCATAAATTTAACATGCAAGCTCAAGAACATGGTCACCTATGCAGCAAAAATTTGCAATGAATAAAGCACTAGAACAAAAACTAATTGGACCAATGGAGGAGTCACATATCAAGCAACAATCTCCCAAAGTAGTTTTGTGAATGGAGCTTTGAGCAAGGAGATCGAAAATCGCAGCAAAATGAGCTAGAACTCGTGCTTGAGCTGGATGGGGATTTTTGTGGGGAAGAAGATGGAGTGTGTGTGGTGCTGGCATAAGTGGAGGGGGGCCACCAGGGGCCCACGAGACAGGGGGCGCGCCCTCCACTCTCGTGGCCTGGTGCTTTCCCCTCCTGCAGTGATTTCAGTGCCTAAAATCCTCAAATATTCCATAAAAAATCATACTAAATTTGCAAGGCATTTGGAGCAGTTTTATTTTCGGGATATTTTTTATTGCACGGATAATTCAGAAAATAGACGGATAATACTATTTTTGCTTTATTTATTCTAAATAACAGAAAGTAAAGAGAGGGTACAGAAGGTTGTGCCTCCTAGTTTCATCCATCTCATGATCATCAAAATGAATCCACTAACAAGGTTGATCAAGTCTTGTTAACAAACTCATTCCGAATAACACGGAACCGGAGAAATTTCGAATAACACTAAGTTACCTCAATGGGGACATGAACATACCCAACAATAAGAATATCATTTTTTCTTGACAGTAGGGAGAGGAAATTCAAAACCTCCAATAATGATAGTTGGAACTTTTCCAATAGAATTGATGCTATGAACTTGAGATTGTTTCCTCGGAAAGTGTACTGTATGCTCATTACCATTAACATGAAAAGTGACATTGCCTTTGTTGCAATCAATAACAGCCCCTGCAGTATTAAAAAAGGGTCTACCAAGGATAATCGACATACTATCGTCCTCGGGAATATCAAGAATAACAAAGTCCGTTAAAATAGTGACATTTGCAACCACAACAGCACATCCTCACAAATACCGGCAATGTATAGCAGTTGATTTATCAGCCATTTGCAAAGATATTTCAGTAGGTGTCAACTTATTCAATTCAAGTCTACGATATAAAGAGAGAGGCATAACACTAACACCGGCTCCAAGATCACATAAAGCAGTTCTAACATAATTTCTTTTAATGGAGCATGGTATAGTTGGTACCCCCGGATCTCCAAGTTTCTTTGGTATTCCACCCTTAAAAGTGTAATTAGCAAGCATGGTGGAAATTTCAGCTTCCGGTATCTTTCTTTTGTTTGTAATGATATCCTTCATATTTTTAGCATAAGGATTTGCTTTGAGCATATCAGTTAAGAGCATATGCAAGAAGATAGGTCTAATCATTTCAGCAAAGCGCTCAAAATCCTCATCATCCTTTGTCTTGGATGGTTTAGGAGGAAAGGGCATGGGTTTCTGAACCCATGGTTCTCTTTCTCTACCATGTTTCCTAGCAACAGAATCTCTCTTATCATAACGTTGATTCTTTGATTGTGGGTTATCAAGATCAACAGCAGGTTCAATCTCTACTTCATTGTTTTTGCTAGGTTGAGCATCAACATGAACATTATTATTAACATTATCACTAGGTTCATGTTCATGACCTGATTGTGTTTCAGCATCAGAGATAGAAATATCATTGGGATTCTCAGGTGTGTCTACAACAGGTTCACTAGAAGCATGCAAAGTTCTATTGTTTTTCCTTTTCTTCCTTTTAGAAGAACTAGGTGCCTCTAAATTGTTTCTCTAAGAATCTTGCTCGATCCTCCTAGGGTGGCCTTCAGGATACAAAGGTTCCTGAGTCATTCTACCAGTTCTAGTAGCCACTCTAACAGCAAAGTCATTTTTATTGTTTAATTCATCAAGAAAATCATTTTGAGCTTTAAGTACTTGCTCAGCTTGAGTAGCAACCATAGAAGCATATTTGCTAATGAGTTTAAGTTCACCTTTAACTCTAGCCATATAATCGCTCATGCGTCCTATCTCGAAAGCATTATTCTTTAACTCTCTACCAACATAAGCATTAAAACTTTCTTGTCTAGCCATAAAGTCATCAAATTCATCTAAGCATGGGCTATGAAATTTAGTAGAAGGAATTTCAACTTTATCATATCTATAGAGAGAATTTACCTTTACTATTTGTGTCGGGTTATCAAGACAATGTGGTTCTTCAACAGGCGGTATATTAAGACCATGTATTTCTTCAATAGGTGGTAAATTCTTAACATCTTCAGCTTTTATACCTTTTTGTTTCATTGATTTCTTTGCCTCTTGCATATCTTCAGGACTGAGAAATAAAACACCTCTCTTCTTCGGAGTGGGTTTAGGAATAAGCTCAGGAGTTGGCTCAATTGGTTTGGGAATTACCTTAGGAATTGGCTCAGGAAGAGTCCAATTATTTTCATTAGTCAACATATTATTCAATAGTAATTCAGCTTCGTCGACTGTTCTTTCCCTGAAAACACAACCAACACAACTATCCAAGTAGTCCTTGGAAGCATCGGTTAGTCCATTATAAAAGATATCAAGTATTTCATTTTTCTTAAGAGGATGATCAGCAAAGCATTAATAATCGGAGAAGCCTCCCCCAAGCTTGTGGGAGACTCTCTTCTTTGATTTGCACAAAATTATATATTTCCCGCAAGGCAGCTTGTTTCTTATGAGCAGGGAAATATTTAGCAGAAAGTAGTAAATCATATCATGGGGACTACGCACACAACCAGGAGCAAGAGAATTAAACCAAGTCTTAGCATCACCCTTTAATGAGAACGGAAATATCTTAAGGATATAATAATAGCGAGACTTCTCATCATTAGTAAACAGGGTGGCTATATCATTTAACTTGGTAAGATGTGCCACAACAGTTTTAGATTCAAGGCCATAAAAAGGATCAGATTCAACTAAAGTAATAATCTCAGGATCAACAGAGAATTCATAATCCTTATCAGTAACACAGATAGGTGAAGTAGCAAAAGTAGGGTCAGGTTTCATTCTAGCATTAAGAGACTGATGCTTCTATTTAGCTAATAACTTTTTAAGATCATATCTATCTTTACAGGCATAGATAGCTCTAGCAGCTTCCTCTTCCATAACATAACTCTCAGGAACAACAGGCAATTCATAATCATTGAGAGAACTTTCATCATCACTATCATCAATAATAGCATCTTCAATAATTTCATTCTCTCTAGCCCTAGCAAGTTGTTCATCAAGAAATTCACCTAATGGCAAAGTAGTATCACGCACAGAAGTAGTTTCATCATAAGTATCATGCATAGCGTATGGCATCATCAATAACATGCGACATATCGAATTCATAGCGAGAGCAGGTTTAGGTGTCGCAAGCTTACTCAAAATAGAAGGAGAATCTAGTGCGAGCTAGATGGCGGTTCCTTACCTCCCTCGTAGTTGAGGGAAAATCTTGGTTCTTTCATCTTTCAAGTTCCTCATAGTGATCAACAGATATAAATCCCAAGTGACTCGGAGAATAGAGCTATGCTCCGGCAACGTGTGCCGAAATTAGTCGGATAACCAACAAGTGTAGGGGATCGCAGCGACTTTCGAGGGTAAAGTATTCAACCCAAATTTATTGATTCAACACAAGGGGAGCCAAAGAATATTATTGACTATTAGCAGTTGAGTTGTCAATTCAACCACACCTGGATAACTTAATGTCTACAGCAAAGTATTTAGTAGCAAACTAGTATGGTAATAAAGGTAACAGTGGCAAAAGTAAAGATAATAGTTTTTGGGTTTTGTAGTGATTGTAACAATAGCAACGGAAAAATAAATAAGCGAAGTACAAGATGTGAAAAGCTCGTAGGCATTGGATCAGTGATGGATAATTATGTCGGATGCGATTCCTCGTGTAATAGCTATAACATAGGGTGACACAGAACTAGCTCCAATTCATCAATGTAATGTAGGCATGTATTCCGTAAATAGTCATACGTGCTTATGGAAAAGAACTTGCATGAGATCTTTTGTCCTACCTCTCCATGAAGCGAAGTCCTATGAAACTGAGAGATATTAAGGCCTCCTTTTAATAGAGAACCGGAACAAAGCATTAGCACATAGTGAATACATGAACTCCTCAAACTACAGTCATCACTGAGAAGTATCCCGATTATTGTCACTTCGAGGTTGTCGGATCATAACACATAATAGGTGACTATAGACTTGCAAGATAGGATCAAGAACACACATATATTCATGAAAACATAATAGGTTCAGATCCGAAATCATGGCACTCGGGCCCTAGTGACAAGCATTAAGCATAGCAAAGTCATAGCAACATCAATCTCAGAACATAGTGGATACTAGGGATCAAACCCTAACAAAACTAACTTGATTACATGGTAAATCTCATCCAACCCATCACCGTCCGGCAAGCTGCGATGGAATTACTCACGCGGCGGTGAGCATCATGAAATTGGTGATGGAGGATGGTTGATGATGACGACAACGACGAATCCCCTCTCCGGAGCCCCGAACGGACTCCAGATCAGCCCTCCCGAGAGAGATTAGGGCTTGGCGGCGGCTCCTTATCGTAAAACGCGATGAAACTTTCTCTCTGATTTTTTTCTCCGCGAGATGGAGTATATGGAGTTGGAGTTGAGGTCGGCGGAGCCTAAGAGGGCCCATGAGACAGGGGGGCGTGCCCAGCGGGTGGGCGCGCCCCCACCCTCGTGGACAGGGTGTGGGCCCCCTGGTCTTGATTCTTTCGCCAGTATTTTTTATATTTTCCAAAAAGTGCCTTCGTGGATTTTCAGGACATTCCGAGAACTTTTGTTTTCTACACATAAAACAACATCATGGCAGTTCTGCTGAAAACAGCGTCAGTCCGGGTTAGTTTCATTCAAATCATGCAAGTTAGAGTCCAAAACAGGGGCAAAAGTGTTTGGAAAATTAGATACGTTGGAGACGTATCAATGCTTCCATATCAACTCTTGGTTCACCTTGTCGTGAGGTAGAAGCTTCCACTTGGACGGACGAGGTACTCTCCTTCACCTACGTTGGACAGATCTTGCTAATAGACAAGTCTTGGATTCTACCGAAGGGTTTTTATCTCATACATCAATTGGCAATTGCTCTACTTGCGAGCCGTTAGATTCATCAAACTTCATATCTACCGTCTCTTCAACCTTTCGGGTGAAATTGTTGTAGACACGGTAAGTGTGAGAGTTCGAGCCATAACAAAGTAGGAAGCCTTCATGAGATTTGGGAGCAAATTTAGAACGACGATGCTTACCAAGAATGTAGCACTTTGAGTCGAATACTCGAAAGTATCGAACTTGGGGTTTGTTACCGGTGAGGAGCTCATATGCCGTCTTGCCGAGTAGCTTGTGAAGATACAAGCGATTTGTTGCATGACAAGCTGTCTCAACCGCTTCCGCCCAAAAGTGTTTTGGCGTCTTGTATTCATCAAAAATCGTTCTTGCCATTTCGATGAGCGTCCGATTCTTCCTCTCAACAACTCCATTTTTTTGAGGTGTGTACATAGCCGAGAACTCATGTGAAATCCCTTCTTCGTCAAGAAAGGTGTCCACATTGGCATTCTAGAATTCCGTTCTGGAGTCGCTGTGAACCTTCTTGATCTTCACTTCAAATTGATTTTGGGCCTTCCTAGCGAAGTTCTTGAAGATCTTTTGGACCTGCGATTTATCATCAAGAAAGAACACCCACGTAAATCTTGAAAAATCATCAACTATAACTAGACCAAATGAGTTTCCACTGAGACTTTTGTAGGCGTTGGGACCAAAGAGATCCATGTGAAGTAGCTCGAGCGGTCTTCTCGTGGTCATGATGTTCTTCACGGGGTGGCTTCCTCCAACCTGTTTTCCTGCTTGGCAAGCGCTACAAAGTCTATCATTATCAAATATGACATCTTTAACACCAAGGATATGATCACCTTTAATAAGTTTGTCAAGGTTTCGCATGCTTACATGACCTAACCGTCTATGCCACAACCAGCCTTTAGAAGATTTAGCAATTAAGCAAGTTCTAGGTTGAGCCTTTTTAGTGAAATCAACAATGTATAGATAACCTCTACGTATGCCGGTAAGACCATTTTATGATTATCTCTACGAAACACTTGGCAATCTACTTTAGTAAATAGGACATTGAAACCAAAGTCAGCTAGTCTAGATACAGAAAGCAGATTATAGCCAAGAGATTCAACGAGCATGACATTTTGTATGGAGCTATCATGTGAGATGGCCACCTTACCAAGGCCAACTACCTTACCCTTTGAGTTATCACCAAAAGTGACATACTTTCAAGGGCCATCGTTTTCAGCAAGCTCACGAAACATATCTTTATCTCCGGTCATGTGATCGGTACATCCACTATCAAGGACCCATTCCTTTCCTCCAGCCATATAGTCCCGAAGATTTGCCATAAGACCAAAGTGTCTCATTGCATCATCAAGATCATAGTCACTATCATCATCCTCATCATAGTATCCATGTTCAACATCGTCATGTGATGGATCAATTCCTAGAGAGGGTGATTCATTAGATAAATGATCATGACAATGATCATCTTTATGAAATCTAACGGCTTCGGAGATAATATTGCTAATGATTCCAACATCTCCTTTGGCATGCATAAGGTCACGAAGCTCAAATAGACAAACATCAAACTTAGGATCACTAGTACTCATTTTGTTCAAGACAATTGACATATGAAGAATCTCATCTAGATTTTGCAAGGAATAGCTTGGAAATATTTCCTCAAGATATCTCCATATAGTATAAGCACAATTAAGAGTAGGCAAGTGACCAATCAAATTCCTAGGCAATCCTCTAATGATAAGATTGATAGTTCTAAGATTGCGAATCATGTCAAGATCCTCATCGGGAGTGGGATGCAAGGGATCAATAATGGGCGCACAAGGGTTGGTAATGTACTTTCTCAAATGATATTCATTGAAAATCACAAGCATCTCATTTTCCACTCATGAAAGTACTCTCCATCAAGTATATGCACTCTATGTCCAAGACTCCCCAACGTAGACTCATCCATCTTCCTCCAATGGTGATTAAACCAAAGCAATGGAGACCAAAGCTCTGATACCAATTAAAAGGATCGAGAAGAGGTGTATAGAGGGGGGTGAATAGACCCTCAACACACAAAGTTGGCATTTTTTAAGTTTTTCAAGTTGAGGTGGTAGATTAACCCAATTTCAAGCATACACAATACAATACAAGCAAGCATGCAAAAAGTATATGAGCAGCAGAAAGGAAAGCATGCAACTTGCAAAAAGTAAAGGGGAGGAGTTTGGAGGGAGCAAACGCAATGTTGACACGGAGATTTTTGGCATGGTTCCAATAGGTGGTGCTATGTTACATCCACGTTGATGGAGACTTCAACCTATGAAGGGTAACGGCTGCGCGAGTCCACGGAGGGCTCCACCCACGAAGGGTCCACGAAGAAGCAACCTTGTCTATCCGACCATGGCCATCGCCCATGAAGGACTTGCCTCTCTAGGGTAGATCTTCACGAAGTAGGCGATCTCCTTACCCGTACAAACTCCTTGGTTCAACTCCACAATCTTGACGGAGGCTCCCACGTGACACCTAACCAATCTAGGAGACACCACTCTCCAAAAGGTAATAGATGGTGTGTTGTTGATGAACTCCTTGCTCTTGTGCTTCAAATGATAGTCTCCCCAACACTCAACTCTCTCTCATAGGATTGGATTTGGTGGAAAGATGATTTGAGTGGAAAGCAACTTGGGGAAGGCTATAGATCAAGATTCATATGGTTGGATTGGAATATCTTGGCCTCAACACATGAGTAGGTGGTTCTCTCTCAGAAAATGAATGTTGGAAGTGTAGGCTTGTTCCGATGGCTTTCCTCACGAATGAGGAGAGGGTGGAGGGGTATACATAGCCTCCACACAAAATCTAACCGTTACACACAATTTACCAAACTCTGTGGGACCGAATCATAAAACTTGGTCAAACCGATTTAGTTCATAGTGACCGTTAGGCATTTCGATGGGACCGATATGATCAACTCGGTGGGACCGATGTGCAAGGGTTGGCGTAAAACCTCATCTCGGTTTGACCGATTACACAAACTCGGTGTGACTGATTTTGGTAATAAGCAAAACAGAGAGTTGGTCAAGCAAACTCAGTGGGACTGATTGCATAATTTCGGTGAGACCGAAATTATTGCAATGGAGAACAGAGAGATTGAAAGCCCATCTCGGTGAGACAGAGATCCCATCGGTGAGACCGAATTGAATAGGGTTTCTAGCAGTGGCTATGTCAAATGAACTCGGTGGCGCCAGATAGATTACATCGGTGGGGCCGAGTTTGACTTTTGGTTTGGGACATATGTGGATATGAGAAAGTGGTTGAGGGCTTTGGAGCATATCACTAAGCACTTTGAGCACGCAAGCCATTAAGCAACACCTCATCCCCTCTTAATAGTATTGGCTTTCCTATGGACTCAATGTGATCTTGGATCACTAAAAGTAAAATGTAGAGTCTTGAGCTTTGAGCTTGAGCCAATCCTTAGTCCTTAGTATCTTGGGGTTCCACATCCTCTTGTCCATGCCACTTCACTGTTGAACTTATCTGAAATATACTAGATGAAATTATTAATCCAACAAGAGATATGTTGACATTAATTACCAAAATTACCCAGGGAGCACTTGTGCTTTCAGATGACAGTCTCGCCTTGAGCCCGTAGCATGTTACTGGTTGTTCTGCGCGTAGGAAAATTTTAATTTGCAGTCGACGCACCCTACCGTAGAACCTAACACTGGCTGGTCGTTTCTGTTGTGCTGCCTAATCACAATCAGTTCATCCGTTTGAAGTGTATGCCCTCAATCGCACACACCTTTATCTGGCTGCCCGTTTATATTGTTCCGCTTCATCACAAACAGTTAATCCGACTGAACTATATGCCGTATATCGTACACGCGTTCATTTGGCTGCCCGTTTCTGTTCTTCTGCCTCATCGCAAATAGTTCATTTAGCTGAATCGTATGCCCTGCATCGCACACACAACTAAAATCTGAACTGTGTTTGATGTATCCACCATCGCAAAACATTTTGCATCTTTTTTGACATTTTTCCACATCACTGTTTGCGATTAATGCATCGCACACAGTTTCGTCGAAGGGTCTCTGATCGTAGTGTCACGTTAGCAGCATCCTGCAATAGTGCATGGTAACATGTGTGGGCATAGCATGGTAAGATTTTGTACTATTATCTCACTGGTCTATCTTTCGTATACATTCTTCTTAAGCAAAACTATATTGCTAATTATATTACTATTATTTTCTTCTACAAAAGCTCCCGCGGGATGTTCTGCCTGACCTGATGTTTATGGAAGGTAATGTGCATATTGTTAGCTACCGCCCCCCGATTGCCCACAGTATACTGGGAAATCCCCAAAAAATTCTCGCCCTCACCTCTACCACAATTTTTTATGTCATATATCATGGACGGCCCAAAGAATGCCATGCAGGTGCTACCCCGGCCCGCCCAAGATGAAAAGCCCATTTTCTGTCATAACTTTTTGTCATAGAAGTGGGAGGCCACCACATATATGATGATATGTATTTTTGTCACAAATAGCGTCACCGAAGTGTCACTTCCATGACAAAATGTTCTCGTTCGGGCCATAGTGTCACGGATGTGTCTTTCTTTGTAGTGCTTGACGAATTTTCCTATGGATTTTATATATACTAGGTAGTAATTCTATGAGCTTTATAGATACTTCTGAGTATTATGTAATAGTTTTATCTTCTATTTGAAGATGTTCGGACACGATGACATTGCCGGCTCTTCTTCGCGGTTGACACATCTGGAGCGATGCGGGGGAGGATGTTGTATCTCCGCCCGCCCGCTACGGTCCCAATGGCAAAGGGGCATATGCAGACGTGCAAGAAGAAAACCCCTCTAATTCCATAGTCAAGATCAATACTAATGAGGGATGTGTGATCTTCAGTTGCTACATAGATAATCCTGCTAAAGACAACAATAATTCTGATGAAGATTATAGTCTGAAGAGGAGATTGGCGATAATCCTGCTGAGGACGATGCTGCAAAACTTAAGAAGGGGCGGAAGCCTAGGAGCCGAAACACCATCGATACCGACATGCTTGTGATCACTCGAGTGGACATCAGTGGTGAAGCCTATTAGTCCGAGGAAGCATGTGGGTCACTACAACAACGCCATGGGTGTCATACTTCGAGAAGTCAGCACCATCAATGACATCAACCTTGGGAATCATGAAAAAGAGAATGTGCGCCAACTCCTCCTGACAAGGTTGCACACAAGATTGAAGTTCCCTGACAAGTATGACGACCTATCTTATCCAAATAATCTGGTAAACAACCACACGATCACCAAGTTCTACAAGAACTTGAGTGCTTGAAAATCCAAGGCCAGAAATAAGTTCCTTGACAAAGAGTTCTCCGAGGTCCACACAGAGTGGCTTAGGATTATTGAAGAGGATTGGAATGTTTCCAAGACATGTAACCATGGCCCTCTAGCCGAGTCCCGAAAGTTTGGGGGAAGGACATTTGATCAAAGACATCAAGTAACCACACCCTCGAGAATTTTGGTTTCGTAGGTAAGAAGTCCGAGTGGGACAAGCAGGACGCTGCATTTGCAGTGGCGAGTGCCCCCAAACCCTTGAAGCAATGAAAACACGCATTGAAATATAACTACGTTAGGGGTCGATACCATTATGATTCAAGAAGCAAGACTTGGACTCATGGGAATGATGAGAAGAGTTGGCTCTTATGCTCAAAACGGCACGTCGGTGTGTGAAGTCTTTTGACTCGAGAAGTAGATGAAGCATTGATTTACTCTTGTATTTGGTATAATGCGAGCTATGATGGTTTCTTTTGTATCTTCCAATATAAATATTTTTCGTGCTGGAGTGTAAAATACTATGAACCCTTATTAGGTCACCCTTTGATCTGGGTACCACTTTTGGCCCCGTGCTTGTTATTCCACCTCATTTTATGTGGTGCTATGGCGTTTCACGGGCATCTTGCAAGTATGTTAACAAATGGAACCATGAGGTCATTTCCTCGTGGCCACTAGACAAGGGGGGTGGCAACTCAAAGAATGTACTCCCTTCGTTCCTAAATATTTGTCTTTTTAGAGATTTCAAATGGTTACCACATACGAATGTATATAGACATATTTTAGAGTGTAGATTCACTCATTTTGCTCCGTATATAGTCACTTGTTGAAATATCTAGAAAGACAAATATTTAGGAACGGAGGGAGTATTTGATTTGTAGCCTGGTTAGCGTATTTGAAAGAGTTATACCTAACTCTACTCATGCCACAATTCTTTATGCATCTGATTAGCTTCTTGTCATGGTCGAGCTCCCCCACATTCTATCGAGGTCATTTCCTCATGGCTGCAGGACAAGGGGTAGCAACTGAAAGAACGTATTTGATTTGTAGCGCGTTTAGCGTATTTGAAAGAGCTCACATTTAATTGATATCACATCTACGACAAACAAAGATACAAATGCAAAACATAGTGCATGCCAAGCTATGGAATCAACATTTATCTGGACTTTGGTTATTTTTAAGGGCTCGGGTACGAATATGTTAACATACAATTTTGTTTTTCTATGAAAAAAAAATCTTTCCCGCTAAAAGAAAAACTAAATTTTCTAACCGAGTGAAGAAAGCCCACTCTGTATTACCATACCTAGAGTAGTGATAAGCCCACCTATCTATCCACTTGACCCAGCCCACATGTAATAGTCCAACCGTCGAAGGCCCACTTCCACGGAAACCCTAGCCTCCGATATATAAGCTCCCCTCTAGTGCCCCCTGCCCGAGCCCTCGCACGCGCGCCGCCATCTCTCCGCCTACGCCGCAGCAGCCGCCTCCTGCTACCCGCCGCCGAGATGGTACGTTCCTCTCGTACTTCCTTTCTCGGCAAGCTCTTGCGATAGTGAAACACGTTTCAGTCTTGGGTGCGGTATTTCTTAGGATCCATCCTGCGAGATCGTAGTGTTTCTAGGTCCGAAATCATGGTGCAGCAATTCGATTGTGTGTTACTGATATGCTGAGCTCTGTCGAGCTCCCCCTTTCTACCACTCGTGTTAGCCCTGAGCTGTCCTATGTGCTTTTTATGCAAATTTCCTCTGGGCCAATCGATTTGTTCTTCAATTCGCTTAGAACCTAGGTGTATTAGGATACTTCCCAGGTACGCAACCAGTCCCTTGTGTACAAAATCTGCGCTGACAAGGTGTTGTGGGCTTGTGGCTAGTAAGGTAGAATAGCAGGGGAAAAGCCATCTGCGCAAGTTGTTTGAGTGGAGCATGTGATATTTTGTTTGGGAAAGGATACAAACTGGATGTAATATCAGAACATTTTCGTTATCTAATGTATTAGTGTTTTGTTGATGTTAAGCTTTCCACACCCGAAGTTAAATCAATTGCCCAAATTTAAATGTGCATTAGCAGTTGCTTCACTGATTACATCATAATGTTCATTTTTATTATGCTGCTGTGTAATTTGTTGTTTTGCAATGTCTACTCAGACGAAGCGCACCAAGAAGGCCGGAATCGTCGGGAAGTATGGTATGTGCTTGTAACATTTGGCTCATTTACCTGTTTATGCGCTTCTGCTGTGTCCTGAAATTAGCCCTTGCAATGTAGGTACCAGGTATGGTGCCAGTTTGCGTAAGCAGATCAAGAAGATGGAGGTGTCTCAGCACTCCAAGTACTTCTGTGAATTCTGTGGGAAGGTATGTCTTCTGTCACCTACTTGGTAACACAGTGCATTGTGTGAATGCTATCTGCTATGTATGAACTGTTGTTGTTTACTGTGGTAGTACTGTACACTGACTACCTTTCCATGCACCTTCATACTCCCTCAGTCTGGAATTACTTGTCGCATAAATGGATAGAAACAGATGTATCTAGAACTAAAATACGTCTAGATACATCCATTTCTCCTACATGTATTTCTGGATGGAGGGAGTATTTATTGGTGCTTGATGTGATATTTTGTATCGCTTTCTATGTTTTTGTTCTCCCAGTGATAGTTTTGCTATGTCAACCGTTAATTCCTCTCATCTTGTTATGTATGACCCTGTAATATCTTATGCTAGCTGTTTTATCTTCTATTTGCAACAGAAGGTGTCCAATTTGGTTTTATTGTTGCCATTCTAATTGTAGTTTCATCATACAAAAATGTCATCTTATCTTATTAAACATGTTGTTATCACCATGAAAGGCTTGTTGTACTGTAGTAATCTGAGTACAGGAAAGGGAGTTGTATTTAATATGTTACATACTCTATTATGCAGTAATTTGTAGCATGTATTTGGTTTTCTATATGCTTCCTTTTTTGAAAATATATGAAACTTGCATTCGGTTTTCTAAAACTACGCTTTCTGCTTGTGAATCATAACCAGTTTGCTGTGAAGAGGAAAGCTGTTGGAATTTGGGGATGCAAGGACTGTGGCAAGGTCAAGGCTGGCGGCGCCTATACCATGAAGTAGGCATCTGTTCCGAGCTCCTTCTGGATGACCTCTTCATAGTCATTATCGCTTTATGCTAATTTCTCCATGTGTCTTTGCAGCACTGCTAGTGCAGTTACTGTCAGGAGCACGATCCGTCGCTTGAGGGAGCAGACCGAAGCATGATTGCATTACTGTTGTCTTGAGGAATCCAGGGGTTCTGTAGTGGAGTGAAGACTTAACAATCTCTGTATTTTGGCTATCGAGCGATGGATATCTGTTAGTAATTTTGGTTCTGATTTTAGGATCTTTGAAACTTGGAAGTATGTCCCTACAGTTGCCTGTTATGCGTTATGCCAACCTATTTCTATTTTTGTGACACGTCTCTCACTCTCTACCCCTCCACACACCAAGTCAATCTATATGATAAGATTTTGAACTCTTTCTTGAAACACAATTTAGATGCAAACGAGCATACTCACCCCATGAATTCACGGGCACCACATACTCTACGAGCATCTGTCATCTGAGATTGAGAATGAACATTGCCGGAGGAAAATGTGAGTAGTAGTGCCAAGTCTAGGACTTATCCTGACGGGCTGGTAAAATCTCTAAATTCTGAACTTATGGAATGCACCCCAGTTGAGCAGGAAATTTTGAAAAAAATGTAAATAAGTTCAAAACATTGCTGAATGTTGTCATGCAAAGTTTTGTGCTGAAAAACATTTGTGGATGTCTCGAAAAGAAAAATTGATGTTCAAAAGTGCTTACAAAAAGGGAAACGTTTGGGGCCGGGGCACAGGCGGAACGATTCGGCCGGTCTCCCTCTTCCTCGCGCTCCTGCTTCTTCTCTCGTCCCACCCTGTTGCTACGGCGAGTTGCGACGACGACTTGCCCCGGCGAGCAAGCAGCCCCTGCGAGCGAGCGGCAACGGCGAGCGGCCCCGGCGCGGCTGTTGTCAACCCCCCTCCCCCGCATCGTCCCCTCCCCCGTCGTAGCCAAATCTCGCTGGTGAGGTCGTCCTCCACACCACGGCCGGCGATTTCCCCCCACACACGATCCCCTCTCATCCGCAGCTCCAGCTATTCTCCCAGCGCATCGTTTCCATCACCAGCAATCCCCCAGCTCCGACAGACGAGCTGCATAGCTTCGACGGCGAGGCACACCCCACGACACGGGGATCTTTGGAACCGGCGTCGATTTTCTCCGCAACCGACAAATCCAGGTGGAAGCAACATGTAGTTTTGGTGCATCGCTGGAGTGTTTTCCATGTCGCCGTCGGCGGCCGCCTCATTGTTGCAAGCGACGAGGCAAAAGCTTCTTCCGCAAGAGTTTTTGCTACCACGGCAACCGCGAGCGGCGACCGGCAATGCTTTTCCGGCAAATGATTTTTGTCCCGCAAACCCAGAGCTGGAACCAGCTTTTGTTTTGCTACAACACGCAAATCGAGAGCTGGAACCAACAACATTTTTGTTGGAATCAAAGGCGAGGGCTTCAACGGATGTCGTCGAGCGCAACGGTCTTTGAAAAATGCTACATCCGGTAGCCATGAAATCTACAACCAGCTTGAAAAAGCTTATTTGGATATGAGGTAGTTGGGGTCGGCATCTCGCGGCGACAAAAAGCTGCAACCGCTTGGAGGAAAGCTACAACGCGCTTCTAAAAAGCTTCAAACCGAGAACAGCTAGCTAACAATGGTGGCGGCGGCGACGGAGCTGCATGGCGCTGCTGTCTTTGCGCGACGGGCACACGGCGAGCTATGATGGCGAATGCGACAATCTTGGAACCCTCACCGGCGGTCTTTGCAACCGAGGGAGGAGACACGCCCGGCCCCGACGGAGCTGCATCGGCGAACGCCCTAGGTGAGCTGCAGAACGGCGAAAGCAGCCCGGCGAGCTGCGCGACGCCGAAAGCGGCCCGGTGAGCTGCGACAGCGGCGTCAAGGGCGAAAGCACGAGGAGGCTGACCGCGGAGATCCATTTTTTTTCCTGTGTTTACGCGTGCGTGCGGGAGGAAGAAGAAGCCGGGGGCGATTCGTTTTTTTACCTGGTCCAACGACCCGCGCGGCTCACATCCAACGGCCTGGGCTAGACCGGCCGAAACTTTCGGCCGGCGCACCGGCGCCTATCAGCGCCCTTACAAAAAGGGGAAATGATTGGAATCAACCCATCGATCACACGCATTGCTGCCGCAGCCCCAAGGCCGCCGCTTTGTCTCTTCCTCTCTCAATCTTTCTCGCATCTTCTCACTTGCAGCGGCGTCCAGGATTTGCCACGAGCCGCAAGTGCCGCTCCAAGTCCAAGCCACCCATCCATGTGCATTGTTGAGAGGTTTAGCCGTCGGGTTGCTGCGTGCTCGACGGAGGCGTGGCCAGTCGAGGCTAGTGTTACAAGTCGGCCACAGGGGTGCTGTTGTCAGGACAGAAGTATATGCTATTCAGTTAGCTCTGTCGAGATTCAGAGAAGGGGTGTAGCTATTCCGACAATACCGTTTCAGTCAAGGAACGACCACGATGACTCCCATGGGCGGATCGCCACCGTTGGATCGAAGTCACTTGACTGTAGCATTTATTTCCGTTTCCGTACTTTCCATTAGTTGTCATTGGCCAGCCTATAAACAGCCGGGTTGTGGCTGGAGAGGATCATTATCGATTTCCCAACTTGCCTTGCGAGCTACGTCTTGAACAAGAACCCTACACTTACTTTTACATCAATACAAAACGAGATCTCGCTCCCCCTCGATAATTCTTCCAAAATTAGCTATAGAAATATCTACCCTCTCATCGGGTCCTGACAAATTGGTATACAGAGCCATCGTTCCTTGGAGCAATTTTTTCCCCTCTCAGATCCGGGATTCCCACCCTTTCTCTCCCTTCTTCGGCGACCGGCGACGAGGCGTGGCGGCGGAGATGTGGTAGTTGGCAACGGTGTGGTAGAGCAGAGGCAGTTTCTCGAGCAAATTGCTTGTCTGTAAAATTCCGCGCTCTAGCACCGATCCGTGTGCCAAGGAGGCGTGGAGCGCGGCGGCGGCAGGATCGGGAGCACGAAACGGGTTGCTGGCAGTCCAGTAGTAAAATTCCTTATTCCTGCTTCAGATCAAGGAGATGGGACGCGGTAAAGGAATTGATGAGGCAGATCTGCTCGAGGTGCTCTCACTGCGCGATGATTTTGGAGTTCTGCAAAAAGAGTGCTCAAGTACAGTCACAAGTGTCGCAATTACAGACAGAAGTGCAGGCTATTGGCTTCAAGCAAGGAGAAATTTCAGCTACTGTAGGAGAGGTTGAAAAAGTGGTACTAGATCTGGGTAAATAGCTGTCAGTGATCAGTGGTGTTTTACAAACACTGGTCAAAACAACTCAGTAAGCTCAGCATTCAGACCAACCTTCTAGCTCTATGGGAGTGCCCAAATCTCCTACACTGAACCAGGACCAAACACAGGAACAAGAGGCTTGATTGGAACAACTCAGAAAGCAATTGGCAGTAGAGAAAGAGAAATCCAAGCAGATGGAAGACATTCAACTTCAGAATCTTCCTCCTATTCGCACAAACCAAACCAATGGACCACCTGGTTTTGTCCAGCAGAACAGACAGGAGGCACACAATTCTGGAGGTACTCCACTAACGGCAAGACACAATGCCCAGACACCTGCATTCAACCATTTCTATTAGAACAAAAGAGACAGACAGATGTGGCAGGGGTATCATAGAACCTATGAACTCGATATGCAAGCCCAGTTCATGAGATCTCTGACTAAAGGGCCTAAACTAGAATTTCCTAGATTCTCTGGTGAAGATCCAGTGGGTTGGATCAGACAGTGTAATAAGTATTTTCAGATGTCAGCTACACCTGAAGAATACAAGGTTTCCCTTGCTCAAATGTATATCATTGGAGAAGCTGATACATGGCTTAGAAGATCAGGACTGCTGAAGAAACAATTATCCTGGACTCAATTTGGAAAAGAGGTCATAAAAAGATTTGCAAAACATGGATCTTATGATCTTACAGAGAAATTCAACTCACTCAAGCAAGGAAACAATTCAGTCTCTGAATATACAAAGAGCTTTGAAGATCTCATGGCAGATGTGTTAGAAGAAACTCCTGAATTAGGTGAACAGTGGTTTATCAGATGTTTTGTCAATGGTCTAAGAGAGGGAATTAAATTCCAAATCAGACCACTCAGGCCACAGTCACTCACAGATGCTTATTGTTTGGCCAAAGAAGTAGAACCAAATCACCCACCAATCAGTACAGTACAAAAGAAACAGTCTAGCTCTTTTGTCAATTTTTATCAGAAAAACAGTGGCAGTTTTTAGAACAAGAATAGTAATACAGTAACTGTTCCTCAATAGAGTGGACAAGTGAAACAACCTGAAAGCACTAACACCAACAACTCTCAGAAAATTAGGAAAGTGGGGAAATGTTGGAGGTGTGGAGACAAGTGGATGCATGGTCATAAATGCAAACTTATACCTAATATCCATTTGTTACAACGGGAAATGGAAGAGCAACAAGAGGACACAGAGGAAAACCCTCTTCAAGAACAGGAGGAAATTCAGGATGCAGGAGATCAGGCCATGTTTATCACTGCACATGCAATGGGTCAACAGTTAGCAGTGCCTACACCTACTGTGATAATCCATATTAATGGAAAAAGGGTTGTAGCTTTGTTGGATTCTGGAAGTTCTTCCTCCTTCATTAATCCGGAATTTGCTGTGGAGGCTGGTTGTCACTTAATTCCAGTTAAACCTAGAGCAATAGCAGTTGCAGGAGGAGGCAAATTAACATCTAATGCTGTTGTTCCAAACTGTGCTTTTCAGTTGGCAAAAACCACATTAACACACAGTTTCAGAACTCTGACACTCCCCAGTCATGATGTGATACTAGGATATGATTGGTTCACACTCATGAGCCCTGTTTCTTCCAATATACCAGATAACGGTTCCAGTTTTACTATGAAAGGAAAGAGGACAGTAACTGCTGCCATATTCAATACTCTTGAAAAAGTAAAAGAAGTTACAGCAGAGGAAGTGAGCAAGTTATTGGATAAAGGAGCAGAGGTTTTTTTTTACTGCAAATACATAACATTGTAATGGAAGCACCTGCAGGGTTTAAAACACCCCCTCAATTACATAAGTTACTATTGGAGTATGCAGATCTATTTGAAGAGCCACATACTCTCCCACCACATAGGGACTGTGATCACACCATTCCCCTACAACCTGGAGTTGAACCTCCTCGTTCCAGGCCTTATAGAGTACCACAACACCAAAAACAAGAAATGGAGGATCAAATCAAAAAGATGATGGCTGCACATTTTATCAGACACAGCCAGAGTCCCTATGCAGCTCCTGTCATTTTAGTGAAGAAAAAGGATAATTCCATGAGGCTATGCACTGATTTCAGGAAATTAAACTCTGTCACTGTGAAAAACAAGTTTCCCATACCAGTCATAGAAGATTTACTGGATGAATTACATGGAGCTCAGTACTTTTCCAAATTGGACCTGAGAGCAGGATATCATCAAATTAGGATGCACCCTGATGACATACACAAAACTGCTTTCAGGACATTTTTAGGGCATTTTGAATATTTGGTCATGCCCTTTGGACTGTCTAATGCACCAGGCACCTTTCAAGCATTAATGAATAGCATTTTTGGCCCTTATCTGAGAAAGTTTGTGTTGGTTTTCTTTGATGATATACTGATTTACAGTAAATCTCTCAAAGAGCACATGGAACATATTGAATTAGTGCTCAAAATACTAAAGGAAAATCAGTTATGTGCTAAACTATCCAAATGTGTCTTTGCAGTTCAACAAGTAGAATATCTTGGACATGTAATTTCTGCAGATGGAGTAGCTACTGATCCACAGAAAATCAAAGCCATTGCTGAATGGCCCACACCTGAAAATGTGACTAAGTTGAGAAGTTTCTTAGGACTGGCAGGCTACTACAGAAGATTCATTAAAGGTTATGGAACTATATGCAGGCCTTTGCATGATTTGTTGAAGAAAGGTCAATTTTCTTGGAAAGAGGAACATGACAAAGCTTTGGTCAACTTCAACAAGCTCTCATCACAGCCCCAGTCCTGGCTCTGCCTGATTTTTCTAAACCATTCATACTAGAAACTGATGCTTCTGGAAAAGGAATAGGAGTAGTGCTAATGCAGCAAGGCAGACCCTTGGCTTACTACAGTTCCTCCCTGTGTCCTAGAAATGCTGCTATGTCCACTTATGAGAAAGAGGCCTTAGCTATCCTAGAAGCACTTAAGAAATGGAGGCACTATCTAATAGGCAATGAACTGATCATTAAGACTGATCAACAATCTCTCAAATTTATAACTGATCAGAAGATCACTGAAGGAGTTCAGCACAAGTTAATGATGAAATTGTTGGAGTTCAATTTCAAAATTCAGTACAAAAAGGGTGTACAAAACAAGGTTGCAGATGCCCTCTCTAGGTTACTTCCTTCCTGCATGGCTATCTCTGTAGCTACTCTAGTGTGGGCACAAGAACTGGTAGACAGTTATCCTAGAGATCCAGTCACTAAAAATCTCATGGAGCAACTGCTGTCACAACAAAATCACACCATGTCTGATTATAGCTTGACAACTGGTATCATTAGGTACAAAGGAAGAATCATGGTAGGAGATGTGGCTGACTTGAGAACAAGACTTCTTACTGCTCTACACAGTTCTCCAGTAGGTGGACATTCACGAACAAGAGCTACTTATCAGAGAGTAAAAAGTATTTTTTATTGGCCTGGGTTGAAAGCAGTTGTGGAAAACATCATTGCTGAATGTCCTATTTGCCAGAGAGCAAAGCATGAAAATTGTCTGCAACCTGGTTTATTGGAACCTCTCCCTATGGCTGACATGGCTTGGCAACATATCTCCATGGATTTCATAGAAGGACTACCTAATTCTCAAGGCAAGGAAGTCATATTGGTAATAGTGGACAGATTCACTAGATATGCTCATTTCATTCCATTGTCACACCCCTATACAGTGCTGAGTGTGGCTCAAGAATTTGTAGACAATATCATCAAGTTGCATGGACCACCTAAGCTTATCATTTCTGACAGAGATAGAATTTTCACTAGCAAGCTGTGGAAAGACATCTTTACTGCTCTCAAGAGTGAATTGAGGTACAACACTGCTTACCATCCTAAAACCGATGGCCAGACAGAGAGGGTTAATCAGTGTGTGGAAACTTATCTAAGGTGCATGACTACTGATCAACCAAAGAAATGGTCCTCTTGGATTTCCCTAGCTGAATTCTGGTATAATACCACTTATCATACTGCTCTGAAGATGTCTCCCTTTCAAGCTTTGTATGGTTTCCCCCCACCACTAATTTCTGAACTTGCTATACCTGGACCTGAAGATGAAGAAGCAGAGTCTTTCCTAGCAGAGAAACAAAATATGTTGGAACACCTCAAAGCCAATTTACAACAAGCTCAGAACAGGATGAAAAAGTATGCAGACATGAAGAGAAGTGAAAGAGTGTTTGTAGTGGGAGATATGGTGTATCTTAAAATGGCTCCTTATAGACTTGCTGCATTTGGATTTCGTGGGGCCTTGAAACTCCAAAACAAGTTTTATGGTCCATTTATGATCACCCAGAAAGTGGGCAAGGTGGCTTACAAGTTACAGTTTCCTGCTCATGTGAAAATCCACCCTGTGTTTCATGTTAGTCAGTTAAAGAAGCACGTTGGTTCAAAGGCCATTCCTAGTCCTAACCTACCAATGGTCACCGCCGACAGCATTGTAAAGACTGGTCCTGCAACAGTTCTTCAAGTCAGACAAGTTCCTAGGCACAATCTGCCAGTGGTACAATGGTATATTCAGTGCGAAAATTTGCCGCCTGAAGATGCAACCTGGGAGGATGCAGATTTCATCAAGTATACATTCCCTGAGTTCTTTCGGACAACTACACAAGAGTGGAGAGCGCAAGAACAAGCGCCATGAGGACATGCCGTTTCTCAAGAAGGGGGTAATGTCAGGACCGAAGTATATGCTGTTCAGTTAGCTCTGTCGAGATTCAGAGAAGGGGTGTAGCTATTCCGACAATACCGTTTCAGTCAAGGAACGGCCACGATGGCTCCCATGGGCGGATCGCCACCGTTGGATCGAAGTCACTTGGCTGTAGCATTTATTTCCGTTTCCGTACTTTCTATTAGTTGTCATTGGCCAACCTATAAACAGCCGGGTTGTGGCTAGAGAGGATCATTATCGATTTCCCAACTTGCCTTGCGAGCTACGGCTTGAACAAGAACCCTACACTTACTTTTACATCAATACAAAACGAGATCTTACTCCCCCTCGATAATTCTTCCAAAATTAGCTATAGAAATCTCTACCCTCTCATCGGGTCCTGACAGCTGTGTGCCGGCCGCCCACTAGACGCCGGCGGTGGAGTTACGACTAGCTTCTGCAAAGGTGTTGCAAACGGCGGTGGCAAAATCACAAAATCACATGCTTCTTTCCCCCTCTCCATGGTCGTATAATGCCTCTCTACTTAATTTTTGCAACAACAACCCTGTTTTGCAATTGCAACAAGGAGCCGCGAGCTAGAGATGTTTTTTTCAGTCAGAGATGTTTCTCCTAGAAAGGTTCTGTTGCAATGAAGAGATTGTGTTTCAGAATAATAATAATGGAAAAGAACGTTTTGTTGTTGCAATAAGTCCCATGTTGCAGAGACTGAGTGCAACAATTGACTTGTTGCAAATCACTGGTTTCAACGGGTTCACACGGGGAGATACAATGGTCGTTCTCGCTTTTATCCCAAAAAACAGTTTCTGAAAATTCCGTGGGTGCATGCAGAGACTTCATGTTCCATTCCATTAATGCTATTTTGCAGATGTTATGATTTTGTAGTTTCTTTCCCGTGAGTTTGCTGTGCGTTACACAGCTGACGCTCATAAAGCTTATACAGAACGTTGTAAGCCCTGAATAATCTTCAGATTCCAGCAAATGATAGGTTTTCATGTCCTCGCAAATAATAAATAGAAGCTCCTTATTAGTTGAGCTTTAAGTTTCCCAAAGAATCTAAAGCTTCAGATACGGTATGTTACCGCAATCCCACCCAAGGAGATTGCTCAGATCCTCTTGAGGAGCGCTTTCAGATGCGGCTGGAGACTGTTTGTGATTGTTGCCATCTGAACGACGTACGAGAGCTCCCCATCCACCACCTGAAAAGCCCTCGTGATCTGCTTCACCTGATAAAATTATACAAGATTCCTTAGGAGATTCAGGCAACTTAAGGCAGCTGCAAGAGTCCGCAAGCGAGTGGATAACCCTGAAGATGACCTTCCTATGAAGTTTAGCAACTCCAAAATGGAAAGACAATGTACATGATGGTCGAGACTATCTAGGACAAAAAATACAATGAAGTGCCGCCAGCAAGATAAGTCAATACCCCTCCTACTTCGGTTCATGAACACAAAAGCAGATCTAAGTGTCATAGTTTCTGAGTTTCAAACAAACAAGACAACTGCAGATGGAAGCAGGGCACTGCTTCCAGAGTTCAGAAACTTTACATGCAGATTTATCCCTTGTTAAATATAGATATATGGGTGCAAATATAAATTTCTATTAGCTCATAGAAACGAGATAAAAGCTTAGTACTCCCTCCGTCCCAAAATAAGTGACTCAACTTTAGTGTAAAGTTGAGTCACTTATTCCCAAAGTTAAGTTGAGTCACTTAATTTGGGACGGAGGCAGTATATCGTGAGTTCATCACCTGGACAGGTGAGCACCGTCATCCCATCCTGATTCGCAGAAAACAACACTATCCCATCCAATTTAAGAGTCAGATTAAGTAACAACAAAAGTACCTAAACTCTTTTGACAAATATTAGCCCATGGTAGGCTGAATGCAAAAACAAAAACATTGTCACATAGTCAAATTAAAATTGACCCTCAGAACATCATGTGGCATAGTAATAAAGATAGTCGAAATAGATGATAATAAGAGACATCATATATAATCGTCCTAGGAGAAGTACCTTCGCTGCATTGCCAATAAGTTCGCTTTGGAGTGTCACTGTTTTCTTTTCACTATCATATGAACCTGTCTGCATTTTAGAAGCAAAGTTGTGGCAACAAAAAACAGTTTAGCTAAAATAAAGAAATATAAATAACTAAAGTAACACACCAATTTATTTAGTTCTAAAAAAAACTGGTTTTGCTTAGTGATATAAATCACACTCCGATGAAACCTAATTCTTACAATGCCTGCGTGAGTTATGAGCTATGACCTTGCGAGTACCTTTGGCCCTATAAGCAACTTATATAAGAGGACCACTATTGTTTGGATGTTCCCTCTCTATTCATCATTTATCAGCAAGCCTCCAGTGCTAGTTTTTGGTATTTCAATTAACAGTTGTTTAGCGAAAATAAAGGAAAAAAGGGACCACCATTGCAACGAATTTGCAAAGAGAGCGAATATCTCAAGCCTACACTATCTTTAATCAAAAATTAAAACATAAATACACGTTTAACTTCAAGCAGATATTTCACAGTGACAAAAACTACACTTTCATCTTTAAATGTAAATTTAAAATATACTTTGGTATATTTTTGTAAAAATATTAAAGGTATTTGTTAGTTTTCTGATAAATTTTGACATAATAACTATAGTTCTCTGCCATTTATTCTTTGCAATATTAAAGGATCCAAATATTGCAGGCGTCAACTCACTTCCTATTTGTATATCACATTCCTTTCTATCCTACTACCACGGTACCATAATATAAGACGTTTTTGCAGTTCAAATTTAACCGCAAAAACGTCTTATATTATGGTACCGAGGGAGTACATAAGAGATCAACACAACTCCACATAAATCAGTATTAATATTGCAATGACATCAATGCTCCTTTGCCCCTTCTTTGCGCAGCTTAGCAGGTGAGGTAAGGATAATTAACCCACCTACCGTTGCAAGCAACTATGCTAGAATGCTGTACAGTATCCAGTTCAGAATCTTCATATATGAACAATATAACTGCAGTATGCAGACACCTGCCGTGCAAATTATAAACTGGGATTGCGATGGCCTATAACGAATACCAACAGGCAATATCCAAACAGAGTTGCCATTTGCAGCTGCCTCCAAAATGCATAGCATATTCAATCTAGCATCAGACGGAACGATGCTTGCAAGAACTCAATGGGCAGTCAGTACGAACACACCTGGACCTCGGTGAGGCCTGTGCTCTGGGCGATGACCACCTCGACGGAGCCGTCGGGGCGGGGCCGCCAGTACCCACTCTCGGCGTGCATCGGGTCGCCGGACGCCGCCTTCCACGTCCTCTGCGTGTACGAGATCACCGGCTGCGCGCACCCACGCCGAATCAGGCAAAGGCATGAAAAGCTCTAAGGATCGGCCAACCGAAGGCAAAGTTTCTGCCACGGAAGGTACGCATACGGCCGGGAGACGGCGGTGTACCTTGGAAGGGTGGTGGGAGAAGAGGATCTCCTCGCCGTAGCGGAACGGGGCGATGGTGGGGAAGGTCCCCTCGCCCTCGCCGCGCCACTTGCCCAGCAGAAACGACAGCGGAGCCACCAATGGGTGCGGCGCCGGCGGCTGCGTTGGAGGGCCGGCGGCTTCCATTTCTTGAAGTCTCCGGTTGGATTTTCGGACTGGTCTCACCTCTCTGCTCTCTTGTTTCGTGAGCTGAACGGGACGATGGGGAGTGGCTTGGGTTGCACAATCTATTTATTTTTTAACCGTAACCGTGGGTTGCACAATTTTCACCCAACCGCCCCCATTCGGTCAAGCATTTGTTGCTGACCCACCCAAAATCAGTCATTCGAGAAAGACGGTCACGCCCACAATAATCATGTTAACTTGGAAAATTTGAAACAAGCACGATGGGTCGATGGCAAGATCTTCCACAATTCGTCAACCATGTCAAATCTTTTTTTTGGAGGGAAATTTGTTGCCGCATTTATTTAACCAACGTAGCCCGAAATGACATCCGAAATTACATCCAAAACGAAGTTCGGGGGAACCCCCAACCAAACCTTACACAATTCATCTCCTACACCTACCCTACAAATTTATGCGAGGCAACATTAGCTGATCTTCTAACCCAAGACACTTTAGCATCTACGAAAGAGCGTAGTAAACTCTTGATCTCCTCCACCCAGGGACCAGCCACACCCAGGTACTTACCAGGTTTCTTGAGCATCTGCACCACGTTCTGGGCATCCAGCTCAACGTGCACTCTCTCAGCATTGACCTCTGAAAGGACATGCGGTGCCCCCATGTGTGGTTTTGGTAATTGATGACATTCTCTATGGACTAATGGTTGCATTGAGTTATATTTGAAGGATTTGTCCATAGGCTTTTCTTGAAGTCCATGTGTTGGTTTCAAGGAGTTTATGTGTTGACCAAGGTGATATTAAGGAATTATCCAAAGATTGGTCATGTGAGTGTTGAGCTTATTGCAAGCATGTCTTGAAGAAGAAGATTGTGTGATCATTCATGTTTACCTTCAAGACATCATCCAAACTAAGAGAGTTGGAAAGATTCAAGGTTGATCAAGACTAAGTCAAGAGTGAATCAAGTTGATCAACTCACAAAGCATAAAAGATGTACCGAGAGGGATCAAGTGATCCCATGATATGGTAAGCATTGTCCATTGCACTTTGTGTACTAACCCATGGTCTATGTGAGAGTTCTATGTGGGGTTAGGTACGTATCCATGGGCTTGCATCAAGAGGAAGATATCATACAACCCATGGAAAGGATGACATCAAGTGGTGACCGTCATCAAGATTGCCGTGTGCAAGTTCAAGTGGAGCATCACGAAGAGATCAAGTGCGTGAATCTTGCCATCCATTGTGGTGTCAATGGACTTGTGAAGATGAGCCGAAGAGTGGCTCACCCATAGTGGACTATGGGGGAGCAATCATCTAGTCTTCATCGAGCCAACGCAATCAAGAAAGATGGTCCAACTTGAGGGAGTGAAGATCGTCATCATCTAGCTCAAGTGGACCATGTGCAAGGCAAAGGTTTGCCCTTGATAGGTTTTCTATTTTACCGGTCTCATGGTAGTTGTGGGAGACCGGGTTATAGGATCGATTGCCGTACTATCAAGGAGGGCTCTCGATGAGTTGCTTGATCGTATCGTTCGTAGAGAGCTCAAACCATTGCATCCTTGCATCATGTTTCTTGGTTCTTGTTTCATTCTCTTTGTGAGTCTTAGAGCTTATGGTCATCTTGATGACAAGCTAGAGTTCATCAAAAACGGAGTTTGCATGCATCTTCTATGATGTTTTCGGTGTTGGAGGTTTTACCGGTCTTCTCCGAGGAAGGGTTCTCACCATTTTCTTTTGGGCCTTTTCTCATTTGCATATTATTGGTATTTCTTTCAAGATTGTGTTAGCCCTTGTCGCTAGCTTTCCAACAAACTTGGTTCCATCGAATTCGGAGTCCGTTTGCAAAAGTTGTGGCAGTTTTGGTGTTCTGAAAAGGCTGCAGCGGTACAACCGCGAATTGGAGCGGATGTAATTTTTTACTACCGCTCCAGAGCGGTACTACCGCGGCTCCTAGAGCGGTAGCACCGCTCAGGACCAAAAAACTCGTCCCAAGTCTTGCGGAGGTAGGTACGGAAGTATATTTTTTGTACCGCAAGCAGTAGTACCGCGACCCATAGCGGTAGTACCGTGAGGACGAGCGGTAGTATCGCTCTGTGCGGGTTGTGAGCATAACAGTTGGATTTCCCCCCACCTATAAAAGGGGGTCTTCTTCCCCATTGAACCTTATCCTTTGAGCTCGTGTTCTTCCCCCATTGTTGACCTTCTTTGATCTTGCTAACTCTCAATCCCTCCATGGATTCTTGCTAGTTTTTGAGGGAAAAGAGAGAGGAGATCTAGATCCACGTTTCCACCAATCACTTTCTCCTCTAAGTGAGGGGAACCCCTTGGATCTAGATCTTGGAGTTCTTCGTGTTCTTCTTTCGTTCTTCCTCTCATGTTCCTCCCTAGCATTAGTTGCTTCGGTGGGATTTGGGAGAGAAGGACTTGGGCACTCCGTGTGCCCTTGCCATTGCATTTGGTGCATCGGTTTGAGTTCTCCACATGATACGTGGAAGTTACAAGTTGAGAAGCTTATTACTCTTGGGTGCTTGGTGCCCTTGAGCTTGTTCCCCTTGGGTGCTTGGGCGCCCTAGACGGTTGGTGGTGTTCGGAGCTCAATCATTGTGGTGTAAAGCTCGAGGCAGCGTCGGGTCTCCAATTAGGTTGTGGAGATCGCCCGAGCAATTTGACGAGTTCGATGACCGCCCCAAGGGTTGCCAAAGTGTACGGTTCGGTGACCGCCCCAAGGGTCGCCATTTATGCGGGTTCGGTGACCGCCCTCAAGGGTCCCTTAGTGGAATCACGGCATCTTGCATTGTGCGAGGGCGTGAGGAGATTACGGTGGCCCTAGTGGCTTCTTGGGGAGCATTGTGCCTCCACACCGCTCCAAACGGAGATTAGCATCCGCAAGGGTGTGAACTTTGGGATACATCGTCGTCTCCACGTGCCTCGGTTATCTCTTACCCGAGCCATTTACTTATGCACTTTACTTTGTGATAGCCCTATTGTTCTTTGTCATATATCTTGCTATCACATAGTTGCTTATCTTGCTTAGCATAAGTTGTTGGTGCACATAGGTGAGCCTAGTTGTTGTAGGTTTTGTGCTTGACAAATTAACCGCTAGGTTTATTCCGCATTTGTTCAAGCCTCTACCATAATTATTTTAAAACGCCTGTTCACCCCCCCTCTAGGCGACATCCACGATCTTTCAATTGGTATCAGAGCCTCGTCTCTCTTTTTAGGGCTTAACCGCCTAGAGAGTAAAGATGTCGACTAGGGGATTAGGATTCTCCGACACTCTTAGTTTCGATGGCACAAATTTTGATATTTGGGTAATTCGCATGCTTAATCTCTTTAGGGTCATGGACCCAAATTTAGAGCGAATTGTAGATATGGGTTTTTCTCCTCCAAAGGATCCCCAAAGATTATCTTTAGAGGATGAGAAAAACTCTTATCTCAATGCTCAAGCCTCTAATGTGCTTTTCGATGCTTTGAGCAATGTAGTTATATTTCAAGTCATGCCGTTCCGGGATGCTCATGAGTTATGCACAAAGCTTCAAGATAAATATGGTGTGTCCAAGATTTGTGGGGATGGTTGTTCTCCCTCCACCTCCGGTCATATAGTCTTCTCAACTTCTACTTCACCTACATGTGGTTTGCCACTAGGTAATGATATGGTAAGTAGTGTTGGTCATTGCAATGATGATAGTATGCTTATTGTGGATGATCCTTCATCACTATATTATTGCAATGCTCCCTCTTTGGGATTCAACACTTCGAGCACTCCAAATGTTTCACGTGCTTGTGTTGATAGTCCTTGCATATCATGTAGAAATTGCTTGACTAAATATCATGATGATATGCTTGCTATGTCTTGTTGCCATGATAAAAATGCATCTATTTCCTCGAATTGTTGTAACAATGTAGAGGAAACCGAACACTCCATGGAACAAGATGTGGTGTTTAATGGTGCCTCAAGGGATCCTACATCATCATCTATTGCGTTTTGCCTTATGGCTAAGGCGTCAAAGGTATCTCCTACTTTGTACCCCAATATGTCTCTTGATGATGATGTTGATGCTAATGATGATGAGGATAATGATGAAGAGAATGATAATGTTGCCTCCTTAAAAATTAAGGGGGAAATGGTTTTAAAGCTCTTCATAAAAATAAAATTGCTCGTTCCAACTTCATGGAAATTATGTCCATTGCTATTGAGAGCAAGAAATATATTGATGAGTTGGAATCTTGTCTTGAGGAGCATGAGGTCACCATTTATAAAATGGAAGGTCATGGGCGTGATTACGCTAATGAGATTGCGGACCTCTCTCAAGCTCTTGAACTTGAACAAACCACCAAGGAATCTCTTGAGGAGACTTTTGCTCTAGAATTGTCTAGAGTGAAGGAATCTACTGATAGAGCTCTTGAGGTGGCCAATGTTTTTGGAACTAAAAATGCTAAGCTTGAAGTTGCTCATGCTAGACTCCTTGAGGATTTTGAGCACCTCGAAAATGGCTCAAGGGTCATCAAGGGTGAGCTCATCAAACTCACCGAGTCTCATGCTCAACTTGAAGCAGCTTATTTAAAAGAGCTTGCCAAGTTGCCTTCTCCTCTTGTTGTTAATGATGATGCTTGTGCTACTAATTCTATTACTTGTGAAGCATCCATTTTGAAGGAGAATGTTGTGCTACGGGCTCAACTCGAGGTGCTATCTTGCAATTATGGGAAATTGGAAGAAAGTCATGAAAAGCTTTCAAGCTCTCATGATGATCTTCTAGTATCCCATAGTGTGCTAAAGATAGCTCATGAGGCCATGATTGCTAAGGTAACATCTAGTGAGCCTAATGTGGATACTAGCACTACTTCTAGTCAAAATAGTATATTGCCATGTGCTAGTCCTTGTAATTCATCTACTCACAATGTTGGTACATCTTGTGATGAATTGCTTTCCTTGCCTTGTTGCTCTAACGATGAAGCTTATACTTCCTCTAGTACTTGTGTTGAGACTAACCATGTAGAGGAAATCAAAGAGCTCAAGGCCCAAGTCACTTCTTTGAAGAAAGACTTGGAAAAGTGTCATGAAGGAAGGCCACACTCAACAATATCTTGAGTGTGCAAAATCCCCAATGACAAAGGTGGACTTGGATTCAACTCCAACAAGAAGAAGAAGTCCAAGTTGAACAAGAAGAAGGGCCAAGAACAAGTCAAGAATTCGGCCAAGATTGTTTGCTTCAAGTGCAAAGTCGAAGGGCATCATGTTACATCTTGCCCATTGAAGAAGAAGGCCATTAGTGTCAAGCAACAAGGAAGAGGGCACAAGTTCAATCTCATGCTCAACATCAAGTTGAAGAAAGGCCTCTTCCCAAGAAGACTCAAGTTAATGCTTCTCAAATTGAGAAATCAAGTGAGAAGAAAGTGAAGAGTAGACGTTGCTACTTATGTCGTGAGAAAGGTCACGTCGCTTCTTCATGCACTAGTGGTAACTTATCCAACCCAATTATTATTGATGATATCTATTCTCTTGGTAAGGATAAGGTTGGCAATGTGTTTGCCAAGTTTGTTGGTACTCAAAGTGGTGTCAAGCAAAGAACCATTTGGGTAGCCAAACCTATTGTGACTAACCTCTGAGGACCCAACTTGGTTGGGGACCAACAAGCTCAAACATGATCAATAGGTGTTGTTGGAGGGCATTGGAGACTTGGCTACATTATGAAGAATTAAGGGGACTTCATCATTCTCTTTGTCTCAAGCCAAGTCAATTGGATTATCAAGTTTCTATCTTATATCCAATGTGCCTCCTTGCAGTAACTTGTACTTAAATTGTTTACCTTGAAAGTTACTTGCCCCCTTGCATGTTTTGGTTTTGTTCCTTGCATGTGTTTGTATATGATGTGTCTCCAAGTTGCCTTTGTGTATGTTGGTTTGCACACCATGTACTTGTGTGTCGTTCGTTGAGCCTTAGTGCATCTTGTTTATTTCTTAGTTGGCTCTTGTGAGAGATTAACGGAATATCCATTATGGGGGAGTGGTGTGCTTTGTGCACCTCACAATCCTATAAATGTGTGCACATGAGTAATACCATCTAGTATTTATATTTCAAGATTATCTAGTCGCTAGGTGGTATATCTCTCATGAGAAATTCAAATTCTAAAAATTCCATTGATTATCTCGTGTTGGATCCTCTTATTGCCTCTTGTTAAGTTTTCTTCATTGGTATCACATTATGGGGGAGTAATATGCTATGTATATTACTAGCCTAGAAAATGTGTACATTTGAGATGTTGTCACCTAGTGTTGATATTGTAGATTATCTTGTTCCTAGGTGGCATGTTAGCTCTACAAGTTGCAATTTGCTTGTGTGTGGTGTGAAGATGATGTTGGATATCCTTGCTATCTACCACCGGGAATTCTTTCCATCTACTTCTTGTCTTTTGACAATTGGTAGTCATTTATGTGTGGTAGAATTTATTGATCATCTTTACATTGGCTTTTGTTTTACTTGTCTTTTCTCTTGCCAAGGTTTGTGTAAACTCCCGTTGTCTTCCATACCACTTGTGGATCTTGTTTATTTCTTGTTAAGTGTTTTCTAGATATAGTGAAAGCGGTGATCCTACCCTGTGCATTTTTTATTCAAATACAAATCCTATATAATGCACAACTCGTGGGGGAGCTATTCTATTTTCTTCAGAACACTCTTCTTGTGATCCTTATCAAGTGTGTTTTGGTGGAAGGCAAGCCATTTCTTTTTGGTACTTTGTGCCATCATGAAACTTTGTTGAGAGCTTGGTTTGTTTGGAACCATCCTCTCTTTGGGAGTTTGACATCTTTAGTTTAGTATGTATCAATGGATATATCATTCCTTGATGTATCTTTAATGATATCTTCCAAGTGATGATTTCTCGATTTGGTATCCTTTTCACTTGGCATTTCTTTGTCTTCTGGTTTCGGGTTTTGAAAGTCTTGAGCATGCATGTTTAGTTCATGTATTTCATTTGGCATGCTTTCTTTCTTTGACTCAATATATAGGGGAAACTCCACCTAGTCTCAATTTGGATGAGATGTGCATGAAATTCATTTTCATATCTATATGCACATATTTATGTGGAGTTTGTCCTATGTATTGGTGTTTCTAACTATTTGGTCCCGATGAGTTTGGGTACCGTTTAGTTTGTGTTGTTCTTCTAGGAACATTTGGAGATGCATTGGATGCTCGGCTCACTCACAAGGAAGGTGTCGTCACCATGTGCTCATTGGAGTCAAGCTAGGATGATCAATGAACTACTATCTACCTTCAATTGGTATCTACTACATCCTTCCAATGATATCACGGTAACAAGTATCTCTTCATGCATTCTTTTCTTGCATTCAACCTTGTGTAGGTTGCATCTTAGCATGATTTTCATTCCATCTTGTGATACTTGTTTCCTTTCTCAAAGCATCTCAATGATGATCTCATGTTGCTAGTTGTGATGTCTTTGATGGGTGTGTGGTAGGAATTCATTTATATACTGTAAGACCATATCTAGCCATGTGCTATGCTTCCAAGCAAATATCTGATTGGTATATGTATGACTTCCTTTTGGATATCGTGTTCCTTCGTGTTGTAACTATTTCGGGTGTACATCCTTCTTTGTAGATACATATATCATCATGATTTCGTCTACCTAGAATCTTATACACTTGAGAGAAGTTGCATATCTAGATGATATCCTTTCTTTCACGTCCACTTTGTCTTTCTTATGTTATTTCTTTGGTGGCTCCATGAAAGCTTTTGCCTTGAGTGTGTGTGTCTTCTATCATTGCATCTTGATGCGCTCTTGTGTGGTGAAGATTATTTTCCTCATGCTTATCTTTACGAGGTTTTTGCCATCTTAATTGGTATCCCTCGTCTTGATGAGCCTTTCATCTTCTATCTTCACCGCGGGTTGTCACAAGCATAGGTTCTCTATATGCTTATTAGTAAGCTTGTGAACCCATTTGCTAGTTGTGCGTGGGAATGATAGGCCTTGCACCGTGTGCCTCATTCTTTCAAGACTTTATTGATGCTTAATGCTCTTCTATACATTAGTCTTCTCAAGTGCATTGCCTTGACTCACACACATCTTTTTGGTTGAGCCCACTCTTAAGTTGCCTCTCTTACTTGTTGCTCAACCATGTGTTTGTTGCAAGTACTAGGCTTAGTTTCCTATATGCTCTCTTCACTTGTTGTAAGTTTCTATTGATTTTGGGGGAGCTATGATCCTATTTTGTGCACTTTGTATCCAAATAAAAAAATTATTGATGTGCACAAATCATGGGGAGCTTCTCTAGTTTCTTTAGAACACTGCTCTGCTCTTATCATAATATCCTTTATTCATGTGGCTCGTAGGATCATTGGCCTAGTTGGTTCAATTGGTAACTTTTGATAGCTTGCTTCAATTGGTATCTTTTGATTGCTTGTTTCTCTCTTTGTTATGTCTTTGTGGCATATCTTCCTTTTGCAATCTTTGGGCATCAATATAGTTTGTATTCCTCCAAGTATTTACCGTTGGATATGTGTATTGCATTCCACTCTCTTGTTGAGGAATACACAATTTATGGAGGAACACATTTTATATTGGCCTTCTAAGCTTTTAGCCCATTTTGGGAATCGATGCCAATGGGGGAGAAGTTTCAGAGAGTTTTGTGGAGAAGTTTATAGAGTATTCTCCTTGCTTTGGTTTTGTTCCTAAGCATTTGCATCTCATACACATGCATTATTGGTTGTTGCATTGCATGGTGATGCATAATTCCTTATATAAACTCTCTTGAAAGTGATTGTCATCAATTACCAAAATGGGGGAGATTGAAAGGACATGCAGTGCCCCCATGTGTGGTTTTGGTAATTGATGACATTCTCTATGGACTAATGGTTGCATTGAGTTATATTTGAAGGATTTGTCCATAGGCTTTTCTTGAAGTCCATGTGTTGGTTTCAAGGAGTTTATGTGTTGACCAAGGTGCTATTAAGGAATTATCCAAAGATTGGTCATGTGAGTGTTGAGCTTATTGCAAGCATGTCTTGAAGAAGAAGATTGTGTGATCATTCATGTTTACCTTCAAGACATCATCCAAACTAAGAGAGTTGGAAAGATTCAAGATTGATCAAGACTAAGTCAAGAGTGAATCAAGTTGATCAACTCATAAAGCATAAAAGATGTACCGAGAGGGATCAAGTGATCCCATGGTATGGTAAGCATTGTCCATTGCACTTTGTCTACTAACCCATGGTCTATGTGAGAGTTCTATGTGGGGTTAGGTATGTATCCATGGGCTTGCATCAAGAGGAAGATATCATACAACCCATGGAAAGGATGACATCAAGTGGTGATCGTCATCAAGATTGCCGTGTGCAAGTTCAAGTGGAGCATCACGAAGAGATCAAGTGCTTGAATCTTGCCATCCATTTTGGTGTCAATGGACTTGTGAAGATGAGCCGAAGAGTGGCTCACCCATAGTGGACTATGGGGGAGCAATCATCTAGTCTTCATCGAGCCAACACAATCAAGAAAGGTGGTCCAACTTGAGGGAGTGAAGATCGTCATCATCTAGCTCAAGTGGACCATGTGCAAACAAAGGTTTGCCCTTGATAGGTTTTCTATTTTACCGGTCTCATGGTAGTTGTGGGAGACCGGGTTATAGGATCGATTGCCGTACTATCAAGGGGGCTCTCGATGAGTTGCTTGATCGTATCGTTCGTAGAGAGCTCAAACCATTGCATCCTTGCATCATGTTTCTTGGTTCTTGTTTGATTCTCTTTGTGAGTCTTAGAGCTTATGGTCATCTTGATGACAAGCTTGAGTTCATCAGCGGAGTTTGCATCGTCTTCTATGATGTTTTCGGTGTTGGAGGTTTTACCGGTCTTCTCCGAGGAAGGGTTCTCACCATTTTATTTTGGGCCTTTTCTCATTTGCTTATTATTGGTATTTCTTTCAAGATTGTGTTAGCCCTTGTCGCTAGCTTTCGAACAAACTTGGTTTCATCGAATTCGGAGTCCGTTTGCAAAAGTTGTGTCAGTTTTGGTTCTGAAAAGGCTGCAGCGGTACTACCGCGAATCCTAGAGCGGTAGTACCGCTCCAGACCAAAAAACTCGTCCCAAGTCCTGCAGAGGTAGGTACGAAAGTATATTTTTTGTACCGCAAGCGGTAGTACCGTGAGGACGAGCGGTAATACCGCTCTCTGCGGGTTGTGAGCATAACGGTTGGATTTTCCCCCACCTATAAAAGGGGGTCTTCTTCCCCATTGAACCTTATCCTTTGAGCTCGTGTTCTTCCCCCATTGTTGACCTTCTTTGAGCTTGCTAACTCTCAATCCCTTCATGGATTCTTGCTAGTTTTTGAGGGAAAAGAGAGAGGAGATCTAGATCCACGTTTCCACCAATCACTTTCTCCTCTAAGTGAGGGGAACCCCTTGGATCTAGATCTTGGAGTTCTTCGTGTTCTTCTTTCGTTCTTCCTCTCATGTTCCTCCCTAGCATTAGTTGCTTCGGTGGGATTTGGGAGAGAAGGACTTGGGCACTCCGTGTGCCCTTGCCATTGCATTTGGTGCATCGGTTTGAGTTCTCCACGTGATACGTGGAAGTTACAAGTTGAGAAGCTTATTACTCTTGGGTGCTTGGTGCCCTTGAGCTTGTTCCCCTTGGGTGCTTGGGCGCCCTAGGCGGTTGGTGGTGTTCGAGCTCAATCATTGTGGTGTAAAGCTCCGGCAAGCGTCGGGTCTCCAATTAGGTTGTGGAGATCGCCCGAGCAATTTGACGGTTCGATGACCGCCCCAAGGGTTGCCAAAGTGTCTGGGTTCGGTGACCGCCCCAAGGGTCGCCATTTATGCGGGTTGGTGACCCCCTCAAGGGTCCCTTAGTGGAATCACGGCATCTTGCATTTTTGTGAGGCGTGAGGAGATTACGGTGGCCCTAGTGGCTTCTTGGGGAGCATTGTGCCTCCACACCGCTCCAAACGGAGATTAGCATCCGCAAGGGTGTGAACTTTGGGATACATCGTCGTCTCCGCGTGCCTCGGTTATCTCTTACCCGAGCCATTTACTTATGCACTTTACTTTGTGATAGCCCTATTGTTCTTTGTCATATATCTTGCTATCACATAGTTGCTTATCTTGCTTAGCATAAGTTGTTGGTGCACATAGGTGAGCCTAGTTGTTGTAGGTTTTGTGCTTGACAAATTAACCGCTAGGTTTATTCCGCATTTGTTCAAGCCTCTACCGCAATTATTTTAAAACGCCTATTCACCCCCCCTCTAGGCGACATCCACGATCTTTCAACCTGCTTCGCCACCTCCAAACCCCGTTTGGAAGCCAGAATCTCAGCCGCTTCCGGATCAGTGATGTTGGGGAAATGATGACACATTCTGATGTAGGGTAGAACCCTAGAGGCCGATCTTTCACGTTTGGAGGGAAATCCTACCAAGAACACGAAGAACACGGGGAAGAACGGGGAGAAATCACAAGGGGAAACACTCAAGAACAAGCCCAATCACACATCCACTAGACAATCAAACACACAAGATCCACAGGGGTACATGAACAACAAAAGGAAAGATACAAGGTAGAGTTCATCTCCAAGAGGAGGTCTTGATGGTATCCTAGACGGATCTTCTCACAATGGGGTCTTGATGATATCCCGCAGGATCTTCTCACATGGAGGTCTTGAACTCCATGGGAGTGGTCTCTCTCTCTCTCTCAAGAGGAGGAGGTAGGATCAAAGCTCACCTAAGAATGAGCTATCCTATTTTCTAACCCTAGCTAGGAGGTGGGAGAGGTCTATTTATAGTCATAGTGCAAATGGGGGTCGAGGTGAAGGGGTACAAGGGCATCAACCCGAGGCTGCGGGCGCACAGACAGCAGACGTCCGGTCTCTACCGGTCGTCCGGTCGCTCAACCCGAGGCTGCGGGCGCACAGGCAGCGGACGTCCGGTCTCTACCGGTCGTCCGATCATCCGCTAATTTGGCTCGGGTGCAGGTATGCCGGACGTCCGGTGGCTTCGGTCTTCCGCTAATATCTTCTTGGGAGTGCAGTTACGGACGTCCGGTGCGGTCGGTCGTCCGCTCGCTGGGATGTCGCCGGACGTCTGGTCCGGACCGGTCGTCCGCTCGTTGTAGCGTGCGTCTATTGGGCCTTCTGGTTGGCAGAGTGTCCAGGCGTCGGACGTCCTGCATTGTCCGGTCGTCCGGTGGCTGAAGACTTCGGGCAGCTTCTTCTCTTGGTCCTTGTACTTGGCGTCCTTGCTAGCTCGTCCATTGGATGTGGTGGCTCCGTGGCTTTCCTCTAAGTACCTGATCATGCATAGCACGCACGTTGGAGGAAGTAGCCATGTCTCACATGTAGAAAGTGAAGGTTCGGAGAGGAGCGAGTTCACCTTGTGTCCAATGGAGTAAGTTCGAGGTCTCGTCATATGTCTTCTTGGGGTTTGGAGAGTAGTCGGAGTGTACATGGGGATGAATATGGGATGATCCGCATAACATTCCCGCCAAGAAGGCACCATCTTGATTTCTCAGTACAACTCCTCCTCCTCCTTTGTCTCCATGCTTCGAGACCGCACCATCAGCATTAACCTTAACCCAACCCTCCTCAGGAGCCTGCCAAGTCTGACGCGGCTGTATCGCCACCGGCTGCCTCTGATTTTCGTGCACCTCCTTCCACTCATGCATGTGAGCTACTACCATAGCTATGATTTCATGTGGCGGTGCAATTCTTTTCCCACCTCTCGCCTCATTCCGGGCTAACCACAAGTTGTATATTGCCTGTATCATCACCTCCCTCTCATCGGCCGGCGCCTTAGAGAACCAGTTCAGGAGCCAGCTCGCCAACTCACTCTGGGAACCGATCTGAGATGGTGGGATCGCCACCGGGACTCCCATCTCCGAGTGAAGTAGCTGCCAGAACTGAACTGAATGCTGACATGACCAAAATCTGTGGTATATTGTTTCCTCCCTGCCACATACAACACAAAAAAACCCAGGCTTGATCCGGCATCGATGAAGTTCAGATCCGACAGCCAGGCCATTTCTGATTAGTCTCCACATGTGAATTTTAGCCTTTCCTGGCGCCTGTGTATCCCAGAGAGACATAAAACCGTGATGCTTATTGACTGAAGACGAGGATTTCGGCTGTCCGGATCCTGCCCGTAACATTGCCAACTTCATGTGGTATGCTGATTTCACAGTAAAGCATCCGTCCTTCATGTAGTTCCATGCCAAAAAATCCTCATGGCCGGGCCCTCCCACTGCTATCTACTTAATATCTTGCACGTCATCAGGAGTGAACATGGCCTCCAACCTGCCCATGTTCCACCCTTTCCCATCAGCAGAGAGAAGATACGCCACCCTCGTCGCACGCGACATATACACCTGACCCAAAGGCTACATACTGCTACTCCTCGGGATCCACTTATCATGGTGGATTCTAATTTGGGATCCATCTTCGATCCTCCATATCAGCCCTTCCCTAAGGAGATCACGACCGTGCAAAATACTTCTGAAGGTATAAGATGCCGTTGAGGAGCAGGTCGTAGTGAGGATCGAGTCCTCCTTAAAATACCTTGCCTTGAGAACCCTCGCACAAAGAGAAGTGGGGGTCTGCAGAATCCTCCATGCCTGTTTTGCGAGCAAGGGCTTGGTTGAACACTTCATAGTCTCTAAAACCCATACCTCCATCTCTTTTCGCCGCACACATTTTTTGCCAGGAGATCAAGTGCACCTTTCTCTCACCATTCACTGCGCACACCAGAATTTCGAAAAAATAGAAGTCAGATTCCCGCACATCTTCTTTGTGAGACGAAAACAGCTCATGGTGAACGTAGGTACCGCCTAGAGGCCCGACTTGACAAGTACATCTCTCGCAGCCTTTGACAAACCCTATCCCTTCCATCCACACACCTTTCCTTTGGAGGATTCTGTTACATATTTGAACGTACCATCTTTTGATCTTCCAACCAGTGTTGGGAGACCAAGGTATCTCTCACTTAGAGCTTCGGACTACACACCGAGAGCGGTTTTGAGCTCCGTTTTCTTCTCCTCTTGGCAGCCCTTCCCGAAAAATATATATGATTTTTGTAAGTTGACTAGCTGTCCAGAGGCCAACTTGTATTGCACTAAGATATCCTTAAGAGCCACCATGTTATCTTCAGTCCCCTCAAGGAAAATAATACTGTCATCGGCAAAGAGGAGGTGTGTAACGTGAGGGCCAGTGCCCCCAAAATTCACCCCCTTAATCTTACCATCATTTTGTGCCCTCTTTAGCAGCGCCGAGAAACCCTCAACACAGAAGAGGAAAAGGTAGGGCGACAAGGGATCACCTTGCCTCAAGCCTCTAGACGGGTAAAAGCATTTTGAGTAGTCTCCATTCAACTTTACCCGGAAATTTGTTGTTGTCACACACCTCATGATCATCGCAATCCACACAAGAGCAAAGCCATATTGCCCTAGCATTTGCTCTAGAAAGATCCACTCCACACGATCATATGCCTTCATCATGTCCAACTTGACGGTGCATAGAGCCTTCTTCCTCTTCCTTGTTCTAGTGGCATGAACACATTCAGTAGGCCACCAACACGTTGTCCGTTATAAGTCTCCCTCGTACGAATGCACTTTGCTCCTCCGAGATAATGATTGGGAGGATGAGTTTCAGCCTGTTTGCCAACACCTTGGTAGAAATCTTATAGAGCACATTACAGAGACTGATGGGACGGAATTGGGACAAAAGCTCTGGAGAGTTAATTTTGGAATCATGACTATAACGGTGGCGTTGAAATCTTCTGGAGCAGCTGCACCATTAAGAAAGTCTCTCACCGCTCTACAAACATCATCCCTTACCAACGACCAGTGTCCTTGATAGAACATCACGGGTAGACCATCCGGTCCCGAGGTCTTCGTCGGGCCCATTTGAAACAGTGCCACTTCTATTTCTTTGTCAGAAATTGGAGCAACGAGTGACTCGTTCATCTTTGGAGATACAAGTTGAACAATATGTTGTAACAACGAGTTGGACCCTGTTGATCCTTCTGACTTGAACAAATTTTCATAAAACCCCGCAGCCATCTCTCTCATCTCCGCATTGTCCATACATTTTGTTCTGTCGTCGCTTGAAGTGAGATGCTCTATTTTGAAAGTACTTGGTATTTTTGTCTCCCGCTCATAGCTAGTCTACCCGAGAGCGTTTCTTATACATTATCTCTTCTCGCTCGTACACCTCTCTGAGCTCCGCTTTGATGTCCTGCACCCCCATAAAACATCCCGTCACCAGCGCTCGTTGTTGGTGTCAAAACCGGTGGATCTCGGGTAGGGGGTCCCGAACTATGCATCTAAGGCTAATGGTAACAGGAGGCGGGGGACACAATGTTTACCCAGGTTCGGGCCCTCGCGATGGAGGTAATACCCTACTTCCTGCTTGATTGATCTTGATGATATGAATATTACAAGCATTGATCTACCACGAGATCGTAGAGGCTAAACCCTATAAGCTAGCCTATGATTATGATTGTTGTTGTCCTACGGACTAAATCCTCCGGTTTATATAGACACCGAAGGGGGCTAGGGTTACACAAAGTCGGTTACAGAGAAGGAGATCTACATATCCGAATTGCCAAGCTTGCCTTCCACGCAAAGGAGAGTCCCACCCGGACACAGGACGAAGTCTTCAATCATGTATCTTCATAGTCCAACAGTCCGACACAAGTACATAGTACGACTGTCCGAGGACCCCCTAATCCAGGACTTCCTCAGTAGCCCCTGAACCAGGCTTCAATGACGATGAGTTCGGCGCGCAGATTGTCTTTGGCGTTGCAAGGCGAGTTCCTTCTCCGAATACTCCATAGAAGATTTTGAACGCAAGGATCGTGTCCGGCTCTGCAAAACAAATTCCACATACCACCGTAGAGAGCACAATATTCCACAAATCTAATCTGCTGACAACTTTTTGTAGCGTGACATCACACCGTGGCCCGGTCATTACACGAACCGTTTTCCCAGCCTGCTACCGCACATATTGCGAGGCGGTTTTATTGGCACCGTAACCCAACCATGCTTGTTAGTATGACTCCTCGATTTTAGGCAAGTTCCAAACGGCCACGTGGAGGACGCTTGATATTCACCCTCTTTATAAAGGGGCCAAGACATGTCCTTTTCTTTCCACGCTCGATCCTTCCCTTCCCCTATGTCGAGTTCCAACACCCAAGGTTCAGGCTAAGCGCTTCGGACCTTCAACCATGTCCGGATCCAACCTTCAAGGCCGGTGGATGGCCTCTTCTGTCGTAGAGGAGGACATCAAGAAGCTAAGGGAGGCTAGGTATCTGATCGTCGAAATCCCCCACAGGCTACCTGCTCAAGGGCAGGTTATCCCCACTCCCGAACCCAACGAGAGTGCTATATTTGTTTCCCACTTCCTTCGAGGGCTAGGCTTTAGTCTTGATCCCTTCGTAAGAGGGCTCGTGTTCTATTACGGGCTAGATTTCCATGATCCAACTCCAGATTCCATCCTTCACATCTCGTCGTTTATCATCGTGTGGGAGGCCTTCCTCTGCATTACCCCACACTTCGGCTTATGGATCAAGACCTTCATTGTGAAGCCGAAGATGATCGACGGGTGTCGGTGTCAAAACCGGCGGATCTCGGGTAGGGGGTCCCGAACTGTGCGTCTAGGCAGATGGTAACAAGAGACGAGGGACACAATGTTTTTACCCAGGTTCGGGCCCTCTCGATGGAGGTAAAACCCTACGTCCTGCTTGATTAATATTGATGATATGGGTAGTACAAGAGTAGATCTACCACGAGATCAAGGAGGCTAAACCCTAGAAGCTAGCCTATGGTATGATTGTTGAGATGTATGTTGTCCTACGGACTAAAGCCCTCCGGTTTATATAGACACCGGAGAGGCTAGGGTTACACAGAGTCGGTTACAATGGTAGGAGATCCACATATTCGTATTGCCAAGCTTTCCTTCCACGCGAAGGAAAGTACCTTCCGGACACGGGCCGGAGTCTTCAATCTTCTATCTTCGTAGTCTTGGAGTCCGGCGGATATTGATAGTCCGGCTGGCCGGGCACCCCCTAGTCCAGGACTCCCTCAACGGGCAACACGCGGAGTGCGGAGGTGCTATAATAAGCAAAGGTGCCGACGCCCTATGTCCAAAGGGTTCCTTCCCAGAGGTGTCCGACCTATGGCAACATGAGTGGTTTTACATCACAGCACCCCGAGGTACAAAGCGGGCGGCCACCCCAGCCTTTCGCCCAGGCCGTCCGCCCCAACTGGCGTCATGGGTCAACAAAGGGTTGGACTGGGGGCCAGTTAATGACGTGCTGACATTGCAAAGCCGCATCCGAGATCTCCTCAAGAGGGATGTTAGTCTCGTCAAAGTAATACAAGTAATGCTAGTTCGCCGGGTCTTGCCATCCCAATGTCGATCTCTCCGTATGTGGGAGTTCAACCCGGAAGGACCGTGAACTATTCAACATTTCTTCGGCGTAACGCTCGAAGGGATGTATGGTTTATTCTTCGGATCACGAATAAAGTGTCTGGACACCACCGATGATGCGGGTCTCAACTGCAACCGTCCAGATACCCAAGTAAGTAATTCCGCGACCGAACATGCTGTCTTTATATTTGTCACAACATCATTCTGAAAAATTGCCCTTGGCTAGGGCTAGATAAGAATGACGGAGAGGATTAGATGTTCGGCCCCTCTTCCCGAAGGCTCGCCGGATCCTGTACTGACCAGGATGTTGGGTCACGCACCCTATCAAGTGCCATCAGGAGAAGGTGAGGGGAGGAAATAGAGAAGCCGAAGGCGGGCTTCATACGTTGCACATCCAAACCGGGGGAATTAGTGCCTCCGCGAAGGAGGATGATCGGGGAGGTGAATCTAGAATCCCCTCTCCCCACGGGAAGAAAAGGACCACCTCTAAAGACTTAGAAAAGGAGGTTTCCAAACGAGGGAAGAAACGTTCGCCAGGGGGCCCTGCCCCGGAAGGTGTCCTTACCGCATAGCGCCCGCAAGGGGGCCAACCATCAACCGAGCCGTAAGTGAATAAAGGCACTTTGGTAAATATATCCTGCTTTTTCTCTAAGAATAAAAACCGAGACATATGTTTTGCAGTCCGGATCATAGCCCTTCTCAACAAAGTTCTTCTTCTGGGGATCTTCTTCCAGAGATGATGGAGAGCGAAACGCCTCCTCCTGCTTCCCCGCCTCATGAGACGGATGACCCTGAGGTGTCGTCGCGGAGGATTTCTCCTGATCCAAAAAGGCCAGAGGGTAACTCTTCGGCCGCCCGAAGTCCGGAGTTGTCGACTCCTAAGGAGACCAACAGAAGAAGCCCGGGACTGTCCGGTGTACAACCGGACACATTGATGGATCTTCTGGAGCAAGCGGCCATATCAGAGGCACATCGTACCTTAATGGGTACGGTGGTTGAGAGGATCTCATCCGCGAAAAGCGGGTTGAATGAAGCTTTTACGAGCCTACTAAGAGGCTTTGAGGTACGCAAAGCAATATATATATATATATATATATATATATATATATTTGACTGTACCACACATGCTAGGTGTGCTCTGTATAGATAGTAGCCCTTGAGACTCTGGTTGCCGTCCAGAGGCGGCAAACGGAGTATCATAGTCTCAAGTAATGATAGCGCTGCTTTCATGCGCAGGCTGCTGAGAGTCCGGCGGCTAACCGGACTGCTAATTTGGCCGAATTAAGGCGGCAGCTTGACGTGGCGGATGCGGACATCACGTTTGTGAACAAGCGGCTTGACGAGGTACAGGGTATGTATATTTGGGTGGTCAGCAAATATTAAGAGGAGCATGATGCTAGTATCTATAATATGCTTTGACTGCAGATGGAGCTGGCGCCGTGGAGACCCTTCGGGCAGAACTTGCCCGAGCCAAGGAACAAGCCAGGAGCAGCGATGCGGCCACCCTAAAGGCAGCCGAAGAGTTAAAAGCCGAACAGGTTGCTCATCGCGAGAGCAAAGATAAAATAGCCAACATGGCTCTTGAGCTGCAAAATGCCGCCAGCCGATATGAGCTCCTCGAAAGGGAAAGCCAAGTGAAAACAACTGACCTGAAGAAGGCCTTGGAAGCAGCCAAGGAGACGTGCTCTGAAATCAGAGCAGCGCGGGAGGAGCTTCGTCAAGCCGGAGATATCGCGGCTCGGAAGCCCTTCTTATTGCGGATGAAGTTCGGCGATCCGAAGTATGCCCCTCTTGATCAATTGTGGAGTTCGGCAAACGCATACTTGGATTTAGCAAAGAGTGCTACTGATGCGATGGAGTATATCAAAGATCAGAAAGATCATGAGGTGGAAAGACTGTTCTGGTCGCAGTTCAGTAATCCAAGGTGTCCCGTGCTGTTGAATGAGCAAATGGCTGAGTGGGCCGTGATGGATTCATGTACCTAGGGTAGGGTCATAGACCTGATCTAAGTGCCCTACCCAAGGACACCCTTAGAAGAGATCACCTTCCAGTCGACCAAGGAGGAACCCTCTCGACTGACTAGAAGGACTCAACCATGAAGACTCACTCGACCATGAAGACTCACTCGACCACCGAAGGTCGGGAGGCACTCTGACTTTGCAACGGCCTGTAATTGAATAGACTTTATGGTAGTTAAGACACTTTATGTGGGCGTTACGATGCGCCCTGGACTTAATGTACTTTAACCCCTTCATTACGTGGGGTGGCGGGGTCTGGCGCACTCTATATAAGCCACCCGTCCACGAGCGTAAGGGTTCGCACCCTGTAACACATACATACATAATCCACTCGACCGCCTCAGGGCTCCGAGACGTAGGGCTTTTACTTCCTCTGAGAAGGGCCTGAACTCGTACATCGCTTGTGTTTACAACCTCTCCATAGCTAGGACCTTGCCTCTCCATACCTACCCCCACTCTACTATCAGACTTAGAACCACGACAGTTGGCGCCCACCTTGGGGCTGGTGTTTTAGCGATTTGTGGAGAAGTTGCGGTACTTCCGAGTGCTTTCATCATGATGTCTGCTGGAGTTTTGGTTGAGGGTCGCGAGATCCGTCTCGGCGCTCTCACCTTTGTCACCAACGACTCCGCGTGGCTCCAGGAGGCTCCACTCGACGTTGATGCGCTCCCCGTCCGCGGTGCGACGCATTTTCGCGCATGTGTCCGCGGCGTTCTGCTGCGGCAACCGTCGACCCCTTATCGGTCGACTCCCCTATCGGCCACCCATCCGGTCTCCCACCAGTGCAAGCGCTCTGGTCGGTCGAGGCTTCAGCGGTGGGTGAAGCACGCGGTGGCTCGCCAGACGGCCATCGCCCAAGTTGCAGCAATCGAGCCCGACGAATCTCTCTATGGCCTGTTCGATCTGTCGACTGGCTCTGTGGAGACTGCATCCGAATGCGATAGCAGTGATCCGGCGGCGGAAATCCTCATGGTCAACGGACCCGTAGATCCTCCAGCCGCCCATGAGGCGGAGCGGCGGTGGAGGCGACCCGCACAAGACCACGAAGAGTACCAGCCCGAGACACTTGACTCTGCAGAGAGAAGAGCCGCCGCAGAACATGGATGCCCTGCATACTCCCATCGTGGGAGAAACCCCGAGGCTCGCGCCTTGGAGGAGGCACGCCATTAATCTGGTGAACGCGCTCGTCTCGAGAACCTTCAGCGAGCACTCGGCAGCGCGACGGCAACGCAGTACCGACGCCGATGAGCGTCGACTCTTCCCGCCGACTCGGTATACCGCACACCAATTCAGAATTTAGGTACCGCAACCCGTATAGCGAGTCCATCCAGCCTTCTCGGTCGGGCGGGAGAGGCTTGATGCAGATCGAGATTTACTCCGGCAGCAGGAGATCGAATTCAGCCGTGTCGCGATCGCGCAATGTAATTCCTGATCGATCCGTCGCTGCGAATACGGGTCAGTCGGCTCATAGTCCCAGATCGCCTCCGCGGCATGAAGGGCGCGATAATCGGCGGGACTAGTATGGAGACCGACACGACCGAGATGACAGGCGTCGAGTGCCCGCTTCCCCTCCGAGGGATGGGTCTTACGCTCCTCGGTAGCAGGATGACGGCGTCGCCAAGACAGCAGGGCGAAGAGTTCCGGTCGACCCGAGGAGCGAGCTTGACGCGCGATCCATTATCGTGCAAGGCTTGGTCGACCAAACAGAGCCCATCGAGGAGGACCCGACAGAGATCGCCCTGAGCGGTCGAGTGCATGTTTTCGTCGAGAATGTTTTAGCGAGGCTATCGAGCGCAGTGATCCCCCAATTTCAGGTTGGCAACAGAGTCGACAAGTTCACTGGTGAGTCCAAACCTGAAACTTGGCTTGAAGATTACCGAGTAGCTGTTCAGATTGGTGGTGGGAATGACGAGGTGGCCATGAAGCATTTGCCCCTCATGTTGGAAGGTTCTGCCAGAGCATGGCTGAATCAGTTACCTCCTAGCAGCATTTACACTTGGGAAGATCTGTCCCGAGTGTTCGTCAGAACGTTTGAAGGAACTTGCAAGCGACCAGCTGGATTGATAGAGCTGCAAGTCTGTGTGCAGAAGACCAATGAGACTCTCCGAGAGTATATTCAGAGATGGATCACTTTGCACCATCTTTGTGGAAAATGTGTACGATCATCAGCGGTTTATGCCTTCAAAGATGGCGTCAAGAACGAAGAATTGAGTCTGAAGTTTGGTCGAACCGGGACATGACCCCGAGTCGAATGATGGAGATTGCTACCAAATGCATGCCAACGGCGAGGAAGAGGACCGACTCAAGCGGCAAGTACAAGCCAAGTCGATCGGAGAAGGAAATTCCATTCGAAACAGAAGCGAAAGTCGAGCCAGCAGCTCTCGGAGAGGCCCCGCCGTGACTCGTGGAAAGTTCAAGGGAAGCCAAAAGGATCACGGAATCCTAAGAAAGTAAAGGATAAAGAAGGAAGCGGCGTGATGGATATGCCGTGTCACATCCACACAAAGAAAGATGAAGAGGGCAATATCATTTACCCAAAGCATACCACTCGCCAAATGTCGACTCGATCCAAAGCGGTTTCGGGAAAACAGTCTAAGGACAAGGAGAAGGAGTCATACAAGGCCGAAGACAAAGAGGACAGTGAGGAAGGATATCCGCATGTCAACTCCACTCTGATGATCTTCGCGGATGTGGAAAGCAAGAGTCGACTCAAAGTCATTAACCGAGAGGTGAACATGGTTGCCCCAGCAAAAGCAAGTTATCTGAGATGGTCCCAAACACCCATCACATTCGACCAGTCTGATCACCCGACTCACATTGCCACCCCTGGGAGGCAAGCTTTGGTGGTCGACCCAGTTGTCGAAGGCACTCGACTGACAAAGGTGCTGATGGATGGTGGAAGTGGGCTGAACTTGTTATATCGACACTGCTTGAAAGGAATGGGCATTCCGATGTCCCGACTGAGCACCAGCAACATGAGCTTCCACGGAGTCATACCAGGGAAGAAGGCTGAGTCACTCGGCCAAATAGCTCTGGACGTGGTGTTTGGTGATTCAAAGCATATTCGCAAGGAAAAGTTGACGTTTGAGGTCGTGGATTTTCAGAGTGCGTATCACGCCATTTTGGGGAGGCCAGCCTACGCACGATTCATGGCTCGACCATGTTACGTGTACCTCAAACTGAAGATGCCGGTCCCAAAGGGTGATCACCATCACCGTGATCGGAAAAAGCGTAAGAGTGCTTTCGTAAGGGCTCGAAGATTGCCGATTCGGTGACAATGGTCGAGTTTGAAGAGTATAAGCAAAACGCAGATCCGAGTGATTTGTTGCGGTCCAAGAGACCCGCCACGAATCTGCATTTGATCGTCCGGTGAGACGAAGCTGTCCACATTCACCCGACCGACCCCAATGCAGCCCGACCCACATTTCCACAACACTCGACCGAAATAGGAAGAAGCGCTCATCCGGTTCCTCCGTGAGGCGGGACATTTTTGCATGGAAGCCGGTGACATGCCGGGTGTTCTGGGGATGGTGAGCATCGCCTCAGAGTCGACAAATCAGCAAAACTAGTAAAAGAGCATCTTCGACGGTCCGCCGTTCAGAAGAGAAAGGCTATTGGTGAAGAAGTGGCTCGACTGTTGGCGGCCGGATTTATTCGCGAGATATACCACTCCGAGTGGCTCGCTAATGTCGTCATGGTTCCTAAGAAGGATAAGTCGCTCCGCATGTGCATTGATTTCAAGCACATCAATCGGGCCTGCCCAAAAGATCATTTTCCTCTCCCTCGCATAGATCAAATTGTTGACTCGACCGCGGGGTGCGAGAGATTGTCTTTTCTAGACGCCTATTCCGGGTATCATCAGATCCGTCTGTATGGTCCCGACGAGATAAAAACAGCTTTCATCACTCCATTTGGGTGCTTCTGCTATATCACCATGCCATTCGGCCTCAAGAATGCCGGAGCCACATTTATGCGAATGATTCAGAAGTGTCTACTCACTCAAATCAGTCGGAATGTGGAAGCGTATATGGATGATATCATCGTCAAGTCACGAAAGGGTTCCGACCTGCTCGCTGACCTCGCCGAAACATTTGCCAACCTCAGAAGGTATGATATCAAGCTCAATCCATCAAAGTGCACATTCGGAGTTCTGGTGGAAATTACTCGGTTTTTCGTTTCGGCGAGGAATCGATGCTAATTCAGAGAAGATAGGCACTATTCTCCGAATGAAAGCATACTGTCGCGAGTGCGATGTCGAAGCTTCTTGGATGCTTGGCGCATTAAGTCGATTCATCTCACAACTCGGTGAAAAGCGTTGCCTCTTTACCGATCGATGAAGAAGGCGGACAAGTTTGAGTGGACTCCGTGGTCGATGCAGCGTTGCCGAGCTAAAAGCTCGCTCTCCACCCAGCCGGTGCTTGCTGCTCCAATCAGCAAAGAGCCTCTGTTGCTTTATATTGCAGCCACAGGACAAGTCGTCGATAAAGGCTTACTACGGTCGGCGGGAAGAGGAAGGAAAAGCCTTCAAAGTTCAACGCCCGATGTATTATTTGTCCAAGTCTTGACTCCATCCAGCAGAGATACCCTCACTATCGAAGCTTGTGTATGGGATATACATGACCACAAAGAAGGTTTCTCATTATTTCTCCGATCATTCTATCACGATCGTCGGTGACGCTCCACTATCCGAGATTCGCACTGTGAGAGATGCAAGCGATCGAGTGGCGAAATGGGCGATTGAACTTCTTCCCTTGATATCAAATTTGAGGCAAAAAAGCCATTAAGTCCGTGCAATAGTAGATTTCCTCGCCGAGTGGATTGAACAGCAGCAAGCCGGTGAAGTTCACTTTGAGCATTGGACCATGTTCTTTGATGGCTCTAAGATCTTTGAATGGTTCCGTCTTTGGGGTTGTCTGGTGTCCCCGGAGGAGATAAGCTCAAGTATGTGCTCCAGATTCACTTTGATTCCTCCAACAATGAGGCGAGTATGGCGCCCTTTTATATGGATTTGCATGGCCATCTCACTCGGCGTCCGTCGCTTTGATGGTCTATGGCGATTCAGATTTAGTGGTCAACCGGTGATGAAGGAGTGGGGCGTGAGAAGCCCAGCCATGATTTGGATCTTGCAATGCAAATGAGGAAGCTGGAAAAGAAGTTCGAGGGTTAGAGCTCCATCACATCCCCGATCGAAAAATCAGCGACAAATGATCCGCAAAGATAGGTTCCAAAGAGAAGCCATTCCGAGTGGTGTGTCTTTGGAGCATATACACACTCCATCAGTCAAAGAAGATCCCTTCACAGAGGAAGCTCCACAGCCCAAGAGTGCCACAGACCCGACTGAGGTTGAGGTCCCTGCAGTGGTCGACTTGGTCATGGAGGTCTTAGCGGTCACTCCCGACTGGACAATTCCCTATATCGCGTATATCCTGAGAAAAGAGCTCCCAGAAGATGAGGAAGAGGCTCGGCAGATCGTCCGTCGATCCAAGGCCTTTACCGTTATCAAAGGACAGTTATATAGAGAGAGCGCGACTGGAGTTGGTCAAAAATGCATAACGCCAGAAGAAGGTCTAATCATTCTCAATGATATCCACTCGGGGACCTGTGGTCACCATGCGTCCTCTCGGACCATCGTAGCCAAAGCATACCGAGCTGGAGTTTACTGGCCGAAGGCGAATGAGATGGCAAAGGAAATAGTGGACAAGTGCGAAGGATGTCAGTTCTACTCCAACATGTCACACAAGCTCGTCGACTCTGAAGACCATTCCACTCGTCGGCCTTTCGCGGTATGGGGTTGGACATGGTCGGTCCCTTGAGAACAGGTCGGAGTGGTTTCACGCATGTCTTGGTAGCGATCGACAAGTTCACCAAGTGGATTGAGGCTAAACCAATCAAGAATCTTGGCGCCGGATCTTCTTGTTACCTTCATCGAGCCGACGTTCAGATATGGAGTGCCGCACAGCATCATTACGGATAATGGGTCGAACTTTGACTCGGAAGAATTCAGGGATTTCTGCAACTCTCAAGGTACACGAGTCGACTACGCTTCAGTCGCCCATCCGCAGTCGAATGGACAGGCAGAACGAGCCAATGGCTTAATCCTCAAGGGCTTGAAGCCCCGACTGATGCGTGATCTCAAGCATGCGGCTGGAGCATGGGTCGACGAACTCCCTTCGGTGCTTTGGGGATTGCGGACCACACCCAATCGGTCGACCGGAAGAACTCCATTCTTCTTGGTCTATGGAGCTGAAGCAGTCTTGCCGAGTGATCTTCTTCACAATGCTCCTTGAGTTGAACTCTACAACGAAGCAGAAGCTGAGCAAGCGCGTCAGACGCGATCGACCTCCTAGAGGAAGAAAGGAGATGGCTCGATCCGATCGACCATCTACCAAGGACTTGCGTCGCTTTCACGCCGAAATGTGAGAGGTCGAGCCTTCGGGAAGGAGATCTAGTGCTCCGAGTGGATCGTGAAACCACACAAGCTCGCTCCTTCTTGGGAAGGACCCTTCATCGACACCAAGGTTCTCCACAACGGGGCATATCGTCTTTACAACGTCGAACACAATATCGAAGAGCCCCGGGCTTGGAACGCGGATCTGCTCCGCCCATTTTACACTTAAAGTTTTTTTCACTCGGATGAGTTGTAATAAAGTACTTCTGTAGTTCATGGATTTTGAAATATTAGTGTCATAATTCCTCCATGATTTTTGTCACTTTTTATTTTGTACCATAAAATTTTCCCCTCAGTGGGTGGCTTAGCCGCGAATCCGTTTTGCCTAAGTTTGTAAAAATCCTACCGAGTGGTAAGCCAGACTTCCACTCGGAGGCTTAGCTGCGAATCCGTTTCGCCTAAGTTATAAAAATCCTACCGAGTGGTAAGCCAGACTTCCACTCGGAGGCTTAGCTGCGAATCCGTTTCGCCTAAGTTATAAAAATCCTACCGAGTGGTAAGCCAGACTTCCACTCGGAGGCTTAGCTGCAGTCTAAGTACTCGCCTAAGTTACAAAAATCCTACCGAGTGGTAAGCCAGACTTCCACTCGGAGGCTTAGCTGCAGTCCAAGTACTCGCCTAAGTTACAAAAAATCCTACCGAGTGGTAAGCCAGACTTCCACTCGGAGGCTTAGCTGCAGCCCAGTGCTCGCCTAAGTTATAAAAATCCTACCAAGTGGTAAGCCAGACTTCCACTCGGAGGCTTAGCTGCAGTCCAAGTACTCGCCTAAGTTCAATATGCGCTCGCAAGGAGGATGAGGTGCAGGTCGATGGCAACCCTCTCCTCTGAGCTATGCCATAAGTACAACGTGCGCTCGCAAGGAGGACGAGGTGCAGGTCGACTGTTACCCTCTCCTCTGAGCTTCGCCACAAGTACAACGTGAAAATCCTACCGAGTGAAGAGCAAACCATTCACTCGGGGGCTTAGCTGCAGCCCAGTGCTCACCTAAGATATAAAAATCCTACCAAGTGAAGAGCAAACCTCTCACTCGGGGGCTTAGCTGCAGCCCAGTGCTCGCCTAAGATATAAAAACCCTACCGAGTGAAGAGCAAACCTCTCACTCGGGGGCTTAGCTGCAGCCCAGTGCTCGCCTAAAATATAAAAACCCTACCGAGTGAAGAGCAAACCTCTCACTCGGGGGCTTAGCTGCAGCCCAGTGCTCGCCTAAGATATAAAAATCCTACCGAGTGAAGAGCAAACCTCTCACTCGGGGGCTTAGCTGCAGCCCAGTGCTCGCCTAAGATATAAAAACCCTACCGAGTGAAGAGCAAACCTCTCACTCGGGGGCTTAGCTGCAGCCCAGTGCTCGCCTAAGATATAAAAATCCTACCGAGTGAAGAGCGAACCTCTCACTCGAGGCTTATGACAGACCAGTGCTCACCTAAGGAATAAGTCATTGCGGTGGGCATCTTCTTTGTGAACCCAAAAGACATTTCGAGCCAAAAGCAATCATATTCAAACATCAAATCCAAGTTTAGGTCGATACCTAAAGGAACCGGGAGTGCTCAGGCGCTAAGCCTGTTAAGGTTTATCGGTTACAATTCCACTCGGCATACCGAGGCAAATTTAAAGTGTCGGGCTTAAAGGAAGTTTTTTACCCCTCCTGTGGAGGGCTGGAAGGAGCAACGAACTCATCAAGGTCGATTCCGTCTGCGATCTGGGTAGCAGCAGCCATGAAGGTTTCCATGAAGGATCTGAAGTCGTGTTTCTTGGTGTTGGCCACTCGGAGAGCCGCCAGCTTCTCTTCTCGCGCGTCTTTGCAGTGGACTTGGGCCAGACACAGAGCAACATCTGCGCCACACCGAGCCGAGGACTTCTTCCACTCCTGCACTCGGTCAGGGACAGCGTTCAGTCGAGCCATCAACGACTCGAGGTCATTTCGAGTGTCGCCACAGGCCAAAGCGTCGAGTCGATCACGAGAAGTGGCGACCTTCAGCCTTGCAAGATAGTCCACGACAGCTGCAACACGGGACTCCAGTCGGAAGACATTCATGGCGACTTCATCATTCACCGGAGAACTGACGGGATCGAGGTTTGGTTCCAACTGGCTAGTCTCTTCTTCAAAGTTTCAACAGAATTCTGCAAGGACAAACACGAGTCAAGGCGGTGGTCGAATGGAAACATCACAGATTGAAAATGCTTGTCGAGTATAAAAGGTCACCTTCGAGCATAAGAAACAGCGACTTCTTGGCAAGTCCACCCGGAAGGCTTCGGTCATTTTCTTCCCGGTCAACCGATTGATCTTGTCGGTCGAGTAGTCTTGTCGACCTTGATCGGTCGACTTCCTTGTTGGCAATCCCAAGAGCAGCTTTGATTGGTATTTTCTGTTCAAGCTTGGTGGTGAAGCTAACTTCTCGTCAGCAAGCTTGGTCTTCTCAGCTAGCTCAAGGTCTTTTCTCTTTTGGGCCTCCTTCACCTTGCCTGCAAGTTATAGCAAGATCAGATTTTGAAACAAATGAAGGGAAAAAGGAGTCGTCGAGGTCTCACCGAACATACCTTTGGTCTCCTCCTTAGCCTTCGTCGATTCTCTGAACCAGCTTGAGATCCGATTCGAGTTGAATGTGCTTCGCTTCAGCTCGGTATAGCGAGCCGCAAGGTCACAAGATTTCTCTGAAGAACCAATCGACAAAATATCAAAGATAATTCACTTCCGAGTGGATAAGAGAAAATCATACGTTTCTAAGACTACAGTTGAATGCAAGCATTCGACCGTAGTCTCGAGGACTACACCCGGTGGGTGCACTCATCGTGCCCCCTTGGTTCTATTCAAAACGAGTCGACGATCGACCCCAAAAAAAAGAGACATATTCTTCAAATCGTAATCAAGCGCCAAAGTGATCGACCACGATCTCGGGGACTACACCGGTGGGTGCACTCGGCGTGCCCCCCCGGTTTGAAATCCATTCGCCCGATCGAATGATGAACAGCCTTACTTATAAAGCCTAAGGCCATCGCCGTGATCGACCTTATATGGGGACTACACCCGGCGGGTGCACTCAGCGATGCTCCCGCTAACATGGAGTTCTTTATCGACACACCTTTGGTGATTGCTATGGATTCGAGAAAGAAAAGTTTTGATAGCATATCCTAACAGTAACAGCGGTGGTCGATCGACTGAACATTGCTTTGAAGAGCGGGCTGGCGTCATAAGCTGCTTGGCTTGCATCCGGGTGGTCTTCACCTGCTCCATCATGATCCTGCGGCGTATCGCTTCCTTAGCAGGCGGCTTGGTCCTCTGGGGCGTGGTGCGTTGTGAAGAGCGAAGGTTGCGCTGCACTTTCGACAAAGTGGGATGAGCACTCGTCAGCGGCACGCGAAGACACGGTGTGTCGGTGGTGTTCTCCCCTCTGTGACCACGGTCTCGGGCGCCCACATCTGGGCTGCTTTACCAAGAGCGCCTTCCTGCTCCTCCTATGCTTGCGGTTCCTCATCCTCATCATCATCATCGGGAAGGGTGATAACGACATTGGATGGAGCTTGAGAAAAGAATCGAGTTAGAAATCATGAGTCATCGACTAAAGGCGGAATTAAGAGTATAGTACCAGAGATTTGAGGTTGCTGCGTCCTCCATCTCATGGTCGTCGGCCTTGCACGAGGTCTCGAAGTTGCAGACTTGAAGTTCCAAAGAATCGATCAACTAACTCAAGTATCAACCGGAGATAAAGCTTGTACAAAACAAGAAGACTTAAGTAACATGTTTACCACGATATGGTGGGGACGGACACCTTCATCTTCGTAGGAGCTTGGTTGGCTTTTGACGGAGCCACTTTCGACCGCTTGGCGCCTTTTCGATCGGCGCGGAGGCAGGGTCCGAGGCGTTTGGTCGATTGCGAGGCGATCGAATCCCCTTACAGCGTTGATCGCGGGGTCATGGACAAGTTTCGACCGCCTTTCCGGTAGCGGTGGTGCAACCTCCTCCTCCTCCTCTTCTTCGTCCTCATCGTCGTCGTCGTCATCGTCGTCATCTTCGGCAGCGTCTGAGTCCCACTCATCCTGGCTCTCACCCCCGCTGGCTTCTCCCTCCTCAGTCGGAGCCTGAGCTCCATTGGGCATCAAGTACAGCTCGGTGAGGGCCTGAAAGACGTCAAGACAAAGATCAATCGACCAATTTGCAGAACATACAGAAACAAATACAACAAGTATACAATGGAAGGCAGAGCAAACGTACCTTGTCTGGAACGCTGTGGTGGTCAAGTGGAGGAATCCTCCTAGATCCACGGGGATTATCCTTGTTCCCAATGACCGCGGCCATCCACCTTTCCACCGTGGCGTCGTCGACTGCTTCCGGGTGGATCCGAGTCTCGTCTTGATTCAAGAGTACAACCACATGCAATGGCTCCGGGCTGGAGAGGCTGGATCGTCGTGAAGAAAACCTCCAATAGGTCCATGCCTGTAACGCCGTCCCGAACCAACTGCACCACGCGATCCATCAACATCTTCACGTCAGCTCTCTCCTCTGGAATCACCTTCAGAGAGGAGGGCTTGTTCACTCGGTCCATGGTGAATTGAGGGAGTCCACTCGACTGCCCCGGCGTCAATTCATTCTGGCAGTAGAACCAGGTCGACTGCCATCCCCTAACCGACTCGGGAAATGTCATGGCTGGGAAGGTGCTCTTGTTCCTCACTTGGATCCCCAGGCCCCCCCACATCTGGACAACTTGGGTTTTCTCATCGCCTGGGCTCGCCTTCTTGAGTGCGAGGCGACACGTGAATATGTGCTTGAACAAGCCCGGTCGGTCGACAGCCCAGAAATTCTCACACATGGATACAAGCATGGCGAGATCTGTGATGGAGTTGGGGTGAAGTGGTGGAGTTGGGCTCCAAAGAAGTTCAAAAACCACGAAAGAAAACACTCGGTGGCGAGGGAAAATCCACGAGCGACATGAGTGGCGAGGAACGCACTCACCCTCTTGGTGAGGCTGCCGCTCTTTCCCTGGAAGCCTTGCGGCGCCATGGGGGATCAGCCCGTCGTCGGCCATGTCAAGGAGATCCTTCTCCCTGATGGTCGACTGGATCCAATCTCCCTGGTCCCAGCCCTTCGGCAGGCGGGATCTCGACGAAGACCCGCTGCGACTGGTGGATCTCCCCTTCGCCTTCTCCGCCGCCGACGCCTTCTTTGCGCGCTCCAGCACCGCCGTCTTCTCCTTGACCATGGCTGCCAGCGAGAGGCACGAAGAGGAGCTTTGCGGAGGCGAAAGCGGGCGCGTTGGGCGGAGATGAGGAGAGCAGAGAAGAAAGAATGGAGCACTGTTCAGAAAACCCCCACCGGCCGCATTTATAAGATCCCTTCCGAGTGGATGACAGGTGGGCCAGGTCGGTCTAATCATATCCCGAAACAGTTGCATTGACAAGATACGTGGCGGAAAAAGCGGCGCGGAGATCGAGGCGTCTATGTCCTATCCCGTCCGAGCGCCGCGGTCCGTTCCGCTTCGCGCGCTTCCCCAAATTTCGTATCCCGTAGAATCCATGAACGGCAGATCGACCTGTCAGACACGAGATTTCCTGCGATCCGTCGCTCGGGAACCGGCAAAGTCCAGAAGATCACTCGACGAAAGACAAGAATGGATCGAGTCGACTGAAGAAAAGTTGCTCGTTATCAACAAAGAAGATCTTGATCCAGAACAACGCATAGCCAGTATGCAAAAGTCAATCGGAAACAACATCAACTCCTTCCTCACTCAAGCCTCAATCCATTCGGGGGCTAATGATGGATTCATGTACCTAGGGTAGGGTCATAGACCTGATCTAAGTGCCCTACCCAAGGACACCCTTAGAAGAGATCACCTTCCAGTCGACCAAGGAGGAACCCTCTCGTGACTAGAAGGACTTCGACCATGAAGATTCACTCGACCATGAAGACTCACTCGACCACCGGAAGGTCGGGAGGCACTCTGACCGCTGTGACTTTGTAATTGAATAGACTTTATGGTAGTTAAGACACTTTATGTGGGCGTTACGAGAACGCCTGGACTTAATGTACTTTAACCCCTTCATTACATGGGGTGGCGGGGTCTGGCGCACTCTATATAAGCCCACCCTCCACGAGCGAAGGGTTCGCACCTGTAACACATACATACATAATCCACTCGACCGCCTTAGGGCTCCAGGGCGTGGGCTTTTACTTCCTCCGAGAAGGGCTGAACTCGTACATCGCTTGTGTTTACAACCTCTCCATAGCTAGGACCTTGCCTCTCCATACCTACCCCCACTCTACTGTCAGACTTAGAACCACGACAGGCCGAGCTCCATAGGTTGTTCAGGCTTGCCATGAAGTCTGTCGTGGATCATCTGTGGTCGAAGGAACCAAGTCCGGATAGTTATTTTAGTTTGGTATAGCGATTTCTTCGTCTTTGTGCAAGATACCGAAATCTTTGCCAAGAGGTCGGCGTGCATAGAGGGTGCACTGATGGCTCTTGCCCGTGTTAAGACATTTTGGGCGGAGATGGAGGCCACCGCTGTTGCAAACAGGGGTCCGCCCGGAGGCCAGGCCTCGCCCGAGCACTATTTTGAAGAAGTCCTAGAAGGGGCCTGTTTAATAGAGGCTTAGTGCTCAAATAGTACCATGTTTTAGTGACATGTATCTTGATTGTAAAAACAATGTTTTTTTTATAGTAGAGGCTATATTTATAATTTTGCCCGTAAAGTATTGTGGTGCCTCCTGTGCGGCCATTTATGTATGTATGTATATAACCTGAAAGTTTGCGGTTATTAAACCCATTTCACGCACATAATGCGGGTGTTCGATGCAGCGTAATCACACTTGATCCAACGTCTTGGTCCATTAAGAAGGTGATAGCGCGGCGAACGAGGCAATCGGACTATATAGCTTTAACACTTTCACTTAGCCATAGGAGTTTGGCGGTGGGGCTACTATATAGCCCTGGTATATCGCGTTCATCCGAATACGGTGATTGCGTACATACGTGACTGTGAAACTGGTCGCCGTTAATCGCGGAGGAATCGCGAAGATTCCGCTGAGTCATCAAGTGGTTGACCAGTCTCTTGCTTTATCATGACAATCAGTTTTAGGCTTTCTCTACTGAGCTGCTCATCCAGGTGAACCAGGGCACAATCACAGTAGTTCTCCCGGTGCCGCCTTAGCCGATAGAGTGGAACGTAAGGTAGCAAAACACAGGAGCCGGGCAAACCAAACTATTGACCAAAGGCATGATTTGGAGCTGATGCATATAAGGCCAAACTCGCAACGCCGAACACTCTTGAAGGTATTTGGACTTCACAACATATACTGGGATGAGTACCGCCCTCGATAATGGGCCCTGAATTTCCAGGTACATGCATTAAACTGGTGTGATGAAATGCCAATAACGCCAATGTCCCTCTCGGTTGTTTTAAGTGCCCGGAGGGTGTGAAGCAACAAGAGACAATAAAAAAGGTTTACACAGGGTCTTAATCTAAAAAGAAACCTTTGAACGGGGCCTTGGTGCACGTCTGCGCCTTTATCTCCCTTGTGCTGTATCCTGGAAGGGTTGAGCACGATGATCATCTGTAAAAAAAAAAGAGAAACCCAGGTGAAAAAATCTGGTGTGATCATGCGAAAAGTTGGTTATTCTTAATGAACCATTAGAATTCCATCTACCGTGTATTAGTAGGGTCGAGCCGAACTATGGACCCTTTTACATGCGGGCAGCCCCTAGCTCCATGTATGGGGGCATATCCGTCGACCAAGCTCAGGTTCGTCTGGGCTGCTACAACTAGTGGTGCGCCGGATACGTCTAGCCGTGTCCATGGTCTTGACGACCGGCCATTTATTCGGGTTGGGGAGGCCGTTCAGTGGTTCGGCTGCTAGAGCCGCCACATATTCTTTCGGATGCAAGGAGCGCTCTGTATTTCCGCTAATTGTGATGACGCCATGTGGACCGGGCATCTTGAGTTTAAGATAAGCATAATGTAGAATTGCATTGAAACGAGCGAAGGCCGTTCTTCTGAGTAATGCATGGTAGCTGCTTCAGAATGGAGCGATGTCGAAGATTAGTTCTTCCCTTTGGAAGTTGTCGAGCGAACCGAATACAACCTCTAGTATCAGACAGCCCGTGCAACGGGCTTCTACGCTTGGTATTACTCCTTTAAAGGTAGTATTGCTTTGGTTGATTCTTGATGGGTCTATCCCCATCTTGTGTACAGTGTCCTGATATATCAGATTGAGACTACTGCCGCCGTCCATGAGGACTCGGGTGAGATGGTATCCATCAATTATTGTGTCAAGCACCAAGGCAGCCGAACCTCCATGCTGGATACTAGTCGGATGATCCCTGCGATCGAAAGTGATCAGGAAGGCCGACCATGGGTTGAATTTGGGGGCAACTGGTTCTACAGCGTATATGTCTCAGAGTGCGCGTTTGCGCCTCCTCTTTGGTATATGGGTTGCGTAAATCATGTTCACTGTTGTGACCTCTGAAGGAAATTTTTTCTGTCTCCCTGTGTTCGGCTGGCGAGGCTCATCCTCGTCTTCACTTGGCGTCTCCCTCCCTTTGTGTTCAACATTTAGCTTGCCGGCCAGCTTGAAGATCCAACATTCTCTGTTTGTGTGATTTGCAGGTTTCTCGGGGGTGCCATGGATCTGACATAATCTATCTAGAATTTTGTTTAGGCTAGACGGTCCATCTCTGCTGCCTTTAAATGGCTTTTTTCGATGACCGGGTCAAGAGCCCCTGAATCCGGCGTTTACCGACGTGTTCTCTGGGCTGTCTTCATTATTTTGATGCTTGTTTTTATTGCGTCGTGGCTTCACGTTGCCATCCACTACAAAAAAAGACACATCCGTGACATTTTAACGATTTTTTTTCTGTCATACATATGACACTTCTATGACGATAATTGTGACAAAACCTGGTATCATCATAGATGTGGTGGGCTCCTACTTCTATGACAAAAAATCATGCGAGAAAATTGGCTTTTCGTCCTGGGCGGGCCGGAGACGCAGCTGCATGACATTCTTTGGGCCGTCCATGACAGAAAAAAACGTGGTAGAAGCGAGGGGAGGAAAATTTGAGGAGTTGCGATTACGGTGGGAGGTCGGGGCGGCGATGCGCGTTTCTCTCATACACGCGGCGTTGACTCGCGAACGGCGGCGTTGGGCTTTAATTGAACCCGGCGATTGCTGCGAGCTACATATTCTTGAACCCGGCGATCGATCGATGGCTGTTAATTGAACCCGATGGGCGATTCGCCGCTCTGGTACGCTAAGCGAAGCCGTCGATTGGATGAACAATGAGCATTCTTGGCGGGGGTGGGTGGGTTGGATGAGCGATGGCGGTGGCGTTGCCTCTGGATGAGCGATGAGCGGTGGAAGGGTGGTTGAAGCGGGACCCGTGGTGTGGAGGCTGGATGAGCGATTAGATGGTGGAGGGCTGGATGAGCGATGAGCGGTGGGGGGTGGTTGAGCGATGGCGGTGGGAGTAGCGGCGGTGGAGGCTGGATGAGCGAGGAGCCCGTGGAGGTGGAGGAGGTCGGCGGTGGAGATGAGCGGTATCCGTGGAGTCGGTTTGCGATGCGCCACACCCTCGATGAACAGGACCCCGTTTGACCGTAGGAGGTCCGTTTCGTCCGTTTTGCGGTATGCCACACCCCCGATCAGCGGGACCCCGTTTGACCGTAGGAGGTCCGTTTAAATCCGTTTTGCGATGCGCCACGCCCTCCCGATCAACAGGACCCCCGTTTCGACCGTAGGAGGTCCATTTCCTCCATTTGGCGATACGCCACACCCCTCCCGATCAACAAGACCCCCGTTTCGACCGTAGGAGGTCCGTTTCCTCCGTTTTGCGGTACGCCACACCCCTCCCGATCAGCGGGACCCGTTCGAGCGTGGCGGTCGAACACAAGGCCGTTTCCTCCGTTCTGCGGTACACCAGGCCTCGTTTCCATCGCCTTTTCTGTCCAAGCCGGTTGGCTCCCAGGCGTTCCGTTGCCTCCCGATGAACACGACGCATTCCGGTGCCTCCCCATGAACACGACGCATTCTGTTGCCTTCCCATGAACACGACGACGACTCTTCCGTTCCGACCCAACCATGTACGTATGCGCGAGTAGGCGTTCAAGACCCTGCCCGTATGTACGTACGTGACCGTATTTTTTTCTAGCACCCTCGCCGCTGTACGTACGTGTACATGCTACGTGCGCGCCTCTACTACGACACGTGCTCGCCTCTACTACAACATGTGCGCGCCTCTACATTGACCAGTATGTATGTACACGTTCGCGACCAGAATGACAACGCTTCGTGCGCTTCGACCGGTGGGTCTGACGGTATCGAGCACTTCCTTACTGCGAAGATGTAGGTGGTGGATCCCAGCGATCGAAGCGAATCATTTTGTTTTTGCTGGGCGCACTTCCTTGCGTGCGAAGATGTAGCTGGTGGGTCCCAGCAGTCAGGGGGCGAATCCTTTTTTTGCCCGAACGCACTTCCTTGCATGCGAAGATGTAGCTGGTGGGTCCCAGCAGTCAGGGGGAATCGTTTTTTTCACGAAATACGATGGCCCGTCCGGTGGGTCCCCGCTGTCAGGTGGAGGAATAATTATTTTGCACATAGTAAGGAGGCAATTCCTTGCGGCCGCGGTGGACCCAGCTATCAGCCTCTCCATGCACAGTACTCTTCTGATGGAAGTCGGTCGTTGACCACATTGACCACGCCGCGCCGAGAGCACCACGGCGGTGGACGACGGCGAGGCCTAGGAAGGGGGGACGGCGGGCGGGAAGACGCAGCGATGGATGCTCACGCGAAGAGGATGCGATGGTGAGGCTGCCGTCACCGCTTGAGAATAACGGGGGTGTGGGTGAGTAGAGGATGGCACGGCGGCGGTGGGAGTAGTAGGGGCGGTGAGGCCTCGCGGCATCCTGACCCGCCACGGGAGGCAGGAGCACGTGTCACGACCGGTATTTGCTTTGGTAATTTGGACCACGAAGACCGAGAGGTTGAAGAAGGTGAGCGGCCGTTGGATCGACATCGTCACGGTCACCTGAGCTAGAGTCGTTCATATTGACTAAGTTGACAAAGCCCTCCGTCCCGTAAACTTAGTAGGCCCACAAGTCGACCTCCCACCAAGGTGAGTCCCGGCTAGCGGGAGTATTCATTTTTGTGCATAATAAGGAGGCATTTCCGGTGGGTCCGAGTGAGAGCGGGGGAGCGTTTTTCGCGAAATCTGAGACCCTTCGGTGGGTCCCAACTATCGGTGGAGGAATCATTATTTTTGGCGTAATAAGGAGGCATTTTCTGTGTGGGCCCCTCATCGACCTCATCCGATGGCTGTTGTTTGTTGACCATGTTGACCTCGTCGCGCCGAGAGCACAAACGCGGTGGACGAGGGCGGAGCCCAGGAAGAGAACCACCCGAAGCTGTCGAAGCCACCACAGCGGATGCCCACGCTGAGGGGAGAACGAACGCCGACCGTGGTCGGATCTTGAGGTGAGGTGGCGTCGCCGGAAAATAACAGGATGTGTGGGTGGTTAGAGGGATGGCTGGCGGCGGCCTGACCCACCACGGAGGAGGGCGAGCAATCCCGCCGGCGCTGGTTTGGGCGGCTGGAGTAGGAAGATCAGAGATTGAAGAAGCACGGCGGCTGTTGGATGGACATCCAACAGTCACTACTGTGTGTTGACTAAGTTGACAAAGCCTTATGTACGCGTCAAAAAAAATTTAGGACAGCGCCATCGTCAACCAAGTAGGCCTAGAAGTCAGCCTCCAAATATGTGGAAAACAGCATACAGCCCATTAGCCATTATTTTCAATAATTTACAGCCCATTTGCTAATTCTTAAGGATATTTGGAGCCCATATTCTTTTTATTAACATTACAGACCATATATTCTGGGCACTGTTAAAAAATTCAACGAAATTTTGCATATTTTGGTGGGGTCTGAACTCTTTTAATCACAAAATTTTGAGTCACGTTAAAAATAGTTTTCAAAAAATTATATCAAAATAAAATTCAAAAAACAATTCTTCACAAAAAAATGAATGAAATTTAGAATCTTAACTAGCAAGATGCCCGTTCGTTGCACGGAACATGAAGATGCATTTGTATGAGTAGTTTATCTTGTGGGTGAAAAGATGATATCTTAATGTAATTGCGAGTTGGCTTTGGTTTTTGTAAAAGTAGAGAGTATAGAAATCCTGAAAAAAAAATGATATTTTAATGCAATTGCCGGTTGGCTTTGGTTTAAAAATTTACAGCCCATTTCTTACAACTTATAGCCCGTTTTCTGGGGAAGCCCATTTCTTATCCCTCCTCGTCTTGAAAGATTTGCAGCCCAACAGGGCTGAGAAAAGCAAGTAGGCCTCGGTTTTGGTATTCTCCAAAAAAAGAACTGGGCTAGCCAATTTCAGAAAGAAAAAATATCAACTAGGCTCGTCATGTGCTTAATAAAAGCATAAGCGTGGGCTAGGCAGACCTGACCCAAGACAAAGACCTTGATTGAGCTCCGTCTCTGAAACTGAAAAACAACTAGGCGAGCTGCTGGATCCCTGGTGTTATCCGCTCATTGTGTAATTTTCTCGTTTATTGACTACATTGACAATGGCGTGGAACCTAGTTGTCAAACAATTAGGAGGAAGTATTGTTTTGGCTTGTAATAATGAGGCACCTTCTTGCGAAATGTAATGACCCTGGTGGGTCCCTACTGTCAGCCTCTCCACATACAGTCATCTCCTGATTCCTCTTGGTTGTTGACCATGTTGACAACACCAGACGGCGGCGAGCACAGCGAGCTAACCAAGGCGGAGAACGACGACAAGGCCTCGGACGGGAATGAATAGCAGCCATGGAAGATGCGGTAGTGTAGTGGCAGGTGGAGGGGAGTACGAGGGCAACAACATGCAAGTCAAGCATACAAATGGTACAAAAAGCCCAAGGATTAATTGTTCATCAATTTTTTAGACAAAACCAGTTGAACATGAGCGGTAACATCTAACCCAACCACTCTTTTTGCGGTCACAAACAAATGGATCGTTCGATCCATAAAATCAACATCTGTGCAAAAAATTTATTTTAGGATGTCTACAAATTGTTGTAAATAGAAGCCGAGCACGTTTAGAAGCCCATTTGTCCACAGAAACTTCTTTTTTGCTGTTCAACATGTTCGTCCGTGAGAAATCTCTTCTGTAAAATTAAGCCTCATGGACAATAGTAACCTCACATTCAGCGGGAAGAATATGACAAAGCTTACATTTGCCTAGTTGGATGCATATCGTCCCATCGTTATTGTCCTCAAAGCGAATGTCATGAGGCGAGAAAATCCTTGTGCTTATTACGCCAACGATTGGTTATATGTTTTTCTCCTTGTGGTTCTGCCTAAGTAGACATGAAGATTGAAAACAATTAAGGTCTGAAAAAAGAGTATGTCGAAAGAACGATAGCAGAAAAGTTAATTCTAGTACAATATATACGGGCTTTCAATGTGCATGAAATCATCACCTCTATGATAAATTCTCCAGAGATCGAAAGCATCGCAGCAAGCCAATAATTATGTCCAGATCAAAACTATACATTCTGATATATATGATCTTGACAGAATCCAGCAGCATGGATAGGCTATCAATGGACGAACTCTTCATTGAGCATATAACATAATATTAGTACCCAAAGTGTACTCCAAGATGATATAAAACTTATCCGCACAAATGAAAAATGCAGCATATGATTACAAATGTGTAGATGATAATATACGGTACACGAAAAGGTGAGGAGCCAAACACCAACTCCTTGTGATTATTAAGCGGGTCACGAATTACACCCAAGGTCTCGGTTTGGTAGCGAGAGATGACGATTATTTCGAAGGTGTATAACAATTATGAAGGAGCAACCTTTCAAGTGAAGGGCATCTTCGATGATGAGCTATTGTCCTTCAAAACAAATTCCAATGCTTTTAAGGTGGCGACTTTATTTGGAGACAAGCGATACGATTTCTATTCCCAAAACAATCAGCAAGCGCTCCAGGGCAGGGCAACTAGAGTGGATGATGCTGTGCGGTGAGGCCTCCGACAGATAAACCACCACAAGCGAAAGTTTTTTAGCAGTGAGAGTCAAAGCATTTGTACCAGATCGTCTGGTAGATGGCACCGGGTGAAGGTGGCGGTGTGGAGAGAGGAGGAAAACCGCGAGATGGACAAGGTGGTGTGGGCACGAATTCTTGGTATGTTCGTGGTATGAAACTTTCGTGGTAATGGTAGAACTCAAACTGCTGGAGTTTTCGAATTGAGGGATGTCGATAGCGTCCACCTTGCGGGTATGGATAGCGGGTAGCTTATCGGGATCTGAGAGGCATTGAGCAGGGCCTGCTTGGTAAGAAGAGGCGATGGCTCGATGAGATCAAATTTAGGAAGGACAAATATCGGCGACGATCGAGATTGAGGCGTGATGCGCCATAGAAGCGCCACCAAGTTGAGAGGACTTGTGCGGCAGCAATCCTTGGTTGGGAGAAGCGAGATGATCTCCTCAAGGATGGCGTCAGGAGATCGTGATCGGTCCACGGAGATTCTACCGATTCCTCGAGATCTGGTGGGGGCTCGCCGCTTCTCCCCGAGCTACCGGGTGCGGGATCTACAATCGGCGTCGCCACTGGCGGGAGCCTCATCTTCTTGGCGCTGGGGCCAGCCGACTCCATTTCCCTTGTGGGCGTCGCATTGAGCTCACGGGTTTGAGCAGAGTAGCCAGAGACGAGCCTAGTGGCAGTGCGAGTGGGGAAGAAGGAGGGCTGGGGATTTCTGTTGGAGTGGAAGAAGAGGAGTAGGCGTTTTACATGCAGTGAGGAAGAAGGTGGCGGGGTTTTACGGGCGAGTGAGGAAGATTGGGGAGCGAGGGGAATTGGGTGGGGATACGGAAGCGGGAGAGCGAGCTGTTCGTGTTTATAAGGCCCGCTGCACTAACTACTCACTTTTTCCCAAGAGCCGCTCTCTTCTTTTGCGTTGCTGCATGACTGGCCATGCATGCAGGATGCCCGTCGGCCACTGCATGCACCTGGTTTGTTACTAGGCCTATTTAATAGGGTGGCTATGGAGTAAATTAAGGAGATTTATTTTCTCTGTGTGCGTCCACCAAATTAGAGGATGCGGTACTGGATGCTGTCACACCCTGCATTTTGTAACATTTCATTTTCATTAATAAAGCATGAAAATTTGGACCAACAAAAACTTTTTGCTTTATTTGGCTTTTATTTGGTGTTGATTTTTCCCTATATGGTTTTCAAGTGCTCTTAATAGTCAACTACTCCATCCTCTATATTTCATCTCCTTACCCCAAGCTCCTGACCAATGACCATGCCATGTGTATAGTGCAATATAGAATTTTCTTACAAAAATAATTTGGCGAGAAAGTATTTTCTAAATTTAGTTTTCAAAAACCCTGAATTGAGGTTTGCCTTGCAAGTACTTGATTAAGGGCAGTAAAAATCTTTCAAAAATATATTTGATTCCTATTAGATATAGGATACCCAGAAACCACAAAAATATAATTTTAAAAGTTGTTTTACTATTTTATTTAAAAGCTTTTCTTAAGGCCAGAAATGGTCTTTAATAGGAAAAATTATTTTATTGTTTTAAAAATATTTGACAAAATTTAGGAAACTCATAGGACATATATTGTCCATATATAAGAGTTTCAACACATGGTCATGTTCAAAATATTGGTCAAATCCTCTAAAACCCTTCTGGATATTTCAAGCTTTTGAAATATTTACAAAGAAATATTCTCCAAAATTCCAGGAAAAATCTATCATGTCACATATGACATATTAGATGATCTTGCCAAGTCTCATGACTTGGAGAACAAGAGAACCTCATCAAAACCCCTCAAAACTATTTCTGTCCATTCGAAGTTTGATCAACTTTACATTGCCAAGTATGTCCAAATGTGCTCAAACTTGGTGGACATGCTTAATTGGTCTAATGATGCATCTGGACCAAATGGCACAGGTTGGAGAAGAGGAAATCTTGGTCAAAGTGCCTCAAAACCCTCTCGACCAGAAGCAAATTTGAGCAACTTTGTGCTACCAACTTTCTCCCATTGACCCCAACTTTTGTGAGCATGTTCACATGACCAAATGAGGCCACTACACAAAGTGGTTCATCAAGGAGAAGTGTTATGCTCAACTAGATCTACACAACTCCATTTCTGCTCATTTCTAGGGTTCACAAAAGTTGCATTGGCAACCTTGCCCAAATAACCTCCCAATTGGTGGATGGCTATATTTATATGAGTCATTTCACCTTGTGGATCCTCATGGCAATTGGAGTCCATTTGCTTGCTCAAAACTCTATCAAACACCTTCTGACATTTTGCTAAAATCACTGTTTTGACCCCTTTCACTATTCTTGGAGAGCTCCAATTTTTACCACAGCTTTTTCTAGTCCACTTTCACCTCCAGTAACAATGGCAAGCCCCAGTTCAATAATTGAGGGGTGAAACCCCCCTCTTTCTCTCTCTGGTCAACCCTTTTTCACCTGTCTTCTTCCTCCTCCTCCTCCTTTGGCTCACCAAGGCATCCAATGCCTCCCCCTCCTTCTTTACTACCCCCTGGCACTACTGGACATCAGTGGCCGCGCCCACAAGGCATATTATATGCCATGGCATGCCATATGGGCGCTCTGGAGCACGCTACAGTGCGCTCCCGCACTGTAGCCGCCCTCTGCCCAACGGCTCCGGCCACCTCGGGCCACCCCTCGCGCCCGGCCAGGCGCCTCGGCGTCCGCGACCATCACGGCGCTGTCCCCTCCTCTCTCCTCCTTCCCGCGCCTCCGCGCTATCAAGCAGAACCGCCCGGCGCACCAATGGCGCTGCTGCTCACCTGTGCAGTGCCTCAGCCCCTGCTCTCTCTCTCTCTTCATCCCACAGGAGTATTCGACCCCACGAGCCCCCTAGACACGGTGCAGCGTCCTCCCGAGGCCCGTGGCGGCGAGCCTGAGCCAGCCGGCGACGAGCCCCGGTGGACCGCCGTTCTCCTATAAAGGGCCTCCCGAACCCTTCCACCCTCACCCCTCGCTCTGCACCACCAACACTTCCCCTGCACCCCAGTTCTTCTCCGGGGCGCCCGAGCTCGAGATCGAGCTCGAGCTCCGCCGCGTCGGCTTCGCCGGGATTCGCGAGTATAAGCCTCCCCGCTCCTCCCTTGCCTCGTCTGGAATCCTGCATCTCCTGGCGTTTCCCTCCGTTTCCCTCTCTGTTGCAGGAAGCGGCCGGAGCCGTCGACACCCAGCTCCTCCGCCGCTAACCTCGTCGCCGCGAACCCCAGCACTCCGCCGGCCAAGTCCACCTCCCACCGGCGTTCGGCGACCCCCCAAGCCATCCCTTTTCATGGGAGCTCGCCGTCACTGCATCGTCGCCGGTGAGCACGCCCGGCCCTCTCAGTCATGAGTCGGAGATGACAGGCGGGCCCCCTTTGTCATCCTCACCTCCTCTCGCCCTCTCTCTCCCAGCTGGCAGGTGGGCCCCCCGTCGGGTTTAAAACTTTGGCTTGCTTGTATGCTTGGCTCGCTGAGCCTCTTTTCCCTGGGCTGCTTGCCTGTGGCTGTTACAGCCCGTGTACGATGCCCTTTTCCTTTTTCTTTTCATCAATATTCCAAATATTTCACAGGACACAATATTTGTCCAAATGGATTAATTCCAATTTCTAAATTCCTAGAATATTGCAACCTATTTAATGGTGCAACTCTCACTCAAATCCAACCACCTTTTGTTCTCTGTAAATATTTAAATGTGGTTTTAGCATTTAAATAAACCTTTGAAAATCCATATCTTCTGTTCCACCACTCCAAATCCAAAACTAGCAAGTTTCCCCATCTTATATTTCCATCTAGTATTTTACAAAAGAGTTGACATTTTTACGAGCACTTTGATTTTTCTGTTCTATTATTGCCTTATTTTCCCGTTATTATTTTGCGGCGATAGATTGCGTTCTTGTGAAGGAGTTGGACGAAGACTTTGAAGACCGAAGACTTTGTTGAGCGAGGCAAGCAGCCCTTTGACCATGTCTAAGAAACCCTTTTATGCATGTCATATAGCACTTACTATTGTTGCATCGGAATCATGAAGGATGGGTAACCACTTTGGTGGGTTGCCTCGGTACTTTCTCGTTGACACTTGCATTGTGCATGACCCTACCTCCTTATGAGGGTCATGGCGATGGGAGTAGATAGGATGCTAAGTAGTGCTACATAAAGGGGCGGGGATATGCATGGTGATGGAGACAAAATATTTTCAAAGTCTTTTGAAAACCCGTCGGGTGCCACTTATGCGAGGGAGATGATGGAATGGGTGACCACTTGATGGCGAAGTGGTGTGCCAAGCAAAGGGTGTGTTGTTTTCAAAAGCGGATTGGTCGGAGTTGCGACCGTTATTCCAACCTTACATGCGACCACTCTACCCTTATATGGGAAAGGGCATTATTGAGTACCTAGTCCGATACTAGCTTGGAGCCCGCATTACTAGTGACGGGGAGAGTTGGTGCTCTCTCTTGGGGCGGGTCGTGCGGTAGGGCGGCCATGTCTGTTTTTCTGGGCACCGGACACACCGTTGGTACCCGTGCTTGTGGTATGTGATGAATATGGGGCGAGTCTCCACAACTTTATGATGAGAAATGTTTGTACGGGGTTACTACCAATCGAGTGGACTCCATGTTAGTATCGTCTAGGGAAAGGTAGTGATCGGTGCTTACCCGGGTACTTGAGGTACCTGCATGGTCGTGGATGACACGGAAGTTCCCGGATCTAGTGGGTAAAGTGTGCAACCTCTGCGAGTGTAAAACTATTGAATAGCCGTGTCCACGGTCAAGGGCAGTTAGGTAACCGCTCTTGGGCTACGTCCACATGTTTTCAAACCCGGTGTGTGTGAGATGATGATGTTGTCTTGGATCAAGTCAAAGGACTTGACACGATTGAGATGGGTTGGTGCCCACTCCGTTTATGATAAATGGGTTGGTGCCCATTCTATTTATGTTGATATCGTGACCTGATCTCATGGTTACTTGAATTCTTTTGATGCATGCTTTATAGGTTGTTGAACATGTCCTTACACTCAAAACTAGCTTTATGCAAAACTTTACCTATGTCATGCATTCTTGTACCTTGAACCAAATCATGGGTTGCTTGCGAGTACATTCAAAGTACTCATTGGCTTGCCTTTGGTTATTTAATTGACCGGGCATGGAAGAACCGGAGTTGAAGAAGAGTTCTTTGGAGCGATCATGCGAACTAGGGCGTTTCGGTCGAGAATGCTGTAGGGTTAAAGCAGATGGCATGGGTTCTACTTATCGGAAGATTTCCGCTGCTTTGTTTTATTTGATGTTCAGCCCTTAAGGCTTTATCGATGTAAGACTTGACCATAATGGTCATAATTTGTGTAAGGCGGTATGCATGGATGTAAGACTCTTGTTATTCAGCTTACGTGTGTTCGGTGAGCATTGATCTCGGGATCCTTGTACGCGTGCATTCGGTGATCACGACTTGCGAGTCGGGGTCCCCACAGAGCTGGTATCGAGCCATCTGTTGTAGGAAGCCTTAGTTAGCATGGGCGTTAGTTAAACTTGAGACCATCTAAACCTCTCTTCTTTTGAAGCTTACCCCACCCAAGATGCATTTTCCTTATTGACCTCTCCCATTCAACCTTTGTAGATGGCTGCGTGCCGAAGACTTCGACCACGGTTCCCGTGCTTCTCGAGGATAGCCTCAAGAGGTGCAGTTCCACGAGCCCCACTTTCACCTACCATGAGCATTGGATCAATGGCGCCGAGGCGGAGTATCACGTGGAAGTGATCGTGAAGGCCAATGACTCTCCAACAAGCTGGTTCTTGAGGGACCCCGGATGGCAACACTAGTTCTTGCCGTCGAGGCGGCAACCCTCAAGGCACTCACTGCGCCTCGAGACCTTCTTCGAGAGATGGCGGGCGAGATGGCAACCCGTTTCTTGCCTTATCGGAAGGAAGGCGAGGATGAGAGCAATGCACCAGCTCCACCATTAGAAGAAGGACTTCCTCCGATTCGGACCTACTTCACCTTTGTGCGATAGTTTGGCACAACACTTGGCCATGGAATCAATGGAACTCGAAAGGAACTTCATGAGACCAAGGCACTTCTTCGCCAAGCACAAGAGAAGACGGATAGGATCAAGAAGAAAGGTGCTCCCCCTGGACAGCCCGCAATCGCATACAGAGGCGGAAGACCCCCAAAGGATGGAGAACCACCACAGCAACCCCGCATGAGCGCAAGGGATTACCGCAGGCTCTTCACCCCACCAGCAAAGCAACGCCGCGTTGAGCTCCTCCACTCCCCCACCCCTTCAAGCAGTGAAGAAAGCCGCGCTACTGATGAAGAGGAGGAAGACCGGAAGAGCAGGACTACTGCGACCGAGCATTCCACCACTTAGGCATCATTCACAACTTGGATATGCCCGTTAGTAACCCTACGGTAGGATAGGTCGTGTACCCCTATGCGAAGTCGAGTCCATGTAATGGTTCTTATGAAACCATGTAGTGTTGTGTTTGCTTTTGCTGTGTTTGATGGACGTCGTGCTTTCCTTGGGAACTTGTAGCGACTCCATCACCCATTTGGATTTTAATGAATGTGTTTGGCCTTTTGGCCCTTGCATGAAAACAATTAGTGTCATACCAACCCCTTACTAGGCATCCCATCTATGTTGCTTTCCCCATCTTTCCCCAATCATGAACCTTGACCACTCCAACGGGATGCTGTTGTAACACGTCTTGGTACCTCTACCCAGTGACAAGAAGCGGAGGTTCTGCTGAAGCGGGAGACAGCCAGGACCAAGCCGAGGACAGACTCCACCCCACCACCTCCTCCAAGCATGGACATGGCTCAGCTTCTCCAAGCCTTCCGAGAGGAGCGCCAAGCCAACACTGCAGCCCTCCGGATGATTGCTCGGGCTGTCAACCGCCCGGCCCGGCGGGACACGGACCATGGGCGTTCCACACCTGGTGGAGTTCAAAAGCATGCACCACCCACTTTCATCGAGGCTGCTGAACCCACGGATGCGGGACGGTGGGTCCGCACCATTGAGGATCTGCTGGCACTAGTCGGATGCACCGAGGACCGTGATAAAGTGGCGTATCTTGCCTTGTCTCGGGGGACTGCGAGCTTGGTGGGATGGATTCAAGGCTATGCATGTTGAGCAAGACATCACTTGGAACACCTTCAAGACAGAATTCCATAAGGCCCACATTCCTACGGAATCATGGCCATCAAGCGTGAGTTCGAGCCACGAAGCAAGGTGGTAGCTTGTCAAGGAGTACATCACGAAGTTGGTGTTCTCTCAAGGTATGCCCCGAGGATGTCGGCGATCTTTGCCAAAGGGCGCTTCATGGAAGGCCTTAACCGGACTCTGCGATACTCGCTTGTTGTGTGCGATTGCCCGACCTTTCTGATCTGGTGAACAAGGCACTCATGCTTGAGGACAAGCGGCGTGCCTTGGATGACACTCGTAAGCGCAAGATGATCGGCAAGGGTAGCTCCGGCAACGAAGCCTCGCCCGTGGCAGCCAGCTCGGTCAAGCCAACCTATCGGCAACCAAGAGCTCCTGCACCCGCACCAACTATCCACCTCAGCGGTATGCCAACCCCAGGCCAGCTTACAACAACCCCAACAACAATCTTTGGCAAGGCGTCGTCCCCAACCAAGTCACTTGTTTGGATGTGGACAGCGGGGCATTACTCAAGAATTGCCCCAACAAGAAGCCCGGCGCCCGCGCCCCAATCGAGAACCGAGGCCAAGGCCGTGGAATGCCACCAAGGAACCAAGCTCCCGCAACCTGCCCAACAATGGCAAGGGCGCGTGAATCATGTCCTGCGGAAGAAGCCGGGAAGACCGGACGTCGTCTTTGAGTGCGTTCCTTGTCAATTCAGCACCCATAAGCTGTTTTGTTTGATTACGGAGCCACGCATTCATTTGTCACCCATAAGTTTGCATTAAAAGTGGCATGACCCTACACTCCTATATAACCCTATGGTGGTACAAACCCCGGAGCAGAGATGAGAGCCAAGGCAGGATGTAAAGGAGTCGGGATTACCATCAGCGGAGTAGATTTCCTAGCAGACCTTATCATCCTAAAATCACAAGGCTTGGATGTGATCTTGGGAATGAATTGGCTCAGCAAGCACCAAGGCTTGATAGATTGCGCCAACGATACATCACTTGTGACCAATGACCAAGGAGTCGAAGTTAAGTTAGCCTCAACCCTCCTCTGCTCAAGCCAACCAAGTCAATTGTCATTGAAGTTGGATTGGAGCAAGTCTTGATAGTATCACGAATACCCGATGTCTTTCTGATGAGTTACCGGGAATGCCTCTGACCGAGACATTGAGTTCATCATCGAGCTCATACGGGCAGGACCCATCTATAAAGCCTTATAGAATGGGATCGGAGGAGTTAGCGAGAATTGAAGAAGCATTTGGAAGAAGCAGTTGAGGAAGGATTTATCCGCCTAGTGCCTCCCCTTGGGGATCGCTTTATTACATTTGTGGCAAGAAGGGCGGTACCATCCGCTTGTGCATTGACTACCGCTCCCTCAATGAAGTTACAATCAAGAACAAGTACCCACTTCCCAAGATTGAAGATCTGTTTGATCAACTCAATGGGGCCAAGGTGTTCTCCAAGATCGACCTCGGATCTGGGTACTACCTAATGAAGATCAGACCCCAAGATATTCCAAAGGCGGCATTAAGTAACGGATATGGCTGTATGAATGCGGTCATGTCCTTTGGATTGACCAATGCCTGACTTACTTCATGTACCTCATGAATAAGGTCTTCATGGAATATTTGGACAAGTTTGTCGTTGTCTTCATTGATGACATCCTTGTCTTCTCGAAGTCGGAAGAAGAACACGAGCAACACTTGAGGATGGTCCTAGACAAGCCGAGAGCACCAAGCTGTATGCCAAGTTCAGCAAGTGTGAATTACGGCTGCGTGAAGTTGGATTCTGGGTCATGTTCTAGCGAAGAGGATTGTCGATCGACCTGCTAAGATTGAAGCCGTGGTGAATGGCAATCCCGAGCAATGTGAAGGAAGTCGAAGCTTCCTCGGACTCGCGAGGATATTACCGCAAGTTCGTTGAAGGATTCTCGAGCATTGCCGACCCATGACTCAGCTCTTGAAGAAGGACAAGAAGTTGAGTGGACACGAAGTGCGAAGAGCTTCGGGAGCTCAAGAAGAGGCTAACCACTTGCCCGATTACGGCCACACGGATATACACAAGGAGTTTGTGATATATTGTGATCGTCAAGAATCGGATGGGAGGTGTTACGATGCAAGAAGGCGAGTCGTAGCCTACCTTTCAAGGCAACTCGACCTCACGAAGAGAACTATGCTACTCATGACCTTGAGCTAGCAGCGATGGTTCATGCCACGAAGACTTGGCGACATTACCTCTTGGGTAGCGATGTGAAATATACACGGACCACAAAAGTCTGAAGTATATTTTCACTCAAAGGAATTGAACATGAGGCGAGAGAAGATGGCTGGAGTTGATAAAGGATTATGACCTCGGTGTTCAATACCACCTGGAAAGGCTAATGTGGTAGCAGATCGTTGAGCGGGAAGGCTTGCTCCTTGAATGCTATGCTAAAGCACAAGCTACCGCCTTGTATGAAGAACTTGAAAGCTTGGGTTGGGCTGGTTGCACGAGTTCTTGGCCAACCTCGAAGTTAAGCCTACCTTGATGGATGATATCAAGAAAGCCCGGAAGGGGCATGAGAGTATTGAAGGCATCAAGAGGAAGATCAAAGGCGAGCAAAGCCTCGAGTTCTCGAGAGGATGAGGAAGGAATTGTGTGGTTTGGGAGTCGCATCTGCGTGCCCAACAAGGTTGAGCTCAAGAACCTGATCTTGCAAGAAGCTCATGACAGCCCATATTCCATCCACCTGGAGGCACCAAGATGTATCAAGACTGAAGGAAAGATTTTGGTGGCACGGGATGAAAAGGAGATTGCCACCTATGTTGCAAAGTGTGGCGTATGCGGAGAGTCAAAGCTGAACATCGGCGACCTCTTTGGATTACTCCAACCACTCAAGGTTCCCAGTGGAAGTGGGACAAAGTCGGGATGGACTTCATCACGGTTTACCCAGGTCGAACAAGGGACATGACTCCATCTGGGTCATCGTTGACCATTTGACCAAGGTGGCCCACTTCATTCTGTCAAGACAACCTACAAAGGGAACGAGTTAGCAGTCTCTACCTCAACCGAATCGTGAGCCTTCATGGTGTTCCCAAGGAGATTGTGTCGGATCGAGGAACCAGTTCACCTCAAGGTTTTGGAAGAAATTCCAGGAGGCCATGGGGACCAAGCTGTCCTTGATTGCTTTCCACCCACAGGCCGGAGGTCGACAGAGGCAGTGAATCAAATACTCGAAGACATGCTCCGAGCCTGTGTCTTAGCTTATGGAGCTAAGTGGGAAGACTGCCTCCCTTTCGCCGAGTTCTCTTACAACAACAGTTACCAGGCAAGCCTTCAGATGGCACCATTTGAAGTGTTATCTGGCGGAAATGCGTACACCTCTCAATTAGTCGAGAGCCGGTGAAGGACTTGTCTTTGGGCGGATATCCTCCGTGAAGCGAAGAGCAAGTCCAGCTTGTCGAGAGGCGTCTGAAGTCTGCCAAGTCAAGGCGGAAGAGCTCTGCTGACTCACGTCGTAGAGACATAAACTTCGAGTTGGAGACCATGTTTATCTCGGGTCACCCCTCTCAAAGAGCCCAGCGCTTCCATGTCAAGGAAAGCTCGCTCCGAGATACATTAGCCCCTTCAAGATCATGGAGCAGCGAGGAGAAGTGGCTTACCAGTTGGAACTTCCACGAAGCTTTCGATGTGCACTGCGTGTTCCACGTGTCACAACTCGGAAGTGTCTCCAAGTTCGAGACAAGCTGATCTCTACAAGGGCGTCAATCACCAAGCCATTGACCTTGACTGATTTGACTTATCGTGAGAGGCCCATCGCATTCGGATGAGGTGAGCGGCCTTTTCAAGCCGAACCATCAAGTACTTCAAGGTCCAATGGAGCAACCACTTTGAAGCGAAGCAACTTGGGGCGTGAAGACTACCTTAGATCCGAATTCCGTATCTCTTTAAAGCCTAGTTTAGGAATCTCGGGGACGAGATTCTTGTAAGGGGGGTAGGCCTGTCACACCCTGCATTTTGTAACATTTCATTTTCATTAATAAAGCATGAAAATTTGGACCAACAAAAACTTTTTGCTTTATTTGGCTTTTATTTGGTGTTGATTTTTCCCTATATGGTTTTCAAGTGCTCTTAATAGTCAACCACTCCATCCTCTATATTTCATCTCCTTACCCCAAGCTCGACCAATGACCATGCCATGTGTATAGTGCAATATAGAATTTTCTTACAAAAATAATTTGGCGAGAAAGTATTTTCTAAATTTAGTTTTCAAAAACCCCTGAATTGAGGTTTGCCTTTGCAAGTACTTGATTAAGGGCAGTAAAAATCTTTCAAAAATATATTTGATTCCTATTAGATATAGGATACCCGAAACCACAAAAATATAATTTTAAAAGTTGTTTTACTATTTTATTTAAAAGCTTTTCTTAAGGCCAGAAATGGTCTTTAATAGGGAAAAATTATTTTATTGTTTTAAAAATATTTGACAAAATTTAGGGAAACTCATAGGACATATATTGTCCATATATAAGAGTTTCAACACATGGTCATGTTCAAAATATTGGTCAAATCCCTCTAAAACCCTTCCTGGATATTTCAAGCTTTTGAAATATTTACAAAGGAAATATTCTCCAAAAATTCCAGGAAAAATCTATCATGTCACATATGACATATTAGATGATCTTGCCAAGTCTCATGACTTGGAGAACAAGAGAACCTCATCAAAACCCCTCAAAACTATTTCTGTCCATTCTGAAGTTTGATCAACTTTACATTGCCAAGTATGTCCAAATGTGCTCAAACTTGGTGGACATGCTTAATTGGTCTAATGATGCATCTGGACCAAATGGCACAGGTTGGAGAAGAGGAAATCTTGGTCAAAGTGCCTCAAAACCCTCTCGACCAGAAGCAAATTTGAGCAACTTTGTGCTACCAACTTTCTCCCATTGACCCCAACTTTTGTGAGCATGTTCACATGACCAAATGAGGCCACTACACAAAGTGGTTCATCAAGGAGAAGTGTTATGCTCAACTAGATCTACACAACTCCATTTCTGCTCATTTCTAGGGTTCACAAAAGTTGCATTGGCAACCTTGCCCAAATAACCTCCCAATTGGTGGATGGCTATATTTATATGAGTCATTTCACCTTGTGGATCCTCATGGCAATTGGAGTCCATTTGCTTGCTCAAAACTCTATCAAACACCTTGACATTTTGCTAAAATCACTGTTTTGACCCTTTCACTATTCTTGGAGAGCTCCAATTTTACCACAGCTTTTTCTAGTCCACTTTCACCTCCAGTAACAATGGCAAGCCCAGTTCAATAATTGAGGGTGAAACCCCCTCTTTCTCTCTCTGGTCAACCCTTTTCACCTGTCTTCTTCCTCCTCCTCCTCCTTTGGCTCACCAAGGCATCCAATGCCTCCCCTCCTTCTTTACTACCCCCAGCACTCTTGGACATCAGTGGCCGCGCCCACAAGGCATATTATATGCCATGGCATGCCATATGGGCACTCTGGAGCACTTCTGATGCGCTCCCTTGCCTTGTAGCCGCCCCGCCTAGCAGCTCCGGCCACCTCGGGCCACCCCCTCGCGCCAGCCGAGGCGCCTCGACGTCCGCGACACGCCACGGCGCTGTCCCCCTCCTCTCTCCTCCTTCCCCGCGCCTCCGCGCTATCAAACAGAACCGCCCGAGCGCACCAATGGCGCTGCTCACACGCGCGGTGCCTCTGGCCCCCTGCTCTCTCTCTCTCTTCATCCCCTGGGAGTATTCGACCCCCACGAGCCCCCTAGACACGGTGCAGCGTCCTCCCGAGGCCTGTGGCGACGAGCACGAGCCCGCCGGCGCACGAGCCCACGGTGGACCGCCGTTCTCCTATAAAGGGGCCTCCCCGAACCCTTCCACCCTCACCCCTCGCTCTCTGCACCACCAACACTTCCCCCTGCACCCCCAGTTCTTCTCCAGGAGCGCCCGAGCTCGAGATCGAGCTCGAGCTCCGCCGCGTCGGCTCGCCGGGATTCGCGAGGTATAAGCCTCCCCCGCTCCTCCCTTGCCTCGATCTGGAATCCTGCATCTCCTGGCGTTTCCCTCCGTTTCCCTCTCTGTTGCAGCAGGAAGCGGCCGGAGCCGTCGACACCAGCTCCTCTGCCGCTAACCTCGTCGCCGGCGAACCCCTGCACTCCATGGCCAAGTCCACCTCCCACCGGCGTTCGGCGACCCCACAAGCCATCCCCTTTTCGCGGAGCTCGCCGTCGCTGCATCGTCGCCGGTGAGCACGCCCGGCCCTCTGTCGCAGTGGTCGGAGATGACAGCGGGCCCGCTGTCATCCTCACCTCTCTCTCGCCTCTCTCTCCCAGCTGGCAGTGGGCCCCGCCCGTCGGGTTTAAAAACCTTGGCCTTGTATGCTACTGGCTCGCTGAGCCTCTTTTCCCTGGGCTCTGCTGCCTGTGGCTGTTACAGCCCAGTGGCACGATGCCCTTTTCCTTTTTCTTTTACATCAATATTCCAAATATTTCAGAGGACACAATATTTGTCCAAATGGATTAATTCCAATTTCTAAATTCCTAGAATATTGCAACCTATTTAATGGTGCAACTCTCACTCAAATCCAACCACCTTTTGTTCTCTGTAAATATTTAAATGTGGTTTTAGCATTTAAATAAACCTTTGAAAATCCATATCTTCATTCCACCACTCCAAATCCAAAACTAGCAAGTTTCCCCATCTTATATTTCCATCTAGTATTTTACAAAAGAGTTGACATTTTTACGAGCACTTTGATTTTTTCTGTTCTATTATTGCCTTATTTTCCCGTTATTATTTTGCGACGATAGATTGCGTTCTTGTGAAGGAGTTGGACGAAGACTTTGAAGACCCGAAGACTTTGTTGAGCGGGCAAGCAGCCCTTTGACCATGTCTAAGAAACCCTTTTATGCATGTCATATAGCACTTACTATTGTTGCATCGGAATCATGAAGGATGGGTAACCACTTTGGTGGGTTGCCTCGGTACTTTTCTCGTTGACACTTGCATTGTGCATGACCCTACCTCCTTATGAGGGTCATGGCGATGGGAGTGAATAGGATGCTAAGTAGTGCTACATAAAAGGGGCGGGGATATGCATGGTGATGGAGACAAAATATTTTCAAAGTCTTTTGAAAACCCGTCGGGTGCCACTTATGCCGAGGGAGATGATGGAATGGGTGACCACTTGATGGCGAAGTGGTGTGCCAAGCAAAGGGTGTGTTGTTTTCAAAGCGGATTGGTCGGAGTTGCGACCGTTATTCCAACCTTACATGCGCGACCACTCTACCCTTATATGGGAAAGGGCATTATTGAGTACCTAGTCCGATACTAGCTTGGAGCCCGCATTACTAGTGGCGGGGAGAGTTGGTGCTCTCTCTCGGGGCGGGTCGTGCGGGTAGGGCGGCCATGACTGTTTTTTCTGAGACCGGACACACCGTTGGTACCCGTGCTTGTGGTATGTGATGAATATGGGGCGAGTCTCCACAACTTTATGATGAGAAATGTTTGTACGGGGTTACTACCAATCGAGTGGACTCCATGTTAGTATCGTCTAGGGAAAGGTAGTGATCGGTGCTTACCGGGTACTTGAGGTACCGCATGAATGGTCGTGGATGACACGGAAGTTCCCGGATCTAGTGGGTAAAGTGTGCAACCTCTGCGAGTGTAAAACTATTGAATAGCCGTGTCCACGGTCAAGGACAGTTAGGTAACCGCTCTTGGGCTCGTCCACATGTTTTCAAACCGGTGTGTGTGAGATGATGATGTTGTCTTGGATCAAGTCAAAGGACTTGACACGATTGAGATGGGTTGGTGCCCTCCGTTTATGATAAATGGGTTGGTGCCCATTCTATTTATGTTGATATCGTGACCAGATCTCATGGTTACTTGAATTCTTTTGATGCATGCTTTATAGGTTGTTGAACATGTCCTTACACTCAAAACTAGCTTTATGCGAAACTTTACCTATGTCATGCATTCTTGTACCTTGAACCAAATCATGGGATGCTTGCGAGTACATTCAAAGTACTCATTGGCTTGCCTTGGTTATTTAATTGACCGGGCATGGAAGAACCGGAGTTGAAGAAGAGTTCTTTGGAGCGATCATGCGAACTAGGGCGTTTCGGTCGAGAATGCTGTAGGGTTAAGGCGGATGGCATGGGTTCTACTTATCGACGAAGATTTCCGCTGCTTTGTTTTATTTGATGTTCAGCCCTTAAGGCTTTATCGATGTAAGACTTGACCATAATGGTCATAATTTGTGTAAGGCGGTATGCATGGATGTAAGACTCTTGTTATTCAGCTTCTGTGTGTTCAGTGAGCATTGATCTCTGGGATCACTGTACACGTGCATTCGGTGATCACGACTTGCGAGTCGGGGTCCCCACAGATGCAGACACTCACATTAAACTAACATTCAGAAGAGCAAAAGTTTAGCATGTCTATGCATCTCAATGATTCACCATACTACAACCAATATACAAAACTGTGAGAAGGTGCGGAAATAAAGAAAATCGGTCGATGCTTCTGTGAGCAAAGGGCCTCCCAGCGCACGCATTAATTTCCTGGGCATGCTTGTTTCTTCTCAATGTTGCGAGCACTTTGAGCATGTTGGCAACTCCACAGCTAGCTAGCTACCTCATCTTGCAATTGATACTGACACATTTGCAGCAAACACATGAGGCAATAGAGATGACTCAACATGGGTCCATGTTGTGCAGTTCCCCTGATATCATATTCATTGTCACGAATCGAAAAGATAGGAAAAGCAGTAGCTATACTTAAGCGGTGTTGCAAAACAGTAGCACATATTAATAGCTCGGCATGACAAAACACGATCATCACGGACGAAGGGATCTTGACCTGCACGAGGAAGATTACATATAATTTCATAAGTTCTTGGTTGATTTCCACCTTGGTTTGCCTTTGCTTGTTTGCTCCTCCACACATGACAGGATCGTTCCGCACTGCATTCCGCAAGTCAACGTATGAATAAGCTAATTTCATCTTGCGGTGGTCATTGTACCTAGTTAAGAATGTAGGAATACCTGGAGCACCATGAGGTTAGCTGACAGCATGTAGATGCAGCCATATAAATTTTGTGCGGTCCTACCAAAATTGAGGTTTGTATCCCTTCCCGTTATGAGAATTCTTCTTGAAGTTGGTAGAATGTGACGGCTTGTTCTTTGCATCAAACTTGCCTTTCCCCTGAGATTTATTCTTGTTGTTTTGGGGCTGGTTGGGCTGGAAGTTCTTCTCGTGTACCATGTGGGCACTAGAAGCTCCCTCGGCGACCCGAGCACGTGTGTCTTTTGTTCTCGCCTTCTCCTCAAAATCAAGAGTGCTAATGAGATCCAAAACAGAAAACTCATGTCTCTTGTTTTTCAGAGAAGTAGCAAAATCGTTCCACGAAGGTGGAATCTTGGCAATGATGGTCCCAGCAACAAATTTGTCCGGCAACACACAATTAAAGTGCTCAAGTTCCATAGAGAGTGTCTGTATGTCATGACTCTGCTGAACAACAGAGCGCTCATCAGTCATCTTGTAGTCATAGAATTGCTCCATGACGTACAACTCGTTGCCAGCGCCCGAGGGCCCAAACCTGGCCTCGAGCGCAGCCCACATGTCTTTTTTGTCAAACAACATATCTGAATCCACAATGGAATCGTCAAGAACACTCAGCGAGGCGGCTTTGAAGAGGGTATCCATGTTACGAAAAGCTCTCTGTTGTGTAGGATTAAGATAAGCCCTCGGGCTTACCCTTAGTGGCGTCATAGCGATACATGATCTGAAACCAATATCTGCTCTTGTGCGCCACCTTTTATATTGCACCCCCTTAAAAGTAGGCGGCTTCAAAAGCGCAGCAAAACCACTCGGAGTAAATTGCCTGTGATCAGGTTTTTGGATTGGATTGTTGAATATATGAGCAATTTAGTATGAGATTTAATCCGAATCAGCGATAAATAGATCATGGCGACAATTGCAAACATCAAAGTAATGATGCGGACTAAACCGGGAGGACGAGAATCACATCTTTGTCTGGCAGAGAGCGAACCGATGTGGTTGATGTTGTCACTCATGTCGTTGATGAAGAGGTTACCGAGGTCGGGGAAGAAGGCTGTCGTTGAGGAAGTCGTCGCTGGCAGCAGTCACAGGAGTGTGCTCCCCAAAAACCTGATCGCCCCTCTCCCGTACAGGATCACGAAAGGCGGGGTTTGGAGGACTGTTGTCCCTTCTCGCGGTGCACGCCGGAAGGAGGGCTGGAGAAGAAAATTGCGGCGGCGCTAAGATCTAGAGCGGTCTGAAACCATATGATCTGGCGGCTAGGGTAGAGCATGTCGGTCGGAGTATAATAGTAGGCCTTTGGCCCCCAAACCCCATGTCCAAGTCAATAATAGCTCAAAAAAAGTCAATAATAGCCCCACCAAGGTTTTTCTAAAAAAACGGAGTAATTAAGGCGTCCGTTAGTCCCTTTAGTATAAATACAATATCATTAATAATGGCCCCACCTTTTGTCTCACAAAGTAGAGTATGTTGGAGTACAACCGGCTACACGTTTACAATCCGCTTCTCTTCTCTCTCCTCTTCTCTCTCCTTCAACTAAGCACAAATACTATATTTAAATCCTTATAGCCTGCTTATGTCATCTAATTATAGTACTTGCTCTAAAAGTTACTATCCACTGTGTAGTCTGAAATGCCGGGCGTGCAGCTGGCGGTGCCCTCGGTCGGCGCGCCGCTTCAACGGCGGAAGCAGTGAGAGGTCGCATCACCCTGACTTGTCATCAATGTGGAGCAGCGGGCTCAGCTAGCGCCGGGCGGGAAGCGCGCGCGGGAGGGGGGAGGGGTTTTTGTTGGGCCAAGAAGGTGAGAAGCCAAATTGGGATCGATCCGGACGGGGAAATATCATGTGCTCCTATACTCTGCATATGACACTAGTCTATGTAACTACTCCCTCCTTTCCGGTTTATAGAGATGTTTAGAGTAACATAGTAATATGTTACAGTACAAGTTACTCCCCACTATGACCAGCCTTGGCCTCTCTCAGTGCTCCACCATGTATAGCTGCTAAGCCTGCCACGTATGCATAAAATATGATGTGGCACCAATAAACTAAGCACCTATGCATTGAACACTTGAGTTACTAAGCCATTTAATTCACTTAGCACCTCATCTAAAGAGCATTAATAGTATAGCCAGCTGCTGGCTATAAGCCTACAGCCCATCTTATAGTCCACATGTGCAAAGTGCCTAGGAGCACGTGCTAGAGCTGGCTCTTCACGAAGAGCCCGCTTACCTTCTCTCTCCTCTTCTCTTTCCTCCAACTAAGTAGAAATATACTACTGTTTATTCCTTATAGCCTGCTGACTCAGCTCTATTGTACTTGCTCTAAGCACATCTAAGCACTTGCTAGCACCCCCTTGACCGTGGACCTTGACGGTGTACGTCACCTTGTGTCTCATAATTTTCCTCGTCATCATCTGAGTCCTAGAAGATCTCACCCACATCATCATTAGCATGCAGCCGCCTTGATAGACAACGTGCACAGAAGGAGTAGAGGCGAATGGGGACGCACCAAGACCACGTCGTGGGCACTCCGTATGTGCTCGTGTGCGTGCAGCGTGCGTGTTTTTCCATCGGTGCTAGCTCTAAGGCCGAGGCTGCGGTTGTCTTCATCTCCGACTAGTAGTTGAGCAATGACGGCAAAGAGGTGCTGCAAGAGATGCGTATGCGCCGTTGCGTGTGAGTTTCGTCGTAGCACGACGAACCGGACGTCGCCGCGGATGGAGCACGCCTCCATGCAGCCGAGTGTGTGCGCATGCATGTGTTATTCACGTGCATTCTGCGGCCGAGCGTGTGTGCATGCACGTCTTGTGTACGTGCGTTGTGTGCTCCATGTTGTGCGCGTATGTGCATGAGTTGGATCGGATGGTGTTAGTGCATTGGCTTGTGTACATATTTTAGAGTGTAGATTCACTCATTTTGTTTCGTATGTAGTCCCTTATTGAAATATCTAAAAAGACTTATATTTGGGAACGAAGGGAGTATAAAACATCTTCAACTTAGCATCCTGATGTACCGTTTCTAGTGGTTAGCGAAAAGTTCATGTTCTTTTAGTTGTTTATACGTGGTCAGGCGGCAAAAAACAGGGGAAAACGTGCAAGGTTCCTTACAGATGCTCCACCGCGAGGTTCCTTGCTCCTCCTCGGTCGTCGGGAATCTATGCTCTTCAACTCTTTTCTTTTACATGAGCTTTGTTCATCCTTTTCCCAACATGCGAGACATCTAGCATCAAGGTGCACGTGTCATGCAAGAAAATGGAATAATCGGATAAGCGGTGCGTAAGTGAGTCGTCTTGAGGGTGGGGGAACCCTTTTCCGTAAGTGAGTCGTGCACTTCGATGGCACCTCGCAATATTTTTTCTCCTCGATGGCATGTGAATAGTGCACGTACTCAACGACGGAGCGGGATGGTAGCAATGACATGGTCAGCCCTTTTTGGAGAAAGTACGTACTACTAATAAATAACTTTGATGTGTCCCGTCAACTCATGAGCGACGAGAAGCTTGATTCGCCTTCTCCCTCGCCAAGCGCGTGCGCGGTGGCTCGCATGACCGAGGAGAAACTTTTGCCTAGCGATGGGCGTGCAGCAGTTCATTTGGTGTCAGATTGCTAGAAGCACTACTGTAGAACCATCGACTTCCGGAAGAGGCGAAGAGCCAAGCGCAAGGTCACCTACTAACCTTAGGCTAGGCGTAGTGGGAGTAACATAAGTAGAGGTACCTCCTTTTTTTAGTATAGAAACAACCACACGTGAATATCAAGGTGCTGGTTACGTAGAACAAATTTCCTACAGTCCGTGCTCAGCCCTCCTCTATCTCTCTTCTCAGCCAGCCAATGGACGCGCGGAGCCCATCATCTGTTTGCTCACATGTGGCCCCACATGTCAGTGAAAACGCAAGAGGACCCGCTGAACCTGCACATCTTTCACCTCGACGTGCTGGTGATGAAAAACAAATCCAAGAAAGATCTTCGATGGCCGCTTTTGGAGTTACTCAAGAGTAGTAAGATTCTATTTACAGTTTAACCGAAGATGCACATCTCGTGGCTTCAACTTATCAACTACCACTCTATTTTCTTTCATGACACGACCTGGATGCTGGATGTCCCACGTGTCAGCAAAAGGAGGAAGAACCCGACCAAATCTTTGGTTGTGCTCTCGGATTAGACTAGTTGTGCTAACTTAAATTTTTTTATTGTGTACTCCCTCCATTCCAAAATACTTGGCTTCCATTTGTCCAAAAATGGATGTGCCTATATACTAAAACATGTCTAGATACATATATATTTTGACAAATACTACCTCCGTCCGGGTTTATTGGTCCCCATTATATTTCGTGCCAAATTTTGACCATAGATTAAACTAACAAAATGTTTACGCATGTCACCAAACATTATATTTTTGAAAACTATGTTCAAATACGAATCCAATGAGATAATTTTTCTTGACATGCATTAACATTTTGTTAGTTAAATCTTTAGTCAAAATTTGACACAAACTACAAAGGGACCTATAAACCGGAGACGGAGGTAGTAGAACGGAGGAGTAGAATGGATGCAAGTTTTTGTATTGGGAAGAAGAGTACATCCATATATTGATAGAGCGTTGGAGTTGGCCTTACAAGTGGGATCATGATTGAGAAACCGACTATCGGCAAACCCCACCTTGCCCATTGCCACGATGGCTGAGTTAGAGAAGCGATGAGGTTGAAGAGATTGCTCTATACGGACTCCAAGAAATATGGTGTCGGATGGAAGTCGTCTTTGGTGGCGTGTGCCGTACTCACGGGCGTGAATGCTTGTTACGGCCCATGCCACCCTACTACTCCTACTATTTACTATATAGTACTAGTATCGAGGATTCGAGGTGCTGGTTACGTAGTACAATATGGCTCTGATAAAACACCCATACGGCCTTTGAAGCATGTGAAGCTAGTACAAATAGTGTACTACTATTGTTGATTGGCCTCATCCAATAACCTGTTGCAATGCACGTACAATTATGTATACAGAAAATATTTTTTTGCCTCGTCGCACCAACCACTCACAGAAGCAACTCAAAAGCCATTCATAAATTTAGTAAGTTTATCACAGGCATATCATTTTATTACATACAACAGGTCATCAACCCACATCGACAACGAGGATGCATTATAAATACTAAAGTTTTCACCACACAACAAATAACAAGCAATGATATGAATTTCAACTCAACCATTCCTCGGCATTGGAAATGCTTGCTTTGAACCACAAGTGATTCTCTGGGACGAGGCATCTATTGTCAATCCCAAGACCAACGCAGGACTGATCATCCAGGCTGAAGTGGCCTACTATATTAGTACCAGGGTAGGGAACCATGCTATTGTCCGAGGTATAGACACAGTTGCTTCTCATAAGTGGTGCTGGTAATGTTGTGTCAACAACAGTTGGATCGCCTTTCACCATCATCGGATAGTTTTGTCCAAGGAAGAGCGAGTTTTCTCCAAGACTATCAATTCTGTACCAGGGAGAAGGTGTTGGCGCTAGCACACTAGTATCCATCCTGAATACCATGCAACGGGTGTTGGAATAGGTCCGGAGAGTGCAACCATGGGAGACTACACTGCTTCCTTAGCGATAACATCATCGATCGGTTGTATACACACGAGAAGAGGTGATCCATCGAATTAGTTGCGGCGCCAACGAGTATATGGCGCTGCTCATCCTCATGCTCGTGATCATCACCATCGTCATCTCCCCTTGGTTATAAAAATTTTCAAGTATAGGTGGTGGAATGTTCACGGGACCTTGGAAACACAAGAAGAAGGTTAATTAATAAAGGAAACTTGCTAACCGCATGCATGTGGATGAAACAATTATAATTACGGTGGAAGACAAGCGTGCGAAATCATAACGATTCCATGCAAAAAGCGATTGCCACAGTGGTGGCAGCAAACACAAGGCCCTCGTATTGAATTGCATCACAATACTCATGCGTGTCTGAAACTGATTTTGAGCAATGTCCATCGAGTCAAACCAGCAGCAGCGGCAACAAGCTTGTCGAAGATAGCAACAACTTCATAGTTGTTGTAATTCCAAGCGGGTGGGAACTTGAGAAAGTGCTATCTTCCGTAGAAGGCAGTAACCATGATTGTATTTGAGCGTCGTACAATACGGTGTGCTCAACCTCTAGGCGGTCTGCTGAGATTTTTGGAAGTGGAACCGGTCACGAGTGTACACATTCACAAGTTCCCACTCATGATTGGACCCAATGTAAACAACCCAATCTCCATTTGCGCCTGCCCAAGCCTTGCCCTCAAGCGATGGCATCTTAACATCATACGTATCATTATCAAGCGGCATCAACTTGCATAGGGCGAGGCCTCCGTCGTGACGGCACCAGTCATCAGGGTCACAACAAAGAATATTGGGAGGTCAAACCGCTCCTTGACACTTGGGTTCCTTGCAATGATGTTATTAGTTGAGTCAAGAATGGGCTTGAACGAACCTGCCATGCTAGCCGAGGAGATGACGTCGCACCGATCAATGAGTTCCTCCACCACGTCATCTTTCAGATTGGGGCAAGAATAACGGGGTCGTTTCCGTCCTGTTCCCTCCATGGAGAAGACGATCGAACAATGGCAGAAGAAAGCGTGAAGGGCTGAAGGAAAATGGAGGAGGGAGAGGAAGAGTGTGCGACAATAGTTCCAAATCGAGAGGGAAAGGCGAAGAGTTGGTGGACGGTTGCCAGTTTGCCACGGTTCACGAAGGGGCGCCCCGGCCTACACGTCGGTTAAGAAATACTCCTACTACTCGTCGTCGTCTCACTGATATGTTGGAACGGGACCACGTGTCAACGAAACATGGTGTGTAATTTCTCGTGCAAAATGCGATCTGGCCGCGTTGGCCCGAGGTGCCACATTAGTTTTTTGAAAGTTTGCGCATTAGTTATCGACCTTTATTTTTTTAACATGCAATCTGAATGGATAGCTCTGTGGTCATCTGCGTGGCGGATATAGTGATGGTTGATTCGCCGAGCAACTTATTCTGTGGGAATATGGGAGTGCCGGTAGATTCAAGGAACAGAGAAATGATGGTTGCTTCATCGAGCAACTTCTTGTGGCGAAAGTGGGGCTCGTGATTTGTTGCTCACTAGTCATTACTACTACGACACAACGACCGGTGAATCTTTCCACGAAGTTGTGTTGTGCACTCAATATTGCTGCATGGCGGTGGAGCGGATGAAGGATGTCCAACATGTCGGCGAAACGAAGTTGAATTGTTTACGGCATTGCTATCAATCCTTGAGATTTGTTTATATGTACGCATAATTTTGATGAAATTGTCTTTGTGATGCTATGAAGGTTTCAACTCTGGTTCCTTGAGGAAAAAAGGTTTCAACTTAGGATTCATGTGTCTTGCCTCGAGATTATCTCGTTACAACATTCCATCAAATACAAATGAAACTACCATGGCTAATGCATCTCAATGGTTCATAGATCAGCGCCAATATTCACATCACAGCTGAAGGCAAAGTTGTGAGAAGGTGTACAAATAAAGAAAAAAATATAATTGATCGATGATGTTCGTAGGCATGGCTCCATTTCCTTGGCACAATGTTCATTGCTTGGAAGCTAGTTTCACCCAACTCTATAGCCAAAAAAGAGGTGTATGAAGGACACCACAATCCGTTCATTTTGTGCAGCTCCACTAAAATCGGGTGGACCATCCCTGTTTGCAAAGATATCCAGTCAGTGTGATTACAATAATAGTGGAACTAGATGATGAAACATAACACACATAAATAGAAGCCGATCACCTCTATGATCTGTCTTTAGGACTAACTTCTTGTTGGAGAAGATTAGGCACGGAGTTGGATGAGGAGGATAGCAAAACCAATTTCCCTTTTCGCAGTCCCACAGAAATGTAAAAACGTTGCTCGTGTGACATTTTGGCGGAACCGCACAAAACACTCTTCAGAAAAGTGATTTGTGCAGTTCACCAAAAGGTCGCAATAGCAACGAGGTGAAAAATGGATAGCCCTGTTTGCAAAAGGAGGTCGAAAGGAAACAATTACTGCCCAATAACACGAGTTTAAGACACATACGCCAACAAAAAAGAAGCATGTTCCATGTAAAAAGGGAAAGATAGCACATGGTGGTTTATCAAAAATGGTTTGAGGACAAGATTGCAAGATGGAAAGTATGCCGACTGAGATACGATTTAAGCAAACAACTAAAGAAGATCCACATGCAGCAACGTGGGAAGATGGGCAGTGGAGCAAGGCCGGAGGAAGTTGTACCAGAGGGTCGTCGGGATGTTACTAGGAGGGCGCCGGCGGCCGGGATCTGCCCATACTGCCGCAGCAAGCAAGTGGCGAAGGCCCTACCGCGCCGGAGCATGGTCAGAATGAACGACGGGTACAGCAGATTGGGACGAGCTGCCTCAACACCGTCGAACAGAGAGACGATGCACATCCTCCCTTTCCGCCGGCGGACGGGATGCGGCCGGATCACAGACCAACACTGAGAGGGAGAGGCCTTGTGTGAGATTGTGTGACTAGACTCACGAGAGACAAACCCATTTTTCCATTTTCCCCATGGCAATCATTTTATATTCTAGGCGTGGTACCCGACCCTCCTTCGAGTAAACAACCGATACACGTGTCAAATTATCACGTGGGCTGCCTTTTCGTACAGAAACGAACTCCACCGTGTACCCGCGCGGGTGTGACCAGGAACGAGACGTGAGTACGTGCGTCCTGCGTGCACTTCTTCTTTAGGTGCATGTACGTACGTGGGTGGGTGTGAGAGAGATGGTTTGTGCGAAACAGAGGCAATGTGTTGATGATATCTCAATCAGGAAAACGTAACATATGCAATGTGTGTGAAACGGAGTCATGGACGTGAGATATCGATAGAATTGAAAACAGGGATGAAGTGTGTGGTTGCGCGATCGATAAAGAGTGCCATCAATTTGTGTTTGCCCATGTCAAAGATACTGGTGGCTGGCCTCTTTGGAATTTGAGAGGCGGAGGTGCGATTCTTCTCCGTGGCATGGATACCTACCTACAACGTTCGACTATCGGTGTGTGTGTGTGGGGGGGGGGTAGAGACCGGTCGACTAGTATATGTGTGGGGAAGGAGAGAGACCTAGCTATGTATTGAGGGAGATCGATCGACATCCATGGATATGTGTAGAGAGGAATAAGGTTGGGAAAAGGACAAAGGTAGGCGTCGGAGGGTTGGTGGTGGAGTGGTGTCTCACAAATGGTGGGAGAGGCACTGCTAGACAAGCGGAGGGTATGAGTGCAATATCAATAAGAGAGGCGGGGATGTGCATGTCTGTCTATGCGCGTGCGTGTGAGAGGCGGGTCGGGAGGTATTCAAGGATGATGAGGGAGAAGATATGGTTGTGGTAAGCATGCGTAACTACATAGGAAGATCAACCGTCGTGTGTCAGAAAGGAGAGACATAACTAGCGAGGTAAGTGTATCGGTGCTTGGTGAAAGCAATTATAGTCGACTGGCTATATGTAGGAGATCAGTTCATATACTGCCTTTGCATGTGTTAGAAGCAAATAAGGTCAGAGAGGCGGGGGGGGAGAGGGTGTGGCTAGGAGGTGGTGCGAGAGGCCTACCATGTCGAGGGGGAGGTGTGCGAGCATGTGATTAATGAAAAGAGGCGGAGTGTGCACTGCGTGGAATCGTATTGGACATATGGGGGCATGGACGGTGAGAAGAGAAGAGGGGAAGTATATATGTGTTTGTTGTAGGAACACTTGGCTAGAGAGGTATATCGACCGGTGTGTGCCAGAAAGAAGGAGCCGTGGGCCTACACACACCGCTGGTGGACGACCTAAAGAGAAATAGTGAACGTGCGCGATGGAGGGGATGCTAAGGGTGTGTGAGGGGGGTGGGCGTGTGCATGCACGATAGAAAGTTAGCGCTAGCTAGCTACAAATAGAAGAGGATCGTGAAGGTGTAAAAGACGAACAAAGATCATAATTCATTATAAAAAGGTGGATACGGATACTTGAAGAAGATATCATAATGTAGAACATTGATTATAATTTGGCTAATGTGTGGCTTTTGCAACTCAGGTCTAAATACTTGTCATAATGTAAGGGGCGGGGCACTATACTTTGTTTGATAAACATGGTGCACGTATGGAACATGGTTTAGATTATGAATATACAGTTAGTACATCAAATGTACTATTATTTGGAATCAACATCAAGTGTATTCAAAAAGTAGGATTCGAGTTCATGTAGTACACATAGTTCATATCTATCTCTGTAGTAATCATGTGGTGTGTTATTAAGGTAATACACGAATGATGGTTGAAGTTGGCAACAATCATGATTGTAGATTCTTATTGAAATAGAGAAACGAATTCAAATTTAGTTTGAATTGCAGCGGTAGTAAAGACATTTGGAATGCACTAAAATGTTGGTACGAGTAGGTTACATGCATTATACAGCAAGCGAAAAAAATTAATCGGACATAACATGGATTCATACTTCCTCCTTCCATCTATATAGGGCGTAATGAGATTTTTAAGACCGCCTATGACTATTGACAAGATTAATAGTACATGACATGCACAATGTGAAAATTATATCATTGAGAACCTTTCACACACGAAGTTAACGGTGTGCTTTGTGTAAGTTGCATGTCATATATCATTGCTCTAATATTTGGTCAAAAGCATCGAAAAATGCATTAGGCCCTATATAGATGGAAGGAGGGAGTAGCTTTGAATAGCATTTGTATAGTAAAACGGGGCTAGACTCTCTCTTTGTGTGGTGTGAATAGTTTTATTTTTTTCGTTTTGTTTTTGGTTGAGGGAAGTGCGAATTGATTTGGTACGTACAAGTACAATATTACTACACGTTAGGCTTATCCCTAAATTCAACCCGCGTCTTGTTATATCCCGAAAATTCAGATATCGTGCTCCCAAAACTGGCGCCTTCACAACCCGCGCCTTGCTACCCCGAAATTACAATGCGCGCGAAAACTCCCTCCATTGCCAAATCCCGACACACGAAATCCCCTTCTAACCACGAGCGAAAGGGCGCTAGTTCAAATCGGTGGGGGTACTTTTGTAACACACCCTACATTTTGGACAAGTCGTCCCTAAGTCATGCTTCACCCCTCCCATCGCCCCCTTTTAGCCATTGAAATCCCAGGCCGCCATAACCTCTCCGCTCCAGCACCGAAACCCCACCTCCTCCGTCCGCCACGTCACGCTGCCCACCGGAGCCTCTTCCCGACAGCGTCGTCCACGCAACAGCTCGGCGTCCCTCGTCCACCTCCCGGATGAGGATCCGTCGTCCATCTCGCCGTCCGCCGGTTCAGCCGCCCGTCCTCCACCTCCAAGGAGCTGCTCCGGCGATCGCCTCGTCTATCGCGGCTGCTCCATCCCCTAACGCCGCCTTAACCTGCTCCACAGAGGCGCAACATCCTCACCGACTCCTCGGGACGAAACCAAGGCCTACTCGGCGCCACCAAAGAGGTTGTACACTCATCGCATCGCACCTTCTCCTTAACTCGACCTCCGGTGCCGGCGGTGCTCCATCCGCACCCCATGGGCGGCTACCTTGAAGCCGGCTCCACGGGCAACATCTCCCACGGCTCTCCCCATTGCGAGGCCCCTTGGTGGCGGCGTCCATACCAGCCGGATCTCTGCTGCTCTGCTCTAGCTCTCGCTTCGCTTCGCTTCTGCTGCTTCTTCTGCTGCTCGCTCTCGCTCTATTGCTCGCTTCGCCCAGTGCTGCTGCTGCTGCTCTCCCCCTCGCTTCGTCTTGATGCTCTGCTCGATTAAGCCACACTTGATCGATGAATCGACTTTTGGGTCGATCGATTTCAGGGGTTGGGGGACTCATGGGAGTTAAGGAAGAACCACCCGCAGGGGATGGGGGCTCGCGGAGAGGTACCCACTATCTATCTTAGGGTTCGAGGTTGGGGCGGGGGCCTAGAGGGCTGGCAGGCGGCGGTGGCGAGTTGTTTCAGGCGGTGAGGCGGCACTGGGGCCGGCGGTTCGACCGGTGGTGGCAGGCGGCTCGGGGGTGTGCAAGTTGAAGATGAACTGCATGCCCTCCCTAAACTACATGTCAAGTGCCTCTCTGCTACCATTGCATTAAGTTTTGTGATAGCATTGATTCCTGATGAAATTTCAGTTTTGTGATTAAGTTGAGTCAGCAGTTTTTCGTCATCTGTTGTAGTCGGTGGTTTTTCGTGATGTTAATTTTACATCCATTTTCATCATCTATTGTAGATGCTATTATCCACTTGAGATTGATGATGTACATCTTGTCTTGCTTTAGGCTTGGCGCCTTACGGCTCCTTGGAGCTGCTCCAACGACGAGCGATCCATCACAATGAGTAGTCTGTTGGGCGCCGTCTCTGATTCCTCAGATCTTCCTCCACACCTCCGGCAGCCACCTCTGCCTCAAGCAAATGACCCACCCAATGATCTTTGAGGTCGGCACGGCTATGGCAAAGAGGTTGTACACTTGTTGCATCACTTATTACTATACATTCACGTCGATCCATTAGGGCTATTTTGGTTCAGCGGAAAAAATAGCAATAGGGAATTTTCAATGGCACTCTACTATTCAATTATTCATGCATTTTGTTGAAAGGAATGAAGCAAAACATCCACGGACCTACTTTTCAAAATCCTATGCATGAAAACAAGACCAAGTGCATTAGTGCGAATAACATTCTAACTGCCTGCGCTTTCATACGGTTTCTCTTTATTTTGGCCATGTTTCTTTGCATTCCTTTGCTCTTCCAATTCCTGTAAACCAAACACCCAAGTTGGCAGAAATCCTATGTTTACAAATGCTCTGTTTACCATGTGCATTTTCCTATCCTATTCGCTGTTTTTCCTATCCCTGCATTTTAAGAATCATGCAAGCCAAATGAGCCCTTACAGAATTACTTCAGTTACTGGTACGTGTCGAAGGGAACTTTCTGCGGTTTGTCTTGCTCTTGCCGCGATGTCGTCCACCTCACCTGAGCTGCTCCATCGACAGAAGCATCCACCAAACCAGACATCATGACTCCTGACCATCTTTCGCCGCCTCAGATCTCCTTCCCTGCCGCCGGCACCCACCCCAACGGCATCACCATCATCAACTCAGCAGATGAACCTGAGGAGTACACGGGTCCACAAGAGAGGTTGCACTCTTTTGTTTCTGCTTATGTTATGGATTGCTTAAACTTACCTACTACTTTATCATCCTGTTCAGCTCTTGGACTCCCAACTCAGGTCCAAATGCATGTTCAAACTTGAGTTCTAAATTAGTTGTGGGGCACATATCGAGGCAGCAATGAATAGTATGTCTGTCTAATATCTGGTTCACCTTGGGTATGCCTATGTTGTTCATCTTGGCTGGGAAACAAATAGTAAAGCAATCATCATCTGTCTTTTTATTAACTTAAAGGAATCATCAGCCTGCTATCATTATTTTGGATCCATCCTTTGGTTGTTACCATCACTCTAAATTCTTGCATGCTCTCCTTACATAATCTCACCATATTTTTTCGTATGCATGTCGGATATTGTACACAGTCATCTTGAACATGTAGAGAAAATGAGAAGAGTTTTCTTGCGGCAATACAATGTCATGCAGACATCGCTCCATGGTGGGTTCAATGGCAAACCCTCCCCACCCCTCTCCAGTTGTAATCTAGAGGAAGATATACATTACGAGGCGGATTCGGGGCCTGTGACCACTCCTATTTACCCCCAAGGTGTTTTCTCTACCTTGGCATGATGATGTTAGTCATATCATGCATATGTTGCCTTCTGAGTGCCTACTTTTGACATCATTATGTCATCTTCTTAGTTTAGACATGTTACGTAATGCCACTGTTTAGTTTCTATATCATATATGGGAATTATGCGGTCTCATGTCTTTAGCCAGCCATAATATATGTGAAATGTGCAATGCCATCTGTTTAACCGGACATCATATATTTGAATGATATCTTGCCCATCCTTTTCTTCATTACATTTCCATTTGTCGACAATGTTTGTACATTAAACTACTCTTCACGTGAATCAGCCATTTGGGTGGGAGATGGAAAAATCGGAGTGAAAACAAGGCCTTGAGAGCGCAGTGCTACAGTCGAAGAAGATCTCTTGTTGGGTCCCGATAGCTCCTCAGAGATAGATTCAGAGACAGATGACCAGTCCTATTCCCCTACTGAGGTGTATGCTCTAACTTGGCACAATTATACTGCTCATATCATGCATACGGTGTCTTGCATTGCATAGTTTAGACATCATATACACAATGTTCAACACCATGTTCTTAGTTCATACATCATATCAAATGCCCTCTGTTTAGCATATAAATACATATGTGAATTAAATGATGCGATCCTGATTACTTAGATAACATGTAGGTGAATTATGTCATGCGATCCTGTTTAGTTATTCATCATATCTTTGAATTATGTTATGCTATGCTATCCAGTTTAGATAGACATCATATATGTGAAATTATGTCATGCTATCCGTTTTAGTTAAACAATATACATGTCAACTATTTCATGCCCTCTTTTTCCACACTATCTATTGCATCATCTCTCATACAATGTACGTACATTCAACTATGTTTCTGTTTATCAGCCATTTGAATTGGGCGGGTGATGCGATATCTAGCGGAATAAAAACACGGTCTTCAAATAAAGCAGTGCTACCCGGTTGTACATGCACAAGAACCAGCCCTACCACACATAACCCAAACTCTAGCATATTGTACCCCTCTGCGATGGACGAGAGAACCAGCTTCACCCAATCTAACCCCAACCCCACCAATAGTAACCCAGTTCTGTTGACACATCACCATCTCCACCACAGAGCTCCCAAACAAGAAGCGGTTAGTAAGGCAGCTCCGGTGCCCAAAGGGCGATACTATCACGGCGAACCCCAACTCCACGGTTAATGCGCCTATTCACGTGGAGGAAGCACAACCAGCCGATCGTAGTTTAGCATCTATCGCATTTGATGTTGTTAAATCGTATGTGCGTATCTTCCCATCTTGGAAATATTATCTTGAAGATGAAGGAAAATGCGATTCGCGGTGTTTGTCCGGGAGTTATGTGTTAGTAATGTTATTCATGGCAATTACTTTGCTTCGTCCCATACATCCTACCTCCTTGATGGTTATAATACAGCAAATTTTCCCATTTTTCTCTATAGAGAAGGACCGATTTGGAAACTTAGGATGAGGTAACTTGTGCTAATGCCTTTGCTATCTTCAAGAATGCTTGGTGGCAGTATCGGAATTACCTGAAGAAAACATACTTCACCGGCAAAGAAACTCATCAAATTCCCTTACGTTCTCTTGAGACACATTCTTTGGGCGATGGTAGGGCGCCTTGTTACATCTTGGTCCCAAACCAAGAATGTGGTAAGGTCTATGAGCTCATTTTCTATTTTTAAGTATTATATTCTTGCGTTTTACTGTACTCTGTTCATGTAGAACAAGTGCCTAAACCTGAAGAACAACCGTTCTAATTTAAGATTCCATCGCTATCATAGTTCAAAAAAGCACTAGGCGTTAATTGTCCGTTTTGCCACCACCTTGCACTTTACTGACCAAAGCGCATGCTTATGCGCAGTTATGCACAGATTAAGCATAGTTATGCAATACGTTTTATAGCGCCTAGAGCCTAAGGCGCTTAAGCGCTTCGCTTAAGCGCCTTTTTAACTATGATTGCTTTGCTCTTGTATCCTTGTATTTACTAGTACAAACTTATTTTTAAATTGAAGGATCAATTGAAACTCCAATGGCATAGCAGGTATGTTCCGCATGTTTCTTTATGAGCTTGCTCTTATCAATAGCTCATTTGATTTCAATTTCAATTGTGTATCTGATTGGCTTTCATATCATGCACATTACTAGCATCAAAGCAGAGCCAATAGTGTTGTTGTACATGTAGACCCGTGGTACCCATCTAAAATCTTGTTGTGCGTGTAGTTTCCCACGCTTTGTATTCTTTCACTTGCTGCTTTGTCTTGAAGCGATATGATTTGAACCGTGTCTCTATTTTGATATGGCAAGACAATGCAGTGACCATAGGACATAGATATCTGTTTGTTTGATGCTTTTATTATGTACTAGTACTTGGCAATAGAAGACTTGGTAGTTTAATCCTGTCCACCTTACTAATGAACTGGTTCACGAAATGAGTTTCATATACTAGTACATGCTAAACTTGTTATGTATCCGCTTGTTTCTTCTTTTAGAATCTTGTGAGAATATTGGGGAAGAGTGCCTTATTAAGCAATGGTAAAGGAAGTAATGCACATAAGGTTCAGGATAGTGACACATCCTTGTTGGTCTCCAACAAAGTGATAAAACAACTAAGGAAGGCTATCTTGAAGACAACGAGACAACCCCAAAGTCTGTCTTGGTTTAGTGTTAGATTCTTGGCCACTACCGCTTGCACAAGCTATTCAAACTCCTTTATGCGAATCAATTCGGTTTCTTGAGTCTCAACTACAAGTGAAAGACATCGATCACCGTGTCTTTGCGACAAGCGGAAGGATCTGCGGAAGTCCTGGAGCATTGGATGCATGCTTTACGGTGCAACAACAAGCGTTGGAGGATTTTAGCGCCAAGCAGGACAAAGCTAATCAGCTTGCAAAGCTTATTGCCGCATGGTGGATACCGAAAAGCGTTTCTTGAGCTCTTACGAAGTTGTTTTGATTATGCTATTGTTTCTTTGTCGCGTTTATTTGCCTGGTGGCCAATTTTGACGGCGATGTATGTAATATCTGCTTTGTTCCCTATATTTGCACTGGTGGCGAACTTTGATGCCGAGTGGATGTAATATGTGTAATAGCAGTAATAGGCTAGCCTTAATTATTTGCTTATTTATTTCCTTATTGTCTTGTTTAGTTGTTTGCTTGTAGTCACTACAGTTCTTTTTCGGTGTTTTTCTAGTGGCCACAATAGCCTATTTTTGGTAACTAGGCCAAAATAATCATGGCAACACACGGACTATTGTAACCATGGGCCTCCTGCAGGCCGTATGATCCATGGGCCTTCATTCGGCCGTAGGACCATTAGCCTTCTATACGGGCCGTAGGATCCATCGGCCTTCTATATGAGCCTTAGGGATCAATGGGCCTTCTACGGGCCGTAGGGTCCATGGGCCTTCTACGAGCCGTACGATCCATGGGCCTTCTACGGGCCGTACTATCCATGGGCCTCATACGGGCCGTAGGATCCATGGGCCTTCTACGGGGCGTATCATCATTTCGCCAATCATGGGTCATACTATTCATGGACCATAACGGGCCGTTAATAGGCCGTATTTGATAACTCTACGAAAACAGCCCAACGGGATTTTTGGACATAAGCGGCCCAACATATTAACGGTCCATAAGCGGGTCATTTATAACGACGGGCTGAATTTGGCCCACAAGCGAAAATAGCGATAATGGGCGTATGTAACCAAATGCTGCAAGTGAGCCCAAGAATCAATGGGCCCTGAGAAGGCCGAAAGATAACTTGGGCTGGAAACGGCCCAATGGAATAACGGGCCGTTAATGGGTATAAAGTGATACACTGTTCATTACGGGCTAGTTTCACCACGGGCCGTTAATGGGCCAATAGTTACAAAGGTCCTCATATGGGCACAAAGAAGTCATGGGCCACACATGGGCCGGAAGTTTAAATGGGCTGAATCATATTGGTTGGCCCAGATGACGCTACTGGGCCTAATTCAGATAGGACGTAACAGGCCCTGGGTTAGCGGGTTGTAAATGGGCTATATGCAAACAGGCCGTTAACAGGCTTTCCGTGGGCCGGCCCGCCACCTTTTGACCAAGTCAAATGGGCCGACCTTTTCACAAGAATGGGCCTCTATTGGGTCGTGCCATGTGTCGCCGTATCATAGGCGCCTTCGGTCCAATGAGCGGATGACATCTGTCCCAACGGTGAGCCGACACGTGTTTCCTCCAGCCAATGATGATTTTACACGTGGAAAATCCCCATTGGTCGGGGCTGTTAACGGGCTATCGGATCCAAAACCCGGCCCGATAGCTTAACGGTGTTACATTACGGTGGATGCCACGTGTGGTCACCCTTGACGAAAGCACTTACGCGGACGCGTGATTTATCGTCATGGAAGTGGACACTTCCATGATGATAATTTTGGTAATGTCATGGAACACTTCTCTGACAACCACGGTATGACTATCTTGATTCTGTCATAAATTTGTCGTGGATGTACATGCATGACAAAAAACGCGACCTACTGTGACAAACACGTATCATCACGGAAGTGTATTTTTTTGTAGTGATCCCTGACTTTGGATGTGCCTGGGTCGCTGGTGCCGCTACGGGCCAACCAACTGTCCTTGCCAGCGCAAAAGCGGGTCATAAGGCTTGTTAGGGCTGCCATTGTCTTCGGTTTTTCTTGGCCGAGGTGTCTGGCGAGCCATTTGTCCCGGACACTATGTTTGAAAGGCTTCGGCGTCCGGGCAGTCGACGATTTGATTTTTCTTGGTGAGAAATCTGTTCCAAAGCTTACGGTCTGACTCTCCGGGTTGTTGGATTATGTGACTTAAATCGTCTGCATCCAGAGGTCGGACATAGGTCCCTTGAAAATTAGCCCTGAAAGTGTCCTCAAGTTCCTCCCAACTTCCAATTGAGTTTTTGGGGAGGCTTTTCAACCAGTGCCAAGCTGGTCCTTTCAACTTGAGGGGCAGGTATTTGATGGCGTGGAGATCATCTCCGCGAGCCATATGGATGTGAAGGATAAAGTTCTCAATCTAGACCGCAGGGTCTGTAGTTCCGTTGTATGCCTCTATGTTCACGGGTTTAAATCCCTCTGGAAATTCATGATCCAGCATCTCACCGGTGCAGCATAGGGGGTGTGCGGCACCCCTGTATTTGGATGTGTCATGGCATGCTTTCGACGGTTGTAGTGTTCGGTGCTGATTCCGAGCTGGTATTCGGTCAGTATAATCGTTTTGGTGGCCGTGATCCTGCGCCAGAGCACACTTCTTAGATCCATATATGGACCTGGCCATACCGGCTTTTTTATCCAGGTGCTCACGTAAATCGTGTGTTGACTTGTGTGCGGCGTCATTAGCCGCCCCGTCGTGGCCACGGGGTGGTCGGTCCGGCAGGTCGGCCATATTATGTTTTGGCGGAATGGGCTCTATGGCCTCGTCGTCGAATTCGGGCAGCAGCTTGCGCTTTGGGTAGCTCTTTGTGTGGTGATCGCCATCGTATTTTTTGTCAGTATCGAGCACTTTGTTCCATCTGCGGTTGAGTGTATCCGTCGCGGCCTTAAGCCTTTGCTTCTACTTCTTTAAGCTCCTCGTGGTGGCGATAAGCCTATTGCGGAGGTTTTCTTGTTCCAAGTGTTTTTCCGGGATGATGAATGCATCGTAAATGCGGGTATTCTCCTCTCCAGGAGACAGGTTGATGAGTTTACCCTCGGCCTCATTTGTGATCGGACGGTGACTCTAAACTATGTTAAATCGTCCCTGGCTCATCTGCTCCACCATTTGGGTCCATGGGGTCGTCGTTTCCTTTGGAGTCGACTGGAGTATTATTCTTTCTTACGCTGTTATCGCTGTTTTTGCTGTGGCGAGATTTGGAGCGGTGTTGTTGTCATCGCTTTGGTTGCTTCTCAAGAGGGTTATCCTTCGTTGCATCCTTCCGTTCCTCGCTGTTGTTTAATTTGGGTGTGCCCACCATGTATATATCATATGATAAGGTGGATGTCCAGCGCCCTTTGGGCGGTGGTTCCTGTTCTTCTCCGGCATCGTCGTCCATACCGTCGATGTCTTCGGAGTCGAAATCAAGCATGTCGGTGGAGTCGTCGACAGTGGCTATTAAGTGGGTGGTGGGTGGGGAACGAATTTCTTCGTCGTCCGCTTCCCACTCAAGCCAGACATAGTTCGGCCAAGAGTCTCCTGACAGGGAGAGAGATTTCAGTGAATTTAGTACATCGCCCAAAGGCAAGTACTGAAAGATATCCGCGGAGGTAAACTCCATGATCGGTGCCCAATCAGATTCGATGAAGCGCGGATGCGCTTGTGATTCGGAGCCTATGGCGAATCTGAGTCAAGGGTCGGTGACCGCGACCTCATTGGAGGCGAAGTCTGTGTTTGGCTCTATCGCCGATGAGTGTGCAGCCTCCGTGGCGGGGTCTATCCACCCATCATCGGACGGCACGGCCTGCTCGGTTAGAGCCGGGCAGCTCTGAGTGCGTTCTCCGAACATCGTCGATGGCAGATCTAAGTCATGCTCATCGTGACGATCGGCCTTTTGTCATGGGCTCGAATCGTCGAAGATCAAGTCTCCGCGGATGTCGGCGGTGTAGTTCAGGCTTCCAAACCTGACCTGATGGCCAAGGGTGTAGCTATCGACCTGCTCCAGATGGCCAAGCGAGTTGGCCTACAGTGCGAAGCCGCCGAATACAGAGGTCTGTCCGGGGAGGAAAACCTCACCCTGGATCGCATCATTGTGGATGATTGAAGGAGCCATCAAGCCTTATCGTGATGACATAGTGGAACTCTCAATGAAAGCACCAATTTCGGTGTCAAAACCGGCGGATCTCGGGTAGGGGGTCCCGAACTGTGCATCTAAGGCTAATGGTAACAGGAGGCGGGGGGGCACAATGTTTACCCAGGTTCGAGCCCTCTCAATGGAGGTAATACCCTACTTCCTGCTTGCTTTATCTTGATGATATGAATATTACAAGAGTTGATCTAGCACAATATTGTAGGGGCTAAACCCTAGAATCTAGCCTATGATTATGATTGTTGTTGTCCTACGGACTAAACCCTCCGGTTTATATAAACACCGAAGGGGGTTAGGGTTACACAGAGTTGGTTACAGAGAAGGAGATCTACATATACGAATTGCCAAGCTTGCCTTCCACGCAAAGGAGAGTCCCACCCGAACACAGGACGAAGTCTTCAATCTTGTATCTTCATAGTCCAACAGTCCGGCACAAGTACATAGTCCGGTTGTCCGACGACCTCCTAATCCAGGACTCCCTCACTCGTTGCTTAGCTTCAAATAGTTGTGCTTTAAGCTTTGCTATATTCCTTCTGATTGAGCCAAACATGTCCCTAGCCCATCTCTAAATCGAGCCAGTAACATTACCAAGTCGCTGCCATACCGCCGATAATCCTTGTTCACCAGTTCCCGCTGCCTCCCACGCCTCATTTAACATCTCATCATACTTTTCATGTCGCGTCCAAGCTTCCTCAAGGTGAAACTGTCTCACTCAATTCTTGTTGGTGCGTGGAGCTGTCTCTAGCACCCTGATCAGAAGCGCTTGATGATCTGATTCTTCAGTGAGAACATGTTCAACACAGGTTTCTAGGAACAACTCCAAAACCCATCATTGCATGTAGCACGATCTAGCTGACTTGAACATTTGCACTTCCATCGCGCTTGTTATCCCACATGTAAGGGTATCCTGAAAAACCCAAGTCAGCCAGACTGCATTTTGTTAGAAAGTTGCGGAATGCCTCCATGTGCGAAAAGCTCCTTGGGTTGCCTCCACATTGGTCGGCTTGGAACAGAGCCTCATTATAGTGGCCCACACAAATCCATCGAAGGTCGTCATGAGCCCTCAAATATCAAAGTGCATCCCATGCTTACGCTACTCTGTGTTGGGTTCACCGTAGAATCCAGTGATTCTACAAGTTTTTCCCTCAAAGACTACTTCCAAGTCAAGAAAATACTAGCACCATGGGCGGACTAAAACTTGGATATGATCACGCCACCAAATGGCTAGCCCTCCACTCTGCCCTACACAATCCACTGCTCAATTCTCAGATGCTAGTCTCCTCAACTCTCAGATGCTCGAGCGCCTCGTTCCCATGCACGTAACTGGGACCGCCGCTCACTCTAGCAAGCACTCCGCGGTGCAACTACAAAGCCTGGTGGACAAGCTCACTGACTGTCTGCCACATTGGAAGGCAGCAATGCTACCAAAGAGTGGACGCCTAACGTTGATCTTGTCGGTCCTCTGTGCAATACTAATACACTCCATGCTTGCTATAATTCTACCGGCGAAAACCATCATGACGCTTATCAAGATATGTCGTGGATTTCTTTGGTGTGGCAAGAAGGAAGCAACAGGAGGGCACCATGCCATGGCAAGGGAGAACATATGCATGCCTAAATGGGCGGGTGGCCTAGGAATCCCAAATCTGAGATGGTTGAACAAGTCTCTACAAGCAAGGTGGCCATGGTTACTGATACGTCCATTTCGCATCATGCTTTTATATCAATATTTATTGCATTATGGGCTGTTATTACACGTTATGTCACAATACTTATGGCTATTCTCTCTTATTTTACAAGGTTTATCATGAAGAGGAGAATGGCAATTTGGAATTCTCATTTGGAAAAGGAGCAAATATTGAAACCTATTACGCACTGACTCAAAAGTCTTGAAACTCCACGAAAGTCATTTTGGAATTAATAAAATTATTGAGCGAAGAAAATACGGAGGGGCCCACACCTGGCGAGGAGGGTGGGGTGCCCCCCCTTCTGGGCGCGCCCCCTGTCTCCTGGGCCCCCTGGTGGCACTCCGACGCCCATCTTCTGCTATATGAAGGCTTTTACCGTGGAAAAAAATCATAAGCAAGCTTACGGGACGAAACTCAGCCACCACGAGGCGAAACCTTGGCGGAACCAATCTAGGGCTCGTGAGCTGCTTTTCTTGGGAAACTTCCCTCCTGGAGGGGGAAATCATCACCATCGTCATCACCAACGATCCTCTCATCGGGAGGGGGTCAATCTCCATCAACATCTTCACTAGCACCATCTCCTCTCAAAACCCTAGTCCATCTCTTGTATCCAATCTTGTATCAAAACCACAAATTGGTACCTGTGGGTTGCTAGTAGTGTTGATTACTCCTTGTAGTTGATGCTAATTGGTTTACTTTGTGGAAGATCATATGTTCAGATCCATAATGCATATTAATACTCCTCTGATCATGAACATGAATATGCTTTGTGAGTAGTTACGTTTGTTCCTGAGGACATGGGTGAAGTCTTGCTATTATTAGTCATGTGAATTTGGTATTCGATCGATATTTTGATGAGATGTATGTTGTCTCTCCTCTAGTGGTGTTATGTGAACGTCGACTACATGACACTTCACCATTTTTTCCGGCCGAGAGGAAGGCATTGGGAAGTAATAAGTAGATGATGGGTTGCTAGAGTGACAGAAGCTTAAACCCTAGTTTATGCGTTGCTTTGTAAGGGGCTGATTTGGATCCACTAGTTTCATGCTATGGTTAGGTTTACCTTAATACTTCTTTTGTAGTTGCGGATGCTTGCAATAGGGGTTAGTCATAAGTGGGATGCTTGTCCAAGTAAGGGCAGTACCCAAGCACCGGTCCACCCACATATCAAATTATCAAAGTACCAAACCCGAATCATATGAGCGTGATGAAACTAGCTTGACAATAATTCCCATGTGTCCTTGGGAGCATTTTTCTCATTATAAGAATTTGTCCAGGCTTGTCCTTTGTTACAAAAAGGATTGGGCCACCTTGCTGCACCTTATTTACTTTCATTGCTTGTTACCCGTTACAAATTATCTTATCACAAAACTATCTGTTACCTACAATTTTAGTGCTTGCAGAGAATACCTTACTGAAAACCGTTTGTCATTTCCTTCTGCTCCTCGTTGGGTTTGAGACCTTATCGAAAGTACTACGATTGATCCCCTATACTCGTGGGTCATCAAGACTCTTTTCTGGCACCGTTGCCGGGGAGTGAAGCGCCTTTGGTGAGTGGAACTTGGTAAGGAAACATTTATATAGTGTGCTGAAATTTTCTGTCACTTGTTACTATGAAACTAATCCTTTGAGGGCTTGTTAGGGTATCTTCACACCGACCGATGAAGCAAAGAGTTGCTCCTCAACCTACTGAACCTACTGAAATTTTTTACTTTGAGATTCCTTTGGGTATGATAGAGAAACTGCTAGCTAATCCCTTTGTAGGAGATGGAACATTGCATCCCGATTTACACCTTATCTTTGTGGATAAAGTTTGTGGATTATTTAAGCTTGCAGGTATTCCCGATTATGTTGTTAAGAGGAAGGTCTTCCCTTTATCTTTGAAGGGAGATGCATTGACATGGTATAGGCTATGTGATGATACGGGATCTTGGAACTATAAACGATTGAAGTTGGAATTTCACCAGAAGTTCTATCCTATGCATCTTGTTCATCGTGATCTTAATTACATATATAATTTCTGGCCTCGCGAAGGAGAAAGCATTGCTCAAGCTTGGGGGAGGCTTAAGTCAATGTTATATTCATGCCCCAATCACGAGCTCTCAAGAGAAATGATTATTCAAATTTTTTATGCTCGGCTTTCTCTAAATGATCGTACCATGCTCGACTATTGAATTCAAGTGGGACTTATTGGAAAGAATTAAACGCAACTCTGAAGATTGGGGTTCCGGCGATGGTAAGGAGTCAGGTATGACACCTAAGTTTGATTGTGTTAAAGCTTGTATGGATACCGATGCTTTTCATGGATTTAGCGCTAAATATGGACTTGACTCTGAGATAGTAGCCTCTTTCTGTGAATCTTTTGCTACTCACGTTGATATCACTAAGGAGAAGTGGTTTAAATATAATCCTCCCATTGAAGTAAAAGTAGTTGCACCTGTTACAGTTGAAGAAAAGACTATCACTTATAATGATCCTATTGTTCCTACTACTTATGTTGAGAAACCACCTTTTCCTGTTAGAATAAAGGATCATGCTAAAGCTTCAACTGTGGTTCGTAAGAGTAATACTAGAACATATACACCTCCTGAGCAAATCAAAGTTGAACCTAGTATTGCTATGGTTAAAGATCTCTTGGATGATAATATAGATGGGCATGTTATCTACTTCTGTGGTGAAACTGCTAATATTGCTAGACCAGATGCTAAGATACATAGACCGATTGTAGGCATGCATGTTATTTCTGTTAAAATAGGAGATCATTGTTATCATGGCTTATGTGATATGGGTGCTAGTGCTAGTGCAATACCTTTTTCCTTATATAAAGAAATTATGCATGATATTGCACCCGCTGAGTTAGAAGATATCGATGTTACAATTCAGCTTGCCAATAGAGATACTATTAATCCTTTTGGGATTGTTAGAGATGTAGAAGTCTTGTGTGGGAAAGTTAAATAGCCTGCTGATTTTCTTGTTCTTGGATCCCCACAAGATAGTTTTGTCCCATTATATTTGGTAGACCTTTCTTGAATACTGTTAATGCTAGGAATGATTGCAAAAAGGATGTTGTTACGATTGGCTTGGGGGATATGAAACATGAGTTTAATTTTGCTAAGTTTCGTAGACAACCCCGTGATAAAGAATTTCCTAGTAAGAATGAAATTATTGGTCTTGCTTCTATTGCCGTGCCTCCTACTGATCCGTTAGAACAATATTTGCTAGACCATGAAAATGATATGTTTATGAATGAAAGAAGGGAAATAGATGAAGTATTCCTTCAACAGGGTCCGATTCTAAAACACAACTTACCTGTTGAAATCCTAGGGGATCCCCCTCCACCAAAGGGCGATCCCTTGTTTGAGCTAAAACCATTACCTGATAATCTTAAATATGCTTACCTTGATGAAAAGAAGATATATCCTGTTATTATTAGTGCTAACCTTTCAGATCAAGAAGAGGAAAGATTATTGAAAACTCTGAAGAAGCACCGTGCTGCTATTGGATATACTCTGGATGATCTTAAGGGCATTAGTCCCACTCTATGCCAACACAAAATAAAATTGGAGAAATATGCCAAACCAGTTAGAGATCCTCAACGACAGTTAAATCCTAAGATGAAAGAAGTGGTAAGAAAGGAGATACTAAAGCTCCTAGAGGCAGGTATAATTTATCCCGTTGCTGATAGTGATTGGGTAAGTCCTGTCCATTGCATTCCTACAAAGGGAGGTATTACTGTCATTCCTAATGATAAAGATGAATTGATTCCGCAAAGAATTATTAGAGGTTATATGATGGTAATTGATTTCCGTAAATTAAATAAAGCTACTAAGAAAGATCATTACCCTTTACCTTTTATTGATCAAATGCTAGAAAGACTATCCAAACATACACATTTCTCCTTCCTAGATGGTTATTCTGGTTTCTCTCAAATACCTGTGTCAGCGGAGGATCAATCAAAAACTACTTTTACCTGCCCTTTCGGTACTTTTGCTTATAGACGTATGCCTTTTGGTTTATGTAATGCACCTGCTACCTTTCAAAGATGCATGATGGCTATATTCCCTGACTTTTGTGAAAAGATTTGTGAGGTATTCATGGATGACTTCTCCGTTTATGGATCCTCTTTTGATGATTGCTTGAGAAACCTTGATCGAGTTTTGCAGAGATGTGAAGACACTAGTCTCGTCTTGAATTGGGAAAAGTGCCACTTTATGGTTAATGAAGGCATTGTCTTGGGGCATAAAATTTTTGAAAGAGGTATTGAAGTTGATAAAGATAAAGTTGATGCTATTGAAAAGATGCCATGTCCCAAGGACATCAAAGGTATAAGAAGTTTCCTTGGTCATGCCAGTTATTATAGGAGGTTCATTAAGGACTTTTCTAAAATTTCTAGGCCTCTGACTAATTTATTGCAAAAAGATATTCCTTTTGTCTTTGGTGATGATTGTGTAGAAGCATTTGAAATACTTAAGAAAGCTTTGATCACTGCACCTATTGTTCAACCACCTGATTGGAATTTACCCTTTCAAATTATGTGTGATGCTAGTGATTATGTTGTAGGTGTTGTTCTAGGGTAAAGAGTCGATAAGAAATTAAATGTTATCCAGTATGCTAGTAAAACTCTTGATACTGCCCAGAGAAATTATGCTACTAGTGAAAAAGAATTCTTAGCAGTTGTATTTGCATGTGATAAATTCAGACCTTATATTGTTGATTCTAAAGTTACTATTCACACTGATCATGCTGCTATTAAATATCTTATGGAAAAGAAAGATGCTAAACCTAGACCTATTAGATGGGTTCTCTTGCTCGAAGAATTTGATTTTCATATTATTGATAGAAAGGGAGCTGAGAACCCCGTTGCCGACAACTTGTCTAGGCTAGAGAATGTTCTTGATGACCCACTACCTATTGATGATAGCTTTCCTAATGAACAATTAGCAGTCATTGATGCTTCTCGTACTGCTCCATGGTATGCTGATTATGCTAATTACATTGTTGCTAAATTTATACCACCTAGTTTCACATACCAGCAAAAGAAAAAGTTCTTTTATGATTTAAGACATTACTTCTGGGATGACCCACACCTTTATAAAGGAGTAGATTGTGTTATTACACGTTGTGTACCTGAGCATGAATAGGAACAGATCCTACGCAAGTGTCACTCTGAACCATATGGAGGACACCACGCTGGAGATAGAACTGCACATAAGGTATTGCAATCCGGTTTTTATTGGCCTACTCTCTTCAAAGATGCTCGTAAGTTTGTCTTGTCTTGTGATGAATGTCAAAGAATTGGTAATATTAGTAGACGTCAAGAAATGCCTATGAATTAATCTCTTGTTATTGATCCATTTGATGTTTGGGCCTTGATTATATGGGACCTTTTCCTGCCTCTAATGGATATACACATATTTTAGTTGTTGTTGATTACGTTACTAGGTGGGTAGAAGCTATTCCAACTAGTAGTGCTGATAATAACACTTCTATTAAGATGCTTCAAGAAGTTATTTTTCCGAGGTTTGGAGTCCCTCGATATCTCATGACTAATGGTGGTTCACATTTTATTCATGGTGCTTTTCGTAAAATGCTTGCTAAGTATTTATGTTAATCATAGAATTGCATCTCCTTATTACCCACAGTCTAGTGGTCAAGTAGAGCTGGGTAATAGAGAGCTCAAATTAATTTTGCAAAAGACTGTCAATAGATCTAGAAAGAATTGGTCCAAGAAATTTGATGATGCATTATGGGCCTATAGAACTGCATATAAAAATCCTATGGGTATGTCTCCATATAAGATGGTTTATGGAAAAGCATGTCACTTACCTCTAGAACTTGAATATAAAGCATACTAGGCTATTAAAGAGCTCAACTATGATTTCAAACTTGCCGGTGAGAATAGGTTATTTGACATTAGCTCACTTGATGAATGGAGAACCCAAGCCTATGAGAATGCCAAGCTGTTCAAAGAAAAAGTTAAAAGATGGCATGACAAAAGAATACAAAAGCAAGAATTTAACGTAGGTGATTATGTGTTGCTATTCAACTCCCGATTAAGATTTTTTGCAGGAAAACTTCTCTCTAAATGGGAAGGTCCTTATGTTATCGAGGAGGTCTATCATTCCGGTGCCATAAAATTCAACAACTTCGAAGGCACAAGTCCGAGGGTGGTGAACGGTCAAAGAATCAAACATTATATCTCAGGTAATCCTATAATTGTTGAAATCAATATTATTGAAACCGTAATCCCGGAGGAATCCATAAGGGACACTTTCCAGAACGTTTCAGACTCCAAAAAGGAACAAGTATGTGGTACGCTAAGTAAACCGACTCCAAAACAGTTCTAATGGCAACTTTTCTCTGTTTTGGAATATATAATAATTTTAGGAAGAAAGAAGTAATCCGGGAAGGACACGAGGCCCCCACGAGGGTGGAGGGCGCGCCCACCCTTACTGGGCGCGCCCCCTGTCTCTTGGGCACCTCGTGCCTCCCGGACTCCGTTTTCTTGCACAATACTTCTTTTGGTCGGTAAAAATTCATTATATAATCTCTCGAAGGTTTTGACCTCTGTATCATGCAAAAATCTTCTGTTTTCATTTCGAGATGTTTTTCTGATAGATCTAGAGCACCATGACGTCTCCAAGCGCTCCCAATGACAAGTTTTTTGAGAGGGTTATCAACCCCTATCTCGCGGAGGTACTGCAACACCCTCAAACCATTGAGATGCGTGAGGGGGTGCTGCACATCCGCAATGTGGAGGGACCAAGGCGTACAGGAAGCGTGGAGACAAAGCTCGAAGCTATGGTGCAACAAGTTTTCAAGTGCCAAGGGATGGTCGAGCGTGGACTCAACGCCAGCCAGATGATGGTCGTGGAATTCACCAACAACCACAAGCTAGACGCCAAGAACATTGGGGATACCATCTTCAAGCTTCATGAGAAAATCAAGCACCTCGAAGCCCATATCTATGACCTACAAGCCCAAAACTGTGAGTATGAATATAGATTCAAGAGGATGAGTTTGGCTGCAGATCTGAGGATCCCGGAGACTCGATCATCCTTCTATGATGGTGAGCCTATGCCTTGGAAGATGGACGACAAGCCTACATCATCAACAACTCCTTCTTCACCACCTCCAGGGACATAATCACATGGGTATGGGCACTCCCCTTGGCATCTGCCAAGCTTGGGGGAGGTGCCCCGGTATCGTATCACCATCACACTCCTATCTTTACCATATTTTCTTAGTTCGATCCTTTTATTAATATCTTGATCTAGTAGAATAAAGTTTTGGTATGAAATAGTTTTGAGTTTTGCCTTGTGATCTCTCTATGTAATCGAGTCCGTGATCTATATAATAAAGATTAGTGTTGAGTCAAGGGCTTTGCTATCTTGCTATGATCTTGAGAAAGTAGAAAGAATAAAAAGAATAAAAGAGTTCATATTGATCTTATGGATAGTAATGACTTCACATATAAAGAGTATGAGGCATAAAAGTTGTTGAGAGTTGATAAACATAGTTTTTGTCATCGTTGCAATTAATAGGAAGTAATAAAGAAAGAGAGGTTCTCACATATAAATATACTATCTTGGACATCTTTTATGATTGTGAGCACTCATTAAGTATGACATGCTAAAGAGTTGATGTTGGACAAGGAAGACAATGTAATGGGTTATGTTTTCTCACATCTCAGTTAAAGTATATTGTCATGGATCTTTCAAACATGTTGAGCTTGCTTCCCCCCTCCTCCCCCTCATGCTAGCCAAATTCCTTGCACCAAGTAGAGATACTACTTGTGCTTCCAAATGCCCTTAAACCCAGTTTTGCCATGAGAGTCCACCATAACTACCTATGTATTGAGTAAGATCCTTCAAGTAAGTTGTCATGTTGCAAGCAATAAAAATTGCTCTCTAAATATGTATGACTTATTAGTGCGGAGAAAATAAGATTCATACGATCATTTGATATGTAAGTAATAAAAGCAACAGACTGCATAATAAAGGTTCATATCACAATTGGCAATATAAAGTGACATTCTTTTGCATTAAGATTTTGTGCATCCAACCCTAAAAGCACTTGACAACCTCTGCTTCCCTCTGCGAAGGGCCTATCTTTTACTTTATGTCTTTTACTTTATGCAAGAGTCGAGGTGATCTTCACCTTTCCCATTTTCATTTTATCCTTTGGCAAGCACCTCGTGTTGGAAAGATCCTGATATATATATCCAATTGGATGTAAGTTAGCATGAACTATTATTGTTGACATCACCCAAATGTGAATACGTTGGGAGGCAAACTTATAAGCCCCTATCTTTCTCAGTGTCCGATTAAAACTTCATAACCATAAGTATTGCGTGAGTGTTAGCAATTGTAGAAGACTATATGATAGTTGCGTATGTGGACTTGCTGAAAAGCTCTATTCTTGACTCTTTCCGATGTTATGATAAATTGCAATTGCTTCAATGACTGAGCTTATAGTTCGTTAGTTCTCAATGAAGTTTCTGAACCATACTTGACATTGTGAATAGATTGTTACTTGAGCATGAGAAATCATATGACAAAATCTATATATGTTGTTGTTATAAGAATGATCATGATGCCCTCATGTCCGTATTTTATTTTTATCGACACCTCTATCTCTAAACATGTGGACATATTTTTCGATTTCGGCTTCCGCTTGAGGACAAGCAAGGTCTAAGCTTGGGGGAGTTGATACGTCCATTTTGCATCATGCTTTTATATAGATATTTATTGCATTAAGGGCTGTTATTACACGTTATGTCGCAATACTTATGGCTATTCTCTCTTATTTTACAAGGTTTATCATGAAGAGGGAGAATACCGACAGCTGGAATTCTGGCTGGAAAAGGAGCAAATATTGGAAACCTATTCTGCAGAGCTCCAAAAGTCCTGAAACTCCACGAAAGTCAATTTTGGAATTAATAAGAATTATTGAGGAAATAAAATACGGAGGGGCCCACACACGGCCGGGGAGGGTGGGGCGCGGCCCCCTCTTGGGCGCTCCTGTCTCCTGGGCCCCTGGTGGCCCTCCGGTGCCCATCTTACGCTATATGAAGGCTTTTACCTGGAAAAATCATAAGCAAGCTTACGGGACGAAACTCGCCGCCACGAGGCGGAACCTAGCGGAACCAATCTAGGGCTCCGTGAGCTGTTCTGAGAAACTTCCCTTCGGGGGAAATCATCACCATCGTCATCACCAACGATCCTCTCATCGGGAGGGGGTCAATCTCCATCGACATCTTCACCAGCACCATCTCCTCTCAAAACCCTAGTTCATCTCTTGTATCCAATCTTGTATGAAAACCACAAATTGGTACCCGTGGGTTGCTAGTAGTGTTGATTACTCCTTGTAGTTGATGCTAATTGGTTTACTTGGTGGAAGATCATATGTTCAGATCCTTAATGCACATTAATACTCCTCTGATCATGAACATGAATATGCTTTGTGAGTAGTTACGTTTGTTCCTGAGGACATGGGTGAAGTCTTGCTATTAGTAGTCATGTGAATTTGGTATTCGTTCGATATTTTGATGAGATGTATGTTGTCTCTCCTCTAGTGGTGTTACGTGAACGTCGACTACATGACACTTCACCATTTTTTGGGCCGAGAGGAAGGCATTGGGAAGTAATAAGTAGATGATAGGTTGCTAGAGTGACAGAAGCTTAAACCCTAGTTTATGTGTTGCTTTGTAAGGGGCTGATTTGGATCAACTAGTTTCATGCTATGGTTAGGTTTACCTTAATACTTATTTTGTAGTTGCGGATGCTTGCAATAGGGGTTAGTCATAAGTGGGATGCTTGTCCAAGTAAGGGCAGTACCCAAGCACCGGTCCACCCACATATCAAATTATCAAAGTACCAAACCCGAATCATATGAGCGTGATGAAACTAGCATGACAATAATTCCCATGTGTCCTCAGGAGCACATTTCTCATTATAAGAATTTGTCCAGGCTTGTCCTTTGCTACAAATAGAATTGGGCCACCTTGCTGCACCTTATTTACTTTCATTGCTTGTTACCCGTTACAAATTATCTTATCACCAAACTATCTGTTACCTACAATTTCAGTGCTTGCAGAGAATACCTTACTGAAAACTGCTTGTCATTTCCTTCTGCTCCTCGTTGGATTCGACACTCTTACTTATAGAAAGGACTACGATAGATCCCCTATACTTGTGGGTCAGCAGTTATAAAAAACTGACAAAGATAGGCCCTGGGCAGAATTCAAAATAGACGTCCCAGCTGTGTCCCGTGCTCTATACCTTGCAGCCTCATGGATAATAGTGGGCAATGGTCAAAGCACGATTTTTTGGGAAGACATGTGGATCGACGGATACCGGATAGGCAAGCTGGCTCCAGATATTTACAAGCGCATTCTGAGGCATATACGAGACTTGCGGACAATCGTAGATGCGCTCACAGATGGGGAGTGGGCAAGCGACGTCGGGCCAAATCTACCAGCTAGGGAGCTGGCAAAGTTCTTGGCATTGTGGCAAAAGAACGAGGACACGCAACTAGTGGAAGGGGAGGACGACAGAACTATATAGGCATGGGAGCATGACGGAAGCTTCTCGGCCCGATCTGCCTACACGGCAAAGTTCATGGGCCTCGAGGTGTCACCAATGGCCGCATTCACCTGGAAGTCAAAAGCGCCCCTACAATGTCGCTTTTTCCTATGGCTCGTGATCCAAGATAGATGCTGGACTTCGGACCATTTGGCCAGACGAGGTTTACCACACCAGGACGCTTGTCCCTTATGTGACCAACATGAGGAATCAATACAACACCTGCAGCTAGGCTGTGTATTTGCGAGGCAAGTCTGGCATGAGATAGGGAGGATGATAGGGCAACAAGAGTTGGAGCCGCTTCAAGATGAAACGATGAGTGTTTGGTGCCTGAAGCAAGACCAAGATCTAAGACACCGGAGGTCCACACGGGCAAAGTGCCTCCTTGCCATGTGGACGATTTGGAAGCATCGCAACGACATCGTCTTCAATGGGGCGCCACTATCACTGTCGAGGGTCAAGGAACGACTTCGAGAGGAAGGTAAGCTGTAGGACAAAGCCTACATGTTCAAGAATGAAAACAAATGGTTTGAGGAGTTGGGTAGCGGGTGGACAGGTCGTGAGTAATCCGGTATAATGTACGGTGGAGTAGGGAGAATATCCCATGTGTAAATATTGTAAACTAAGTGGATCTTTTGGGAGTCTCTCTCTCCCCTTCTTATATAATGAATGATACGCACTCTCGTGCGTATTCGAGAAAAAAAAGTAACAAGAACCCAACACCATGCAAGCAAACTGCGAACAACAGCAAGGATGACATTCGTTGAATCATTGGTGGCTATGGTTTGGCGATGGTGTAGAGGTGTGATGCAACTGGCATAAACTCTCCATTAGCTTTGATCTCACATGCGACGGTGACGCTCATATTCCTTGTTGGAACTATTTTGTGAAGCCTTCAGAGCATATATAGTCAGGCATCTTATCTCCTCTCCCAAATGTCCAAGTGGACGTCTTGGTTACTAACCGATGAAAAATCCTGACATAGATAGACGCCTCAAACGGGCCTCAAACGCCTAGGCTGACCAATGCCCCTGATATCCAGTGATACTGTAGGGCGGATATGAGGAGGCTCGTGTGTGACCAGGCGCGTCTGCAATGTCGGACTCGACACCCCGACCCTACCATAAATTGCACCAAATCCATCACCCTTATCCTGCCAATTGCATTTGCTCTCTCCTCTATTCTTCCTCCATTGCACTGGACATCTTGTAGCTCCGCCGCCACCCTTGCTCTTCCGAGCATCAGCGCCACCAGCACTGGTACTATAGTCCTTTCTATCGTCCTCCCTCAACGGACATTGTTGCCGACTCGGACGCCACCACAATACGTTTAACAATTTTGGGGCTGCCCCCTTGCACTCTATGTGTTCGACACATTGTTCGCCCCGGTTTTTTGTGATTTATTCATAGTAAAAATGATGGATTCTGATGCTTCATCGGACAAGGAGTATGGACCGACGTAGTTTGATAAAATGATTGAAGACGAGTTCTTCATTTCAAGGAATTTAGACAAAGAATTGGACATTATCATGCTCATGAGCATGCAAGAGGGAGTGGAACAATAGGTGGAGCATATTCTCAACTTTAAGGGCTCAATGAAAGGGAAAAGAGTGATCAATCAGGATAGGGTCTCCGGAGCATAACTATTGTACAAAGACTACTTTGGTGCAGACCCAACTTTCTGTTGGGAAACGTAGCAAGAAATTTCAAAAAAAATTCCTACGCTCACGCAAGATCTATATAGGAGATGCATAAAAACGAGAGGGGGAGAGTGTGTCTAGATACCCTCGTAGACCGAAAGCAGAAGCGTTTGACAACGCGGTTGGTGTACTCGAACTTCTTCTCGTTCCGACCGATCAAGCACCGAACGTATGACACCTCTGAGTTCTGCACATGTTCAGCTCAATGACGTCCCTCGAACTCTTGATCCAGCAAAGTGTCGAGGAAGTAGATGAGTTCCGTCCACACGATAGCGTGATGACGGTGATGTGAAGTGATCCGCGCAGGGCTTCGCCTAAGCACTACGAAGATATGACCGGAGGCGTAAACTATGGAGGAGGGCGCCGCAAACGGCTAATGATTGTTCGTCTGTCTATGTGTGACCCCCATGTATATATAGGTGGGAGGGAGGGAGGACCAGGCCTAGGGGCGCCACAAGTAGGAGGGATCCTACTTGGGTTCCTGCCAAAGGACGGCGCCCCCTTTTCTTCTTTTGGCGATGAGGGGAAGGATGGAGGAGGTGCCCCCCCCCTTTCCTTTCTCCCACCAAGGGGGAAAGGCAGGAAGAGGTGGCGCCCCCTCCTTTCCTTCCTCTAGGGACCACAGCCAGGGAAAGGGGCGCACCAGCCCCTTGTGGGCTGGTCTGTCCCTCCCTCGGCCCATTAAGCCCATATCTTTGTTGAGGTTGCCCGAAACTCCTTTCTGGTGACCCGATACGTACCCGGTATCCTCCGGAACACTTCTGGTGTCCGAATACCATCGTCCTATATATCAATCTTTACCTCCCAACCATTTCGAGACTCCTCATCATGTCTGTGATCTCATACGGGACTCCGAACAACATTCGGTCACCAAATCACATAACTCATATAATACAATATCGTCATTGAACGTTAAGCGTGCGGACCGTACGGGTTCGAGAACTATGTAGACATGACTGAGACACCTCTCCGGTCAATAACCAATAGCAGAACCTAGATGCTCATATTGGCTCCTACATATTCTATGAAGATCTTTATCGGTCCAACCGTAATGACAACATACGTTATTCCCTTTGTCATCGGTATGTTACTTGCCCGAGATTCGATCGTCAGTATCTTCATACCTAGTTCGATCTCGTTATCGGCAAGTCTCTTTACTTGTTCCGTAGTACATCATCCCGCAACTAACTCATTAGTCACTTTGCTTGCAATGCTTCTTATGATGTGTATTACCCAAAAGGGCCCACAGATACCTCTCCGATACTTGGAGTGACAAATCCTAATCTTGATCTATGCCAACCCAACAAACACTTTCGGAGATACCTGTAGAGCATCTTTATAATCACCTAGTTACGTTGTGACGTTTGATAGCACACAAGGTATTCCTCCGGTATCCGGGAGTTGCATAATCTCATAGTCGGAGGAATATGTATTTGACATGAAGAAAGCAATAGCAATAAAACTGAACGATCATAATGCTAAGCTAACGAATGGGTCTTGTCCATAACATCATTCTCCTAATGATGTGATCCCGTTTATCAAATGACAACACATGTCTATGCTTAGGAAACTTAACCATCTTTGATCAACGAGCTAGTCTAGTAGAGGCTTAATAGGGACACGGTATTTTGTCTATGTATCCACACATGTATATATCAAGTTTCAGGTTAATACAATTCTAGCATGAATAATAAACATTTATCATGAAATAAGGAAATATAAAATAACAACTTTATTATTGCCTCTAGGGCATATTTCCTTCAGCCTCCCACTTGCACTAGAGTTAATAATCTAGTTCACATCGCCATGTCATTTAACACCAATAGTTCACATCGTCATGTGATTAACACCCATAGTTCGCATCACCATGTGAGAAACACCCAAAGGGTCTACTAGAGTTAATAATCTAGTTCACTTCGCCATGTGATTAACACCCAAAGAGTACTAAGGTGTGATCATGCTTTGGTTGTGAGGGAAGTTTAGTCAACGGGTCTGTCACATTCAGATCTGTATGTATTTTGCAAATTTCTATGTCTACAATGCTCTGCATGGAGCTACTCTAGCTAATTGCTCCAACTTTCAATACGTATCCAGATTGAGACTCAGAGTCATCTGGATCGGTGAAAAAGCTTGCATCAGCGTAACTCCTTACGATGAACTCTTTATCACCTCCATAACCGAGAAATATTTCCTTAGTCCTCTAAGGATAATTTTGACCATTCTCTAGTGATCCACTCCTGGATTACTTTGGTACCTCCCTGCTAAACTTATAGCAAGGCACACATCAGGTCCGGTACACAACATAGCATACATGATATAACCTATGGCTGAGGCATAGGGAATGACTTTCATTTTCTCTCTATCTTCTGAAGTGTTCGGGCATTGAGTCTCACTCAATTTCACACCTTGTAACATAGGCAAGAACCCTTTATTTGATGATCCATTTTGAACTTCTTCAAAACTTTATCAAGGTATGTGCTTTGTGAAAGTCCTATTAAGCATCTTGATCTATCTATATAGATCTTGATGCCCAATATATAAGCAGTTTCACCGAGGTCTTTCATTGAAGACTTTTATTCAAGTATCCTTTTATGCCATCCAGAAATTCTACATCATTTCCAGTCAACAATATGTCATCCACATATAATATTAGAAATGCTACAGAGGTCCCACTCACTTTCTTGTAAATACAGGCTTCTCCGAAAGTCTGTATAAAACCATATGCTTTGATCACCTCATCAAAGCGTATATTCCAACTCCGAGATGCTTGCACCAGTCCATAGATGGATCGTTGGAGCTTGCACACTTTGTTAGCACCTTTTGGATCGGAAAAACCTTCTCGTTGTATCATATAAAACTCTTCTTTTTAGAAATCCTTTAAGGAATGCAGTTCTGACATCCATTCACCAGATCTCATAATCATAAAATGTGGCAATTGCTAACATGATTTGGACAGACTTAAGCATAGCTACGGGTGAGAAAGTCTCATCGTAGTCAACTCCTTGAACTTGTTGAAAACCTTTTGTGACAAGTCGAGCTTTATAGACAGTAACATTACCATCACCATCAGTCTTCTTCTTGAAGATCCATTTATTCTCTATGGGTTGCCGATCATCGGGTAAATCCACCAAAGTCCACACTTTGTTCTCATACATGGATCCTATCTCAGATTTCATGGCCTCAAGCCATTTATCGGAATCTGGGCTCATCAGAACTTCTTCATAGTTCGTAGGTTCGTCATGGTCTAGTAACATGACTTTCAGAACAGGATTACCGTACCACTCTGGTGTTGATCGTGTTCTGGTTGATCTATGAGGTTCGGTCGTAACTTGATCTGAAGTTTTATGATAATCATCATTAGCTTCCTCTCTAGTTGGTGTAGGCATCACGGGAACGGATTTCTCGGATGAGCTACTTTACAAATTGAGAGAAGGTACAATTACCTCATCAAGTTCTACTTTCCTCCCACTCACTTCTTTCAAGAGAAACTCCTTCTCTAGAAAGGTTCCATTCTTGGCAACTAAGATCTTTTCTTCGGATCTATGGTAGAAGGTGTACCAATTGTTTCCTTAGGGTATCCTATGAAGGCGCACTTCTCCGGTTTGGTTTCGAGCTTATCAGGCTGAAGCTTTTTCACATAAGCATCGCAACCCCAAACTTTTAGAAACGACAGCTTAGGTTTATTGCCAAACCACAGTTCATACGGTGTCGTCTCAACGGATTTAGATGGTGCCCTATTTAACGTGAATGCAGCTATCTCTAATGCATAACCGCAAAACGATAGTGGTAAATCGGTAACAGACATCATAGATTGCACCATATCTAATAAAGTATGATTACGATGTTCGGACACACCATTACACTATGGTGTTCCAGGTGGCGTGAGTTGTGAAACTATTCCACATTGTTTTAAATGAAGGCCAAACTCGTAACTCAAATATTCACCTCCGCGATCAGATCGTAGAAACTTTATTTTCTTGTTACGATGATTCTCCACTTCTCTCTGAAATTCTTTGAATTTTTCAAATGTTTCAGACTTGTGTTTCATAAAGTAGATATACCGATATCTGCTCAAATCATGTGTGAAGGTTAGAAAATAACGAGACCCGCCGCGTGCCTCAACACTCATCGGACCGCATACATCGGTATGAATTATTTCCAATAAGTCATTAGCTCGCTCCATTGTTCCAGAGAACGGAGTTTTAGTCATCTTGCCCATGAGGCATAGTTCGCAAGTATCAAATGATTCATAATCAAGTGATTCCAAAAGTTCATCTGCATGGATTTTCTTCATGCGCTTTACACCAATATTATGAATATGTGTATCACTATGATTGAGATTCAGTAAACCATTCACACTGGGTGTATGGCCATAGAAGGTTTTATTCATGTAAACAGAACAACAATTATTCTCTAACTTAAGTGAATAAACGTACTGCAATAAACATGATCTAATTATATTCATGCTCAACGCAAACACCAAATAACATTTATTTAAGGTTCAACATTAATTCCGAAGATAGAGTGAGTGTGCGATGGTGATCATATCAACCTTGGAATCAATTCCAACACACATTGTCACCTCACCCTTAGCCTTGGTTTATTCTGTAACTCCTGTTTCGATTTACTAATCTTAGCAACTGAACCGATATCAAATACCCAGGGGTTACTACGAACACTAGTAAGGTACACATCAATAACCTATATATCAAATGTACCTTTGTTCACTTTGCCATCCTTCTTATCCGCCAAATGTTTGGGGCAGTTTGCTTCTAGTGACAATTTCCTTTGTACTAGAAGCACTTAGTTTCAGGCTTGGGTCCAGCTTTGGGCTTCTTCACGGGAGTGGCAACTTGCTTGTCATTCTTCTTGAAGTTCCCTTTCTTTCCCTTTGCCCTTTTTCTTGAAATTAGTGGTCTTGTTAATCATCAACACTTGATTTTCTTGATTTCTACCTTCGTCGATTTCAGCATCATGAAGAGCTCGGGAATCGTTTTCATCATCCCTTGCATATTATAGTTCATCATGGAGTTCTAGTAACTTGGTGATAGTGATTACAGAACTCTGTCAATCACTATCTTATCTGGAAGATTAACTCCCACTTGATTCAAGTGATTGTAGCACCCAGACATTCTAAGCACATGCTCACTAGCTGAGCTATTCTCCTCCATCTTGTAGGCAAAGTAATTGTCAAAGGTCTCATACCTCTCGACGCGGGCATGAGCCTGAAATACCAATTTCAGCTCTCGGAACATCTCATATGCTCTATGGCGTTCAAAACATTTTTGAAGTCCCGGTTCTAAGCCGTAAAGCATGGTGCACTAAATTATCAAGTAGTTATCATATCGAGCTTGCCAAATGTTCATAATGTTTGCATCTACTCCTGCAATAGGTGTGTCACCTAGCGGTGCATCAAGGACATAATTCTTCTGTGTAGCAATGAGGATAATCCTCAGATCATGGACCCAGTCCGCATCATTGCTACTATCATCTTTCTACTTAGTTTTCTCTAGGAACATATCAAAAAACAAAGGGGAGCTACAAACGCGAGCTATTGATCTACAATGTAATTTGCAAATAGTATCAGGACTAAGTTCATGATAAATTAAAGTTAAATTAATCATATTACTTAAGAATTCCCACTTAGATTGACATCCCTCAAGTCATATAAATGATACGTGATCCAAATCAACTAAACATGTTCGATCATCATGTGAGATGGAGTAGCCATCAATGGTGAACATCTCTATGTTGACCATATCTACTACATGATTCACGTTCGACCTTTCGGTCTCCAGTGTTTCGAGGCCATGTCTGTACACGCTAGGCTCGTCAAGTTTAACCCTAGTATTTCGCATGTGCAAAATTGTCTTGCACCCGTTGTATGTGAACGTAGAGCCTATCACACCCGATCATCACGTGGTGTCTCAACACGAAGAACTATCGCAACGGTGCATACTTAGGGAGAACACTTATACCTTGAAATTTTAATTAAGGGATCATCTTATAATGCTACCACCGTACTAAGCAAAATAAGATGCATAAAAGATAAATATTACATCCAATCAAAATATGTGACATGATATGGCCATCATCATCTTGTGCTTTTGATCTCTATCTGCAAAGCATCGTCATGATCTCCATCGTCACCGGCTCAACACCTTGATCTCCATCGTAGCGTCGTGGTCGTCTCGCCAACTATTGCTTCTACAACTATCGCTACCGCTTAGTGATAAAGTAAAGAAATTACATGGCGTTTGTATTTCATACAATAAAGTGACAACCATAAGGCTCCTGCCAGTTGCCGATAACTTCTACAAAACATGATCATCTCATAGAACAACGTATATCACATCATGTCTTGACCATATCACATCACAAGCATTCCCTGCAAAAATAAGTTAGACGTCCTCTACTTTGTTGTTGCAAGTTTTATGTGGCTGCTACGAGCTTCTAGCAAGAACCGTTCTTACCTGCGGCACAAAACCACAACGGTGATTTATCATGTTTGTTGTTTTAACCTTCAACAAGGACCGACCGCAGTAAAATTTGATTCAACTAAAGTAGGAGAAATAGACACCCGCCAGCCACCTTTATGCAAAACTAGTTGCATGTCTGATGGTGGAACCGGTCTCATGAACGTGGTCATCTATGGTTGGTTCGGGCCGCTTCATCCAACAATACCGCCGAATCAAAATAAGACATTGGTGGTAAGCAGTATGACGATCACCGCCCACAATTCTTTGTGTTCTACTCGTGCATATCATCTACGCATAGACCTCACTCGAATGCCATTGTTGGGAAATGTAGCATGCAATTTCAAAAAAATTCATACGGTTACCCAAGATCTATCTAGGAGATGCATAGCAACGAGAGGGGGAGAGTGTGACTACGTACCCTCATAGACCGAAAGCGGAAGCGTTTGACAACACGTTTGATGTAGTCGAACTTCTTCTCGTTCCGACCGATCATGCACCGAACGTACAGCACCTCCGAGTTCTGCACACGTTCAACTTGATGACATCCCTCGAACTCTTGATCTAGCAAAGTGTCGAGGTTAGATGAGTTCCGTCAGCACGACGGCATGGTGACGGTGATGGTGAAGTGATCCGCGCAGGGCTTCACCTAAGCACTACGAAGATATGACCAGAGGCATAAACTGTGGAGGAGGGCGCCGCACATGGCTAACGATTGTTCGTTTGTCCATGTGTGCCCCCCATGTATATATAGGTGGAAGGTAGGGAGGACCAGCCCTCAGGGCACCCCAAGTAGGAGGGATCCTACTTGGGCTCCTGCCCTAGGCCGACGCCCCCCTTTCCTTCTTTTGGCGATGAGGGGAAGGAAGGAGGAGGTGGTGCCCCCCTTTCGTTTGCCACCAAGGGGGAAAGGCGGGAAGAGGTGGCTCCCCCTCCTTTCCTCCCTCTAGGGCCTGCAGCCAGGGAAAGGGGTGCACCAGCCCCTTGTTGGCTGGTCTATCCCTCCCTCGGCCCATTAAGCCCATATCTTTGCCAGGGTTGCCCGAAACTCCTTTTTGGTGACCCGATATGTACCCGTTACCCTGCGGAACACTTCTGGTGTCCGAATACCATCGTTCTATATATCAATATTTACCTCTCAACCACTTCGAGACTCCTAGTCATGTCCGTGATCTCATCCGGGACTCCGAACAACATTCGGTCACCAAATCACATAACTCATATAATACAATATCGTCATTGAATGTTAAGTGTGCGGACCCTACGAGTTCGAGAACTATGTAGACATGACCGAGACACCTCTCCAATCGATAACCAATAAGCGGAACACGGATTCTCATATTGGCTCCTACATATTCTCTGAAGATCTTTATCGGTTGAACCGTAATGACAACATATGTTATTCCTTTGTCATCGGTATGTTACTTGCCCGAGATTCGATCGTCGATATCTTCATACCTAGTTCAATCTCGTTACCGGCAAGTCCCTTTACTTGTTCTGTAATACATCATCCCGGAACTAAATTGTGACGCCCGGGTAATCAAGCTACAGTAACCCTCTGGTAATGATGCCACATCACCTCGATTATTGTTGATAATCTCGCGTTAGTTCAGAACCGATCCAACTTCAAAATTGAATTAAAGTCAAAACAATTAAAGTTTTCAAAAGTCAAAACTAAATTGTTCCTGATGTGTCAAATAATCCTTAGTAAATATTGGTGGATAAATTATCTTTTAATAAAATATTTAAATGCACTAAAGTAATAGAAATGACAGCAAAAACAATTAATTAGATGCCTTTTATAAAGTTATAATAATAAAACTAAATTAGTAGTGTGCCAAAATAATTGTGGCAGTGGACTGATTAGTAATACTAATTTAGGTGCTGACTGGGTATTTTATAAAACTAAAATAAAAGAAACTTTAAATGAAAATAGTAAAGAAAATAAGTAAAAAGAAAAGGAAAGAAAACGAAACAAAACCCCCCTTGCTGGGCTGTGGCCCAGCTGGCCACCAGGCCCAAACCGGCCCAGCCGACCACTTCCCCCACTCCCCTTATCCACTCCCCAGGGCCCGAACCGCCACCGCCACTCCCCACTCCTCCCCGAAAATATCTCCTCCCCCTTCCCCCGATTTGGATCGGGATCGAGGAGAAGGCCACCGGTGCCGTCGCCCGTCGCCGCACTCCATCTGCCCCGGCGCCGCCACGCCTCGTCGGCACCGCCCCACCACCACCGCCCGAAGACCTCGTCGAGGCTTCCTCGACTCCTCCTCAAGCAGCTCCCCGGAAACCATCGTCGTGCTGTCGTCGTCTTCGCGGCCAGGAGCTTCTCCGAGCCACGATTGGGTGTCCAGGAGGTGTGCTGCATCCATCTACGTCGACTACAAGGAGCGATTCAACTGGAATCGCACTGCGCCCACGCATCGGTCGATCTCCTTCGTCTACGGCTGCCGCACCTCGCCGCTCGATCCGCCCGTCTCCGACCACCTCCGGCCTCCCCGACCTTGCCTTCGTGTTCGTTGTGAGCTCCTTCTCCATTCCCCACTAATTTCCGCCTCGATTCGTCGGCGTAGCCATCTTCCGCTTCCTTCCGTGGCCGCGCTCGGAGCTCTGCTCCCCCGTGCGCCTGCTCACGCTCGTGCTCACCCTGCATCGGCCGTGCCTCGCAGGCCTCCTGATGGCGCCACAGCCGCGCCCCCAGCGCGTGCCCGGCGGCCTGTGCGTGTCCGCGTCCCCGCTGCTGCTCCTGTCGGCGCGCTGGTGCGCCATGGCCTTACCCCGCTGCTGTGGCTGCTTGCTGCTGCGTACTGCCGTTGCTTGCTGCTGTTCTTGCCGCTGCTCTTGCTGCTGCCGCTAGGTGCCCTTGCTGCTTGAGTTGTGCTGCTGCCACCAGGTGTCGCCGCTGCCTGCTGCTGCTGCTGGCCACGGCCATGGCCGTGTGTGTCAGTGTGCGTGCGTGCGGTGTGTGTAGTTGTGTGTGTGTGAGCGCGTTGTGTGTGTGCGTATGTGTGTGGATGAGGCCGATCCTAGTTAAGTAGGTTAGCTAATTAGTAGTTAGGCTAAGTAGTGGTTAGGTATAGGGTAAATGACATATGGGACCACCCTGGTTAATTACCATTTTATTAGATGAAAGACAATGACACATGGGACCCACTTACACTATTCATGTGTTGACCAGTCAACCTTTGACCGGGTCAACCCAACCCCATTGGCCTTGTCATACTCACATGCTAGGGTAGCACTAGGTGACAAAAGTATTTTCTACTTTTAATTCAAATTAAAACAATATAAAAAAGATAAAACTTTGAAAATTAATATAAAATAAATCGTAGCTCGGATGGAAAAACTTTGTACATGAAAGTTGCTCGAGCAGCGAGACGAACCCGAACACATAACCCGTTAAATCATGGCGCGTCCCTAGCATAGCGAACACGCAACATTTCACCTCCGGTTCATCGTAAAAGCGTGAAACAGGGATACTTTCCGGATGTTTCCTTCAGCCAGCCGTATCACCTATCCTACGTTAGGTCACCTCTAGCCTGACGTATTACGCTTCTTGCTTTTTGTTACATTTGATTGCTCTGTTATTTATTGTGTTCCTCCGTTACTTCTTTCAGGTAGACCACGAGGCCGATCTGGGGTACCCTGTGATCGACTACATCGACGACCTCTCCTTCTTGCCGGAGCGACAATGAGCCACATGATCACGAGATATCGCCTATTTTTCTCTATCTTGCTTGCATTAGAGTAGTGTAGCATATTCTTTGTTCGATTACTCCTATTACATTGCATAGCTTTGTCATTGTTGCTCTGATCATTGATACCTTACCCGCAATCCTAAATGCTTAGTATAGGATGCTAGTTTATCATCATTGGCTACATTCTTGTCGATCGCCTTGCTATACTATTGAAATTTGTGATCACTCGGGAGGTGATCACGGGTATATACTATACATACATACATACTACAGATGGTGACTAAAGTCGGTCGCTCGAAGAGTACATGAGTGATTCCGCAGTTAAAAGTGAAAGGACCTTTGTCCGACGACCTACTGTGTGGATCTTTGTGTCGGAGCGACAGGCGAGTTGAGACCGCCTAGGTGAGAGGTGGGCTGGTACGATCGGCGTCATGGTTGATTCATAATAACACGCTTAACGAGATCTTGGTATTTGATCCGAGTCGGCCATTTGGTCTATCGCACTAACCATCTACGTGGGAGTAGTTATGGGTATCCGGCGTCGTGGTATCGGTAAAGCCTTCTTGGCGTCGGTGACGGAATGGCGCCACGGATTGGATCGAACGCCGCTAGGCTAGGTGCGCTTCCGTAGCCCAACATAGCGTCTTGTGTGTGCTCGAGGCGATGGGCCCGGACCCTGGCGCTTAGGTTTAGGCCGGCGTGTCGACCTCTGTTGTGCCTAGGTGAAATTGCGGCGTGTTGATCTTAAGAGGGGCATGACCGAGAAAGTGTGTCGGCCAAATGGGATCAAGCGTGTTGGGTTATGTGGTGCGCCCTGCGGAAGATTAATCTATTGAATAGCCGTGTCCCTCGGTAAAGGGCGACCGGAGTTGTACCTTGACCTTATGATGACTAGAAGCGGATACTTAATAAAACACACCCTTCCAAGTGCGGATACAACCCGGTGATCGCTCTCTAACAGTAGCGCCGAGGAGAGGATCGTGGGTAGGATTATGCTATGCGATGCTCTTGGAGATGCTACTTGGAGATGCTACAGAGGCCTTGATCTACTCTCTTCTACATCTTTGCAAGGCGGAGGTCGCCAGGAAGCGTAGTCTTGACAGATTAGCTATCCCCTCTTATTACGGCATTCTGCGATTCGGTCCAATCGATATGGCCCTTTACACATATACACATGCATATGTAGTGTAGCTCGCCTTGCTTGAGTACTTTGGATGAGTACTCACGGTTGCTTTCTCCCCTTTTCCCCATTCCTCTCTTTACGGTTGTCGCAACGGATGTTGGAACCGAGGCGAGACGCCACCGTCGGCGGCGACTACTACTGGAGGTGCCTACTACTACGTGCGGCCCGGCGGCGACTAGGAGTAGTTTAGGAGGATCGAGGCGGGAGGCTGCGCCTCTTCGATTTGTATCGGTTTGTGCTAGCCATCTTATGGCAACTTGTTTAACTTATGTCCGTACTCGGATATTGTTGCTTCCGGTGACTTCGTCTATGATCGAGCACTTGTATTCGAGCCCTCGAGGCCCCGGCTTGTATTATGATGCTTGTATGACTTATTTATGTTTTTAGAGTTGTGTTGTGATATCTTCCGTGAGTCCTCGATCTTGATCGCACACGTTTGCGTGCATGATTAGTGTCTGATTAAATCGAAGCGTCACAAGTTGATATCGAGCCATTGCTGTAGAGAATCCCCTTCCAACTCCTTGGCGAAGTCGAGTCTAGACCTTACAAAACTTTTACTAACATGGTACATGCGGCCCATGGGCCCACGTCGCCATTGGGTGGTAGTAGGATCTTTTATTCCTCGTCTTTACTCGGGACTCGAGCTCTCTTCTATTCGGGTTAAATGATTTTGCAAAAACAAAACTAACTTTAGGTTCTCATAAGTACTTCCTCCGGAGAGCCCTTTATTCTGGATAATGCTTGCATTGCACGGAAGATTAGAAGATACTCTACGATGTGCTCTCGAGACTATGTGCCATCGCTTTTGCAATTCACTTCCATCGATAAATTCCTCTGGATAACTACTTACACCTATCGTTCATATTTTCATCCCTAGTTGCTCTTGTTATTACAAGATGTCCTGAAATACTCTTCGATATTCCGAGAATTCTTTATGCCTGCTGCCTTGCAGTTCCTTGCCACCTGAATACCTCTAAGAATAATTTCTCGCACCTTTCGAGTATCCGCTCATCCCAGTTGTTCAGGTGTTTCACAAAAGTCTTTGAAATACTATTCAATCCTCCAAAAATCCTTAGCAGCTTTATTGCTCTGCAAATACTTGTCTACTAGCATTATGGATGCTTCCCATATATCTGGCAATATTCACTAGTATCCTTTGACACCGTCATTTTGATCCTATTGGTTCAACATGTGTGCGAATGCACACAATCATCTATCAACCCTTCTAAATTATCTTTCAGGCTCGGACATCATTTTTGAACATGAGCGGTTACGGACTAAACTATTTGTCGGCAATTGTGCCTCTGGTTTATCCAACTTATCCATCCTTGATCGAGCGATCGCTTCGATCCTTTGTTTAAATCATAATTCCTTTGTTCTCTAAGCATCGAATTATTAGATGTTCTATAATATGATGCCCATGCATTCTTTCTAGAATCCGATACTCACCTCAACTCCGTTGTGGATCGCTTAGATCCATTGTTGGATTGCTATCAGATAGTGTCCTTTATATTCAATCACCTTGTGAGTTCTTCCCCGATACATAGTGCCTTTGGTAAATTGTATCATCTGCCACAACCATGCTCGCTTGAAATGGTCGTATTTACTATTGAAGATTGTGGTATATGTTTCCACGATACTGCGACGGTTGAACCTATTCCTTCTCTAAAACCATGTGAACCCGAAAGTTTTCACGAGTCATATTCTCGGGTGATTTACGGATAAAATTTCAACATTACAACTCCATCGAAAATGAGGAGTGAATGATAGGTTATGCATTGAAGAAGTGGGTGTCGACCTTGAACTTTGTGTTCATGCCCATGGACACGATGTAGATCTTGTCATGTAAGCTTCTCAGTAAACAATAATTATCCCTTGATATAATTTCATCTTATATAAGGGATTTGGTCTTTTGCAATCGTGATTTACGACCATATTGTTCTTCCTTGATCAATTTCTTGGACAAGTTCAAGCACATCTTCTGCGGATCAATACCCGATCCAACCTCTACTTTGATCCGTCTTGAGTATTACCCACGGTATTTCGAGATTGTCACGCGGGCGCATAACTTCTTATGAGTTCTCCATCAAGTACTACATTCTCATTGATTCCAATGTTTCACGTGCTTGAGTTATTAAACACTCAAGGACATCGATAAGCGAATCGAGTCCACATCGCGATTAAACAACTCTTAGTAATCTTCTTTGCTTACGAGTTTGTACTCGATCCGTCATCCCTAGCCCGATCGGCTATATCATTACCTTGCTAAATTTTAAGCGTGCTACGGTCCTTTCTTCCGGAGCACAATTTTCGACGATGAGCTAAGCTTACGTCGATTTGCCTCATCATATCATTTTTCCTTGAACAACAAGCTTGATTTCGAGTTTGTGTCGTACCCATAGTTACAATAACCTTTCGCTTCATCATTCCTTTGATTTGGCGTAAATAAGCTAATAGATAACATCTTCATGAAACCTCTCGACAAATGTGTCGCGATCTTCATCAACCTTATGAGCTCTTCTAGGATATCAATTGAATTCATGATGAGAAATACCAACCTTGCCCTCGATGATTTGTTTTATCATCGACCACTTTATTGCCTTCCGTTCAACACAAACTTGTTCGTATTTTGTGTTATACCTTGAGATCCGTGCTATCTAGCCTTGGTTCTTCTTTACCTTGGAGTATTACCATCTTTTAACTGCTCCGCCTCTTAAGGAATTCTTGGTATTGTGATGCTTCTCACCATCACCATTCTTTCTTGGTCCCCGTGTTGCTTCCAACAAGTGAACGGTGTTGTTTGGATTCTAAACTTCTAGCAACCCTATTGCTTTGAAGTTATTGGTCTATAGTTTCATTTTACGTCCATGGCTTATTGAACCATCATTCAAACATTGATCGTGCAACCCAACCCATATTTTGGGCGCACCTTTCAGCCAACGTTTAATTGTGTATGTTTTCCTCGAGCATACTTCCTTATATCATTTGATCTGACAAATGTTATCTCCTTGTTCACTTAATTGTGGAAATCCATCCTTTGGGAATCTCGATGAATTAGTTGAGTTCACAGACACCTCCTTGTCCTCTCCTTGGGTTAATGATGAACTCTTGTTAATGGAAATCACTTCATAGTTCTTTTCGAGAATCTTACATTGTCATCTCGTCGATTGTGTTGCACCTTTTCTTCTCGGGCATACTAAGTCCGAGGTATCATGACACCAATCGGATCTGAATCTCGATCGGGTATGATGGTTGGTACAACTTTCCATGAGATATGATGTTGGTCCTTTGATGACCTTTAATATGATGTCATGCCTAGCAACCCCCCTATTTGGAGGACCTATCGTTATAATTTCTTTTGCAAGGATAACCACTCTTCACGGAGGAAATTGTAAGACCTATTATAAGTCGCTCTGATGGATCAATGAGTATCTAAAGTCAGACCTTTGTTTGAATACCATGTCAATGCTATCTCAAAAGCTTGTCGTGGTACTCAATATTCAACAAGAACATTCAAGCCTAATGCTAAATGTTACTTGCTCACTTATCCAAACACCGTTGTATGGGTAATGTCATGAAATTTCTCTCCCTTACCTAAAGAGATTTCTACTTTAAATCTGTCATGGATATCATGCCACCTTGTCCGTGGGAAGGATATACCCGGGAATATGTGTGTATACACATTTTCCCTTCCATTGATACTGTTTAAACACGATAACCACTTTTCCTTTTCATTGATTTGTTTAAACCTTCTTGTGATCTATATGATCTAGCGATAATATTCTCCGCTTATGTAAACACCTTGGTGTACAATTACATCAACAAGACCCTATTGCTATTGTTGATGACATTTGGTGGCCACCGATGGATGAGAACTTTGCCTAATGGTTTGCATCGTCAACGAAAGGCGGAAAATGGTTCTCTTCGTTCCTCGCCCTTAATACAAGCGTTGTTGCCGCATAGCGATAGTCTATTCTCCGACATGCCTTGCTATCATGATCGAGCATGATGTTGTCGCCCTTCTACTTTTAACCCACATGATGGGTCCATAACCTGATTCCACAGATCGAAACGACTCTCCTCAGACACTGTTCCCAAAATTATTCCTCCCGATGGGACTCGTACATAATTCACGAGCCACTCTCCGGAGATCATCAATTTGTTATCGGATGCCATACTTATTCCGTTGCTTTGAACCCCTTTCACGCCTGTTTGAGAATCGAGCGATTGCCTACCCATTTGAAACTTTGGTACAATCGTATATTGCACTCAGCGGATTCAATGAAATACAACTCGTGGGGTACCTTGTGTATTTCCCATTGAGTTCACCGTCGGATGCTTGACTTTGTGCAAATGCATTCTTAGGAGTTTTTCCTTGGTGGCGCTCGTGGGGCGATGGAATCCAGAAGAAAGGATGGCGAATTGATCATGATGACTGGAGCGGAGAAATGAAGACTTCAACGTAATGGATCCACCTCTTGAGAGAAAAGCTGACCAAAGACGAGAAGATTCGTTAGGGTTTCAGTAACCTAACCTTCCCCCTTAATCCCCTCTTAAATCTCGGGGACGAGATTTCTTGTAGAGAGGAGAATTGTGGCCTTGGGGTAATCAAGCTACAATAACCCCTCGGTAATGATGCCACATCGCCTCGATTATTGTTGATAATCTCGCGTTAGTTCGTAACCGATCCAACTTCAAAATTGAATTAAAGTCAAAACAATTAAAGTTTTCAAAAGTCAAAACTAAATTGTTCCGATGTGTCAAATAATCCTTAGTAAATATTGGTGGATAAATTATCTTTTAATAAAATATTTAAATGCACTAAAGTAATAGAAATGACAACAAAAACAATTAATTAGATGCCTTTTATAAAGTTATAATAATAAAACTAAATTAGTAGTGTGCCAAAATAATTGTGGCAAATGGGTGATTAGTAATACTAATTTAGGTCTTGTTGGGTATTTTATAAAACTAAAATAAAAGAAACTTTAAATGAAAATAGTAAAGAAAATAAGTAAAAAGAAAAGGAAAGAAAACGAAACAAAACCCCCTTGTCGGGTCAGTGCCCACCGCCACCAGCCCAAACTGCCCAATGACCACTTCCCCCACTCCTTATCCACTCCCCAGGCCGAACCGCCACCGCCACTCCCACTCCTCCCCGAAAATATCTCCTCACTTCCCGATTTGGATCGGGATCGAGGAAAACCCAGTCTGCCGTCGCCCGTCGCCAAGACTCCATCTCGCCCGGCGCCGCCACGCCTCGTCGGCGCCCACCACCACCGCTCAAGACCTCGTCGAGGCTTCCTCGACTCCTCCTCAAGCGGCTCACGGAAACCATCGTCGTCTTTGTAAATGCGTCTTCGCGAGGAGCTTCTCGAGCCACGATTGGGTGTCCGGAGGTGTCTTTGCATCCATCTACGTCGACTACAAGGAGCGATTCAACTGAATCGCGATGCGCCCACGATCGGTCGATCTCCTTCGCTTCACGGCCGCGCCTCGCCGCTCGATCCGCCTGTCTCCGACCACCTCGGCCTCCCCGACCTTGCCTTCGTGTTCGTTGTGAGCTCATTCTCCATTCCCGCTAATTTCCGCCTCGATTAAATTGGCGTAGCCATCTTCCGCTTCGCTTCAGTGGGGCGCTCGAGCTCTGCTCCCGGCGCTTTGCTCACGCTTCGTGCTCATACTGCATCGGCAGTGCCTCGCAGCCTCTGATGGCGCGCCACGGTGCGCGCCCGTAGCGTGCCGGCGGCTTTGTCGCGTGTCCGCGTCCGCTTCTTTGCTCTGTCGGTATTTGATGCGCCATGGCCTTACCCATTCTTTGTGGGCGCTTCTTGCTTGCAGTCGCCGTTGCTTCTTCTTTGTTCTTGCATTGCTCTTCTTCTTTGCCGCTAGTGCCCTTCTTTGCTTGAGTTGTCTTCTTTGCCACCAGTGTCGCCATTTTCTTCTTCTTCTTGCACTGACCATGGCCGTGTGTGTCGATGTCGTCGTCGTGCGGTGTGTGTAGTGTGTGTGTGTGTGTGCGTTGTGTGTGTGCGTATGTGTGTGGATGAGGCCGATCCTAGTTAAGTAGGTTAGCTAATTAGTAGTTAGGCTAAGTAGTGGTTAGGTATAGGGTAAATGACATATGGGACCCTGCTGGTTAATTACCATTTTATTAGATGAAAGACAATGACACATGGGACCCACTTACACTATTCATGTGTTGACCGGTCAACCTTTGACCGGGTCAACCCAACCCCATCGGCCCCTTGTCATACTCACATGCTAGGGTAGCACTAGGTGACAAAAGTATTTTCTACTTTTAATTCAAATTAAAACAATATAAAAAAGATAAAACTTTGAAAATTAATATAAAATAAATCGTAGCTCGGATGGAAAAACTTTGTACATGAAAGTTGCTCGAGCGGCGAGACGAACCGAACACATAACCCGTTAAATCGCCACGCGTCCCTAGCATAGCTTAACTCCGCAACATTTCACCTCCGGTTCATCGTAAAAGCGTGAAACAGGGATACTTTCCGGATGTTTCCCTTCACCCGGTATCACCTATCCTGCGTTAGGTCACCTCTAGCACAACGATATTACCGCTTCTTGCTTTTTGTTACATTTGATTGCTCTGTTATTTATTGTGTTCCTCCGTTACTTCTTTCCGGTAGACCACGAGGCCGATCTTGGTACCCTGTGATCGACTACATCGACGACCTCTCCTTCTTGCCAGAGCGACCAGCAAGCCACATGATCACGGATATCGCCTATTTTTCTCTATCTTGCTTGCATTAGAGTAGTGTAGCATATTCTTGTTCGATTACTCCTATTACATTGCATAACTTTGTCATTGTTACTCTGATCATTGATACCTTACCCGCAATCCTAAATGCTTAGTATAGGATGCTAGTTTATCATCATTGGCTACATTCTTGTCGATCGCCTTGCTATACTATTGGGCGTGATCACTCGGGAGGTGATCACGGTATATACTATACATACATACATACTACGGATGGTGACTAAAGTCGGGTCCGCTCGAAGAGTACCGAGTGATTCACAGTTGAAATTTGAAAGGACCTTTGTCCGACGACCTACGTGTGGATCTTTGTGTCGGAGCGACAGGCGTGTTGAGACCGCCTAGGTGAGAGGTGGGCTCGCCTCGATCGGCGTCATGATTGATTCATAATAACACGCTTAACGAGATCTTGGTATTTGATCCGAGTGCGGCCATTTGGTCTATCGCACTAACCATCTACGTGGGAGTAGTTATGGGTATCCGGCGTCGTGGTATCGGTAGAAGCCTTCTTGGCGTCGGACGACGGGCGGCGTAGCCGGATTGGACCGAACGCCACTAGGCTAGAGTGCGCTTCCGGCCGCCCTCATAACGTCTTGTGTGTGCTCAGGCGATGGGCCCGGACCCTGCGCGCTTAGGTTTAGAACCGGCGTGTCGACCTCTGTTGTGCCTAGGTGGGGGTGCGGCGTGTTGATCTTAGGGCGGGCATGACCGAGAAAGTGTGTCGGCCAAATGGGATCAAGCGTGTTGGGTTATGTGGTGCACCTGCAGGAAGATTAATCTATTGAATAGCCGTGTCCCTCGGTAAAGGGCGACCGGAGTTGTACCTTGACCTTATGACAACTAGGAATGGATACTTAATAAAACACACCCTTCCAAGTGCGAGATACAACCCGGTGATCGCTCTCTAACAGGCGCCGAGGAGAGGATCACGGGTAGGATTATGCTATGCGATGCTCTTGGAGATGCTACTTGGAGATGCTACAGAGGCCTTGATCTACTCTCTTCTACATCTTTGAAGGCGGAGGTCGCGAGCGTAGTCTTGACAGATTAGCTATCCCCTCTTATTACGGCATTCTGCGATTCGGTCCGATATGGCCCTTTACACATATACACATGCATATGTAGTGTAGCTCCTTGCTTGCGAGTACTTTGGATGAGTACTCACGGTTGCTTTCTCCCCTTTTTCCCCATTCCTCTCTTTACGGTTGTCGCAACGGATGTTGGAAACCAGAGCAGACGCCACCGTCGGCGGCGACTACTACTTTGGAGGTGCCTACTACTACGTGCGGCCACCGACGGCGACTAGGAGTAGTTTAGGAGGATCGAGGCGGGAGGCTGCGCCTCTTTCGATTTGTATCCCGGTTTGTGCTAGCCATCTTATGGCAACTTGTTTAACTTATGTCGTACTCGAGATATTGTTGCTTCACGACTCGCCTATGATCGAGCACTTGTATTCGAGCCCTCGAGGCCCCTGGCTTGTATTATGATGCTTGTATGACTTATTTATGTTTTTAGAGTTGTGTTGTGATATCTTCCCGTGAGTCCCTGATCTTGATCGTACACGTTTGCGTGCATGATTAGTGTACGATTAAATCGGGGGCGTCACAAGTTGGTATCAGATCTCATCCGGGACTCCGAACAACATTCGGTCACCAAATCACATAACTCATATAATACAATATCGTCATTGAATGTTAAGTGTGCGGACCCTACGAGTTCGAGAACTATGTAGACATGACCGAGACACCTCTCCGGTCAATAACCAATAGCGGAACCTGGATGCTCATATTGGCTCCTACATATTCTACGAAGATCTTTATCGGTTGAACCGTAATGACAACATATGTTATTCCCTTTGTCATCGGTATGTTACTTGCCCGAGATTCGATCGTCGATATCTTCATACCTAGTTCAATCTCGTTACCGGCAAGTCCCTTTACTTGTTCTGTAATACATCATCCCGGAACTAAATCATTAGTCACTTTGCTTGCAAGGCATCTTATGATGTGTATTACCGAGCGGGCCCAAAGATACCTCTCCGATACTCGGAGTGACTAATCCTAATCTTGATCTATGCCAACCTAACAAACACTTTTGAAGATACCTGTAGAGCATCTTTATAATCACCCAGTTACATTTGTGACGTTTGATAGCACACAAGGTATTCCTCCGGTATCCGGGAGTTGCATAATCTCATAGTCGGAGGAATATGTATTTGACATGAACAAAGCAATAGCAATAAAACTAAATGATCATAATGCTAAGCTAACAAATGGGTCTTGTCCATCACATCATTCTCCTAATGATGTGATCTTGTTTATCAAATGACAACACATGTCTATGGTTAGGAAAGTTAACCATTGTCGGCGTTCTGGGAACGGGGGTCCCCAGACTTGCCTGCCTGCGGCCTGCGACGTGGCTCAAAGGGGGGCCCAGCACGGCCCATCTTCATCAACACAAGCTGAAGACCCTCACGAGGGGCCAAGCCTCGCGGGGCGGATGAACAGGAGCTTCCTTAGGCACGGCCTCATCAGGCTGGCTCACGAGGAGGCAGGGAGATCAAGGCGGGGTACCTCGCGAGGTGCCCATGACGCAAGCCATGACGACTAAGGGCGCCCGGTCGGTGCCGGCCAGCCTTGATGTCCTCCTTTCCTCTTTGGTGCAAAGGGAGCAAGCGACAGTAGAGCATCAAGCAAAGGCATCCATTTCGTGCAACAAGACCAAGACCAGCCCAACGGCGGGGAAGGAAGTCATTGTGGAGCCCAAGCAAAGGCCACCACCGTGAGCCTTTGACAGCAAGGACCAACTTTAGTCGGGATAAGTGTACCATTGTTCCCCTTCAAAATGGCCAATTGTTGGCGCCCTTCCCGCTCAATATTTGGGAAGAGGCCCAGCGCCTTTGCCTATAAATAGGACTAGCCACCCCCAGGGTAGAGGCATCTGCATCAAGAATCCTCGCTAGAAACCCGAGAGAGAGCGATCGAACTCCTCCTAGCGATTCATCACACCACCAAGAATGAGACCCTGCAAGGTCAGTCCTTCCTTGTATTGTTGATCATCAGCCCAAGAGGCAATCCACCACACCACACATTGGAGTAGGGTATTACACCACAATGGTGGCCTGAACCAGTATAAACTCTGTGTCTCTTGTGTTGTTCCACTCGTAGTTTAGATCTCAGCGAGCCGACGAGGAATAGGTAGGTAGAGGGCGAAATCCCCGCGCGCACCCCAGTGTTCGAACCTCAAGGGTCTGCCGGAACCCGAAATCCGCCATTTGGCGCGCCAGGTAGGGGTGCGCCGGAATTCGTCTTCCGTCACCTTGTTCTTCTACGACCATCGCATCCATGTCTGACGCTCGTCGGGCCCGCGTCGGGCGACGAGCTGCCCTCGCTTCCCGTGTCGCCCAGACGGCTCCCGTCGGCGGGCACCCTCGTCGTACCTCGTCACTGCCGTCAGCGCCGCCATCGCCCGGCAGGAACGAAGCAAGCAAGCATCGTCAAAGATCCTCAAGCCTCTTGGGAAGAGCCCCATGACCTCTTCCTCGCTTCACCACGCCGACCTCACGATCGTTGCCGGCGTTCTTATGGAGGCTCGCGGCGCCGCCGATCGCCACGTCTGCCGTTCGTCGCCGTGTCGGTGCCGCCCCACGGCAGGGCTCGGACCGGCCGGAGCCCTGCATCAGTAGCCTTCACTCGGAGGACCACCCTCCAACTCGGCTGCTCGGTGCAAGGCTCCCCATGTCAGGCACCCCACCATCTCGCCAGTGGTTCACCAGACTCTCATCGACAATGGCGCAGCCTCGGCGTGCTCTCGGTTGAGGCCTTCAACCTCCTCGATACCCCGGAGCGGGTCATGTGCGGCCGGCCCTTCTAAGGCGTCGGCGGGTCATCCAGCTCCTTGGGACAGATCGGCTCCCAAAGAACTTTCGGCACCTCGACAATTTACGACGGGCGGTCGATCTTGATATCGCCCCATCGGCCTCCCTACAACGCCATCCTCCGCTATCCAAAGATCGCCCAATTCATGGTCGCGACTCACCCGGCGTATAACCTTATGAAGATGCCGAGTAGCGGTGTCCTCACCGTGCTCGGGACACCGAGGATCTTGTTGAAGCGCCAAGCTTCGCCTTCAAAACAGCGGCGTAAGGCACGGCCGCCAATGCGGGACCCCGAGCCCAAGGGCTGCACCAACCAAGAAGAAACGATTGTTCACCCAAGACAAGGCGGAGACCAGCAGATACCGTCGACGAGGACGGGTCCACTAACGCCACTTTCACCATAGGCGCCAACCTCGGACCCGGCGGGGAGGAAGCCTTGGTCAAGTTCCTAGCGTAAACAAGAAGGTATTCGCCGGGAGCCCGATCGGTTGGCGAGGATCCCACGGACGAATCGAGCACCACCTCAACGTAGCGCCCGTGAAGCGTAAAGCGGCGGCAAATCCATCGAAAAGCAGACCTTCATCGTCCAGAGACCCGCAAGCTAGAAGCCGCAGGGTCATTCGCGAGGTCCGACATCCAGATTGGTCACAACCCCGTGGTTGTGCCAAAGAAGGAGGAAGGAACGCATGTGTGACAACTTCACCAACCTCAACAAAGCATGCCCGCAAGATCCGTTCGCTCCCTCGCATCGATCGGATCCTCGATTCCACACCGAGTGCGACTGTTATGCTTCTTGGATGCCTTCTCCGTATCACCAGATCAAGATGGCGGTGGAAGACGTGGAGAAGACGGCCTTCGACCCGTGTGGGGTGTACTGCTATACATGCATGCCGTTCGGACTGCGCAACGCGAGGGCAACCTTTCAGCGGCTCATGCACATCACCTTGGGCCCGCAACTCGGGAAGAATGTGGAAGCTTACGTCAACGACATTCTAGTGAAGTCTCGCGAGGCCAAGACCCTGATACAAGACCTGGAGGAAACCTTCGCAAGCCTCAACGTAGTGAGCCTGCGGCTCAACCCGGAAAAGTGTGTGTTTGGAGTCCCCTCGGGCAAGCTTTTGGGCTTCCTCGTGTCCCACCGAGGCATCGAGGCCAACCTAGAAAAGGTCAAGGCAGTCGAGGACATGAGCCCGCCAAAGACCCTCAGAGATATGCAGAAGCTCACTGGGCGTGGATCGCACTAGGGCGCTTCATCTCTGTGTTAGGGAAGCGCGGCCGCCTTTCTTCCGGTGATGAAGAAAAAGGGCCCTTTGAATGGACCAAGAGGCCGACAAATGCTCCAAGATCTCAAGAGATACCTAACCACCCTCCCGTGATGGTGGCCCCACGCCTCAAGAGCCCTTGGTATTTACCTCGCCGCCACTCCCTACTCCTTGTGTGCAGCTCTGGTGGCGGTTAGGGAGCGTCGGACCAAGGCCACGGCAGCCTACCCGTGTCAAGGCAAAGCAGGACCAAGGAGGACTCACAGAGATCACTACCACGGCTGAGGAGGATCAGCCGCCGCAGGGGAGCGCACCGGGAACGGAAGAGGCCCTTCCCCCAGGCAACCAGCTTCTGGAGGCTCCCCCGCCTCAGGAGGTGCCACGGCCTCCGGAGGATGCCGCCAGCACCGACGATCCAAGCCTCGTCGAGCACCCAGTGTACTTCGTCAGCACAGCATTGCGGGATGCGAGGGCACGGTACCCCATGCCCTAGAAACTCCTCCTCGCTATTTGGTGGCCTCGCAAGAAGGCTGCGGCACTACTTTCGTGGTCACCCTATCAAGGTTGTCTCGGCATACCCTTGGAAAGGGTGCTCAGAGCCCAAACTCAGCGGAAGGGTCGCCGATGGAACATTGAACTCCAAGCGTTTCATTTCGAATTGAGCACGACCGAGTCATCAAGGGGGCTGCGCTAGCAGATTTCGTGGCCGAATGGGCGGAGGCACCGGCCTCAAGGCCGGCGAGATCGATCCCTTTCCCCAGAAGCAAGGTGCCGAAAAGGTGGGTCATGTACATCGACAGAGCGTTCTCTGCATGGCTGGGGCTGGGCGGTGCTCATATCTCCCACTCAGACAAGCTCTATTACGCTGCAACTCGTTTCCAAAGAAGGCGAAAAGGTCTCCAACAACATAGCGGAGTATGAAGGTCTCGATAGCAGCACGAAGGCATGGCGCGCCCTAGGGGTAAAGCGCCTTACCATCAAGGCGCGCTCACAGCCTCGCCAATTTCTCCAACAAAGTGTACGAGCCAAAAGATGAGCACATGGAGGCCTACCTCGCGGAGGTCCGCAGGATGGAAAAGTAGTTATGGGGGTTGGAGTTGCAGCATGTGCCCTATGGCACCAATCAGGAGGATGATGACATCGCCAAATGAGCATCCAGGCGGTTGCCTCAGGAGCCTGGCATCTTCGAGGAGCGGCTCTTCAAGCCCTTGGTCATGCCATCTCTATCAAACACGGTGCAGCCTCGGGAGGAGCTCCCCCAGCCACCTACCTCGGGAGCTCCGGTCCGTGGCCCAGCCTCAGGAGCGCGCCTTCTCCTGACGATGGAGCCTCAGGAGGGGTGCTGGATCACAGAGCTCCGGAGTTACCTGACGCAAGGGACCTTGCTGGAGAAGGAGGAGGAAGCGGAGCGTGTGGCGCGGCAAGCCTCAGCGTACTATATCAGGGATGGAGAACTCTACCGGAAGCGACCAAATGGTGTGTCCCTACGCCGCATATCCAGGGAGCAAGGGAAGGAGCTGTTGGCGGATATACACTGTGGAGACTGTGGGCACCACTCGTCATCACGGACCCTCGTGGGCAAGGCGTTCCGCAGCGGCTTTTATTGGCCTACTGCACTCAATGACGCTGTCGAACTAGTGAAGGCCTGCGAAGCCTACCAATTCCATGCCAAGCAGATCCATCAGCCAGCAGGAAGTCTGCAAACTATACCCCTCTCATGGCCGTTCGCAGTCTGGGGGCTGGATATCCTCGGCTCGTTCCCTCGGGCGCCAGGGGGCTATCGCTACCTCTACGTCGCCGTGGACAAGTTCACCAAGTGGGCCGAAGTGGAAGCCGTCCGCACTATCCTGCGGGTTCGCGATAAGTTCATCAAGGCGTCGTGAGCGGTTGGGTGCCGAACCGCATCATCACCGACAACGGTTCGCAGATTCACCAAGAACCTCTTCAAAACATCTTGTGCTAACCTTGAACGCAGATATGCTACGCTTCAATGGCGCACTTCGGCAACGGCCAGCCGAAGCGGGCAGCGCGAGGTCCCGAGGGGCCTCAAGACCGTAACATTCAAGAAGAAGCTGGAAGCTCGCGGCAGGGCTGCTACGATGAGCTTCGATCCGTGTTGTGGTCCATCCGACGACCGCGACCAAGCCGACTCAGAGAGACCCCGTTCTTCTTGGTCTATGGAGTCGAGGCGGTCCTCCTCACGAGGTCGACGCTGCTCGACGGGTCTGGCGCTCGACGAAGCGCAGAGGATGCCATGCGGGGATGGACCTCGTCTTTGGGGAGGGCGTCGCCGGGAAATCGCGCTGAAGCGGCGAGATACCAACAGCACCGAGGCGATACCACCGCCGCAACATCCGCCCGGGACTCTTGAGGTAGGGGACCTTGTGCTCAAAGCGGGTTCTCTCCAGGAGGATCTGATAAGCTCTCTCCCATGTGGGAGGGCCCGTTCAAGGTTGTTCATGTTTCGAGGCCCGGCTCAAGGCTTGGAGACCCAGGAGGGGGTGCCAGTCTAGAATGCGTGGAACATCCAGCACCTCTGGAGGTTTTACCCCTAGAAAAGACCCAGAGCCTGTGAAGAAGGCGAATGCCTGTGAAGACTATCTTTTTGGAAAAGGCCCAGAGCCTGTGAAGAAGGCGAATGCCTGTGAAGACTATCTTTTTGGAAAAGGCCCAGGGCCTGTGAAGAAGGCGAATGCCTGTGAAGACTATCTTTTTGGAAAAGGCCCAGAGCCTGTGAAGAAGGCGAATGCCTATGAAGGCTATCTTTTTGGAAAAAGCCCAGAGCCTGTGAAGAAGGTGAATGCCTGTGAAGACTATCTTTTTGGAAAAGGCCCAGAGCCTGTGAAGAAGGCAAGTGCCTGTGAAGTTGTCGCATTTTGGAAAAGGCCCGGAGCCTGTGAAGAGGGCCAATGCCCGTGAAGCTTGCTTCCCTGAAGAAAGCCCCGGAGCCTGTGAAGAAGGCCAGCGCATGTGAAGCTCGCCGCCCATGAAACTCTCACGTAATAATGAGTTGGGGTTGTACACGCCCCGGAGTCTCAGGAGCGCCGGCCTCAGGCCCTGGGGCTCCCTCCCACGCCCAGTGGCAGCACTTAGCTCCGCGCTGGTGAGAAGACGTCGAAGACTAGACTAGGTGTTGGATGCGGCTTTTTCATTTGCTTTTTGCAGTTGGCTAGTTCATTCTCATTTGAAGTTTTATTGAAACTATCGCCGTCTTTTGACTTATGGCTCTTTGACTTTTCGCCCTCCTGCCTCGATTTCTCTTGCGCAAGGTCTCGCGAGGGCAGCCCGAGCGCCCTCATGAGTGTTTCTGTCCTTATCGTTAAAGGTTTCACAACCTCGGGTCCACTACAGAGCACCCTCCAAATTGCAGGCCTCACGGCACCGCGACATCTAATACAGACTGGGTCGGTCGCCCACTACCGAGGTGGGGACTACTCAGCAGCGGCTTGCCGAAGGAACAATACCAAAATAATGTAAAGCAAGACGATGATTAACAGGAAACCCAAACACGCCCACGGGCCCCACACTCTGTCGTTTTTTGCGCAGGAAAAAGGAAAAGAAAGGACAAATCAGCGGCTCGCCCACGCCGCCCTCGGGAAGACTCGACCGCCACGGAGCTCAGCAGACCCCTCTCGCTTCACCGAGGCGCGACGGCGGGCAGACCTACTACCAGCCTCCAAGCAGGCACGACGACGTGGAGGCTGACCGCAGCCGCTACTAGAAGAGTCGCTGCCCGAAGAAGAGCCAGTGAAGCTTGAGGAACCCTGGGCGCCGCCAACCACGCGCGTGCTGTCCTCTCCATCCTCATTTGGGGCTGGGTCCTCGATCATGATCGTCGTCTTGAGGCAAAGACTGCTGGCGACCATCTTCCCAAACACCTCACGTAGAGGGTGGCATCGCCATCGAACTTGAAGTGCGGGGTGCACCGACGGCTTAGGCCCACGCCACAGTAAACGCCTCGCCACCATGGTCAAGGCTGAGCTCCCGCCATGGAGACCTCCAATAAGCCCATGAGGCCATTCTGCTGCCATCCGCTCGAGCAGAGGCCGCCGGGCGCCAATGAGCTCACCTAGGAGGAAGCGAGGGAGCTGAAGCCGGGCGCTAGTCGGCTCCGCCGCCCACACAACGAACTCCGGCAGCACCTCCGTAGTGTGGAAGCGCGGCCTAGGGGGTCGCACGCCAAAGCACACCCCTCGGCGGCCAGCCGCCCGTCCCCACGTGGGAAGTCACCTCCGTGACCGCGAGGAGCCGTCGTGGAGGCCACAGGGTGTTTGCAAGGGCGACCTCGACCGCGCTTGGGCGGGGGAGAGGCAGGCTCAACCTGGCGGGCCTTTCCTTTCTCTGCGGCCGAGAACTTCCTTGGCGGAGTCTTGGAGAAGAAGGAGAAGCAAGAAGAGATAGACTAGAAGGGCACGCGCCGTTCTGTACTTATAGCCGGCGAAGGCCAACCGTCGACCTCCACGATCGCAGGTAATCATGACCCGCTTTGCATGCAGGGACTTGTCGAATCCGTGCAGTTGCCGAGGCGTCATGGGGAAGCGGAGACGCCCACGTCCAATCAACCGCCATGTGGCGCCCAAGGCCGCAGTCGTTAGGGGCCCACTTGCTGCCAGACTTGCCCTTTCGCCTCCACTGCCAAGTCGGGCGCGCCTTTGGGCCCGGGCTCTGTCGGCGATTCGGGAACGGGGTCCCAGACTTGCTCTGCGGCTGCTGGCGTGGCTCAAAGGGGGCCAAGACGGCCCATCTTCATCAACACAAGCTCAAGACCTCGCGAGGAGCCAAGCCTGCTGGGCGGACGACCAGAGCTTCCTTAGGCACGGCCTCATCAGCCGGGCTCACGAGGAGGCGGGAGATCAAGGCGGGTACTCGCGAGGTGCCCATGACGCAAGCCATGACGACCAAGGGCGCCATCGGGCGCCACCAGCAGATGTCCTCCTTTCCTCTTTGGTGCAAAGGAGCAAGCGCAGACGAGAGCATCAAGCAAAGGCATCCATTTGATTGCAACAAGACCAAGACTAGCCCAACGGCGGGATGGAAGTCATCAGGAGCCCAAGCAGCGCCACCACCAGAGCCTTTGACAGTAAGGACCAACTTTAATCGGGATAAGTGTACCGCTATTCCCTTCAAATGGCTAATTGTGGCGCCCTTCCCGCTCAATATTTGGGAAGAGGCCCAGGGCCTTTGCCTATAAATAGGACTAGCCACCCCCAGGGTAGAGGCATCTGCATCAAGAATCCTCGCTAGAAACCAATAGAGAGAGCGACTGAACTCCTCCTAGCAGTTCATCAGACTGACCAAGAATGACCCTCATGAGGGTGTTCTTCCTTGTATTGTTGATCGTCAGCCCAAGAGGCAATCCACCACACCACACACTGGAGTAGGGTATTACACCATAATGGTGGCCTGAACCAGTATAAACTCTGTGTCTCTTGTGTTGTTCCACTCGTAGTTTAGATCTCAGCGAGCCGGCGAGGAATAGGTAGGTAGAGGGCGAAATCCCCGCGCGCACCCCAGTGTTCGAACCTCAAGGGTCTGCCGGAACCCGAAATCCGACAACCATCTTTGACCAACGAGCTAGTCTACTAGAGGCTTCCTAAGGACACGATATTTTGTCTATGTATCCACACATGTATCGAGTTTTCGGTTAATACAATTCTAGCATGAATAATAAACATTTATCATGAAATAAGGAAATATAAAATAACAACTTTATTATTGCCTCTAGGGCATATTTCCTTCACTTTCACAGATGATCCATGGTTTCGTCGTCATTTCTGTATGCGCAAACCATTGTTTTTGCGTGTTGTGGAGGGAGTGAAGACATATGATGACTACTTCCAGCTCACAAGGGATTGTTGCGGCCATCTTTCTTCCTCTGCTAAGCAGAAATGCACAACTACTCTGAGGATGCTTGCACTTGGTACTGCCGTCGATGCCATTGGTGAGATGGTCTGGATGAGTGAGAGCACCTGCCTGAAGACTACTATCAGGTTTTCCCACGCCGTGCAAGTGTTTGGAGCTGAGTTTCTTAAGGAACCAAATGTGCAGGACACAGAAAAGTTGTTGTCTATTGGAGAGGCAAGAGGGTTTCGAGGAGTGCTCGGATCAATTGATTGCATGCATTGGCAATGGAAGAACTGACCCAAAGGTTTGCATGGAATGTATCAAGGTAACACCAAATGGGCCACCATCACACTGAAAGCAGCGGCATCACATGACTTATGCATCTGGCATGCTTTCTTTGGAATGCTGGATTCTCACAACAATATCAACGTGCTTTAACGATCTCCATTTTAAGGAGGCTTTGTAATGAGGAATTGCCGCCGTGCAACTACACTGTCAATGGTCGTGACTACAACATGGGATACTATCTTGCCGATGGCATCTATCCTTAGTGGCCGCGTTTGTGAAGACCATATCCGAACCACAAGGCAACAAACAAAGTCACTTGCAACAATGAAGGAAGCAGCTAAGAAGGATGTAGAGAGGGTATTCGGAGTGCTTCAAGCTCGTTCATGAATTGTCTGTGGAGCTACAATGATGTGAGAATCAGAAACTTTGTGGTAACTGATGACATGTTGTGTTATTTTGCACAATATAATTGTCGAGGATGAGGGTGATGTTGTAGCCAAAACCAATGGTTTTGAAGTGCATGGAGAACAAGTCCATATCCTTGAAGATCAAGATGCAAAACGGCTTATAAACTTTATGCAGATGCATCAGAATCTTCAAGATCATTAGGCCAAAACTACTCAGTGATCTTGTGGAGCATATGTGGAACAACAATGACCAAAGAGCTAATGTTTGAGTTGTGCAATTAAACATAAATTTCATGTAAGAACTATGTATTTTCACTCCCAACATTTACTATTTACGTGCGACATTGGCATGTATAATAGACGTGCATGTATTTGCATGTATTTGTGAGTTTGAATTTGAGGTATGTGGCTCTGCCGGACATGACATATGAGGGGCGGTTCAGATGCGTCCACATGCATGCATGGACGCGTCCGTGGACGTATAGGTGGCCCAGATTTGCCAAATCCGGCTGTAAATGCCCTTCAAGAAGAAAAACACATCATTTCCTAGACCTAGTGATGGCCGTGTGTGGTTTTTTCCTTGGGTTGTGGCCTTTGAATCTCATTAGTTGTTTGACGTCTCGGCTCCAGTGCAAATAGTTGATATGAGATCCGTGGTAACATTTTTGCGGTGGTGGCTACTCCTTGGTTCTTCTCCTCTTAAGTGTCGAGTTCTGCAAGGTTGGTTGATTAGTCTTGTTGTTCGATCATCTTAGTAGGAGATCCAAATGTTTTCATCTAAACCTAGGTTGGCGAGTCCTTGAACCACACTAGATCACCTTTTTCCGATAGGACACCTTGCACCCACTATAATTTTCAGAATTATTGAAGCTATGGAATTATTCGTAGGATTTTATAGCTCTAATTCAAATAACATATGAGTTAATTCAAAGTCTATAAATGCCATGGAAAAATATGCATCATCTTTGGATAATATTTTCACCTTTTCCCCTAAATCATGATCATTTTTAAGAACATTTTTGGTTTCATTGAGAAATAATTTAGTTAAACCTAGTTTATTAATGTGGTGCTAGGGTTTGTCATTCCTCATTTTAAATTCTTTGAAATTTAAACATGATGTACTCAAGAAATTACTAACCTAAGTCATTACCAAACTATGGATGTGACTGTAACGCCCATCGTTTTCTGGCTGTTGCGCTTGATTTCTAGACTAGCCCGACATATCAATACTAATCTTTGCTGCGCTTTTTTTTCCTTACTTGTGCACATCTCGGGACAACTTCCCAGTCAATCATCCATTCTTAAATTTCTCTAAGCCAAACACACTTAACTTTGAGGTTCCTTGGAGATGGGCTTTCAGAAAAGAAGATGTACCATGTTGATATGAGTAGTCTGTCATTCTTATTAAGCCGGGATGTCACATAGACCCACCTCAAAGGAACAGACGCCCCCGTCGGCCCAATGGGAACATTTCATCTTTGCACACGTCTGTGTGCTAGTGCTAGCATCCACATGTGCCCCATATATGCATCACTGACCCGTACATGCCCGTGTAACCGCGAGGGTCGGCTCTGATACCAATTGTAATGCCCCAATCAAACCCACCGGTTCAATCATCGGTTCCCAGCGGTTGCGCTCGGGATCTAGACTGGCCTCACATACTGACACTATTATTTTCTACGCATTTTGTCATCACCCGTGCGCACCTGAAACAACTTTCCACTCAGTTACCAATCCTTAAAATTTCTTCAGGCCAAGTACACTTTACTTTCAGGTTCCTTGAGGATGAGCTTCTGGGGAAAAAAGGTGCACCTTGTTGATATGAGTACTCTACCATTCCTATTAAGCTAGGATGTCACACTCTCCTTCTTTGTGAGGAGTGTTATCAGGTGGTCAAACCAAGCAACCAATGCTCAAGGCTGCCTTGTTTGTTTACATGAGAATGAAAATTGAAGATCTCCTTTATATTTTGAAACGAGGCAAAAGATTAGCAATTTTCATTGATTAGGGAGGAAGGCTTGGAGGTTAAGGCTCAAGGCCAGAATTGCAACAATCACTCTCGCTACATTACAATACTCAAATGCCTCGCCCCTGCAATGCTCCAAAGCGAGGTATCCTGTTTAATCCTAGTGACGATCACTCCCATCGGGACGAAGGAATTACGAAAGATCCACGCATTCCACTCCTTCCACAATGCCCAAGAGATAAGCAACATCAAGGAAGCCAGCGTCCTGCACGATTGGGTTTTCTTGGTAGCGTTGTAGGTCCACCACTCTTTAACGGAAGTCGCTTCACCCAATCGGGAGGATGCACATCGTGAAGTCCAAGCCAATCTTTGACCATGCACCAAACTCTAATAGTGTACCAACATTGAAAAAGGAGGTGTGCCACCGACTCTTCGCCTTCTTGCATACGGGGCACGGGTTACAACGATACCGAAGGGTTGTCCCTTCAAATCCTAGTGTTGATTGCAAGCCATGCGAAGAGCTTGCATTTAGGGAGTGCCCGTATTCTCCAAATGGTCATGATCATGGCAGTGTCAGTCCGGCCAAGGAACCGAGCCTTGTAGCATGTTGTGTCCGTATCTCCAAGGAACCAAGCCATGCGAAGATCTCCTTTATCTTGGTTGAGTCAACCAGACATTTGAATGTAGTGTTTTTTTCCTATAGTAGGTTGTAAAACTTTGCCACATAGGATTTTTGATGATGTGTCATGCAATAAATGAGGAAAGAGAGGAAGGTTGTATGTACATGAACCAACACCCCTTGCACAAGCTCCAATGTAGAATGAGAGAGCACCTTATTTATTAGGTCACATCCTATTGGACAAGCTAGATACAATCTATTGGAGTCATTGTATGTTAAGGTGTTGGTTGATGACATGGCATATTTTACCAACAAGCTAACATACAAACTATTGAAGATGCCCTTATGTAGCATGGCCTGTAATCATCTCGATGCCCCCCTCCCATGTGATTGTCTAGTTTTTGAATTGGCGGCGTTCACCCTGATCGAACCGAGGCGTTTGCCAATAGCAAACTAACCGAAACATTCCAAGGAACAGTGAATATACAAATAAAAGTAAGGGATAGATTTACCAGCGCAAGCATGTGAAAAATCAATCCGCCCACACTAACATGTCTCGAGATTTTGCCCAACCAATCGATATAGAACTCATGAAAGACAAATCATCATTGTGGCTTAGGCCCGGTTTTCTATTGTCGAATTGCGTTGCATTGTATTTGTGCCTCTTTCATAGTGTACTAATTTGTTGTGCGAAAATAGCCACAAAACTAGAAACAATTATTGATATAGCTCATCATTCATGCCAAATGATAACTCAAGATATTGTTTATTTTTTCATATAGCTCATCATTCATGCCAAATGATAACTCAAAACATTGTCCGGTGGTATAACATATGCACAATTGTGGAACAAATAAACGAACCAGCCCTAAGCGGTAGTATATATATTCACTGAAATGAAGATATACCAAATGTGGTAAAGAAAAAGAGAAGCAGAAAACTTATTACAGCTTACTCATTTTTGCAACTGCAAGGCATATTTCTCATTGCATTAGTATAGATCTGAAGACGGGACAAAAACAAACAATAATCAGCGAGGCCACCACCACAAGGAGAAAAAACACAAGACGTGGTTGGATGTTGGAACGGACGATCAGGATCAGTGCGTGCACCGCGACCGCTGAAATTTTAGTCGTCGGTTCTTGATGTCGAACTCCCACAGGTGCTCCTGCTGCAGGATGTTCCCGATGACGGAGATCCCGGGCCAGGGGCCTTCCTGCAGGCCGATGCACTTGACGCCGGGCGCCGCGTCGATCACGTAGCTCTTCCCCGGGGGCTCCAGCCGCGCCGCCCCGGCGAAGTGCACGGCCATCTTCGGCACGGCGACGTCGGCGTCCTGGCCCGACGGCGACGTCCAGTTGTAGCAGTACTCGAACGGGTCCATGGTGACCCGCGGCAGCCCGGCGAGCCCCTTGCTGAGCGCGGCCACGACGGCGCGGTAGGCCGGCTTGGCCAGCACGGTGAGGCTGGTGCCGGAGTCGAGGATGACGCCGCCGCCCGCCTCGACGTCCCAGACGGCGCGCGGTATCTTGAGGAACTCCCCGGCGACGGAGATGGCCTTGAGGCTGACGTCGTAGAAGGGGCGCATCCGGCGGTCGAGCAGCAGCGGCGTCGTGCGCGCGCGGGGAGCGGCGGCGGCGGCGCAGGAGGAGGGGGAGGCGTGGGAGGAGGAGACGGCGGGGTTGGGGCCGAAGGTGAGGTAGCTGGTGGCGTTGCGCGGGGAGAGGTGGTCGACGAGGCAGTAGGAGAAGCGGCCGCCGAAGCGGGAGGCGGCGTGGGACGCGAAGGAGATGCCGCTGTAGCCGAGGCTGAGCACGCCGTCGGAGGCCTCGAAGCTGGGCCCGGTGTAGGAGCTGCTGCAGCCGAGCACGAGGCCCTTGAGCTTGGCCTTCCGCTCCTCCCGCCCGGACAGCGCGATGGTCGCCGACTCCGTGCCCACCGTGCCGCGCGCCGCCGACCCGTCCTTGTACCTGTGCATGCGGCCGTAGAATGCGTGACGGTTAATTACGTAATCGTGCATGGCACATGGCGTGATTCAAGGACTGACTTATAAGCAAATGCAAATCCTCTGGAGCACAATGATTAAACCGGTGGAAAGGGTAATGCCTTTCCATGAACTGTTATCGCGAAGGATGCTATGTACCAACAGGTGGACCTCACGCGGCAGTGCAGATATGTCCTACGTTCATCAGTGTTTTTTTGGCGAATGCATGCCGACCTGAACCTGATTGGTTAGCAGCCGGAGTATGTGCATTTGAGCTGGAGGATGAGTTATTTTACTCCAGTCAAAACCAGTTTTGACCAAGGAGAAGGTGGCCCAGGTATGATCAAAGTCCCCCAGGCCGGTGAAATTGCGTATACATTCATCAGTGATTGACTTTTGACAGTAGATAGCAGAACCTGGTTTTCTCTGCATAAACAGGAGATGATACTGTACTATACTCACTAACCTTTGACATTAGACATGATGTCAGGGAGGAAAGGCAGCGAGCAAACTGAGACGAACCGGCATGTTTCAAAAAGAGAAGAGTTGGGCACTCCAATTCTCTTACCTTTTACTAGTAGAGTAGTGTACAAAACAGGCAGGCAGCACAACGTGATCGATTACCAGTACAAGAACAGTATACAAGGTGCATGCATGTCCGCCGTCGACACGCATAACCCCAAATGTACGTGTGAGATGCCATGACACCATGGGAGTGCGTGCTCGCTGGCTGCTCTTTCGGCCATTTAGCGAGACATCATGTACTACCAGTGCTCACTAGCACTCCTCACAAATCTCCATACACCTATTTTTGTCCTTGCATTACGTACGTACTCCTACCTATTTGTTGTGGAATCGAAGAAGATGAGCACCGTTTGTTACGGTACCTGCTTGGGACAGCGTACTCTACTCACAAACATCTCAGATCTGCGATTTTTCTTTCGGTGGCTCCTTTCCTACGGAATATGTGCAATGTCCTGACACGCAGGCAGACACTGATGGAGTACAGCCCAATCCACCGTGCACATGACCATCTCAATTCTCAAGCCGAGCCAAGCAAAGTCGAGTATACTATACTGCAGCCGCTACCGCCGTTCCCCTTTCTCTGCCCATTGTTAATGGAACAAGAAAACAAATGCCTGGCTTAGATATGAACACCCGGCAGCGTGCACATGCAGCAAAAACTAGAGTAGGTAGATATCCTGCGCGGACTGCGCGACCCCTTTCTGGCCGGCGGGCGCTGTAATAAGGATCCGAATCCGATGCATATGCGCGCATGTGATCCATCTCTTCTCATCGCTTTCGTGAGCCGAGTTCGGGGCATGAGGCAGCACCCATGCATTCTTCTTCTTTCCGGTGTGTTCGTTTCGGTCCATCGCCTTCGTGAGCCGAGTCCGTCTGTGCGCGTGCTCCATGAAGGCATGGCAAGCCCACGCCTCTACAAGTAGACGCAATAAATATGCTCCAATCTATCGATGACTTTGACGAAGCAAGCGGCAAATCGGTTGCAGATTTTAGAGGGGGGTGGAGCTCAGCTCAATCAGCGTGAGGACTCCCATCTCCATCACAGGGGGGTAGGAGGAGGAGTGCATACGAGAAGGAAGGGGCATCGTCGACCTACATGGCGGAGCCAATGAATGCCGTGCAGTGCTGCGGTCTCGTAGTACAAGTGGGACTGCCGGTACCAGTACCAGTAAGGCGAGGCAGGCCGGAGCTGCCCGGAGCAGGGAGGGCATCAATGGCGCCGCATTGATTAAACGCTGCGGCCCCATTGGCATTTGCAAATTGCAACTGCGAGATCCGACTCGCCCACCAACCAACCACTAATGGCGTCTCCTGCCTCCTCCTGCTGCCTCTGCCGCTGCTGCTGCTCGCGTCTCCTCATCAATGCCAGGGCCAATTAACGACGCCCCACCCACAGATCGACTTGATTCAAGCCATCGCGATTACGCACAGCTAAGTAGGAGTGGCGGTACTAGTCGTAGCAGTAAAGCGCGGGCTGGCGTTTGGGTGAAGGCTGTTAGTACGGTGGAGGGGAGAGCGATGCGAATGCGAATGCGAATGGACTGAGGAGCGAGGGAATGCTGACCGGTAGTCGTAGGCGCAGGGGCTGCCGGGCGTGGGGCAGGTGGCGAGGGAGAAGGGGAGCGACTTGGTGCAGGTGTCCGACGCGCACGAGATGGGCGCCCATGTCCTGGAATCCTCGGGGCGGAACGCGCGCCCCGACCCCGACCCCGAGTCGGCCGGCGAGAGCGAGGAGTTGGCCGACGCGGGGCGGCGGCACTTGACCCAGGTCAGGTCGCTGCCGGTGTCGGCCACCAGCAGGAACGGCTGCGCCGGGGTGCCCACGCGGAAGCGCACGAAGTACTGCCCAATGCCCGTGTACGCGCCGGAGGTGAGCGGCATCGCGAAGGCCGCGGCAGCCGAAGAGGCCGACGACGAGCCCGCCGCGGTCTCCCGCGTGCGCCGCCGCCCGTGCGAGGCGATGAACGCCATCCGCTGCCGGTCGCTGCGCGCCAGGTCGGCGAGGGACACCGGCGCGGCGAGGCGGAGCAGTGGGAACCGCGCCGAGTCGCTCGCGTGGCGGCCGCTCGCGCCCGCCAAGAACGCGGCGGCCACCGCAACAAGCAGCAGGGTCAGGCGGTGACCCGCCATTGCAGACGGCGCGGCAGATTCTTGGTTTCACGGCTAGCTAGGCCGCCAACGCGACGCCCGGCGATGTGTATGTGGCTGGTCCGCCGGCGGCCGTATGCGCCAATGCGCGCGCGCGCGCCTCACGGGTAAGCAAGCAGGCAGCCGCCGAGCTGCCGCTGCGAGCTGCCGCGGCGGCGGTGGTGGTGCTTTTGTTTGCGCTCGCGTTTCGGGCTGCGTGTATGTGTTTGTGTTTGTGTGCCGCTTTGGAGTGCGTATTTATCTTGCCCTCTTTGCGTGGGGGAGGCAGCTAGCTAAGGTTAGTTTAGTTTAGTGTTAGTTTTGGTTCAGGGTGGTGGCTGTGCTCTGCCTGTGCTGTGCGTAGTCCGGGCGGCATTGTTTGGCCCCTGCAGAGGTGGTGCGACGCGACGCGCTTGGGCGCTTGCGCTTGTGCTTTGTGCGCGCCGTGCTGGCCGCGGGTCAAAGTTTCCTGGGACTCGCTGCGCCGGATTTCGGTTGGATCTGTACCGTTAACACATATGTTTTTTTTTTAAGAAAACTTTTTATCTATTCATCAATTATCAATGTAGTACAAAGAACACTAAAAGTAAAATTTACATCTAGCTGCATAGACCATCTACGGACGACTACAAACACTGGAGCGAGCCGAAGTCGCGCCGCCGTCATCACCCCTTTCTCGTCGGAGTCGGGCAAACATTGTTGTAGTAGACAGTCAGAAAGTCGTCGTGCTAAGGCCCCATACGATCAACTTATCAGAACAACAAACGCCGCCGATAAAGAGAAGCGTAGATCGGAAGGATCCAACCTGCAGACACATAGACGTAGACGAACGAAGACCGGATCCAGACGGATCCACCGAAGACAAACGCCGACCGGATCCCACGAGATCCGCCGGAGACACACTTCCACACGCCCTCCGACGACAGTTCAAGCATCACCAGGACCGGGGCTAGGCGGGGGACCTATTCCATCTTCAAGAAGCCGTCGCCGCCTCATCTTCTTCACCATGGCACAAGCCCTAACAAAACTTAAAAAAAATATCTAAAAACGAAGCCCTCCCGCTAGCAAGGGCCGGGATCCACCACGCGTTCATGGTCCAAGGACCATAGGAGACGAGGCAGACCGAGGACGGCGCCGACAAGAGGCAGGGAAACCCTAGATGGGAGTCGCACGAGGGCAGGAGCGAAGGGGTGTCGCTTATGGAAATAAAGTTGTCATGTCGTATACTCCGTTAACACGGATGCTCTCAGCAAACCGAGCCTTACTAGCTTAAAGCATCTTCAGCAGACCCTAGACCACGGAACAAAGAACACGCGGTTTTCAGTTCACGAAAAACATGTTTTATGGGTTGGTTTGAGCCGAACAAACCCCTCAAACTTGGACTGTGAAACCGAATATTCATTTATATTTTTTCCCATGTATTTTTCTTCCTCTCGTCTGTGTCCGCGGCCAGCTAGCTCGCTCCTTCCAAGCCGACGGACAACGCACGAAGCAACCAGATACGGAGTCGCGGCGGCTAAATACGGAGCGCAAGAATCGGCCAAATCCAGGAACTAGCTAGCTCCTCTGTCGGATAGTCAGCTCCAATCGATCTAGGAGCTAGCAGCTAGCTAGCTAGCTCCTCCGTCGGGAGAGACACGGGGGGCGACAGGCGCCTGGGGATAGGCGGGACGGCGTCCGGAGCGGTGCAGACGGTGGACGCGGGTGTTTTCATGGCAGTTGAACTCCCGCCAACTGCTTTCTTCCGATACAAGGCATCACAGAAGTAGACGAAAAAGCTGTATTTTTACATATTGGGAGGAGCTTTTTCCCGCACCCCTTAAAAGAATTTAAAGGTCGAAGGTATATAAGGTGTCTGTTTTGGCTACTTTTTCGTCCAAAACTAAAAACTGGCAGTTATTTTACAGTTCAGTGGGATATAAGGGGTATGCTAGAGATGCTCTTAGATTGTTCAATTTTTAGGGTGGATTTTGTTGAGTGTTGTGATTAGATTCAAAACATATAATAGACTAGGAAGTATTCTGACTTGCCTTGCACCAAATATTACTTCTACATGGTATCAGGCTAAAAAGGTCTTGAATTCAAGACCCGGCTGACACAATTAAATCGCAGTTTAGCCGAGGGAGCCACACATAAGTGGAAGTATTGACGTATACATGTATTGCCTAGTCTCTTTCATCAGATCGGCTTTTTAGTTGCATTGGCTAGAGCATGACGTATACACCGTGGCTGCACCGACTCTCACGTTGCTGTTGCGTTGCTCCATCGGGTCAGTGTGGCGTGACATGCGGTCCTGTTGTCCCCATGGTTCTCCCATGCTATCAGTCGACTCGCGTGTTGCCCAAGCGTCGCTTCTTCGGTCGTAGTACCATGACCCATGGTCCACCGCCGCCTCGAGGCCGTTCGCTCGAGCCGTCCCGGCGGCAGACCGACCCTCATATTTGTCGTTGTGCCGCCCCATCGAGTCGTAGCGAGCGTAGCACGTGGTCCTTGCCGCCGCCCTGAGGTCTTCCCGCTATCTCGCGTGTTGCCACTGTTGTTGGTGTCAAAACCGGCAGATCTTGGATAGGGGGCCCAAGACGTGCGCCTGAGGATCAATGGCAACAATGGACAAAGGGACACAATGTTTATCCAGGTTCGGGCCCTCTTAAAGGAGGTAAAACCCTACGTCATGCTTGATTATATTCAATGAGTATAGGGGTTACAAGAGTTGATCTACCTCGAGATCGTAATGGGTAAACCCTAGCTTGCCTAGCCTATGAATCTTATATCCCGCCTCCGGTCTAAACCCTCTAGCTTATATAGACACTGGAGAGGCCTAGGGTTGTATAGATTTGGTTTACGGAGAAAGGAAATAGCATATCCGAATACCTAATCTTGCCGTTCACGCATACAGGAGTCCTAACCGGACACGGGAGGTGGTCTTCTTCCTTCATCTTCACAGTCCATCAGTCCGACCCATATTGAATAGGCCGTATGCCCGAGGACCCCCTAGTCCATGACTCCCTCAACTGCGTCGCCCCTTTGGGCCGTAGCACCGCGGCGCGTGGTCCTCTTTGTTGTCCACACACATCGACTTCTGTGTGCTATGCGCCGAGCTGCCTTCCTAGGCGCGAGAACGCCACCGCCCATGCCGGTCTTTGTCACGGAATCGGGTTCTTCCTCGCCTACTTCGAGCACCGCCACCGCCGCTTTTCTTCCCGGTCTATGGCGACTATCTCGACACTGGCCACCCCGACTCGACATCGACCACAACGTCCCTCGCATGATTATCTCGATCACGGCTACACCACCCTATGCTCTCGGCTACCTCGACATCGGCACAAAGGGCTACCGCCTTGCTTGAGCAACCTCGTCGGTTCCACTCCAGTGATGCATCGACCGTTACGACTGTGGGCGGGCGTGCGCGGGGGTGGGGGTGGGGGTGGGGGTAAGGGTCCGTCGACTTATCTTCAGATTCTTCTCCAGTCTCTGCGTCGCTACCGTTGTGACCGCGGGGGATATTGAGTATCATGTTAGATTGGAAACATATGATATACTAGGAAGTATTCTAGCTTTCTTGCACCAAATATTACTTCCACAGAATCAGCCCACTAGGATTAATGTCTTAGTTTTGACACCGATGCTCGTATTTTTCTGTATTTATTTTAGGTTTTTCGTTTATGCTGGTTCGAATGAATGTGAAGTGTGGCAGCAAGCGGGCCTGTTGCGAGGTGAGGGACTCAAGGCCCTCCTCTTAGCGGCACAAGAGTAGGCGCAAGGCGAGTAGTCAACTAGAGTGAGGTGTGTAATGCTTTTATTCACGCCTTGTAAAATGGTAGAGGGGCTCTTTCCCCTTTTTATTCTTTAATATGTGATACACACACTCGTGTGAAAAAGATGGGAGGAGACGTTTCCATCGACTATGGACTATGAAGGCACATGTGGTTACTGGATACTCCCCTCCCTCTAAAAGGAGTAAGAGCACCTACAACCGGGCATCCCAAACTGGTCTGAAACGCCCGGGCAGCCCGCCTGTTCACTGACCGGTCACGAAAATGTGACCCAGCCGGTGCCTCATACAGGCCTCAAACGCCCGGGCTGACCAACACCCCTCATATATAGCCTAAATACGGGGTGGACATGAGGCACCCGAGCGCGTCCACCACATCCCAAAAACCCTAGACACCGGTCAATCCGAACTCCACTTCACTCCCCTCTCTATCCACTCTACTTCCAATACCCTGCCCTCCGATCCAATGACCGGCGATGGAAGCAACACATGGCTCTGGTTCAGAATCAGATGACTCGAACATCGACATGGAGGAGGTGTCCCTCTACATCGTATTGAGGAGGTCGTTGCTCGAGCAAGGCGGCCCCCGCAACAGCGGATCTTCTTCCTCAATGCCCGTCGCCCGTCGACGCACTGCCGCCGAGCTCGCCGGCCCTTCCCGCCCGGCGCGCAGCTCCGCTAGGTATGCCGCCTACCTCCACCACCCTCTCGTCCAAAAGTGGTACCCGACCACCGCTGGGTCCTCCTGCCCGCGCCGGGGCTGGAACACACGAGGATGCTTGAGTCCGAGGCACGTGCAGTCTGACGCGAGCGGCAGCGGGCGAGGGAGAGGGAGGAGGCGATGTCCGCGCCGGTCGCGCGTGAGCACGCCTGTCGATCCCGAGGCCGCGCTCCTCACGTTGATCCTCCGCCGCTCTCTCATGATGGCGGAGACGGATGCCCGGCGCCTCCGCCGCAAGAATGCCAAGGCGCTCCGACTCGCCATCGAGTTGTCGGAGCACGAGGCAAACAAGGAGGCGGCGACGAAGGCGAAGGCGGCCTGTCATGTGAAGGAGCATGACTGCCTGCTTCGTAGGCTGTTGGCATGAGGCACAGCTCCGACTTCGACCCGATGGACAACTCCAGCTCCAGCTCCAACGACGTCGCACCTCCGCACGCCGATGCCTACACAAAGGAGGGGCACAGTCGCGCCGACGACCAGAAGGGGAAGGGGCTGACGAGGAAATGGTGATTTCCTCCGCCCTTCCAAGTTCTGTTTATTTTTTAACTATGTTTTAAGTTGTTTGTAGTATGGATTTGCCGATGAACTATGGTCCTTTTGTCCGGCGACACAATGTTGATCCAATGAACTGGTATGAACATGTTTTACGTAGCGTTGCATGGGTTGTATGGTTTTGAGGGTTCGGATATGAGAGACGCGAGTGTTGAAGCCAACAAATGAGGCGTGCCTGGATTTGCAACCTGCGGCTATAGATGCTCTAAGAGTACTGTATGGCATAAGCACAATTTGCTACTGGAGCTCGACCTCCATAGAGCCCTTAATTTAAAAAGTACAAAAATCAAATTATGATGTATTAAAATTTTCTGAAAAAATACGCACATACATATGGATGTATACTACTTTTCTGTAAAATTTCATGGTGAAAATATGTTTTTATGCGAGCTACACAAAAAAATGACAAAATCACGTATTTCTAGCTCATGCACTACTCACTATAAAAGTATTACATGATGAAATTTTCACCATGAAATATTTTTTTGTACAACTCACAGCAAACGTATTACGTGATGAAATGTCACATACATCGACTTTAAGTACTTGTGTATTTATTTTAAGATATTTTTGAAACTTACAAGTTGATTTTTGATTTTTTTGAAAATTTCAGGCTCCATGGAGCCCGAGAGCAAAAAAATATCCACTCTCATGAGCGGCATGAGGTACCGGTACATTAATTTCACTTGAAAAATCTGGATCCTCAGCTGTGCATGTGGTTATAGAAACACTGGACAAGATTTCCTTCGTGTCCACTGGTCACCTACATTGAGCAGAGTAGCAACTTGTTTACGTTCCGGACCCAGTCTCTTGTGAGTAGTAGCTTTGCTTGGGCCTCGTTGGGCTGTCGGAGTACATCGCTGTCCACCACATTTGGGGACTGAAGTGGATGGATGCCACGGGATGGGTGTCCATGCACGCAAAACAAATGCGTGTGCAGAAACTCCGCGTCACGTCCGGAGTACATTTCGCGAATTGGATGTTCAACAGGATTGTTGGACGGCTCGAGCTGATCATTTTCCTGTTCCCAGCCGGATTGTGTTTGACCCGGGCTTCTACGCGACCTCTCGCTTGAGGCACCGGGCAATGCAGCGAGCTCTCGCCGTATCTCCACACTCAACTGCAGCCTTGGATGTTTCCATTCGCCCTTCGTTTTCTTTCGCTACGTCGATCGGGACCTATTTTGCAGTGCGGCCACGCAATAACAAGTGGACGCCATCGCCTCCTTCGGATAAGTATTGTTCGCCACGGGTCCCGCCGCATTACACGTCACAAATGCATCGCTTCCCAATTTGCCGTCGTGGCCGAGTGTATAGGACCTAGAAAAAGGTACGGTGAAACGTGTCGGTCAGGTGGACGACACACACTAAACTCATGTCTAGGATAGCTCTCGTGATACCTTGTGTTGAGTATATTGTGTACGTGTATATTTGTGTGTAGGGTCACCTCCTGTTTTCTCTGTATAGTTGAGATTATGGCCATCTCAGATTTATATATACGTCTGCAGTGCTGACCGATCAATCATCGCGATCAGACAACCCACATCTTGTCCTTCTACATGGTATCTATCACAACACGATCCTAAAACCCTAGCCGCCGCCCTTCATCTATCTTGCCGCCGCCGCGCCGCCGCCGCCATCGATCGCCGCCGCCGCCGCCACCGTCCTCCGATCGCCGCCGCCAGCTCTCGCCGCCGCCGTCGATCGCCGCCGCCGCCGCCGCGTCCTCTCGATCACCGCCCGCCGCCCGCTTGTTCGCCGCCTTTCCCTCCCTGCCCGCCATCGCTTCCGCCTCGCCCCACGCCGTCGCCGCCATCGCCACCAACCCGCGCCCCACCTCGGCGCGCGAACCCCCCTCCACGCGTCGTGAACCCGCACCACCCGCCGCTGACCAGCGCCGCCACACTCGAACCCGCGCCGCGTCCCGCGCCCGAACCCTAACCCTAGCCATGAGCTCCTCCTCCTCCACCATCTCAAACCCGTTCGTCGGTCCCGATGTCACCCTCGTCCGCGACCTCAACATCCATGAGCGTGTCCCGGTGAAGCTTGATCAAAACACCGCGTCCTTACTCCGCTTGGAAGCGGTATTTTTCGCTTGTGTTTTGTGAGTACCTCCTGCACGGCCATGTGGACGGCACCGTGGACTCGGCGCTCATGATCAACGACGAGGAGTGGATGATCCTCAACGCCACCATCATCCGCTGGTTCTACCTCACCATCTCCAGCGACCTCTTCCACACCGAGGTGGATGACGACGACGACGCCTACGCGGTCTGGACCAAGCTCAACGGCCTCTTCACCGACAACCGGATGCAGCGCAAAGTCCTTCTCCACGGCGAGTTTTATGGGTGCCAGCAGCTTAACTCGTCCATCGATGATTTTTGCATGCGCCTCAAGAAGCTGCCGATGAGCTCCGTGATCTCGGGGAGACGATCGGCGACGAGCTCCTCATCAGCACCGTCACCGTCGGCCTCAACGAGAATTTTGGGAACGCCGCCTCCAACCTCACCCTCATCCCGGAGCCTACCTTCGCTAAGGTGGTCGCGTACCTCAAGTTGGAGGAGCGCCGGATGCGGATGGCACGGACTCGCTGACTCACACCGCTGCTTCTCGTCGCGGCGCCCAGACCTGGGCTCAAGCCCCGCCACCGCCGCGCCGACTCCGGCCCAACCGGCGGCGCCGCCTTCCCGCCGGTTTCGGCCCGCCCGGCCGCTCCCTTCCGCCCCCACCGACGGCCGATGGAGGGGAGAGGTCGTCGCGGCGATCGCATAAGCAAGGGGCGCGGCGCTTCGAGGAGTACCCCCCCGAAGAAGAGCCCATATCGGCCGGCCCGTGATGCGCCGGCCAAAAACCATGGACCAGCATTGTGCACACCTACTCCATGCCGGTTCCCCGTACCCCTGCCCCGGCTATTCTCGGCGCCCGGCCACCGTCGCACCAGGCGCTCTACGCCGCGCCACAGCCCTATGTGGCGCCCTACGCAGCGCCCTACGGCCAGGAGCTGCAGCCAGGCGGGCTGCCGCTGCTGCCCCTGACGGCCCCGCCTCAGCCTCTCCCGCCGGCGCTGTGGGACCCGGCCCTTCTGGTGGCTCTTCACACCGCCCCTTCTCCATCCAGCTACACCGACGGCGGCGACTGGTACATGGACACCGGAGCCACCGCTCACATGGCGGCTTATCACGGTAACCTCCTATCCCGTCCATACTTCCAACCGCATCACCGTCGGTGACGGCTCCTCTCTTCCTATCACCCACATAGGACATGCATATTTTTCGCCTAACTCCACTCCAATATCCATGTCTAATGTCTTAGTTTTTCCTGAGCATATTAAAAATCTTGTTTCTGTTCGTTCTCTTACGCGTGAAAATCCTGTTACCGTTGAATTTGACGAATGTGGTTTTTCTGTTAAGGACGCTCGCACGCGGATGGTGCTCCACTGATGTGACAGCCCCGACGAGCTCTACCCGGTTCACTCCGCCACCTCCACCACTTCCGCCGCCCCTGTCGCTCTCACCACCGGAGTGGATCTTTGGCACGCTCGCTTGGGTCATCCTAATCCTGCCACCCTTCGCCATATACTCTGGAGTTTTTCTTTCACGTGTAATAAGAACGAGGATCACTCGTGTCATGCATGTCGCCTCGGCAAACATGCTCGTCTCCCGTTTAGGGATTCTTCTCATATTGCATCGTACCCGTTTGAGTTAATTCATAGTGATGTTTGGACCTCTCCTATTGCCAGCAATATGGGCTTTCTTTATTATCTTGTCATACTTGATGATTTCTCGCATTATGTGTGGACCTTCCCGTTGCGCCGCAAGTCGGATGTTATATCCACTCTAGCCGCCTTCTGCTCCTATGTTCTCACGCAGTTTGGTTGTCCCATTCTCCCGTTGCAGACAGATAACGGGAAGGAGTTCGACAACCTAGCTGTTCGTACTCTTCTCACCACACATGGCATGACTTTTCATCTCACTTGCCCGTACACCTCGCAGCAGAACGGTCGCGCTGAGCGTATCCTTCGCACTCTCAATGACTGCGTTCGGACTCTTCTCTTTCATGCCAGTGTGCCTCCGCGCTTTTTTCCTGACGCTCTCGCCACTCCTTCACTCCTAATTAACATCCGTCCATGTCGTACTCGCGGGAACTTTGCACCTCATCACCTTCTCTTCGGTGCACCACCCTCTTATGATGAGCTTCGCATCTTCGGCTACCTTTGCTACCCTAGCATCGCCGCTACTGCGCCTCATAAGCTTGCTGTAACGCCCCAAGACCGGAGCTTCAGTTGCCTTCCATATATTCCGGGTTTCGCCATGTGTTTCATTTGTGCTTGCTCTTTTATTTTTGCATTGCATCATGTCATCATGCCATCATGTCATTAATCTTTTGCAACTCAACTAAATAAATGGCATGGATCTTTGGTCCATTTAAATCGAGGGAATTCACATGGTGATCCTCTTTAAAACATATCCTCTCGATATTTAGAGAGTTATAGTAAATATTCCATTTTTGGAATTCACCATAACACACTTGCAAAATCCCAATGCCTTTGTTATCTCAATTCTTGGTCTCCAACTCTGCCCATAATTTCTTTCATCATTTTCCGGAGCTCCACCAAAAATCCGAACATTTTTGGACACTTCTAAATACTAGTCCTTGTTCAAACCTTTTGAATTAAATTCAAATGACTTTGAATTTAATTCTTGCAATCTTGCCCACACCATTTTTCTTGGAACAAGCTCATTTTTATGAGTCCGGAAAAGTTGTCTTTGTTCTCAAAATCTTTCCCTAACCCTCTCTTTCTTTTTCTTTTCTCTAATTTCTTTTTTGCTAAATAGTTAAAGAAGAGAAGGAGAGACCCAGCTAGACCAAGCCCGGCCCAGCCATCCATCTAACCACTCGATAACCCTAGCCCGAGGATCCTCCTCTCGATCCCCATCTCCTCTCGTTCCCGTGCCTGCAGCCATGGCCCTCCTCGCGACCCTCTCCCTTTCCCTCGCCGCCTCCCCTCCACCGGCGCCAGCCGTCCCCGTCGCCCGAGCGCTCAAGGAGAGCAGCTCCTCGAGCTCGTCGCTGCTGCTTCCTCCCTCTGCCGCCAGAGAGGAGCGAGAGCCTCTCGCTCGAGCCGCGCCGCCGGCCAAGTCCCTCTTCCTCTCCAAGCCACGCCGGCGACCCCATCGGTGCAGCCAACTCTGGCGGCTCTCCGTCGCCTGCGCCTCCAGCGCCTGACCCCGCGCCCGTCCGCCTCGGAGCCGGCCTCCACTGCCTCCTCCCTCACCTACGGCCTCCTCCTCGTCGCCTCCGCGCCACCACCTTGCTCCGAAGCCCGCCGTCCACCTTCCCCGTGGCTGAGATGCTCTCCGCCGTCTGCCTTCCCGGCGTCCTCTGCATCCCCTGGCTGCATCGAGCAACAGCATGCCAAGTCCATCGCCACCTCGCCAGAGAGCCCCATCCTGGCCCGGATCTTCGTCGCCAGCCCCAAGCCTCGCCGCCGCCGCCTTCGTTTTGCCTGAGCTGCGCCCCTGCTTCGCCTCGAACAGCAGCAGCTCGCCCGCTTGTCCTCGTGGACTCGTTTCAGTCAAATGCCAGGTCCACCGGTCGGCCTCCTGTTCGTTGACCACCGAGACCTGAGGCCCTTTTGTTTTTTTCTTCGCCATGGATACGCCAAGTTCCGCTCCGTACGTGTACGACTACATCCAAGGTGGATTTCGTTAAGTACCCCTTCGGATGCGCCAAGTTCGACTACATGATGCGTCAAGTACCTCTACCGACGACCCCGTTCATCTACGAAACGGGTACAACTACCGCTGCTGTCGCGTGAACGACTACTTCCACTACGAGAAGTACCACTACCGTCGCCAAGATCGCGAGTACCTCTACCGTCGCCGTGAACAACTACTTCCCACGACGACCTGTGAACGACTACTTCCTCTACCCGTGCGAGCAGCGTTCGCCCGAATGCGCTTTGGAGGTATAACACCCAAGATGACCGCCGAATGCATGTGTTAAATGAGATGTCCGTGTTTGCATCGTGATCAAATTGTCGCTTGCGATGCCCCTCTTTTGCCATGCCACCGACCCGTGGGAACCCGGTATCCGGGATCACCCCACCATCTTTTGCATGTTCCGTACATCCACATCTTTGTTTGCACCGGTCACTCCACGAGTTATCGGAACCGAGATGTTGCCGTGGCATCATTTTCGGATTCGTCGCCGTGGCACCCTTTTCCTTCCGCCATGGCGACAAATGCTTCATAACATGCTCATGTCAACATTTTCATAAAAACTGCTTAAAACTTGCATTGTCATCCGCATCATGATAATAACAATTTAAATGCTTAAAATTGTTGTTGCATTAAATTGCTAAATAACATGGGGATTTTCTGGAAGTGTTGTTTGTTGTTCCGGCCTCATTTAAACTTGCCTAAATAGCTAGTTTAATTATGCTTCACCCCTTGCCATGTTTAACAACATTTAATATTGTTGAGTAGCTTATAACGAGATCAAACTAAATAATTGCATGTGGTGTTTGGTCAATATGCAACTCGTTGCATATTGAGGTCCACTTAATTTGTAGGATTGTTTGTGCACTTTGCCATGCCATGCATATTTAAACCGGACATGCATCATCCTTGGTTGTGCATCATGCCATGTTTATGTGATGGTTGTTTACTATGTTGTTTGTTTTTTCCGGGTTGCCTCTCTCGTTAGTTTCGGTTTCGCTCCGGAGTTGTGAGGATTCGTTCGACTACGTCCGTTTGTCTTCTTCATGGACTCGTTCTTCTTCCTTGCGGGATCTCAGGCAAGATGACCGCTACCCTGGATCTCACTACTATCATTGCTATGCTAGTTGCTTCGTTCTATCGCTATGCTGCGTTGCCTATCTTTTGCTCATCAAGCCTCCCAAATTGCCATGAACCTCTAACCTTTGACACCATTCCTAGCAAACCATTGATTGGCTATGTTACCGCTTTGCTTAGCCCCTCTTATAGCGTTGCTAGTCGCAGGTGAAGTTGAAGATTGCTCCATGGTGGACAGGGTTATGTTGGGATATCACAATATCTCTTATATTATTAATGCATCTATATATTTGGTAAAGGGTGGAAGGCTCGGCCTTATGCCCAGTGTTTTGTTCCACTCTTGCCGCCCTAGTTTCCGTCATACGGTGTTATGTTCCCGGATTTTTGCGTTCCTAACGCGGTCGGGTGATTTATAGGACCCCCGACGGTTCGCTTTGAATAAAACTCTTCCAAAGAAGGCCCAACATTGGTTTTACCATTTGCCTCACCTACTACCTTTTTCCCTTGGGAGTCGCGCATCCCAAGGGTCATCTTTATTTTAGCCCCGGGCCAATGCTTGTCTAAGTGTTGGTCCAAACTAGAGCCACTTGCAGCGCCACCTCGGGAAACTTGAGGGCTGGTTCTAGTTATGCGTAGTGCTCATCCGGTCGTGGCACGAGACGAGAGATCTGTGCGGCTACTATCGGGATGTCGGCACGCCGGGAGGTCTTCTGGTCTTGTTTTACCATTGTCGAAATGTCTTGTAAACCGGGATTCCGAGGCGATCGGGTCTTCGAGAGAAGGTCTATTCCTTCGTTGATCGCGAGAGCTTGTCATGGGCTAAGTTGGGACACCCTGCGAGGTATAAACTTTCGAGAGCCATGCAGCGGTTATGTGGCAGATGGAATTTGTTAATGTCCGGTTGTAGATAACTTGACACCAGATCCGAAATAAAACACATTAACTGCGCGTGTAGCCGTGATGGTCTCTTCTCGGCGGAGTCCGGGAAGTGAACACGGTTTCTGGGTTATGTTTGACGTAAGTAGGAGTTCAGGATCACCTCTTGATCATTGCTAGCTTCACGACCGTTTCTTTGTTTCTCTTCTCGCTCTCATTTGCGTATGTTAGCCACCATACATGCTTAGTCGCTGCTGCAACTTCACCACTTTACCCCTTCCTTTCCCATTAAGCTTTGCTAGTCTTGATACCCATGGTAATGGGATTGCTGAGTCACTACTAGGGAAAACCTTATACACAGAATGTTACCAGTAGCGCTTGTTAAAATGAGGCGCTCTCGCTACTTTTGCAAGAGCGTTAATGTAATCAGCGCTTCTGATTAGCAGATTAGCGATGGCGCTGTCCTTGTAAAGCGCTACTACTATAATTGCTACACCGTTCGGCGTGGTAGGTATAGTAGTAGCGCCCTTCTGGATGACTGCGCTACTACTATGGTTTTAGCAGCAGCGTTTTTCTTCCCACGCTAAAGTTAAAGCTACTTTCACCTTACCCCCTTGCCCTGATTCCCTCTCCTGCCCGTCCCCAATTCCCGACCCGCCTACGCCACCGCCGTCTCCCCGACCCGCCTCGCCGCCGTCTCCCCGACCCGCCTCACTTGGCGCCTCGGTGCCGCCGTCTCCCCGACCCGCCTGCATTGCCGTCTCCCCGACCCGGCCGCCTCGCCGCCGTCTCCCCGACCAGCCGCCTCGCCCGCGCCTCGGTGCCATTGTCTCCCCGACCCCATCTCTCTCCTGCCCTCTGTAGCAGCACTCTCCTTCCGATCCCTCTCTCCCCTTCGATCCTCTTCTGCTTAGTATGAACCCTAGGTATTTAGTGCTAGTTAGTATGAACCCTAGGCTATTTTTAGTGCTAGTTAGTTAATTACTTAGATGGTAATTAGGCAGTAGTTCCTAGGTACTAATTAGTTAGTAAGAATTAGGTACTAATTAGGTACTAGAATATTTTTATTTATAGTATTATTTTTAGTAAGAACTAGTTGAATTAATAGAACTAGTTAGTAAGAACTTGTTTCTATTTTTAGTTAAAGCAATTTTTCCCGCCTCGGCGTGGGCGATGCCTATCCGCATCCTCGTCGTCGAGTTGGCGGAGGATCGACACCTACTTGACCAGATCGGCCATGTTGGGACCTGGCTCCGCCGGGTGGTCTGGAGGCGCTACCTACCGGGGCGCGAGGTTGGTGAGGCCAGCCACTGTCGTTGACCGAACCTTGTTTGGTGGCGGTCGCGTGGGCGATGGCGATCGAGGCTCGAGGACTCGCGGAGGTGGTGCGTCACCGTGTCGATGAGGAGGACGCGACGTCCGTCGCTACTTGTTTACGTTGGAGCACATGCCGTTCTCCAATACTGGCGAGTTCTCCGGGATCTCACTGGAGCTATGATCCCGTGATGGTGCCTTCTCTGTGGGTGTCCACCGCCTGCGCCGATACCCATCGTGTGCTAGAGTTTTAGTTGTATTAGTGATGTTATATGTATGACACTATTCGTGATATATTAGTGACAATATTTTGAAATGCATGAGATGATCTACTTTTGCTTATTGAATGCATGCTAATTTGAGTCCTATAAGATATTTTGAAATGTATATCTTGTGTTGCTCAATATCCAAGTGGCCGGTCATGTTTGCAGGTTACACCTCCGAGTGGCCTATGTTTTGCCGGAGTGTTGATTCATTTCTGTTCCGGCAAATTTCAGGTGCTCGATATGTCCTATTTTAGCAAAGGTCATGCCGGATTTTTTCGTGAATTTTGGCATGACTTGTGCTAGAATATGTAGGAAATATCGAGTGCCCCAGATTTGTGTGTTCAGTATCTTGGTAGTTGTCTTCGATCGATTTTCAATTAATGTTTTAACTATGAACATAGGAAATGTCGACGACGAGAAGGATTTGGTATTTGCAAATCTGCGAAGACGAAGCGTGCTTTGTCTTGACGGAATCTTCCTAGATGATGATAGGCGCTTGACATCAAGCTGGGCGAGAACTTCAAGTGGATCTGATGAAGTCACAACGACAAGTCTTTTTTCGTAATTAAGCATGACATCCGCTTTCATTTGCTTCAACTTATATTTTTTTACTATTCTACTAGCGTATCCCCGCCATGCAAGAGTTTTTGTATTGGATAAGATAGGTTTAGGTCATAGTATGGAGGAAAAGAAAGTTTACTTGCAGACCGAGCATGGTTATATTTTCCATGCGGTTATACAATTCAGACGACTACACCTATTTTGGATGCAAAACATGGCGAGCACTATGCAAGACTTATGCATTTGAGCACGATATGGTTATCACCTTTGATATTCGTCCGGAAGATGATATTGAAGGTAATACCGACATCCGGGTCAATGTGCAAATGCCTCGATTATACCATTATGTAAGTTTCTCAACCATATTTATGTCTTTGATATTGTTTATTCAAAATAATTGACAACTAATTTTTATTGTCAGCTTATTTCCGTGCAAGCAAACATGTCCGGTAGCTTGGTAGACAGGATCATTATATCGTCTCCGGGCTGAACTCAAGCTGCGAGGAGCTCGGTCATTATGTTTCATGGCTTGAGGATCTTGATCTTGTCAAGACAAATTTTCTTCTGCATTTAGAAATCTTAGTCTTGAAAATGTGCGACCCATAGTGTTCATAATGAACTACGGTCACATCCATTTAGGAAGGATGGTAAGATTTTTACTTTTTATCCTCATTGCATCTTTTCCATACATTATTTTTGAAGCTAAACTTCATTGCTAAGTATGTTACCATACGATGTTCTTCAACAGGGACTCCCGATGAATGTTGTGCCTTATGGGATCGAGACTAAAGGTGTCATGAGTATTATCAACTTACGGCCAAGATATCCTATAGCTTACTTTAGTGCATTCAAGATTAGCGACGGATGCTTAATAGTGCAAGACTGGACCAAATATGTGTTGGGGGAGCGCAGAGAAGTACTAGGGAGCAGCAACCAGAGACGCCTTCAATGATTAGGAGACAGGTTCATCTGCATGCTCCAACTTGATCAAGGAGGAGAGCTATACATGTTTTATGTTCTTTTACCTAAGAGAGAGCAGCAGGAGTGAGTAGCGAGGAGTGAGTAGGCTGGCTAGAAATGAGTTTCAGATGATGATGTCCTACACTATTACTATGATGATAAAATAGCTAGTGTTTCGTGGTAATGACTATGATGATTATTATTAGCTAGTGTTAGTGGTGATTAAATAAATAATATTGATGGTAATGACCATGATGACGATTAAATATCTTGTCTTTGGCGGATTAGATTCAAGTGGAGGCAACATGTGGTGCACATCGAAAGTACTACTAATCCAAAGTAGATCAAGTTTGGATTAGTAGTATACTTTGACATGCACCACATATTGCCTCCACTTGAACCTAATCCACCTTCATTAATACACTGTTATGGACATAATGATGTAAACCTCATAACAGCTGGTATTGTACCAATATTTGTATGATGGCGCATAAATACACTAAAAATAAAAAATTATAAAAAAATACTAGTAGCGATGGAAAGGAAACACGCTGCAAGTAGATAACTTAGCGAGAAGGCCTGTCTTGAACAAGCGCTGCAGCTATTTGTACTAGCGATGGCAGCGTGATGGCGCGCGTTCATCGCTAAGCAATAGTCATGGCGCCTTATTAGTAGCGCGGCTTCCCGCGCTACTAGTAGGCACAAAACACGCGCTACTGCTAGGGTTTTCCCTAGTAGTGAGTCCTCGTGGCTCACAGATACTTCCAAAAACCAGTTTGTAGGTGCCTATGTTACCGAGCAGGTGATGCAATCAAGCTCAAGGAGGAGCTCGATGAAGATCTTGCCCTTTGTGTTGTTTCTTCTAGTTGATCAGTAGTGGAGCCCAGTTGGGGTCGATCGGGGACCTTTGTCGCATTTGGGGTTCTTCTTTTATTTTGGTTCCATAGTCGGACCTTGATTGTATCTAGATGATGTAATGCTTTATTCATGTAATTGTGTGAAGTGGCGATTGTAAGCCAACTATGTATCTCTTTCCCTTATGTATTACATGGGTTGTGTGAAGATTACCTCACTTGTGACATTGCTTTCAATGCGGTTATGCCTCTAAGTCGTGCTTCGACACGTGGGAGATATAGCCGCATCGAGGGCGTGACAAGTTGGTATCAGAGCCTTCCCCGACCTTAGGAGCCTCACTGCTTGATCGTTTTTATCGGCCGAGTTGTGTCTAGAAAAAAATGTTTTGAGTCATTTAGGATTATATATATCGGAGAGTTAGGAATTCTTTTTACTCCTCAGTCCCTTCGTCACTCTGGTAAGGTATCCTGACGTAGAGTTTTGACTCTTCTCTTCTCAAATTTCACTAAAATTTTTTTAGGATCACGCGGGTATCTTGGAATCGTTAGATGGTTTTATGATGAGAACATTGTCTTGGTGCCTCTGTCAGGGTTTAGTGGAAGTGTCCGGGAGTTGAGCTCGAGGTGTTGTCATCATAATTTTATCGTTGCAGATTCTGGAATACGAGTTTAGTACGCCGACATCGAAAATCTCTTTTATGCGCTTGTTGGTGAGATAACCTCGGCGTCACCCGATCTTTGGGGAGTTCGGAGTATTGCCATAGCTTGTATAACGGATGCTTTTGAAGGTTGAGGTACACGATTTCGGAGGTTTCTTGGTTATGTGTTGACGGATGGATACTGCTTGGATGTAGGTATTGTTAGTTTGGGTGAGATATATTGCTTCCTGTATCCCCAACACGCATTGCATAACCAGAAAGTTTCGGGAGTTTATAGGTGGGAATTCAAGTAGCTCCTAGAATATCTTTCCGACAGACGAATGATATGAGATCGGGGTTCGACGTCTAGTGGTCCGCCTATCTACGGTTGGTTTTACAGTGGTCTCGTTGTGTCTTAAAGAATCCTTGGCTATACCGATTCGGGGACACTTCGCATGTCATGTGCACTGCCTTGCACATGATGGTGCTGTACGATTGAGCCCGTGTGGGCCCCACCATGAAAACTTCGGACGAAATCTCTATCATATGTTTGTTCCGGCTTATTCTGCAAGCCAAATCCTTTGTTTTGTTTTATTTGTGGTATTCGAGTTGCTTCAATGTCAAGTGTTGATTCTATACCTTTCATAAATGGTGTTCTCATATTTCTATGGGAGTACTAATTCTTCTTGATCATCGAGGTCGTCATGTTAATTCTTTTCCATCCAGCGTGCTTCTCTTCAAGTGGATCCCATCATTTTTCCCATCCGCAAGATCAATTCTAAGTTTTCTCAACGGTGTTTATTTCATCTGTTCCAAGTTGCCTTTGTTTTTTCCGCCCTCCCACCCTTTTTCTTCAAGGACTCATTTATTTTAATCAAGTATCCATTTATTCATGTGAAGTCACTTCACTCTTTTCAATCAATGTTCTGATCCGGTGATCCCTCGTGAAGATGCTCACGAGCTTCAAGTTCATCATTCTTCATTCTCGTATTCTTCTCCGGTGGATCCAATTCAAGCTTTTGATGATCATCATATTCATTTCCTCGTTTCTAATGCTTTGTCATGCCGATGCACCTCTTAATCATTCACTTCTTCCTATTCATTTGTTCTGGAGTGCTGAAGATATCTCACAAGACTTGTGTTTCCATTCTCAATCCGCTCAAGATATTTTGAGGTTCTTATCTCATTCAAGCCATTTAATTCAACCGGTGCAACATCTCTTTTAAATCATTTCCAACGGTGTTTTCTTTTGAGTGGGCCCTAACCCACAGGTATTTTCCCAGGATCTTACCTGACTCTTCTAATTTCCCCGGAGCTATTCTGAAATTCTTTTCATTTGTGACGTAAGAATGGATCCCATCAGTCACATGCCTTCTCCAAGATTTTCAAATTATTTTTCATTGTTGGCTCAACAACCTTGTTTTTTTCATTCTCCCGGAGTATCTCATACAATTCATGGTGGTTCTCATCTTCATTCTCAACATGTGAAGACCGAAGAAGGATTTCTCTTAAATCTTGCTCCATTCTCTTCAAAATTCATGGTTCTAGCTTGATGCCATCCTCTCATAATTGTTTTCGATTGTGAGAATTCTTTTCTTACCATCTGAAGTATTTCTTGAGTTGTTTCCATTTCTTTCTTCCGAAGGCCATCATGTCATAATTCTTTATTCTCAGTGTGTAGCTATCGTTCTCCAAATCTTACCGGTGCATCGTTCAAATAACCTCTAATCAGTTCATGGTCTCTTTGTTCTCATGTATCTAAATCCCCTCAAGTATCTTCATTCATTTTCAATTCTTCCTGGTGAATCATGCCTTTGCTACATTCATTCTCAGTTCTTACGGTGGTTCGTTCAGGATTTCTCTTCCTCCGTTATCATATCAAATATTCGTTGTTTCCAAATCCCACCGGTGGTTCCATCAAGACCTTCCCAAGTTGAGCAATATCTCTCCTTTCTACGGGAATAAGTAGTATGCCAAATCCATTGCCGGTCATCAATTAAATTTGATTAAGGATAAGCATACAATAAATCTAATTCTTATTTCCTCGAGGTGACTCAATTCTTTTTACGGAGATTATTCATGATGAATAAATTCTCGGTTCTAGATGGTTCATCTTTTCTTTTTCGGAGTTCCAAGTTTTTCGCATTATCTCGTCGTGAAGCTCCATCTAAATCATCGCAAGGCTCCACCTTTTATTTTCAACTTCTCCTTCTTTTTTTATCATCCTTTTATTACCGGAGTTCTTCATGGAGGCTCTACATGGTGGTTCATCAAGGATTCTTTTCATTCCTCAATTGTTCTTCAAGTTTTCTCTTAGAGTTAAGATCCGCCAAGCTATACTCTAAAATTAAACATGGTGTTCAACACATGTCTTGTTTTGAGGAGTTCAAGCATTCTTCATCTTGCATTCCAAAGTGCAATTCTTTCTACCTTATCTTCTGAGGTGGTGTTAGGTCATTCTTGATAATTTCCCTTCGCGTTTCTTGATTCACAAGTTTTCAAGAATGACATATTTAAATCCATCATTTTCTCTTTGTTCAAGAGATCTTTTCAACCGTCAATCTCTTCGTTGGAGTTATCTTGGTAAAGATTTCACCTAAAGCCTTCCCTAAGGAATGTTGCTATTATGGTGTTTATCAATGATCCAAGTTTTCTCCTATCCTCTCGGCGAAAGCAGTTTTTCATCTCTTTGGTGCTCTCAATCAAATCAAGGGTTTCCATTTGTGGCCGGTTGTCACCTCATAGTCTCGAGATGTTTTCCATAAGCCCACAACAAGCTTGTGCTTCTCGTTGTTGATTTTCCAACAACTCCGTTCGGTTCTTCTTTGCAAGGATGCTTTCCAAGTTCACTTGTGGCAAAAGTTGTCATTTTCTTCTCCGTCCCTTTATCCCAACGATCTAACTTCTATTCTTTCGTTACGGAGGCATTGTGATGTTGTGCTCTTCACCCATCACCTCGTTTTTTTTGAGGATCGTGTTCTTTTCTTGCTTATCCATTTAACCAGAGTGTTGTATCATCTCTTCAATATCTTTTCATCTCATCAAGTTTTCTTCTCTTTTCTACCGGAGTGCTGCCCAAATTATATCAATCTTATTCCTTCTCTATTAGTTTTCACCGGAGGGGTTTCAATATCTATCTTATCACTAAACCTCTTGGTACTCGTCGTATCCCTTGTTCCTCTTTTCTAACGGAGTGTTTTCAACTTTGTTCATCTTCGTTGTTTTCTTTCTTTCTTTTTGCTCAACCTCTTAATGTTCTTTGGTTTCACTCGTTTGTCAAAGAAGCAACAGTTTTACCTCTTCTCTTCCTCTTCCGTTTTCCCTCCGGTGCCATCCTAGATCTCGGGACGAGATCCTCTCGTAGTGGTGGAGTGTTGTAACGCCCCAAGACCGGAGCTTCAGTTGCCTTCTATATATTCCGGGTTTCGCCGTGTGTTTCATTTGTGCTTGCTCTTTTATTATTGCATTGCATCATGTCATCATGCCATCATGTCATTAATCTTTTGCAACTCAACTAAATAAATGGCATGGATCTTTGGTCCATTTAAATCAAGGGAATTCACATGGTGATCCTCTTTAAAACATATCCTCTCGATATTTAGAGAGCTATAGTAAATATTCCATTTTTGGAATTCACCATAACACACTTGCAAAATCCCAATGCCTTTGTTATCTCAATTCTTGGTCTCCAACTCTGCCCATAATTTCTTTCATCATTTTCCGGAGCTCCACCAAAAATCCGAACATTTTTGGACACTTCTAAATCCTAGTCCTTGTTCAAACCTTTTGAATTAAATTCAAATGACTTTGAATTTAATTCTTGCAATCTTGCCCACACCATTTTTCTTGGAACAAGCTCATTTTTATGAGTCCGGAAAAGTTGTCTTTGTTCTCAAAATCTTTCCCTAACCCTCTCTTTCTTTTTCTTTTCTCTAATTTCTTTTTTGCTAAATAGTTAAAGAAGAGAAGGGAGAGACCCAGCTAGACCAAGCCGGCCCAGCCAGCCCATCTAACCAGCTCGATAACCCTAGCCGCATGGATCCCTCCTCTCGATCCCCATCTCCCTCTCGTTCCCGTGTCCGCAGCCATGGCCCTCCTCGCGCGACCCCCTCTCCCTTTCCCCTCGCCGCCTCCTCCCTCCACCGGCGCCCGGCCGTCCCGTCGCCGAAGCTCAAGGAGAGCAACTCCTCGAGCTCGTCGCTGCTGCTTCCTCCCTCTGCCGCCAGAGAGGAGCGAGAGCCTCTCGCTCGAGCCGCGCCGCCGGCCAAGTCCCTCTTCCTCTCCAAGCCACGCCGGTGACCCCATCGGTGCAGCCAACTCCGGCGGCTCTCCGTCGCCTGGGCCTCCAGCGCCTGACCCCGCGCCCGTCCGCCTTGGAGCCGGCCTCCACTGCCTCCTCCCTCACCTGCGGCCTCCTCCTCGTTGCCTCCGCGCCACCACCTTGCTCCGAAGCCCGCCGTCCACCTTCCCCGTGGCTGAGATGCTCTCCGCCGTCTGCCTTCCCGGCGTCCTCTGCATCCCCTGGCTGCATCGAGCAACAGCATGCCAAGTCCATCGCCACCTCGCCAGAGAGCCCCGTCCTGGCCCGGATCTTCGTCGCCAGCCCCAAGCCTCGCCGCCGCTGCCTTCGTTTTGCCTGAGCTGCGCCCCTGCTTCGCCTCGAACAGCAGCAGCTCGCCCGCTTGTCCTCGTGGAGTCGTTTCAGTCAAATGCCAGGTCCACGGGTCGGCCTCCTGTTCGTTGACCACCGAGACCTGAGGCCCTTTTGTTTTTTTCTTCGCCATGGATACACCAAGTTCCGGTCCGTACGTGTACGACTACATCCAAGGTGGATTTCGTTAAGTACCCCTTCAGATGCGCCAAGTTCGACTACATGATGCGTCAAGTACCTCTACCGACGACCCCGTTCATCTACGAAACGGGTACAACTACCGCCGCTGTCGCGTGAACAACTACTTCCACTACGAGAAGTACCACTACAATCGCCAAGATCGCGAGTACCTCTACCGTCGCCGCGAACAACTACTTCCCACGACGACCTGTGAACGACTACTTCCTCTACTTCGTACCGAACGCGTTCCGCCCCGAATGCACGCTTTGGAGGTATAACACCCAAGATGACCGCCGAATGCATGTGTTAAATGAGATGTCCGTGTTTGCATTGTGATTGCTTGCGATGCCCCTCTTTTGCCATGCCACCGACCCGTGGGAACCCGGTATCCGGGATCACCCCACCATCTTTTGCATGTTTCGCACATCCACATCTTTGTTTGCACCGGTCACTCCATGAGTTATCGGAACCGAGATGTTGCCGTGGCATCATTTTTGGATTCGTCGCCGTGGCACCCTTTTCCTTCCGCCATGGCGACAAATGCTTCATAACATGCTCATGTCAACATTTTCATAAAAACTGCTTAAAACTTGCATTATCATCCGCATCATGATAATAACAATTTAAATGCTTAAAATTGTTGTTGCATTAAATTGCTAAATAACATGGGGATTTTCCGGAAGTGTTGTTTGTTGTTCCGGCCTCATTTAAACTTGCCTAAATAGCTAGTTTAATTATGCTTCACCCCTTGCCATGTTTAACAACATTTAATATTGTTGAGTAGCTTATAACGAGATCAAACTAAATAATTGCATGTGGTGTTTGGTCAATATGCAACTCGTTGCATTGAGCTCCACTTAATTTGTAGGATTGTTTGTGCCCTTTGCCATGCCATGCATATTTAAACCGGACATGCATCATCCTTGGTTGTGCATCATGCCATGTTTATGTGATGGTTGTTTACTATGTTGTTTGTTTCTTTCCGGGTTGCCTCTCTCGTTAGCTTCGGTTTCGCTCCGGAGTTGTGAGGATTCGTTCGACTACGTCCGTTTGTCTTCTTCATGGACTCGTTCTTCTTCCTTGCGGGATCTCAGGCAATATGACCGCTACCCTGGATCTCACTACTATCATTGCTATGCTAGTTGCTTCGTTCTATCGCTATGCTGCGTTGCCTATCTTTTGCTCATCAAGCCTCCCAAATTGCCATGAACCTCTAACCTTTGACACCATTCCTAGCAAACCATTGATTGGCTATGTTACCGCTTTGCTCAGCCCCTCTTATAGCGTTGCTAGTTGCAGGTGAAGTTGAAGATTGCTCCATGGTGGACAGGGTTATGTTGGGATATCACAATATCTCTTATATTATTAATGCATCTATATATTTGGTAAAGGGTGGAAGGCTCGGCCTTATGCCTGGTGTTTTGTTCCACTCTTGCCGCCCTAGTTTCCGTCATACCGGTGTTATGTTCCCGGATTTTGCGCTCCTAACGCGGTCGGGTGATTTATGGGACCCCCCTGACAGTTCGCTTTGAATAAAACTCTTCCAGCAAGGCCCAACATTGGTTTTACCATTTGCCTCACCTATTACCTTTTTCCCTTGGGAGTCGCGCATCCCAAGGGTCATCTTTATTTTAGCCCCCCCGGGCCAATGCTTGTCTAAGTGTTGGTCCAAACTAGAGCCACTTGCAGCGCCACCTCGGGGAAACTTGAGGGCTGGTTCTAGTTGTACGTAGTGCTCATCCGGTCGTGGCTCGAGGACGAGATCTGCGGCTACTATCAGGATGTCGGCACGCCAGGAGGTCTTGCTGGTCTTGTTTTACCATTGTCGAAATGTCTTGTAAATCGGGATTCCGAGACTGATCGGGTCTTCCTGAGAGAAGGTCTATTCCTTTGTTGATCCTGAGAGCTTGTCATGGGCTAAGTTGGGACACCCCTGCAGGGTATAAACTCTCGAGAGCCATGCCCACGGTTATGTGGCAGATGGGAATTTGTTAATGTCCGGTTGTAGATAACTTGACACCAGATCCGAAATAAAACACATCAACCGTGTGTGTAGCCGTGATGGTCTCTTCTCGGCGGAGTCCGGGAAGTGAACACGGTTTTTGGGTTATGTTTGACGTAAGTAGGAGTTCAGGATCACCTCTTGATCATTGCTAGCTTCACGACCGTTCCTTTGTTTCTCTTCTCGCTCTCATTTGCGTATGTTAGCCACCATACATGCTTAGTCGCTGCTGCAACCTCACCACTTTACCCCTTCCTTTCCCATTAATCTTTGCTAGTCTTGATACCCATGGTAATGGGATTGCTGAGTCCTCGTGGCTCACAGATACTTCCAAAAACCAGTTTGCAGGTGCCTATGTTACCGAGCAGGTGATGCAACCAAGCTCAAGGAGGAGCTCGATGAAGATCTTGCCCTTTGTGTTGTTTCGTTCTAGTTGATCAGTAGTGGAGCCCTGTTGGGGTCGATCGGGGACCTTTGTCGCATTTGGGGTTCTTCTTTTATTTTGGTTCCGTAGTCGGACCTTGATTGTATCTAGATGATGTAATGCTTTATTCATGTAATTGTGTGAAGTGGCGATTGTAAGCCAACTATGTATCTCTTTCCCTTATGTATTACATGGGTTGTGTGAAGATTACCTCACTTGCGACATTGCTTTCAATGCGGTTATGCCTCTAAGTCGTGCTTCGACACGTGGGAGATATAGCCGCATCGAGGGCGTGACACTTGCACCCCGCTCCGTCGCCTGCATCTTTCTCGGCTACCCACCTAACGCTAAGGGCTACCGCTGCTATGATCCCGTCTCCCATGGTGTTTTCACCTCCCGACACGTTTACTTTGATGAGATGGTGTTTCCATTTCAGCAGCAGGTACCTCTTGTCGCCTCGTCACCACCGGCCACCGCCGGCCCTTCGGCGACTCCGTCAGGTGGACGGCCCCGTCCGGCCCGTGGACCGCCTTCGGGCTTTGGCGGTCCTCGCGCCCCCACGCCGGCGCCTGCACCCTCGGCCTCCTCGGCTGACCACGACGGCGCGGCTGGCGACCCCCCTTCACCCGCCACTTCCGACTCAGGCGTCGTGGGATCGGGCGCTGCTTGCTCGCGCCCTTCGCCGCCTCGGCCGCCGCCTCCCAGCCTCTTCGTCGGCCGTGTTGCCGGCCCCAACGTCGGCCGCCTCGCTGGTGGCCTCGCCGCCCGCGTCACCGGGCCCCTCGCCGGTGGCTTCGCCGCCCATCTCGCCGACCGCTCCGGTGGTGCTGACTGGCCCTGTTACACGGGCTAGAACCGACGTTCACTGTCCGAGCCTCCGGTACTCGAGCGATGAGTACCTCCTCATCGCCTCCACCGTGGATCCGTCTCCTCTTCCCATGTCCACTCGCACAGCCCTCCGTGATCCTCACTGGCTTGCGGCGATGCATGAAGAGTTCGACGCTCTTCAGTGGAACCGTACCTGGACCCTGGTTCCCCGGCCTCCTCGCGCCAACGCCATCACCAGCAAGTGGGTTTTTCGCCACAAGACTCGCTCGGATGGTACCCTTGAGCGCTACAAGGCTCGCTGGGTGGTTCGTGGTTTCCGCCAGCACGTTGGAGTTGACTTCACTTAGACGTTTGCCCCGGTTGTCAAACCGGGCACAATCCGCACCGTTCTCCAGCTTGCGGTGTCCCGAGGCTGGCCAGTTCATCAGATGGATGTCTCCAACGCCTTCCTCCACGGCCATCTTGAGGAGCAGGTGTACTGTGAGCAGCCCATTGGTTTTGTCGACGCATCTCTTCCTGGCCATGTGTGTCTGCTGTCCCGATCTCTCTACGGGCTCAAGCAAGCACCCCGTGCCTGGTACCAGCGGATCGCCGGGTTTCTTCAGACACTGGGTTTCAGCATCACTCGCTCAGATGCCTCATTGTTTGTCTATCGCCACGGTGACATGACTGCATATTTGCTCCTCTACATCAACGACATCATCCTGACGGCCTCCTCCGCAGCTCTTCTTCAGTAGATTACTCTTTGGCTGCGTGACGAGTTTGCCATCAAGGACTTGGGTGCTCTACATTATTTACTTGGCATTGAAGTCATTCGGTGCCCGGACGGTTTCTTTCTTCATCAGCAGAAGTATGGGCACGAGCTTCTTGAGCGTGCTGGCATGCTCAACTGTCACCCTATTGCTACTCCTGTTGACACGAAGGCCAAGGTTTCTGCTCTTTGAGGGCTCGCCAGCGTCGGATGCTCCTTTCTACCGGTCTATCGTCAGTGCTCTTCAGTATCTGACTCTCACCAGACCGGATCTTCAGTATGATGTTCAACAGGTGTGTCTCCACATGCACGCCCCTCGTGACTCCCATTGGACTCTCGTGAAGCGGATCCTCCATTACATCCGCGGTGTGATGACCCTCGGGCTCACACTCACGGCGTCCACTTCTCTGGAGATGATGGCCTACTCCGACGCCGACTGGGCTGGCTGCCCAGACACTCGTCGGTCCACCTCTGGCTACTGCGACTACCTCGGTCCTTCACTCGTCTCGTGGTCGTCCAAGTTACAACCCACAGTTTCGCGCTCCAGGCGGAGGCTGAGTACCGAGTTGTGGCAAACGCTGTTGCTGAGTGCACCTGGCTACGACAATTACTTCAGGAGCTGCATCACGACGTCTCCTAGTCTATGGTTGTCTATTGCGACAACGTTTCTGCGGTGTACCTCTCCGTCAACCCCGTTCATCATCGCCGGACTAAACACATTGAGCTGGACATTCACTTTGTGTGCGAGCAGGTGGCCCTTGGACGTATTCGGGTTCTCCACGTGCCGACTGCACAACAGTTCACCGATGTGATGATGAAGGGACTGCCGACTTCCACCTTCGAGGAGTTTCGTTCCAGTCTTTGCGTCACTGGCGCCGCTCGATTGCGGGTGTTGAGTATATTGTGTACGTGTATATTTGTGTGTAGGGCCCACCTCCTATTTCCTCTGTAGAGTTGAGGTTGTGGCCCACCTCTGTACTTATATATACGTGCCTGGTGCACCGATCAATACATCGTGATTGCACAACCCACATCTTGTCCTTCACACCTTGCCTCTCACTCGCCATTGCCGCTGCCCCGCAGATCTCGCTGCCTCTGGTGCGCTGCATGCCTCAACATCGTCGCGGCCCGCCGGCGCCGATGACCCTTGTGCCTCCTCGGGCGCTCCCGTTCGTCTACGAGGCCTTTCTGGAGATGCTGAGGCCGATCTCTTCGGTCCCGCAGGAGGTACTCGTGGCGACCAGAGCGTAGCGATGGGAGAAGCGGGTGACGAGGATCTGAGAAGACACCATGTCGTGGATCATGTGCGTGCGGGAATGGAGGGAGGCGAATCAAGCGCCGGAGGCAGACACCGATCTAAGTTCGCAGGCGGTGGCGATGCGATCCGCGAGATCTATCATGGCCGGGCGAACCGGGAGCAGATAAATCTCGCAAGGAGGATCCATTTCGAGGCCACGGTGGAGGAGAGGGCGAGGATGCCTGTGTTCCCATCCTCACTGCCAGTCGAGTTTGTGCAGTGGGCAAAGGGGGAGGCAAAATCCGGAGTCCCACGGCGGGAAATGAGGTGGGGTGCATACTGGGGTTTGATGCGACGTGCGTCCCACCGTTCCCAAAGTAGGTGGACCCCTTGCCGTACCTGTCCCCGCCGGCGGCAACCAATTGAGGTCTGCGGTGGTGTGTCCATTTCTGAAGCTGCAGAGGTGCAGTGGTTGCAATTTCAGTTCTGACAAAGAGGGGGCGGGAGAGAAGAAGAGGAGCCAGATAGGTCACTAGTCAGTGGGGATGGATGGCAGCGACAGTGATGCTGATGCCAATTTATTTAGACAGTTGTGGGAGGGCTCACTTTCCCCATTTCCCCCAACCACTTTCCGCATCTCTGATAATAGGCGGCAGGAGAGAAACCCTGCCCAGAGGAAGGCTCTAGTCTAGATCCAGAGAGATAAGCTTGGGGAGAGGAGATTTACGGAGGCCGATTGATTTGCTGCTAGAGAGAAGGATAAGGAATTCCACATCCCAGTGGAGTTCAGTTGCTCGAGATCGACTTGGTGTGAGGGCGATAGGCCAGATTTCGAAGAGATATGGAAGAGCAAGTTCATGGCTGAGAGCAACAAGGGAAGGGGGAGAGGGAGAGGCTCTATGCGTCCACCTCCTTTGCACCAAGGGCATGGTGCTCCGCCAGAGGGGGGACCTCCGCAATCCGCTTATCCTCCCCTTTTGCCTATGGCTTCGGAATTGCTCCTCCACCATGGATGTTCGTTGGTGGTTACCCCTACCCCTCCCATGTTCCGTGGAAATCAATGGGAAACAAATCAGGGGTTTGGGGGGAGCAGCAACAGAGAAACAGGCAAGGCAACTCTCAGGGGATCCAGGGGAAGAATCAGTGCAGAGTAGTGGGCAGCAGAAGGACAAGCAGAAGAAGGCTCAAGAGAAGAGCAATGTTGGGAGCAGTGCTGCTGTGGCTGGACAGATGGTTCAGCCCAAGGACTTCACAGAATACCCACAGGTTACATGCTACAATTGTGGTGATCCTGGGCACCACAAAGCTATGCATGAGAACCCAAAAGGTGTTTTATTTGCAAAGGCACAACCCACCAGGTGGATGCATGCCCTATTAAGAAAAGGCCACATCAAATGGCCAAATACATTGGAAGTGTTGCCTCTGGGTTGGGTTTTTCTCAGGTGAAGATGTCTGATTTGGGGATGAATTCTATTTGAATCCTGAAAAATTATGGAGTGGTTTTCATAGAATCTGGTCATGGACAAGGAACTTTCTATTATATACATGACTAATTGGCAATGGCAGATTAGAGAGATAGATGAAGAATCCTTTCTTGTCAAGTTTCCTCCACACATCTCAGTAGAGCAAGTGGCCGGATATCCAAGTATTGGCTTACCTTCTATGGATGTTACTGTAAATGTGGAGGTTTGGAAAGAAGAACTGGCTACATTGGATGAGATAGAGGAGATTTGGGTGCAGGCCGAAGGACTGTTGCCCAGGTGGTGTGAATGGACTGTGTTGGACCAATGCACTTCTGCTTTTGGGCTGCTGATAGAAATGGATTGTTACAGGATGTTCCAATACCTTTTTGAGCATGTTATGGTGAAGATACAGTGTAAGGACCCATCTAAAATCCCTAAACAGAGGCTGTTTGAGCTGGGAGGCAAGACCTTCAAAGTGCCAATAGTCAAGAAAGATACTAATGTGGAGAAAGCTGGTAATGGTGAGAATGGTGATGGGGATGGAACTCAACAAGGAGAGATGATGGATACAGACAAGAGACAAGGGGATCCCAATGCCAAAAACAACAGCTCGGCTGAGAATACTCAAGGGGGGGGGGGTCTATGAGTAAACAATGTGGTAATAATACTATTGGACGGAAAAAAAGCTCACCGATGTATGAGCAAAAGGAGGATGGTGCTGAGAAATTTCGAAGTGAATGGGAGGAGAAAAAAATAGCATAGAACAAGGGCTAGACTATGGGTCTGTGATTCCAAGAGAGGACCCTGAAAAGGAAGTAACTAGGTTTATATATATTGAGGTGCGACAAGTGGAAAATGTTGTGGAACAAGAAGTGTCTCTTGAAGAAGATAACATAGACAGGGACACGGAACACGGTGAAGATGAGTCGGGGGGATAGTTTTCTCCCTGATGACATCATGCTAGACTTCAAGTTGATGAATGTGACAAAGGCAGACAAGTCAGTTTCTGATGGTGGCAGTCTAGCTAAGAAGAAAGAAAAAAAGATGGTGTGGGGGCCTGTCCAGGCTGAAAGGAAGAGTGCCAGAAATGTGGGGGGTCAACATGTCATGGAAAAAGTCAAGCTGATCCAAATGAAGAGGAATTTGGAGATTCCTACAATCAAAGGTATGGCTGCTACTAAACCTGTCATGGAACGCCGCCGGGGGCCATCATCATCACCGCGATCTTCACCAACACCGCCGTCATCTTCACCAACATCTCCATCACCGTCCCCCATCTCTATGCAGCGGCGTAACCTCTCTCTTACCTGCTATAATCTCTACTTAAACATGGTGCTCAACGCTATATATTATTTCCCAATGGTGTATGGCTATCCTATGATGTTTGAGTAGATCTGTTTTGTCCTAATGGCTATTTGATGATCGTGATTGGTTTGAGTTGTATGTTTTATTATTGGTGCTGTCCTATGGTGCCATCCGTGTCGCGCAAGCGTGAGGGATTCCCGCTGTAGGGTGTTGCAATACGTTCATGATTCGCTTATAGTGGGTTGGTGAGTGACTGAAACACAAACCCGCGTAGGAGGGATTGTTGCGTATGGGATAAAGGGGACTTGATGCTTTAATGCTATGGCTGGGTTTTACCTTAATGATTCTTTAGTAGTTGCGGATGCTTGCTAGAGTTCCAATCATAAGTGAATATGATCCAAGTAGAGAAAGTATGTTAGCTTATGCCTCTCCCTCATATAAAATTGCAATAATGATTACCGGTCTAGTTATGGATTGCCTAGGGACAAATAACTTTCTCGTGACAACAAGCTCTTTACTTTTACTAATTTAGTTGTGTCTTTATCTAAACAGCCCCTAGCTTTTATTTACGCGTTCTTGACTTTCTTGCAAAACTATCCTATCACACCTACAAAGTACTTCTAGTTTCATACTTGTTCTAGGTAAAGCAAACGTCAAGCGTGCGTAGAGTTGTATCGGTGGTCGATAGAACTTGAGGGAATATTTATTCTACCTTTAGCTCCTCATTGGGTTCGACACTCTTACTTATCGAAAGAGGCTACAACTATCCCCTATATTGTGGGTTATCAAGACCTTTTTCTGGCGCCGCTGCCGGGGAGCAACAGTGTGGGGTGAATATTCTCGTGTGTGCTTGTTTGCTTTGTCACTAAGTAATTTTTATTTGCTGTCCTTAGTTGTTCTTTATCTTTAGTTATGGATATGGAACACGAAATACCAAAAAAATTAGGTGTACTTGCTACTCATGGAGATGGGGAACCTCCTAAAACCCCCGATGCTGGTTATGTGAAAACCCCTGATACTACTTTGATAATCCTGAGAAAACCCCATTCAACTATGTAATGGGAGTAACGTTGGATCAACGTGAATACTTTAGGGATTATCGCTTGACACAAAAAAGGAAACTATTATGGGATCAAATTCATATATTGAAGTGCTATGCTTGGCAACTATGCGTGGAATATGATTATACTTGTTGCTCTAGGATGAATTCTCCTCACCTTCCCTTTTCATGCAAATTTAATGATAATAAAACCTTAGCTTCTTATGCTAATGGTATATATGATTACTATGATGTGGAACAAATAGAAGAATTTGTTGCTTTTATGGGTGCTTATGAAATTGAAGCTATGTGTAAAGAGTTTGAGGATTTTGATGATGTTTTTATAGATCTGAAAATTTAGCTATCCTCAAATATTTCTATGAGAATTATAAATACAATTATGAAATTAATGCACTTATTAAGAAAGTCTCCGCTGTCCAAGAAGAGACTAATATTTTGCAGGAACCTACGGAAGAAGGAATTGATGAAACTATGAGCTCATTGGATGAAAAAGATGATGAGGAGAGCGAAGAACAAAAGGAGGAAGAGCGGATTGATCACCCATGCCCACCTTCTAATGAGAGTAACTCTTCAACTCATACATTGTTTAATTCCCCTTCGTGTTTACCGAAGGATGATTGCTATGATGACTGTTATGATCCCTACGAGTCTTTTGAAATATCCCTTTTTGATGATGCTTGCTATGCTTGTGGCCAAGATGCCAATATGAATTATGCTTATGGAGATGAACTTGCTATAGTTCCTTACGTTATGAATGAAATTGTTGCTATTGCACCCACGCATGATAGTCCTATTATCTTTTTGAATTCTCCCGATTATACTATATCGGAGAAGTTTGCACTTATTAAGAATTATATTGATGGGTTGCCTTTTACCGTTGCACATGATGATTTTGATGAATATAATATGCATGTGCTTGCTGCTCCTACTTGCAATTATTATGAGAGAGGAACTCTATCTCCGCCTCTTTATGTTTCCAATACGTTAGAATTGCAAGAATCTGCTTATACTATGCATTGGCCTTTACTATGTGTGCATGAATTGTTCTTTTATGACATGCCGATGCATAGGAAGAGAGTTAGACTTCGTTGTTGCATGATATATGTTACTTTGTGCTCACTGCTAAATTACAAATCATTGTTAATTAAAATTGGCTTTGATATACCTTGGGATCCGGGTGGATCCATTACTTGAGCACTAAATGCCTTGCTTAATGGCTTTAAAGAAAGCGCTGCCAGGGAGACAACCCGGAAGTTTTAGAGAGTAATTTATTTTTGTCGAGTGCTTTCATATAGTTTAAAAACACAAAAATAAAGAGGGGAACCTAAAAACTTTTCAAAAAGGAAAGTGAAAGTGAGAAAGACAAGCATTTTTGAAGTGGGAGAGCTCCTTGAACCTTGTTCATGCTCACGGAAACTTTATGAATCTTAATTACAGAAACTTTTCATCAAAAAATAATTATCCCCTTGTACAATTCCATTGTATTATAAAAATAATGTGCCAAGGTTTGCTTTTAGGATGTTTTCAATGCTTGTTGGTTTGTATGGTGCAGGACAGAAACTTTTGCTGTAGTGCACGATTTTACATTTTTAACTGGAACGTCAATTGGTTCTGATTCCTTTTGCACTGCCTTTCTGTACAACTTGTTTATTTTTCCTAATTTCCGTAGAATTTTTGGGGTACGAGAAGTATGATGGATGTTCAAAGTGCTACAGACTGTTCTGTTTTTGACAGATTCTGTTTTTGATGCATAGTTTGCTTGTTTTGATGAATCTATTAATTTATATCAGTGGATTAAGCCATGAAAAAGTTACGTTACAGTAGACACAATGCAAACACAAAATATGAATTGGTTTGCAACAGTACTTAGAGTGGTGATTTGCTTTATTATACTAACGGATCTTGCCGAGTTTTCTGTTGAAGTTTTGTGTGGATGTAGTGTCTAATCGAGGATGTTTCGATATGAGAAGAAGGAAGAGAGGCAAGAGCTCAAGCTTGGGGATGACCGAGGCACCCCAAGTAAATATTCAAGGAGACTCAAGCGTCTAAGCTTGGGGATGCTGGGGAGGCATCCCCTCTTTCTTCAACAAGTATCGGTATTTTTCGGATTCGTTTTGTTCATGCATTATGTGCAAGTTTTGGAGCGTCTTTTGCAATTAGGTTTTTATTTTTCTTTTATGCACCATGATGGTATGAGATAGTCCTTGGTTGATTTATAGAATGCTCATTGCACTTCACTTAAATCTTTTGAGTGTGGCTTTTTAGAATGCTTCATGTGCTTCACTTATATCATTTGAAGTTGGATTGCCTGTTTCTCTTTACATAGAAAACCGCCATTTGTAGAATGCTCTTTTGCCTCACTTATACTTGTTAGAGCGTGGGCATATCTTTTGTAGAAAGAATTAAACTCTCTTGCTTCACTTATATCTATTTAGAGAGATGACAGGAATTGGTCATTCACATGGTTAGTCATAAAACCCTACATAAACTTGTAGATCGCTGAATATGATATGTTTGATTCCTTGCAATGGTTTTGTGATATAAATATGGTGATATTAGAGTCATGCTAGTGGGTGGTTGTGTATTGTAGAGACACTTGTGTTGAGGTTTGCAAGTCCCATAGCATGCACGTATGGTAATCGTTGTGTGACAAATTAGAAGCATGGGGTGTTTCTTTGATTGTCTTCCTTATGAGTGGCGGTCGGGGACGAGCGATGGTCTTTTCCTACCAATATATACCCCTAGGGGCATGCGTAGTAGTACTTTGCTTCGAGGGCTAATAAACTTTTCCAATAAGTATATGAGTTCTTTATGACTAATGTGAGTCCATGGATTATACGCACTCTCACCTTTCCGCCTTTGCTAGCCTCTTCGGTACCGTGCCTTGCCCTTTCTCACCTCGAGAGTTGGTGCAAACTTCGCCGGTGCATCCAAACCCCGTGATACGATACACTCTATCACACATAAGCCTCATTATATCTTCCTCAAACAACCACCATACCTACCTATCATGGCATTTCCATAACCATTCCGAGATATATTGCCATGCAACTTTCATCATCATCATCATATACATGACTTGAGCATTCATTGTCATATTGCTTTGCATGATCGTAAGATATCTAGCATGATGTTTTCATGGCTTGTCCGTTTTTTGATGTCATTGCTATGCTAGATCATTGCACGTCCCGGTACACCGTCGGAAGCATTCATATAGACCATATCTTTGTTCTAGATATCGAGTTATAATATTAAGTTGCAAGTAAATAAAAGTGTGATGATCATCATTATTAGAGCATTGCCCCAGTGAGGAAAGGATGATGGAGACTATGATTCCCCCACAAGTCGGGAGAGACTCCGGACGGAAAAAAAAGGAGAAAGGCAAAAAAAGAGAAGGCCCAAAAAAAGGGAGAAAAAAAGAAAACAAAAAAAGAGAGAAAAAGAGAGAAGGGGCAATGTTACTATCCTTTTACCACACTTGTGCTTCAAAGTAGCACCATGTTCTTCATATAGAGAGTGTCTTGAGTTATCACTTTCATATACTAGTGGGAATTTTTCTTTATAGAACTTGGCTTGTATATTCCAACGATGGGCTTCCTCAAATGCCCTAGGTCTTCATGAGCAAGCAAGTTGGATGAACACCCACTTAGTTTCTTTTGTTGAGCTTTCATACACTTATAGCTCTTAGTGCATCCGTTGCATGGCAATCCCTACTCCTCACATTGACATCAATTGATGGGCATCTCCATAGCCCGTTGATTAGCCGCGTCGATGTGAGACTTTCTCCTTTTTTGTCTTCTCCACATAACCTCCATCATTATATTCTATTCCACCTATAGTGCTATATCCATGGCTTGCACTCATGTATTGCGTGAGGGTTGAAAAAGCTGAAGCGCGTTAAAAAGTATGAACCAATTGCTCGGCTTGTCATCGGGGTTGTGCATGATGGGGGCATTTTGTGTGACGAAAATGAAGCATGGCCAAACTATATGATTTTGTAGGGATAAGCTTGCTTTTGCATTGTTGTTCTGAAAAGACATGATTGCTTTATTGGTATGTTCGAAGTATTATTGCTTTTATGTCAAATGATAGACTATTGCTTTGAATCACTCGTGTCTTAATATTCATGCCATGATTAGACATATGATCAAGATTATGCTAGGTAGCATTCCACATCAAAAATTATTCTTTTTTATCATTTACCTACTTGAGGACGAGCAGGAATTAAGCTTGGGGATGCTGATACGTCTCCGTCATATCTATAATTTTTGATTTTTCCATGCGAATATTATTCACTTTCATATACTTTTTGCCAACTTTTTATATTATTTTTGGGACTAACATATTAATCCAGTGCCCAGTGCCAGTTCCTGTCTATTGCATGTTTTTTGTTTCGCAGAAACCCAATATCAAACGGAGTCCAAACGGGATAAAAACGGACGGAGATTTTTTTTGAAATATTTATGATTTTTGGGAAGTAAAATCAACGCGAAACGGTATCCGAGGTGGTCACGAGGTAGGGGGGCGCGTCCTACCCCCCTAGGCGCGCCCCTGACCCTCGTGGTCCACTCATAAGGCGGTTGACGCTCTCCTTCTGGCGTAAGAAAGCTAATTTTACAAGGAAGATCTGAGCGAAAGATTCACCCCAATCGGAGTTACGGATCTCCAGATATAAAGGAAACGGTGAAGGGGTAGAATCTGCCAACGCAGAGAACGCAGAAACAGAGAGATAGATCCAATCTCGTAGGGGCTCTCGCCCCTCCCAAGCCATGGGAGCCAAGGAACAGAGGGGAAACCCTTCTCCCATCTAGGGAGAAGGTCAAGGAAGAATAAGAAGAAGGGGGGCCCTCTCCCCCTTGCTTCCGGTGGCGCCGGAACGCCGCCGGGGGCCATCATCATCACCGCGATCTTCACCAACACCGCCGTCATCTTCACCAACATCTCCATCACCTTCCCCCTTCTCTATGCAGCGGTGTAAATTCTCTCTTACCCGCTGTAATCTCTACTTAAACATGATGCTCAACGCTATATATTATTTCTCAATGGTGTATGGCTATCCTATGATGTTTGAGTAGATCTGTTTTGTCCTAATGGCTATTTGATGATCGTGATTGGTTTGAGTTGTATGTTTTATTATTGGTGCTGTCCTATGGTGCCCTCCGTGTCGCGCAAGCGTGAGGGATTCCCGCTGTAGGGTGTTGCAATACGTTCATGATTCGCTTATAGTGGGTTGGTGAGTGACTGAAACACAAACCCGAGTAGGAGGGATTGTTCCATATGAGATAAAGGGGACTTGATGCTTTAATGCTATGGTTGAGTTTTACCTTAATGATTCTTTAGTAGTTGCGGATGCTTGCTAGAGTTCCAATCATAAATGCATATGATCCAAGTAGAGAAAGTATGTTAGCTTATGCCTCTCCCTCATATAAAATTGCAATAATGATTACCAGTCTAGTTATCGATTGCCTAGGGACAATTAACTTTCTCGTGACAACAAGCTCTTTACTTTTACTAATTTAGTTGTGTCTTTATCTAAACAGCCCCTAGCTTTTATTTACGCGTTCTTTACTTTCTTGCAAAACTATGCTATCACACCTACAAAGTACTTCTAGTTTCATACTTGTTCTAGGTAAAGCGAACGTCAAGCGTGCGTAGAGTTGTATCGGTGGTCGATAGAACTTGAGGGAATATTTATTCTACCTTTAGCTCCTTGTTGGGTTCAACACTTACTTATCGAAAGAGGCTACAACTATCCCCTATACTTGTGGGTTATCACTGGTCGGGGTGGAGTGATGCATGGAGGTTTGCACGTTTCTATCATACACGTACGTGCATGTGCGCAAGGCGTTGGGCTCTAACTGAACCCGAGTGAGGCGTTCACTTACGGAACCCGAGCGATTGCACTAGCTACATTACTGAACCCGATCGATTGATCCCTTCGCTGCTAACTGAACCCGACTGACTCCTTCGCTGCTAACTAAATCTGATCGATCGCTGCTGCTGCTGCTTACTGAAGTCGATCGAACCTGCTGCCCCTTGATGAATTGTGAATGGAGTGGTTGAACGAGTCAAGATGTGGTTGGGGTTGGATGAACAGGACCCCATGGTAGTAGGCGGTTGCCGCTAGATGAAGAGGAGCCCGAGAGGAGGTTGCCACAAACAAGCTGGTTGGGGTAGATGAACAGGACCCCGTGGAGAGCTGGTTGAACAGTAGCTGGTGGAGGGCTGGATGAACAATAGCTGGTGGAGGCAGGAGGAAGACATGATGGATGAACAGTGTAGGTGGAGGATGTAGGAAGTCGAAGGTGGGTGAACAGTACTGTGGAGTCCCGTTTTGCGGTACACCACACCCCTGTCGATGAACATGACCCCCGTTTCGACCGTAGCGCTCCAACACAAGTCTGTTTCCTCTGTTTTGCGGTACGCCAGACCCCCTCTCGATGAACAAGATCCCGTTTTGACCATAGCCGGTCGAGCAGAAGGTCGTTTCCTCTGTTTTGCAGTACGCCAGACCCTTCCTGATAAACAGGACCCTGTTTCGACCATACGCGCTCGAGCAGAAGGTCGTTTTCCTCCGTCTTGCGGTACACCACACCCCATTTCGGTTGTTTCGTCCAAGCCGGTTGGCTCCCGATGAACACGACGCGTTCTGTTGCCTCCCGATGAACATGATGTTGTTTCTTCGTTCTGACCCCGTCGGTTGGCTGCCGATGAACATGACGCCGTTGCTGCCATCACCATATGTACGGGACTGCATGGCCGTACGTATGCGTGAGTACGCGCTTGAGACCCCGCCCGTATGTATGTATGTGCCCGTAGTTTTTTGGAGCATGGCTGTACGTACATGTACTCCATTTAGCGTGGTTGTACGTATGACACGTGCCGCTCCTTACTCGGCCATGGTTCATCGTTGCAGAGAGACCGATCGACTGCTATATACGTACACGTTCGCGACCAGACAGATAACGCTGTGTACGCTTCCACCGGGTGGGTCCCAGTTATCAGGGAGGACAAAGAAGCACTTCCTTGCGTGCAAAGATATAGCTGGAGGATCCCAGCTATCAGGAGCGGAATCATTTTTTTGCCCGTAATAAGGAGGCACTTTCGATGGGTCCCCGCTGTCAGGTGGAGGAATCATTATTTTGCGTGTAATAAGGAGGCACTTCCTTGCGTGCTGCCGTGGACCCAACTGTCAGCCTCTCCACATGAAGTCCTCTTTCGATGGAAGTCATTCCTTGACCATGTTGACCATGACACGCCGAGAGCGTCAAGGCGGTGGACGATGACGAGGCATAGGAAGGGATTGACCTGGAGCCGGGGAAGACTCGGCAGTTGTTTCCCTCGTGGGGGGGGGGGAGTACGAGGGTTTACTGGTTCGACTGTAGTGTGAGGCTGCCGTCGCCGGAGAATAATAGGAGGTTTGGATGAGTGTAGGGATGGCCAGGCTAGCAACTCGGAGTAGGGTGGAGCGGTGAGGCCTGCACAGTAGCATGATACGTCTCCAACGTATCTATAATTTATGAAGTATTCATGCTATTATATTATCCATCTTAGATGTTTTATATGCATTTATATGCTATTTTATATGATTTTTGGGACTAACCTATTAACCTAGAGCCCAATGCCAGTTTCTGTTCTTTTCCTTGTTTTTGAGTTTTACAGAAAAGGAATACCAAACGGAGTCCAATTGACGTGCCAATTTTTGATGATTTTTTATGGACCAGAAGAAGCTCACGGAGCATTGGAGATGGACCAAAAGAGGCCCGAGCCGTCCACGAGGGTGGAGGGCACGCCCTACCCCCGGTGCGCGCCCCCTATCTCGTGGACGACTCGGAGACCCCCCTGACGTGAAACCGATGCCAAAAATTCCTATAAATACAGAAACCCCCAGAAAGAAACCTAGATCGGAAGTTCCGCCGCCGCAAGCCTCTGTAGCCACGAGAAATCAATCTAGGCCCTCTCTGGCACCCTGACGAAGGGGGCCATCATCACCGGAGGCCATGGGGAAGGATCTCAGAGGGGCCATCATCGCCATGAAGGCCAAGGACCAGAGGGGGAACCTCTCCCCATCCAGGGGGAAGCCATGGAGGAGGAAACACAAGGGGGAGAACCTCTCCTCCTATCTCTCGGTGGCGCCGGAGTGCCATCAGGAGGGGAATCATCGCCGCGGTGATCGTCTTCATCAATATCACCATCATCATCACCATCCTCATCTCTTTTACGCGGTCCACTCTCCCACACCCCGCTGTAATCCCTACTTGAACATGGTGCTTTATCCCACCTATTATGATCCAATGATGTGTTGCCATCCTATGATGTTTTGAGTAGATATCTTTTGTCTTTGGATTGATTCATGATTTAGATTGGTATGAGTTGTATGTTTTATTTTGGTGCCAATCTATTGTGCCCTCCATGTCGCACAAGCGTGAGGGATTCCCGCTGTAGGGTGTTGCAATATGTCCATGGTTGACTTATTGTCTGCATTGCTTGAGTGACAGAAGCATAAACTCAGATAAGTGGGTCACGACGTATGGGAATAAAGGGGACTTGATATGTTAATGATATGGTTGGGTTTTACCTTAATGATCTTTAGTAGTTACGGATGTTTGCTAGAGTTCCAATCATAAGTGCATATGATCCAAGAAGATAAAGTATGTTAGCTTATGCCTCTCCCTCATATGAAATTGTAATAGTGATTACCGGTCTTGTTAACAATTGCCTAGGATGATTCTGCACACCGACCCATCATTATTCCACACTCGCTATTTATAATACTTAGTAATATATTCTAACTTTATGATAATAGTACTTACTTTTATATTTTATCTCTCCGATACCATGCAAAGTTATCCTCTTCATACCCACAACATAGTTTTACTTCCCATTTCTAGTTGGAAGCAAACGTTTGGTGTACGTAGAGTCGTATCAGTGGCAGATAGGACTTGAGATAATATTGATCTTACCTTTAGCTCCTTGTGGGTTCAACACTCCATACTTATCACTTCCACCTTTGGGAATTGCTACGATGATTCCCTACACTTGGGGATTATCAGGCTCTTTTCTGGCGCCGTTGCCGGGTTGCAATAGCGTGGGGTTGATATTCTCGTGTGTGCTTGTTTGCTTTCTTCACTAAGTATTTTTTGTTTTACCTTTTAGTTTTGCTTAGTTGTGGGTTAAACATACAAAAAACTCAAAAAATAAAAATACAAAAAGATGCACTTGCCTCATATGCCTAAAAATTATTTTTAAAAGGAGAAGTGATTGGAAAGTTATGCATCGAAGAAGTGAGGGTCGACCTTGAGCACTTGTGTTCATGCTCATGGAAACAATGTATAATTTGTCATGGAAGTTTATCTGTAAATAATTATCCCATTGTACATATCCATTGTATTATAAAAATAATGTGCCAAGCTTTGGTTTTAGGATGATTAGATTGCTTGTTTACTATGTGCAGTACAAAAATAGAAACTTTGGTTGTAGCGCGTGAATTTACATTTTTTACTGGAAAGTCAAATGGGTCTGAAACTTGTTGCGCATTACTTCTGTACAAATTGTTTAAATTGCCATAGTTTTGTTTGAATTTTCGGAGTTACAGAAGTATACTAAATTTCCGGATTACTACAGACAGTCCTGTTTTTGACAGATTCTATTTTTCGCGTGTTGTTTGCTTATTTTGATGAATCTATGAGTAGTATCGGGGGGTATGAACCATAGAGAAGTTGGAATACAGAAGATATTACACCAATATAAATTAATAATGAGTGTGCAATAGTACCTAAAGGTAGTGATTTGCTTTATTATACTAACGGATCTCACAAAGATTTTGTTAAGTTTTGTGTGGATGAAGTGTTCGAAGAACGAGGAGTTACCGATGTGAGAAGAATAAAGAGAGACAAGAGTTAAAGCTTGGGGATGCACCCCAAGTAAATATTCTAAGGATACTCAAGCATCTAAGCTTGGGGATGCCCCGGTTGGCATCCATCTTTCTTCTTCAACAATTATCGGTATACCTCGGTTTTTGTTTTGTTCACATGATTTGTGTCTTTTGTGTTTTTCCTTTTCTTTAAGAACCATGATAGTATGAGATAGCCCTTCAATGATCTTATAGAATGCTCTTTGTGCTTCATTTAAATCTTTTGAGTATGATTTTGTAGAATGCTTCGTGTGCTTCACTTATATATTTTGAGCTCGGATATTGGTTAGTCTATATTAATTATAGAATGCTCCATGAACTTCACTTATATCTTTTGGAGTATGAATAATACTATCATCTAAAGTGGGTTTGGAGAAGTGTCAACATTAGGAATTAGTGATACCACTATTTTGGAGGGTGTTGAATCTTAGTGTGATATTTATGAAAGCGGATTTGGAAGAGTGTCAACTTTAGTTGGTAATGATCCCACTATTTCGGAAGAGGTTCCAATTGATTATGAGAAAAAAGTTGCTATCTATGATGATTGTTGTGATGACGTGTATGCTATAAAGAATAATGTTAACCATGAAACTTGTCATCATTATTTTAAATCTCAATTGGATTATGCCTCACATGACAGTTATTTTGTTGAGTTTGCCCCCACTATTTTGGATGAGAAGAATTTTGCTTATGTGGAGAGTAGTAAAATTTCTATGCTTTTAGATCATGAAAAGAATGATTTATGTGATGGTTATATTGTTGAACTCATTCATGATGCTAGTGAAAATTATTAAGAGGGAGGAATACATGCTTGTAGGAGTTGCAATAATACCAAGTTTCCTCTCTATTTGCTTGAAGTTGTACTTGTTTTACCTTCCTATGCTAGTTGATTCTTGTTCCCATAAATTTTGTGCTCACAAAATCCCTAGGCACAGGAAGTGGGTTATATTTAAATGTGCTAGTCATATTCTTCATGATGATCTCTTTATGTTTCAATTCTTATCTTTTTTGTGAGCATCATTGAAATCATCATGCCTAGCTAAAAGGCATTAAAGAAAACCGCTTGTTAGGAGACAACCCAATGTTTACCCTTACTATTTTTGTGTGTTCACATGATTAAGCTACTATATTAATCATGTTTTATAGCTTTTGTTTCAATAAAGTGCCAAGTAAGACTTTTGGGAAGACTTGGGTGAAAGTTAATGTGATCTTGCTGTAAAAACAGAAACTTTGCGCTCACGAGATTACCTGCCATTTGTTACAGAAGAGTGATTTTGAGTTTATTCTTTTTGAAGAAGATTAATAGACAAATTCCTCATGTCCACCAATTTATGTAATAATTTTTGGAGTAGCAGATATATGATTGTTGTTCAAATCATTATAGACTTTTCTGTTTCTGTCAGATTCTGTTTTCATTGCATAGTTTGCTTGTTTTCTAGTTTCTACGGCTTATATTGCTCAATATAAATTATAGAAATGATATGGTACAGTAGGCATTGTGTGAGAATAATTATGAATCTTGTATTTGACATTACCAAAGTGAATGGTTTACTATTTATCATACTAACCCATCTCACGAAGTTTCGTTAAGTTTTGTGTGATTGAAGTTTTCAAGTTTTGGGTGAGATATCGATATGAGGAGAATAAGAAGTGGAAAGACCCTAAGCTTGGGGATGACCAAGGCACCCCTAGGTAATATTCAAGAAGACTCAAGCGCCCAAGCTTGGGGATGCCCCGGAAGGCATCCCCTCTTTCGTCTTCAAAACTATAGGTATACCTTACTCGGAGCTATATTTTGCTTGGAGTGTATTTTCAATTTTACTTACTATTTTAATAAAATCATTGGATCTGAAATCTTGAATGAAAAATAATCCTCCCATGGCTAGTTAATTATTTGACTACTCAGTGTTCTTCACTTATATCTTTTTGGAGTAGTTTGTCATTTACTCACGTGCTTCACGAATATTCTACGAGTAAATGGTTGAAAGAATTGAATAACATAAATCTGAATTTATATATGTTTCATATGCTTATACCATGGGTAGTAATGAATTCACACATAATAAGTATAGGTGGTAAACTTATTGAAAGTTAGCAAATGCAGAATTGGTCAATTGAACAATTCATGAAAGAATATTGAAGGAAGAGAGATTTCACATATAAATATACTATCTTGGACATCTTTTGTAGTTGTGAGCACTCATTAAAAAATATGACATGCTAAAAGGTCGATGTTGGACAAGGAAGACAACTTAATGGGTTATGTTTTCCTATATCTGAAACGTTATATTTTCTTGGATCATCCAACATGTTGAGCTTGCCTTTCCCTCTCATGCTAGCGAAATTCTTTGCACCAAGTAGAGATACTACTTGTGCTTCCAAACATCCCTTAAACCAGTTTTGCCATGAGAGTCCACCATACCTACCTATGGATTGAGTAAGATCCTTCAAGTAAGTTGTCATCGTGCATGAAATAAAAATTGCTCCTTAAATATGGATGACCTATTAGTGTGAAGAAAATAAGCTTTATACGAACTTGTGATAGGGAAGAAATAAAAGCGACGAACTGCATAATAAAGGTCTTTATCACAAGCGGCAATATAAAGTGACGTTCTTTTGCATTAAGATTTTGTGATCCAACCATAAAAGAGCATGACAACCTCTGCTTCCCTCTGCGAAGGGCCTATCTTTTACTTTTATCTTCTACCCTTATACAAGAGTCATGGTGTACATCACCTTTCCTTTTTACACTTTTTCCTTTGGCAAGCACTTTGTGTTGGAGCGATCCGGATATTTATATCCACTTGGATGTAGGTTTTCATAAAGTATTATTGTTGGCATTATCCTTGAGGTAAAAGGTTGGGAGGCGAAACTATAAGCCCATATCTTTCTATGTGTCCGATTAAAACTTTGAACCCATAAATATCACATGAGTGTTAACAATTGTGAAAGATTAAATGATAGTTGGGTATGTGGAGTTTGCTGAATCAAAGCTCTTACATAGAACCTTCCCGAAAATAAGATGAATTACAATTGTTTGATGACTAAGAGCACGATTTGTTAGTTTTCAAGAAAGTTTATGATTTATACTTTAACATGTGAATAGCTTGTTACTTGATCATGAGAAGTTTTATGAGTTGAGCTACTCTTATGATATATAATGATGCTAGAAAAAGTGATTGAAACTATCATTGATCATACTTAAGCACTTTCTAGCATTCACACTTCATTAATTATTTCTTTTATCATTTACCTACTTGAGGACGAGCAGGAATTAAGCTTGGGGATGCTGATACGTCACCAACGTATCTATAATTTATGAAGTATTCATGCTATTATATTATCAATCTTAGATGTTTTATATGCATTTATATGCTATTTTATATGATTTTTGGGACCAACCTATTAACCTAGAGCCCAGTGCCAGTTTCTGTTTTTTCCTTGTTTTTGAGTTTTATAGAAAAGGAATACCAAACCGAGTCCAATTGACGTGTCATTTTTTGATGATTTTTTATTGACCAGAAGAAGCCCATGGAGCATGGGAGATGGACTAGAAGAGTCCCGAGCAGTCCACGAGGGTGGAGGGCGCGCCCTACCCCCTGGGCGCGCCCTACTATCTCGTGGATGACTCGAAGACCCCCCTGACATGAAACCGACGCCAAAAAATCCTATAAATACAGAAACCCCCAGAAAGAAACCTAGATCGGAAGTTCCGCCGCCGCAAGCCTCTGTAGCCACGAGAAATCAATCTAGGCCCTCTCTGGCACCCTGCCGAAGGGGGCCATCATCACCGGAGGCCATGGGGAAGGATCTCGGAGGGGCCATCATCGCCATGAAGGCCAAGGACCAGAGGGGGAACCTCTCCCCATCCAGGGGGAAGCCATGGAGGAGGAAGCACAAGGGGGAGAACCTCTCCTCCTATCTCTCGGTGGCGCTGGAGTGCCATCAGGAGGGGAATCATCGCCGCGGTGATCGTCTTCATCAATATCACCATCATCATCTCTTTTACGCGGTCCACTCTCCCACACCCCGCTGTAATCCCTACTTGAAAATGGTGCTTTATGCCACATATTATGATCCAATGATGTGTTGCTATCCTATGATGTTTTGAGTAGATGTCTTTTGTCTTTGGGTTGATTGATGATTTAGATTGGTATGAGTTGTATGTTTTATTTTGGTGTTGTCCTATTGTGCCCTCCGTGTCGCGCAAGCGTGATGGATTCTCGCTGTAGGGTGTTGCAATATGTCCATGGTTTACTTATTGTCTGCGTTGCTTGAGTGACAGAAGCATAAACACGGATAAGTGGGTCACGATGTATGGGAATAAAGGGGACTTGATATGTTAATGCTATGGTTGGGTTTTACCTTAATGATCTTTAGTAGTTGCGGATGCTTGCTAGAGTTCGAATCATAAGTGCATATGATCCAAGAAGAGAAAGTATGTTAGCTTATGCCTCTCCCTCATATGAAATTGCAATAGTGATTAACGGTCTTGTTAACAATTTCCTAGGATGATTCCGCACACCGACCCATCATTATTCCACACTCGCTATTTATAATATTTAGTAGTATATTCTATCTTTATGATAACAATACTTACTTTTATATTTTAGCTCTCCGATACCATGCAAAGTTATCCTCTTCATACCCACAACATAGTTTTACTTCCCATTTCTACTTGGAAGCAAACGTTCGGTGTACGTGGAGTTGTATCAGTGGCAGATAGGACTTGAGAGAATATTGATCTTACCTTTAGCTCCTTGTGGGTTCAACACTCCATATTTATCACTTCTACCTTTGGGAATTGCTACAATGATTCCGTACACTTGGGGATTATCACATCACAACCGGCCACGAGAGGCAGGAGCAAGTGGTACGGTTGGCGCTGGTCTGGGCGGTTGGAGCAAGAAGACCAGAGGTTAAAGAAGCAGCTTGGCCGTTGGATTAACATCCTACAGTCACTGCAGCTAGAATCGTTTATTATTGACTAAGTTGACAAAGCCCTGCGTCCGCGTCAACTTAATAGGCTCACAAGTCGGCCTCCAAATAAGGTGGGTCCCAGCAAGTAGGGGGAGGAATCGTTTGTTTTGCGCGTAATAAGGCGGCACTTCCTTGCGTGTGGCCATGGACCCAGCTGTCAGCCTCTCCACGTATAGTCCTCTTCCGATGAAAGTCGTTCCTTGACCATGTTGACCACGCCATGCCGAGAGCACCAAGGCGATGGACGACATCGAGGTATGGGAAGGGAATGACCCAGAGCCTGGGAAGACTCGGCAGTTGTTTCCCATGCGGAGGGGAGTATGATGGTTTACTGGTTCGGCTATAGTGTGAGGCTACCGTCTTCAGAGAATAACAGGAGGTCTGGGTGAGTGCAGGATGGCCAGGCCAGCAATTTGGAGTATGGTGGAGCGTGAGGCCTACGCGGCTGTCCGTGTCAAAACCAGCGGATCTCGGGTAGGGGGTCCCAAACGGTGTGTCTAAGGCTAATGGTAACAAGAGGCGGGGGGCACGATGTTTACACATGTTCGAGCCCTCTCTATGGAGGTAATACCCTACTTCCTGCTTGATTGATCTTGATGAATATGAGTATTACAAGAGTTGATCTACCACGAGATCGTAATGGACAGACCCTAGAAGTCTAGCCTATGAGGATATGATTCTTGTCCTACGGACTAAGCCCTCCGATTTATATGGACACCAGAGGGAGCTAGGGTTACACAAAGTCGGTTACAGAGAAAGGAATCTACATATCTGAATCGCCAAGCTTGCCATCCACGCCGAGGAGAGTCCCATCCGGACACGGGACAAAGTCTTCTATCTTGTATCTTCATAGTCCTACAGTCCGGCCATAGTACATAGTCGGGCTGTCCGAGGACCCCCTAATCCAGGACTCCCTCAGTAGCCCCCGAACCAGGATTCAACGATGATGAGTCTGGCGCGCAGATTGTCTTCGACATTGCAAGGCGGGTTCCTTCCTCGAATACTTCAAAGTATCTGACTTAAATAGAAGTGTCCGGCCCTTCATTTAATGACGCACTCATCGGCTTCTATACCTTCATGATTTCAGCTTCCACGTGTCGAGCGAATACGAGAGGTCGGGGCATTCTTGCATTTACCACCCTGACCGCATAAGAAAATTGTCTATTAAAGAGGCGGGGATCTTCAGATCTAATGTAACATCCCAAAATTTCCAATTTGGAATGTTATACCTAGGTCATCATTGCATATGATGTTTTATTGCATTTTTGGTTGATCCTAGAAATTCTAAGCAACTCAAGGACCCACGGAGAGGGTTGGGGATTTCGTTATTTTCATATTCGAGTTTTTCTCAAATTTTGAAAAGAGGATCATTTGGTTTTAATTATTCTTCTCTTCGAATATTTCTAATATGAAAATAAAAGAGAGGCGATAAAATGACTTTTCCAAATAAAAGAAATATTGGAGGAAAATATTAAAATCAAATAAGAATTTTATTTGGACTTTTATTGCTATTTTATTTGAATTAGGAAAAAATGCGTTTTTAAAAATTGCATTAGTAGCCCAAATAAATGTTCACTTTGTCTGCAATATTATTAGAGGACCGTGAAAATTTATTTCAGGATTTTTGGACTTCGTTTAGTATTTCTTTTGTTTCTTTTTCTGCGTCGGGATTATTTAAAAAAAAAGTGAACAGACCTAACGGGCCGTGTCCGACCCGGACACTGCGCCCGGTCGGCCTTATAAGCCACAGCCCGACCCCGCCGCCAGCCCAGCCGCCCCGCCCCGCCAACCCTAGCATCGCCGCCGCCCTAGCGGTGCCGCCGCCGCTTTCGCCGCCGTCGCCGCCGCCGCGCCGTTCGCCGCCGCCGCCGCCGTTCCACGCCGCCGCCGCCGCCGCCGCTTCGCCGCCGCCGCCGCCCGTGACACCGCCGCCGTCTGCTGCCGCCACCCGTCCATCTCGCCGCCGGAGCCGCCCGCCGCCGCCAGGTAGCCGCCGCCGCCATCCGGTTTTTCTCGGAAAACCGTCGATTTTTTTAAAACCCTAGATCTACTTTTTTTAGATCGGTTCATTTTTTTGTTTTGTTAAATAGCGGATGTTCGTCTGTATGTTCGTTTTAACGAATGGTGTTCGTCAGTTAGCCGCCGACAGCGAATGTTCGTTCGTTAGCCTGTTCATCTCGTTTTATTTTCCAGGGTTTTTCCACAATTATTTTCGATCGCGATTTCTACCCTGATCTTCGTTTTAGTTTATCTTTTATCTCGTTTATCCGAATCAGATGAACAAGCGCCTAGATCTTCGTCTCGAAGCGCTCTTTCTGTTAAACCAACTTGAACAAGATTTTGGTACTGTAAAATTTTGACTTTAGTCCAGATTAGTAAAGGGATCTTGTTTTCTTTCGTAGTTTGAGTTTCGTTGCTCCATCTGATTTGATTCTTTTTGCAAACCGGAGTTCTTCAGTTGAACTTTCTGGTTAGATCTCTTATTTGAGTTTTACCCGTGCTTCTAGTTGAGTGCTTATGTATGTTACTGTTTGTTTGTCATAGAATACCCGGAGTGTGAAGCGTGCTACTACGAGTCTCTAGGTTTATGCATTAGTCTCGACCCTCAAACATTGCATGGTTAGGATCTGATATAACATGTGGTTTGGGAAGTAGATGATGAGGTAGAACCTATTGCTCTTTTATTATCAAACCTTTGGGAGTTACTTCTACATTATGCTTATATTGCTATGCTATGCTCGTAGACGTGGTTTGGGTGAGTGTATCCATGACAGGTGTGAGTATTGTTAATTAATGGTTAACTTAAGGTGAGTACCCAATGGTTGTCAGGGCACCTGGAGAATCCAGTGTTGTCCTAGGATATCCCGGAGTACCCGTGTGATCATCCTACGGTTCGCCACCCATGTTCAAAGGGATCATAAGATTGTTCATGCTAGATACTTCCGTGTGTAGCCAAAAGCCAATATGGGTTCTAGCATAGTTGAGTATGTTGCGTGAGCTCTTGAAGAGGTAGACTAACAGATGTAGGGGATGTAGGTGGTACTGTCTACCCAAAGTAAAGAGTTAATGCTTCTGAAAGACTGTGTCTCGGTCATCCGTTTCTCAAACATCATGTAGTGCGAGAAATCAAATGGAGGAGATCGAGTCTTGTGGGCAAAAGTGCGCAAACCTCTACAGAGTGTACAAACAAATCATGGTTAGCCGTGTCCCCGGTTATGGACATCTTGAGTATCTGGTTCTTGGATTATCATGTTGATCTCATCACTCTAAATTAATTTGATTGGTTTTAAAGATGATGTTTAATTGGGATTGAGTTGGAGGAACCTTCTCAATGTTTGACAACCACCATGATAGTTAAACAAAATTTATTCCTTTGTTGTAGGAAAAAAATTGCTTTATGCAAAACTATAACCATAGAGTTTTCCACCAGCCATATATGCATGTAGTGATAGCATTTATTCTGTTCATTACTCTATGTGTTACATTGCCAGCATATTCCATGTGCTAACCCGTTTCGGGCTGCAACATTTCATGTTGCAGACTTTTCAGAGGACGAGTAAGGTGCCATATGTCATTGTCGTTCACTCAGCTATGTCGTTGGAGTTGATGGACTCACTTTATCTTCCAAGCCTTCGTTGTTATCGATTTAGATGGCCTTAAGCCATATTATTGTAATAAGTCCTCTTTTGAGACATTCGATGTAATAAGTGTGTGATTGAAACTCTACTATAAATCCTCAAGTACTGTGCGTGTCAGCATTACCGATCCAGGGATGACATTGATGCACAGAGACTAGACTGTTTGAGGTCTGGCCGCTACATCTAATCCACACCATCTCCCCCCAAATGAGAAATCTTCAAAGCTTGCTTGTAGAAACCACCCCAACATGGCTAGCGCTCCTAGCTCTTCCTCCCGCCTTCACGGCCCCAAACTGGGTGATTGGGAAAAGTGTTATGTATCCCACGGCCAACTGGTGAAGCTGCAGACCTAAGGATCCCCCCCTCGCAGATTTAGTCCCAGTTCGAGCCAGACTAGCTTCCTTCGACGGTGGGGAGTAGGCGGAGAAGTTCCCCAACCCATCCAGTGGGGAATGAGTGTGCTTCGTTCCCTATTTGTTGAGAGGCGTCGGATTTCCAATCCATCCGTTCCTCCGGGGGCTCCTGGAGTACTATGGTCTCCAACTGCACAACTTCGCACCTGCCTCCATCTTGCATATTGCGGGTTATGTTGCTCTTTGCGAGCTATTTCTGTGCTGCGAGGCTCATTTCGAGTTATGGAAGAAGTTGTTTTGCCTCGTCCCTCGCAAGCAAGAGGGATCAATATTCCAAGTGGGCGGAGCCGAGATATGGCGCATTGCCGGAACCGGATACCTATCCGGCACACCAAAGAAGGCACCCGAAGAATGGCCTTCCGAATGGTTTTATATTGAAGATGTATCCCTTCCTGACCCAATCCAGAGGGGTCTTCCCAAATATTCAAGTACTCCATTGAAGAAGCGCCTCAGCTGGCGTCCTCGGAGCCCTAGAGAGGAAGGTAGCACGGAAGTCCTCCAACTGATGAGCAAGATAAAGACGCTCGCCCAATCTGGATTGTCAATAGTCGAGGTTATGGCGATATCCATAATGCGAGGGGTTCAGCCTCTCCAATACCAAGGGCGCCCCATGTGGCACTTCAACGGAGAAGATGACGCCACCTGCTACGGTTGGAAGGGTCCGGACACTTATGCTGCTTTGGCGATAATACTGTTCGGATTATATAAAGGGGAGGAGGAGGAGTTCATCCATATTAAGCCCAGGGATGGATTTTCCATGTATAACCCTCTCAGCTAGGTGAGTTTGCGTCCCACTACTCTATTCCATCAACTCCCTGAATCCTTTTTTCACAAATATTAATCCATCATTCATAACAGGAATAGCGGAAAGTCACCAAGGAGATCCACAGCCCCGCCCCACAGCCAGAGGACCACAACCGGTCCCTTGACCCCGGATTCGAAGAGGATCCGGATATATTCGTGGAGCTCGGGGAAGGGGGGTTTTACCAGGCGAGCTGTGATGGCACCGAAGTGGCCATCATTGCCGATTATCCTGGCCTTCTCCCTACGACACAGGTAAGTGATCCGGAGATTTGTCCTTTGATAGAAATCCCTCTTTATGCCTTACCCACCGCATTATATTATGCTCCAAAGGGGAGGCGATCGGCACGCAAGAAGGCGACGCCTACGACAGGCAGGATTCTGAAGAGGAAGGCAAATATAAATATGTCAGAGCCTTCATTAAATAGGTATGGTTTCAAATATGCCCCATGGCCGTCATCTTGAATTATGACACTACCCGTTGTGTTTTATCAGGAAGAATATTTGCCGGACTGTGTCCGGGGACCCTGCCGGCCAAACCTCCACTAGCTGGATTCTGAACCCTGCCACGAGGACAGAGGCTAACGCAGAAGTAACACCAGATTGTCCTTATGCGGAGGATTCAGATAAGATATCCGCCACAAACTCCAAAGTGGAAAGCGCCATGAATCATCGGCGCCGGCGGGCCGCCCTTCGCGACCTTGGTTTTTCAGAAAGAAGCTTTCAATGCCTTCAACTCGGGTGATGCATATATCCGATCTGCTTGAGATGGGCTTTCTAGAGCCACAGATCAGTATTTGAAAGATATGCGGGCAAGTACACATTTGTGCAGAACTGATATTCATATACCAGTAGCCCCCGAGACTTGAAACAGTTGGTACAACTGATTTAAGGATTGTTATATGACCAGGTGCTCATAGAGAAGAACAATCTGTTGTCACTAGAGCTGAAAAAGTGTCAGGCCCAGCTGACTAAAGCTACCACGGAACTGGAGAAATCCAAGAAGGCGGCATCTGGTAATGTTCCCCTCTATCGAGAAAACATAATCATATAACAGTTTTATTAATACAAGCGCAACTCTTATAACAGAAGCACCGGATGTCGTACAAGCAGGAGGTTCAGGAGCTCAAAGGCAACTGGCCGCGGGCGAACGTTTCCTGACACAGGATAGGGCGGATAAGAACAAACTCCAAGATGCCAACACCAAGCTTGGTGAAGAGCTTAAAGATGTGCGAGCCCAGCTAGCTGACTCCGTGAAGGAAAACAAGAAGCTGCGGGGCGGCATATTTGGTATGTGTTCGGATTTACCTTTATATAGTTCGGCAAGGGAAGGAACTGACAAAATTATGTCTGTAGGCATATTAACGGGCCGTCCCGAAGAGGAGTTGTCCGGATCATCGAGCGATCTGCTACAAGAGCTGTCGCAAATGCACAAGCGAGCTCGGCAAGCGATGCAAAGTGTTGCTAGGACTTTATGGCCATCCGACTCCCCTCCAGGAAGTATGGAGGGGCTTGTACAACTACTCCAGGGAGCGCAGCGGTGCTTCCGATTATGGAGGATGTCGGCCTACCGTAAAGGTGCGCGAGAAGCCTGGGCAATGGTGAAGAACCGCTATACCAAGCTCGACCCGAATCACATGGCCCGGGTTGGACCTGTAGGGTCAAATGGAGAAGAATTCCTGTTAGCTTGGTATATGACCAGGTCCAAGTAGCCGCCAAATATTCCCAGCAGTATTGTAGGCTAGATAGCTTGTTAGATGGCATAGAATAAGAAGTGTTTGAGTCTAAGTGACTATGTACTTCATTTGACAATTTAATGTCTCTAGCTGAATTGTAAAATTGCTTGTCATGCAGACCTTTTCGCTTCAACCTCTGAGTCCGAAGGTGCGGAGTGCTTCCGAATACCCGCTTGGCAATGTAAACCGGGGTATGCGTGGAAGCCAGGCGTAGGGGTCATAGTTCCTTGAACAGACAAGAATCCGGCTAGTTATGTTATATTACATTTTGATCATAAGAAACATCTTCCAGAGAGAATAGTTCTGTTAAGGGTTCCTTTCCCTGGGTAAGCAATGATTAATGTGCATGTCCGAACTGTGTTTGAAAACCACAGCGTACATAACATCTGGGGGTTCATAAAATGACAAGTAAAAAACATCTTTAGTCCGCCAATCGAATATTCCCTTAAGAACGCTAGCTTTAGGCTTCACCCACTCTGAGGTACACATCCGGATGACCCGGCGGTAACAATCACAGAGGTGCTCCCTTTATGCCCTAGCCTAACTAACGGGAACGTAGGGCATAAGCACAGGAGCCAGGCAACCCAGCTTGGCCAAAACTTAAGTCATATAGACGCATATAATGGCGAATAAAAGGTACATACATGGAAAAGACACATATGTGGTGAGCTTGATGCTCAGAAAGTAATAAGAAATAAGCTTCTGTACAAGAAGCCCCCAGGTATAATTGTCATACATATTAAGAATTGTATGAGTTTTTAGGTGCACGGTCGAGCCTTATAAGAGCTTTACAACTTAGTAAGTACAAGTGAAAAGAGAGGAAAAGTAAATAAAGTAAAAAAGAAGGGAAAAAGGAGACGAACGAAGAGTCCGGCGCAAGGCATAGAATCTTCGGAGTCTGGCCGCATTACATGGGTTCGGCTCTAGGCGGTTTTATGATGCATCACGCAGGAGGTACGCTCCTTGGTGAGAACTTCGTCGATGATGAAGGGACCCCCTACTTGGGCTTGAGTTTGTCCTTTTTCTTCTCCGACAAGTGATACGTCTTCAACGTATCTATAATTTATGAAGCATTCATGCTATTTTATTATCAGTTTTGAATGATTACATGCTTTATTATTCACTTTTATATTACTTTTGGGACTAACCTATTAACCGGAGGCCCAGCCCATATTGCTGTTTTATTGCCTGTTTCAGTATTTCGAAGAAAAGGAATATCAAACGGAGTCCAAACGGAATGAAACCTTCAACAGCGTGATTTTTTGGAAGAATATGATCCTGGAGACTTGGAGTTCACGTCAGAAGATCCTCGAGGCAGCCACGAGATAGGAGGGCGCCCCCTATAGGGCGCCCCCTGTCTCGTGGGCCCCTTGAGCACCTCCCGACCGACTTCTTTCGCCTATATAAGCCTACGTACCCTAAAAACATTGAATATCAAGATAGATCGGGAGTTCCGCCGCCGCAAGCCTCTGTAGCCACCAAAAACCTCTCGGGAGTCTGTTCCGGCACCCTACCGGAGGGGGAACCCATCACCGGTGGCCATCTTCATCATCCCGGCACTATCAATGACGAGGAGGGAGTAGTTCACCCTCGGGGCTGAGGGTATGTACCAGTAGCTATGTGTTTTATCTCTCTCTCTCTCTCTCTCTCGCGTTCTCTCTATGGCACGATCTTGGTGTATCGCGAGCTTTGCTATTATAGTTGGATCTTATGATGTTTCTCCCCCTCTACTCTCTTGTGATGAATTGAGTTTCCCTCTTGAAGTTATCTTATCGGATTGAGTCTTTGATTTGAGAACACTTGATGTATGTCTTGCCGTGTTTATCTGTGGTGACAATGGGATTTCACGTGCCACTTGATGTATGTTTTGGTGACCAGCTTGTGGGTTCCGCCCATGAACCTATGCATAGGGGTTGGCACACGTTTTCTTGACTCTCCGGTAGAAACTTTGGGGCACTCTTTGAAGTACTCTGTGTTGGTTGGATGAATCTGAGATTGTGTGATGCATATCGTATAATCATGCCCACGGATACTTGAGGTGACATTGGAGTATCTAGGTGACATTAGGGCTTTGGTTGATTTGTGTCTTAAGGTGTTATTCTTGTACGAACTCTTGAATATATTGATCTGAAAGAATAACTTTGAGGTGGTTTCGTACCCTACCCTAATCTCTATGTTTGTTCTCCGCTATTAGTGGCTTTGGAGTGACTCTTTGTTGCATGTTGAGGGATTGTTATATGATTTATCTGTGTTATTATTGTTGAGAAAACTTGCACTAGTGAAAGTATGAACCCTATGCCTTGTTTCCTATCATTGCAATACCGCTTACGCTCACTTTTATCATTAGTTACCTTGTTGTTTTTATTATTTCAGATTACAAATACATTTATCTACTATCCATATTGCACTTGTATTACCATCTCTTCGCCGAACTAGTGCACCTATACAATTTACCATTGTATTGGGTGTGTTGGGGACACAAGAGACTCTTTGTTATTTGGTTGCAGGGTTGTTTGATTGAGACCATCTTCATCCTACGCCTCCCACAGATTGATAAACCTTAGGTCATCCACTTGAGGGAAATTTGCTACTGTCCTACAAACCTGTGCACTTGCAGGCCCAACAACGTCTACAAGAAGAAGGTTGTGTAGTAGACATCAAGCTCTTTTCTGGCGTCGTTGCTGGGGAGGTGAGTGCTTGAAGGTATATCTTTAGATCTTGCAATCGAATATTTTTATTTCTTGTTTTATCACTAGTTTAGTTTATAAAAGAAAACTACAAAAAATGGAGTTAAGTTTGTCTCTTACGCTTCGTCTTTTTAATATCTTTCGTGAGTTTGATGGAAAGGAAAATTGTGCTCAAGTGCTAGAATAGGAGTGCACTAAAATGCTTGGTAGTGATCCTTTGAATGATGAGCATGATTGCAATGTTGTTAGTATATACTCCTTGAATATCCACAGTACTAATGATGATTGCTCTAGTCATGATGAAAATATCTCTTATGAGCATGTCAACTTTTGTGGAGTGCATATTTGCATGAACACACCAAATAGAGAAGATATATATAGCAAGAGGCATAAGCATTTATAAACTAAATGGTTGCAAGAAAGGCTAGATGTGAGTGCTGAAAATTTAAATTTTCTTTGCCGTACTTGTGAACTTTGCAATGAACGTGGTCATTTACATCTCCGATGCAAATTGTTTCATGATCGAATCGTGTCAAAAAATTGTGATGATTTGATCTCCCTTGCACATTATAATGAACTTAGTTTGCTTTTGGGTTATGAAGAGTTGAAACGTTTAACTAAGCCCATTCCAGAATTTAATCTTGAGCATTTCCTTGATATTGATCTAGAAAAGATTTATATGTTTTGTGTGGATAATTGCATTGAAAATCCTTATATTGCCAATTACCTAAAGAAAAGAAAGCAAATAGAATACAATGAGAATACTAATGAAAGGGAAGAGACTTCCCAATCTCCTCCTATTATTTCTTATGATGAATGAGGTAACGAGGAGGAGCTTTCTATTCAACCAATCTCATCAATAAGGAGCTCAAAGAGGAAGGTTGAACCCACACATAATGAGAAGAAGGAAAGGAAAAGAAGGGGCAACAAAGGTAAAAAGGTATCCCTTCCAAATGATGTTGCTCCTACTACTTGTGATAATTATAATTGCTATACTATTGGTGCTATCCATACTATTAATGATGAGAGTGATTATGCTTATGATATGAAAAGGCTCACACTTGGGGAAGCTATGTTTGATGAGGATGACATATTTGAGAATATATTTGCTGAAATTAATGTTTGTCCCAAGCTTGGGGATGCTACGTTTAATGAAGATGATATTTTTAGCCTCCCAAGTTTTGATATGCAAAGTTGTTATGATGATAGCATGCCTCTTACCTATGATGATTATATTGATGAAAGTGGGTTCGGAAGAGTGTCAACTTTAGGAAGTAGTGATCCCACTATTTTGGAGGATGTTGAATTTTATTGTGATGAATATGAAAGTGGATTTGGAAGAGTGTCAACTTTATTTAATGAGTCCACTATATTGGGAGAGGTTTCAATCGATTGTGATGAGAACAAAGTTACTACTTATGATGATTATTGTAATGAAAGTTATGCTATAAAAAGTAGTGATGATTATATTTACAAATCTTTTCATGATTATGATTACCCTTTTTCTGAACATTACTCTTTTAATGTGGATACAATTTTTAGTGTTCAAGTCTCTTATGATACTCCCACTATTCCGAATTAGAAGAATTTTGCTTATGTGGAGAGTAGTAAATTTTCTATGCTTGTAGATCATGAAAAGAATGCTTTAGGTGCTGGTTATATTGTTGGATTCATTCATGATGCTACTGAAAATTATTATGAGGGAGGAATGTATGCTTGTAGGAATTGCAATAATGTCAAGTTTCCTCTCTATGTGCTTAAAATCTTGAAGTTATGCTTGTTTTACCTTCCTATGCTAGTTGATTATTGTTCCCATAAGTTGTTTGCTCACAAAATCCCTATGCATAGGAAGTGGGTTAGACTTAAATGTGCCAGTCATACGCTTTATGATGCTCCCGTTATGTTTCAATTCTTATCTTTTATGTGAGCATCATTGTCATCATCATGCCTAGCTAGAAATGCATTAAAGAAAAGCGCTTGTTGGGAGACAACCCAATATTTACCCTTACTGTTTTTGTGTGTTCACATGATTATGCTACTCTAGTAATCATGTTTTATAGCTTTTGTTTCAATAAAGTGCCAAGTAAGACCTTTAGGATAGCTTACTGTGATAGTTGTGTTGATCCTGCTGAGAATCAGAAACTTTTGCACCGAGTAAACTAGTTTTGTTAATTCACAAAAACGTTCTTCTGATCTGATTCTTTTTGCACTTGATTGGTACACAAATTGCTTAGGACTTTCTAATTTGGTAGGAGTTTTGGAGTTCCAGACGTATACGTTTGATACAGATTACTACAGACTGTTATGTTTTTGACAGATTCTGTTTTCTATGTGTTGTTTGCTTATTTTGATGAATCTATGAGTAGTATCGAAGGGTATGAACCATAGATAAGTTGGAGTACAGTAGATATTACACCAATATGAATTAAGAATGAGTTCATTACAGTACCTAAGTGGTAGTTTTATTTTCTTATACTAACGGAGCTTACAAGTTTTCTGTTGAGTTTTGTGTTGTGGAGTTTTCAAGTTCTGGGTAAAGATTCGACGGACTATAGAATAAGGACAACCAAGAGCCTAAGCTTGGGGATGCCCCGGAAGGCATCCTCTCTTTCGTCTTCGTTCATCGTTAACTTTACTTGGAGCTATATTTTTATTCACCACATGATATGTGTTTTGCTTGGAGCGTAATTTTCTTTTGTTTGTATTTGCTTGCTGTTATTTAGAATAATGTTTTTCATCCTTTAGTTTCAATAAAAAAGTCAAGGATAGCCTTTACCATGCATATTTTGCTAGTATACATGTTGCTGTTTGAAAATAAAAAGTTTACCGCTGTTGCAAAAATTCCCTAGAAAAGTCAGAGAATGATATAATGTTGAAACTTTTTGCATAATGAGCTCTCATAAATTTACTACAGTGGGAATTTTCTATCATAATTTTAGGAGTTAGGGAAATATGATGAATCTTGCATTCTTTACAGGCTGTACTGTTTTGGCAGATTGCTGTTATGTTTGCATTGTTTGCATATGTTTGCTTGTTTAATGATTCTATTTGAGGATAGGAGTACTAAATATGCAGAGGCATTTAGTATGCAATGTTGAATAATAATTTTAGTGATTTCTTACAGTAGAAAATGATAAGGTTTTGCATTGGTTTATACTAACCTATCTCACGAGTTCTTGTTGAGTTTGGTGTGGATGAAGCTTTTGATAAAAAGAAACCATGATATGAGAGGAATTAAGGAGACACAAAAGTTCAAGTTTGGGGATGCCCAAGGCACCCCAAGATAATATTTCAAGAAGTCTCAAGCATCTAAGCTTGGGGATGCCCCGGTAGGCATCCCACCTTTCTTCTTCAACAACTATCGGTTAGTATCGGTTGAACCTAAGTTTTTGCTTCTTCACATGAGTTGTGCTATCCTTGCAATGTCATTTTATTTTGCTTTGCTTGCTGTTTGAATAAAGTACTTAAGATCTGAAATTCTTAAATGAGAGAGAGTCTTCACATAGTTGCATAATTATTTAGCTACTCATTGATCTTCACTTATATCTTGTTGGAGTAGTTTGTCATTTACTCGAGTGCTTCACTTATATCCTATGAGTAAATGGTTGAATGAGTTGAATGCCATAAATCTGAAATTATATATGTCTCGTTTGCTTATCCCATGGGGAGTAATGACTTCACATCTAAGAAGTAGAGGTTGTAAATTTATTGAAGGTTAGCAAGCATTGTATTAGTCATTTGAACAATTCATGAAAGAATATTGAAGGAAGAGAGATTTCACATATAAATACACTATCCTAGACATCTTTTATAATTGGGAGCACTCATTAAGTATGACATGCTAAAGAGTTGATGTTGGACAAGGAAGACAATGTAATGGTTTATGTTTTCCGGCATCTCAGTTAAAGTATATTGTCATGGATCATTCAAACATGTTGAGCTTGCCTTTCCCCCTCATGCTAGCCAAAATTCCTTGCACCAAGTAGAGATACTACTTGTGCTTCCAAATATCCTTAAACCCAGTTTTTGCCTTGAGAGTCCACCATACCTACCTATGGATTGAGTAAGATCCTTCAAGTAAGTTGTCATCGGTGCAAGCAATAAAAATTGCTCTCTAAATATGCATGACTTATTAGTGCAGGGAAAATAAGCTTTGTACGATCTTGTTATGGAAGCAATAAAAGCGACGGACTGCATAATAAAGGTCCATATACAAGTGGCAATATAAAGTGACGTTCTTTCGCATTAAGATTTTGTGTATCCAACCCTAAAAGCGCATGACAACCTCTGCTTCCCTCTGCCAAGGGCCTATCTTTTACTTTATGTCTTTTACTTTATGCAAGAGTCAAGGTGATCTTCACCTTTCCCTTTTTCATTTTATCCTTTGGCAAGCACTTTGTGTTGGGAAGATCCTGATATATATATCCAATTGGATGTAAGTTAGTATGAACTATTATTGTTGACATCACCCAAAGGTGAATACGTTGGGAGGCGACACTATAAGCCCCTATCTTTCTCAGTGTCTGATTGAAACTCCATAACCATTAGTATTGCGTGAGTGTTATTAATTGTAGAAGACTATATGATAGTTGAGTATGTGGAGTTTGCTATTCCTGAAAATAATATGAATTGCAATTGTTCGATGACCGAGAACGAAGTTTGCTAGTTTTCAAGAAGGTTTATGGTCTATGCTTTGACATGTGAATTGCTTGTTACTTTGTCGTGAGAAGTTTTATGAGATGAACTACTGTTATGACATATTACCATGCTAGAAAAGGTGATTGAAATTATCATTGATCAAACTTGTGCACCTTCTAGCATTCACACTTCATAAATTCTTTCTTTTATCATTTACCTACTCGAGGACGAGTAGGAATTAAGCTTGGGGATGCTAATACGTCTCCAACATATCTATAATTTATTATTCACTTTTATATTACTTTTGGGACTAACCTATTAACCGGAGGCCCTGCCCATATTGCTGTTTTATTTCCTGTTTCAGTATTTCGAAGAAAAGGAATATCAAGTGGAGTCCAAACGGAATGAAACCTTCGGCACCGTGATTTTTTGGAAGAATATGATCCTGGAGACTTGGAGTTCACGTCAGAAGATCCTCGAGGCAGCCACGAGATAGGAGGGCGCCCCCCTGTAGGGCGCGCCCCCTATCTCGTGGGCCCCTCGAGCACCTCCTGACCGACTTCTTTTGCCTATATAAGCCTACGTACCCTAAAAACATCGAATACCAAGATAGATCGGGAGCTTCGCCGCCGCAAGCCTCTGTAGCCACCAAAAACCTCTCGGGAGTCCGTTTCGGCACCCTGCCGGAGGGGGAACCCATCACCGGTGGCCATCTTCATCATCCCGGCGCTATCCATGACGAGGAAGGAGGAATTCACCCTCGGGGTTGAGGGTATGTGTTGGAAATATGCCCTAGATGCAATAATAAATGGTTATTATTATATTTCTTTGTTCATGATAATTGTCCATTATTCATGCTTTAACTGTATTATCCGGAAATCGTAATACACGTGTGAATACATGGATCACAACATGTCCCTAGTAAGCCTCTAGTTTACTAGCTCGTTGATCAACATATAGTCATGGTTTCCTGACTATGGGCATTGGATGTCGTTGATAACGGGATCACATCATTGGGAGAATGATGTGATGGACAAGAGCCAATCCTAAGCATAGCTCAAAGATCGTGTAGTTCGTTTAGCTAGAGCTTTTCCAAGTGTCAAGTATCATTTCCTTAGACCATGAGATTGTGCAACTCCCGGATACTATAGGAGTGCTTTGGGTGTGCCAAACGTCACAACATAACTGGGTGACTATAAAGGTGCACTACGGGTATCTCCGAAAGTGTCCGTTGGGTTGGCACGAATCGAGACTGGGATTTGTCACTCCGTATGACGGAGAGGTATCTCTGGGCCCACTCGGTAATGCATCATCATAATGAGCTCAATGTGACTAAGTGTCTATTCACGGGATCATGCATTACGGTACGAGTAAAGTGACTTGCCGGTAACGAGACTGAACGAGGTATTGGGATACCGACGATCGAGTCTCGGGCAAGTAACGTACCGATTGACAAAGGGAATTGTATACGGGCTTGATTGAATCCTCGACATCGTGGTTCATCCGATGAGATCATCGAGGAGCATGTGGGAGCCAACATAGGTATCCAGATCCCGCTGTTGGTTATTGACCGGAGAGGCGTCTCGGTCATGTCTGCATGTCTCCCGAACCCATAGGGTCTACACACTTAAGGTTAGGTGACGCTAGGGTTGTAGAGATATGAATATGCAGTAACCCAAAAGTTGTTTGGAGTCCCGGAGGAGATCCTGGACGTCACGAGGAGTTCCGAAATAGTCCGGAGGTGAAGAATTATATATAGGAAGTGTTGTTTTGGCCATCGGGAGAGTTTTGGGGGTCACCGGTATTGTACCGGGACCACCGGAAGGGTCCCGGGGGTCCACTGGGTGGGGCCACCTATCCCGGAGGGCCCCGTGGGCTGAAGTGGGAGGGACCAGCCTGGTGGGCTGGTCGCGCCCCTTAGCCCCCTGCGCCTAGGGTTGGGAACCCTAGGGGGGCGCCCCACTGCCATGGGGGCAAGTCTCCCCTTGGCCGCCCCTAGGAGATCCCATCTCCTAGGGCCCCTCGGGACCCTATATTAAGAGGAGGGAGGAGGCAGCCGCACCTTGCATCCGCACCTCCTTCCCCGCACACCTCTCCCTCCCGCAGACGCTTGGCGAAGCCCTGCCGGATCCCTGCTGCATCCACCACCACGCCATCGTGCTGCTGGATCTTCATCAACCTCTCCTTCCCCCTTGATGGATCAAGAAGGAGGAGACGTCATGCTGACCGTACGTGTGTTGAACGCGGAGGTGCCGTCCGTTCGGCGCTAGGATCTCCGGTGATTTGGATCACGACGAGTACGACTCCCTCAACCCCGTTCTCTTGAACGCCTCCGCTCGCGATCTACAAGGGTATGTAGATGCACTCCTCTCTCTCGTTGCTGGATGAACTCCTAGATTGATCTTGGTGAACGTAGGAAATTTTTTATTTTATGCAACGTTCGCCAACAGTGGTATCAGAGCCAGGTTTTTGCGTAGTTCTCTTTGCACGAGTAGAACACAATTTGTTGTGGGCGTAGATGTTGACAACTTTCTTGTCACTACTAGTCTTATTTTGCTTCAGCGGTATTGTGGGATGAAGCGGCCCGGACCAACCTTACATGTACGCTTACGTGAGACAGGTTCCACCGACTGACATGCTCTAGTTGCATAAGGTGGCTAGCAGGTGTCTGTCTCTCCCACTTTAGTTGGAGCGGATTCGATTAAAAGGGTCCTTATGAAGGGTAAATAGAAGTTGGCAAATCATGTTGTGGCTTTAACGTAGGTAAGAAAACGTTCTTGCTAGATCACCTATAGAAGCCACGTAAAAACTTGCAACAACAATTAGAGGATGTCTAACTTGTTTTTGCAGCAAGTGTTTTGTGATGTGATATGGCCAAAGAATGTGATGAATGATATATGTGATGTATGAGATGACCATGTTCTTGTAATAGGAATCACGACTTGCATGTCGATGAGTATGACAACCGGCAGGAGCCATAGGAGTTGTCTTTATTTTTTGTATGACCTGCGTGTCATTGAAGAACGCCATGTAAACTACTTTACTTTATTGCTAAACGCATTAGCCATAGAAGTAGAAGTAGTCGTTGGCATGACAACTTCATGAAGACACGATGATGGAGATCATGATGATGGAGATCATGGTGTTATGCCGGTGACGAAGATGATCATGGCGCCCCGAAGATGGAGATCAAAGGAGCAATATGATATTGGCCATATCATGTCACTATTTGATTGCATGTGATGTTTGTCATGTTTTTCATCTTGTTTACTTAGAACGATGGTAGAAAATAAGATGATCCCTCATAATAATTTCAAGAAAAGTGTTCCCCCTAATTGTGCACCGTTGCGAAGGTTCGTTGTTTTGAAGCACCATGTGATGATCGGGTGTGACAGATCCTAACGTTCGAATACAACGGGTGTAAGCTAGACTTACACACGCAATACACTTAGGTTAACTTGACGAGCCTAGCATGTACAGACATGGCCTCGGAACACGGAAGACCGAAAGGTCGAACATGAGTCGTATAGAAGATACGATCAACATGAAGATGTTCACCGATGATAACTAGTCCGTCTCACGTGATGATCGGACACGGGCTAGTTGACTCGGATCATGGATCACTTAGATGACTAGAGGGATGTCTATCTGAGTGGGAGTTCATTATTTGATTAGATGAACTTAATTATCATGAACTTAGTTTAAAATCTTTGCAATATGTCTTGTAGATCAAATGGCCCACGCTAATGTTGCCCTCAACTTCAACGCGTTCCTAGAGAAAACCAAGCTGAAAGACGATGGCAGCAACTATACGGACTGGGTCTGGAACTTGAGGATCATCCTCATAGCTGCCAAGAAAGCATATGTCCTAGATGCACCGCTAGGTGAACCACCCATTTTCCCAGCAACTCAAGACGTTATGAACGCCTGGCGATCAGCAGTAGTGATGATTACTCCCTGGTTCAGTGCGGCATGCTTTACATCTTAGAACTGGGGCTCCAAAAGCGTTTTGAGCAGCACAGAGCATATGAGATGTTCCAAGAGCTGGGAATGGTTTTCCAAGCTCACGCCCGGGTCGATAGATATGAAGTCTCCGACAAGTTCTACAGTTGTAAGATGGAGGAGAATGGTTTACATCGTGCACATACTCAAAATGTCTGGGTTGCACAACCGCTTATCTCAACTGGGAGTTAATCTCCTGGATGACACGGTGGTCGACAGAATTCTCCAGTCGCTCCCACCAAGCTACAAGAGCTTTGTGATGAACTTCAATATGCAGGGGATGGAAAAGACCATTCCTGAGGAACATCAAGTGTTGATGGTGAATAAAACCACTAAGTTCAAGAAAGGCAAGGGTAAGAAGAACTTCAAGAAGGACGGCAAGGGAGTTGCCGCGCCCGGTAAGCCAGTTGCCGGGAAGAAGTCAAGTAATGGACCCAAGCCTGAAACTGAGTGCTTTTATTGCAAGGGAAGCGGACACTGGAAACGGAACTGCCCCAAGTACTTTGCGGACAAGAAGGCCGGCAAAACCAAAGGTATATGTGATATACATGTAATTGATGTGTACCTTACTAGTGCTCATAGTAGCTCCTGGGTAACCGGTTTGTTTGCTCATATTTGTAACTCAAAGCAGGAGCTGCGGAATAAGCGGAGGCTGGCGAAGGACGAGGTGACGATGCGCGCCGGGAATGGTTCCAAGGTCGATGTGATCGCCATCGGCACGCTACCTCTACATTTACCTATGGGATTAGTTTTGAACCTCAATAATTGTTATTTAGTACCAGCTTTGAGCATGAACATTGTATCAGGATCTCATTTAATTCGAGATGGCTACTCATTTAAATCCGAGAATAATGGTTGTTCTATTTATATGAGTGATATGTTTTATGGTCATGCCCCGCTGGTGAATGGTTTATTCTTGATGAATCTCGAGCGTAATGTTACACATATACATAGTGTGAATACTAAAAGATGTAAAGTTGATAACGATAGTCCCACATACTTGTGGCACTGCCGCCTTGGTCACATTGGTGTCAAGCGCATGAAGAAGCCCCATGCTGATGGACTTTTAGAGTCTCTAGATTATGAATTGTTTGACACATGCGAGCCATGCCTCATGGGCAAGATGACCAAGACTCCGTTCTCCAGAACAATGGAGCGAGCAACCAACTTATTGGAAATCATACATACTGATGTGTGCGGTCCAATGAGCGTTGAGGCATGCCGAGGATATCGTTATGTTATCACTCTCACTGATGACTTGAGTAGATATGGGTATGTCTACTTGATGAAGCACAAGTCTGAGACCTTTGAAAAGTTCAAGGAATTTTAGAATGCGGTAGAGAATCAACGTGACAGAAAGATAAAGTTCTTGCGATCAGATCGTGGGGGTGAATATTTAAGTCACGAATTTGGTACGCACTTAAGGAAATGTGGAATTGTTTCACAACTCATGCCGCCTGGAACACCTCAGCGAAATGGTGTGTCCGAACGTCGTAATCGCACTCTATTGGATATGGTGCGATCTATGATGTCACTTACCGATTTACCGCTATCATTTTGGGGATACGCTCTAGAGATAGCTACATTCACTTTAAATAGGGCACCGTCTAAATCCGTTGAGATGATACCGTATGAATTATGGTTTGGGAAGAAACCTAAGCTGTCGTTTCTAAAAGCTTGGGGATGCGAAGCTTATGTCAAGAAACTTCAACCTGAGAAGCTCGAACCCAAGTCGGAAAAATGCGTCTTCATAGGATACCCTAAGGAAACCATTGGGTATACTTTCTACTTAAGATCCTAGGGCAAGATCTTTGTTGCCAAGAACGGGTCCTTTCTGGAGAAAGAGTTTCTCTCGAAAGAATTAAGTGGGACGAAAGTGGCACTTGATGAAGTACTGCCTCTTGAACCGGTGAATAGCGCATCTCAGGAAGATGTTCCTGTGGTGCCTGCAATGAAAAGAGAGGAGGTTAATGATGATGATCAAGATACTTCGGATCAAGCTCTTACTGAACTTCGAAGGTCCACAAGGACACATTCCGCACCAGAGTGGTACGGCAACCCTGTCTTAGAAATCATGTTGTTAGACAATGGTGAACCTTCGAACTATGAAGAAGCGATGGCGGGCCCAGATTCCAACAAATGGCATGAAGCCATGCAATCCGAGATAGGATCCATGTATGAAAACAAAGTATGGACTTTGACAGACTTGCCCGATGATCGTCGAGCAATAGAAAACAAATGGATCTTTAAGAAGAAGACGGACGCGGATGGTAATGTTACCATATATAAAGCTCGACTTGTCGCTAAGGGTTATCGACAAGTTCAAGGGATTGACTACGATGAGACATTCTCTCCCGTAGCGAAGCTGAAGTCCGTCTGAATTATGTTAGCAATTGCCGCATACTATGATTATGAGATATGGTAAATGGACGTCAAAACGGCATTCCTTAATGGTCACCTTAAGGAAGAACTGTATATGATGCATCTGGAAGGTTTTGTCGACCCTTAGAATGCTAACAAGGTGTGCAAGCTCCAGCGCTCTATCTATGGGCTGGTGCAAGCATCTCGGAGTTAGAACATTCGCTTTAATGAGATGATTAAAGCGTTTAGTTTATGCGAGACTTATGGAGAAGCCTGCGTTTACAAGAAAGTGAGTGGGAGCTCAGAGCATTTCTCATATTATATGTGGATGACATACTCTTGATGGGAAATGATATAGGACTTTTGGACAGCATAAAGGCCTACTTGAATAAGTGTTTTTCAATGAAGGACCTTGGAGAAGCTGCTTACATATTAGGCATCAAAATTTATAGAGATAGATCGAGACGCCTCATAGGTCTTTCACAAAGCACATACCTTGATAAGATATTGAAGAAGTTCAATATGGATCAGTCCAAGAAGGGTTCTTGCCTGTGTTGCAAGGTGTGAAATTGAGCACGGCTCAATGCCCGACCACGGCAGAAGATAAAGAAGAGATGAGTGTCATCCCTATGCATCAGCCATAGGGTCTATCATGTATGCCATGACTGTACTGCACTGATATAAACCTTGCCGTAAGTTTGGTAGGAAGGTACCAAAGTAATCCCGCAAGGAACACTGGACAACGGTCAAGAACATCCTTAAGTACCGAAAAGGACTAAGGACATGTTTCTCGTATATGGAGGTGATGAAGAGCTCGTCAGAAGGGTTACGTTGACGCTTAGCTTCGACACAGATCTAGATGACTCTAAGTCACAAACCGGATCGTGTATATTTTGAATGGTGGGGCGAGAAGCTGGTGCGATTGCAAGCGAGCGTCGTGGCGGGATCTACATGTGAAGCGGAGTACATGGCAGCCTCGGAGGCAGCACATGAAGCAATCTGGGTGAAGGAGTTCATCACCGACCTAGGAGTCATACCCAATGCGTCGGGGCCGATTACACTCTTCTGTGACAACACTGGAGCTATTGCACTTGCGAAGGAGCCCAAGTTTCACAAGAAGACCAGGCACATCAAGCGTCGCTTCAACTCCATCCGTGAAAATGTTCAAGATGGAGACATAGATATTTGTAAAGTACATACGGACCTGAATGTAGTAGATCAGTTGACTAAACCTCTCCCTAGAGCAAAACATGATCAACACGAGGACGCAATGGGTGTTCGATACATCACAATGTAACTAGATTATTTACTCTAGTGCAAGTGGGAGACTGTTGGAAATATGCCCTAGAGGCAATAATAAATGGTTATTATTATATTTCTTTGTTCATGATAATTGTCCATTATTCATGCTTTAACTGTATTATCCGGAAATCGTAAGACACGTGTGAATACATGGATCACAACATGTCCCTAGTAAGCCTCTAGTTGACTAGCTCGTTGATCAACAGATAGTCATGGTTTCCTGACTATGGGCATTGGATGTCGTTGATAACGGGATCACATCATTGGGAGAATGATGTGATGGACAAGACCCAATCCTAAGCATAGCTCAAAGATCGTGTAGTTCGTTTAGCTAGAGCTTTTCCAAGTGTCAAGTATCATTTCCTTAGACAATGAGATTGTGCAACTCCCGGATACCGTAGGAGTTCTTTGGGTGTGCCAAACGTCATAACGTAACTGGGTGACTATAAAGGTGCACTACGGGTATCTCCGAAAGTGTCTGTTGGGTTGGCACGAATCGAGACTAGCATTTGTCACTCCGTATGACGGAGAGGTATCTCTGGGCCCACTCGGTAATGCATCATCATAATGAGCTCAATTTGACTAAGTGTCTGGTCACGGGATCATGCATTACGGTATGAGTGAAGTGACTTGCCGGTAACGAGACTCAATGAGGTATTGGGATACCGACGATCGAGTCTCGGGCAAGTAACGTACCGATTGACAAAGGGAATTGTATACGGGGTTGATTGAATCCTCGACATCGTGGTTCATCCGATGAGATCATCGAGGAGCATGTGGGAGCCAACATGGGTATCCAGATCCCGCTATTGGTTATTGACCGGAGAGGCGTCTCGGTCATGTCTGCATGTCTCCCGAACCCGTAGGGTCTACACACTTAAGGTTAGGTGATGCTAGGGTTGTAGAGATATGAATATGTAGTAACCCGAAAGTTGTTCGGAGTCCCGGATGAGATCCTGGACGTCACGAGGAGTTCCGGAATGGTCCGAAGGTGAAAAATTATATATAGGAAGTGTTGTTTCGGCCATCGGGAGAGTTTCGGGGGTCACTGGTATTGTACCGGGACCACCGGAAGGGTCCCGGGGGTCCATCGGGTGGGGCCACCTATCCCGGAGGGCCCCGTGGGCTGAAGTGGGGAGGGGACCAGCCCCTGGTGGGCTGGTGTGCCCCCCTTGGCCCCCCCTGCGCCTAGGGTTGGGAACCCTAGGGGAGGGGGCGCCCCCATCTCCTAGGGCCGGCGCCCCCCCTGGGGACCCTATATAAAGAGGGGGGAGGGAGGGCAGTCGCACCCTTGCATCTGGCGCCTCCCTTCCCCCTTCTACACCTCTCCCTCCCGCAGATGCTTGGTGAAGCCCTGCCGGATCCCTGCTGCATCCACCACCACGCCGTCGTGCTGCTGGATCTTCATCAACCTCTCCTTCCCCCTTGCTGGATCAAGAAGGAGGAGACGTCACGCTGACCGTACGTGTGTTGAATGCAGAGGTGTCGTCCGTTCGGCGCTAGGATCTCCGGTGATTTGGATCACGACGAGTACGACTCCCTCAACCCCGTTCTCTTGAACGCTTCCGCTCGCGATCTACAAGGGTATGTAGATGCACTCCTCTCTCTCGTTGCTGGATGAACTCCTAGATTGATCTTGGTGAATGTAGGAATTTTTTTATTTTATGCAACGTTCCCCAACAGTATGTACTAGTAGCTATGTGTTTGATCTCTCTCTCTCTCTCTCGTGTTCTCTCTATGGCACGATCTTGATGTATCACGAGCTTTGCTATTATAGTTGGATCTTATGATGTTTCTCCCCCTCTACTCTCTTGTGATGAATTGAGTTTCCCTCTTGAAGTTGTCTTATCGGATTGAGTCTTTGATTTGAGAACACTTGATGTATGCCTTGCTGTGTTTATCTGTGGTGACAATGGGATTTCACGTGCCACTTGATGTATGTTTCGGTGACCAGCTTGCGGGTTCCGTCCATGAACCTATGCATAGGGAATGGCACACGTTTTCTTGACTCTCCGGTAGAAACTTTGGGGCACTCTTTGAAGTACTATGTGTTGGCTGGATGAATATGAGATTGTGTGATGCATATCGTATAATCATGCCCACGGATACTTGAGGTGACATTGGAGTATCTAGGTGATATTAGGGTTTCGGTTGATATGTGTCTTAAGGTGTTATTCTAGTACGAACTCTTGAATAGATTGATCCAAAAGAATAAGTTTGAGGTGGTTTCGTACCCTACCATAATCTCTACATTTGTTCTCCGCTATTAGTGGCTTTGGAGTGACTCTTTGTTGCATGTTGAGGGATTGTTATATGATTTATCTATGTTATTATTGTTGAGAGAACTTGCACTAGTGAAAGTATGAACCCTATGCCTTGTCTCCTATCATTGCAATACCGTTTACGCTCACTTTTATCATTAGTTCCCTTGCTGTTTTTATTATTTCAGATTACAAATACATTTATCTACTATCCATATTGCACTTGTATCACCATCTCTTCGCCGAACTAGTGCACCTATACAATTTACCATTGTATTGGGTGTGTTGGGGACACAAGAGACTCTTTGTTATTTGGTTGTAGGGTTGTTTGAGAGAGACCATCTTCATCCTACACCTCCCACGGATTGATAAACCTTAGGTCATCCACTTGAGGGAAATTTGCTACTGTCCTACAAACCTGTGCACTTGCAGGCCCAACAATATCTACAAGAAGAAGGTTGTGTAGTAGACATCAGCAAGCGTAGAACGAGTTCACCAATGTTGTAAGTCTTGGCCCGTACTTCTCTGCTTTGATATCTACAAGCCTGTTGTTGATAAAATGCGGAACGGGCCTTAGCGACGTCGCGCTCCTCCTCCAGGGCATCTAAGCTGTCCTGTCGATCCAGCTCGGCCTCTCTCTCTCTCTCTCTCTCTCTCTCTCTCTCTCTCTCTCTCCATACATGCGCACTCGAGGTGAGTCATGAATAATGTCCCAGGGTAACATAACCTCTGCGCCGTACACCATGAAGAAAGGTGTATATCTGATTCTTTCACCCAGTGCTTATCTGATTCTTTCAAAGAACACACTAATCTGGGTTTGATGCCGCTCATAATAAGACCATTGGCGCGTTCGACTTGACCATTGGTTTGTGGGTGGTAGACAGAGGCGTAATCGAGCTTGATGTCCAGATTGGCACACCAGGCCTTCACCTCATCGGCTATGAAATTGGAGTCGTTGTCAGTGATAATGCTGTGTGGAACACCATAACAGTGCACAACGCCGGATATAAAATCTATCACTGGCCCGGCTTCGGCCGTTTTGACTGGTTTGGCCTCTATCCACTTAGTGAATTTATCCCCATGACCAACATGTGTTTTTTCTTTTGGCTTCCTCCTTTAAGGGGTTTGGCCATATCAAGCCCCCAGACCGCGAAAGGCCATGTGATGGGGGATTGTTTGTAGAGTGGTGGGTGGCATATGGCTTTGGTTGGCGAAAAGCTGGCATCCAACACAGTGTTGGACGAGGTCCTGCGCGTCCTCTCGGGCCATTGGCCAATAGAAACCTGTACGAAAGGCCTTGCTTACAAGTGCCCGAGCCGCAGCGTGGTGACCGCCGAGACCGGCATGAATTTCAGCCAAGAGCTGCCACCCTTCCTCCTCGGAGATACATCTTTAAAGTACTCCGGTAGCGCTTTTCTTATAGAGTTCTCCCTCGTGAACCTTGTAGGCTTTCGAGCACCGCACAATGCAGCGTGCCTCATTCTGATCCTCCGGAAGCTCTCGCCTATTAAGGTAGGCCAAGAAGGGTTCAGTCCATGGGGCGATGACTGCCATGATGAGATGGGCCGACGGTGTAATTTTGGTGGCTGAGCCCCCGATAATATCGGTGTGTTCGGAATCTGGGGTTGTATTCGGATCCGGATTGGTTTTACCGCTCTCCCCTTGCCACACCACGGATGGCTTAAAAAGCCTGTCCAGAAAGATGTTTGGTGGGACGGGGTCGCGCTTAGCGCCGATGAAAGGAAGGATATCCGCTTCTTGATTACTTTCTTGAGCCACATGGTGAAATTCGAGCCCCTCAAACCGAGCTGACATTTTGAGAACGACATTACGGTAAGCCGCCATCTTCGGATATTTGGCATCAAAATCTCCATTTATTTGAGATATTGTGAGGTTTGAATCCCAGCGCACTTCCAGGCGTTGTATGCCCATGGAGACGGCCATCCGGAGACCATGCTATAAGGCTTCATATTCGGCTGCATTGTTGGAGTCCGTGAACAATATTTGTAGGACGTACTGAACAGTATCTCCGGTAGGGGATGTTAGGACAACTCCTGCCCCTAGGCCTGCCGGCATTTTAGAGCCGTCGAAGTGCATGATCTAGGTAGAGTATGTGCCGTACTCTTTAGGGAGTTCGGCTTCTGTCTATTTGGCGACGAAGTCAGCCAATACTTGAGATTTAATGGCCCTGCGCGGCTTGTATGATATGTCGAATGGAAGGAGCTCGATGGCCCACTTGGCAATCTGGCCCGTAGCGTCGCGGTTGTTTATTATGTCATAGAGGGGTACTTCGGAGGCCACCGTAATCGAACACTCTTGAAAATAATGTCGGAGCTTCCGGGATGCCATAAAAACCGCATATGCTATTTTTTTGGTAATGAGGGTACCGGGATTTGCATGGTGTGAGGAACGGTGGATACGGAGTATACCGGCTTCTGGAGCGGAAATTTGTGTCTGTCTGCCTCTCGTTCGATGACGAGCACCGCGTTCATGACTTGGTGTGTGGCTGATATATATAATAACATGGGTTCCCTGACGTTTGGCGCGGCCAGGATTGGGTTGCTTGTTAGAAAAGCCTTTATTTATTCCAATCCGGCCGTTGTCGCGTCCGTCCACTCGAAGTGTTCGGTGCACCGGAGAAGGCGATACAGCGGCAATGCCTTTTCTCCTAGTCTGGAGATAAAGCGGCTTAAAGCTGCCACACATCCGGATAATTTTTGGACATGTTTAAGGTTTGTTGGGGTAGCCAACTGTGACAAAGCTCATATTTTAGCAGGGTTTGCCTCAATTCCTCCATTGGAAACGATGAATCCCAGAAATTTTCTAGCGGGAACGCCGAAAACACACTTTTCTGGATTGAGCTTGATGTCATATGTTCGGAGGTTGTCGAATGTGAGACTCTGATCGTCTATTAAGGATTTGACGTGCCTAGTTTTGATGACTACATCATCCACGTATGCTTCAACTGTCTTGCTGATTTGTTTCTCCAAGCATGTTTGAATCATGCGTTGACAGGTGGCACCAGTGTTTTTGAGCCCGAAAGGCATGGTGTTGAAGCATAAAGGCCCGTATGGGGTTATGAAGGCCGTTGCGGCCTGGTCGGACTCCTTCATCTTGATTTGATGGTATCCGGAGTATGCGTCGAGGAAACACAGTGAGTCGTGTCCTGCGGTAGCGTCGATGATCTGGTTGATGCGAGGGAGGGGAAAGGGATCCTTAGGGCAAGCCTTGTTGAGGTCCTTGAAATCGACACATAGGCACCAGGATTTGTCCTTCTTTGGTACCATCACCAGGTTTGCTGGCCAGTGCGGGTGTTTTATTTCTCTGATGAATCCGGCTTCGAGTAACTTGGCTAGCTCTTCTCCCATGGCTTGTCGTTTGGGTTCGGAAAAGCGCCGTAATGTTTGCTTGACCGGCTTCTATCCCTTCAGTATGTTTAGGCTATGTTCGGCCAGTCTGCGTGGGATTCCTGGCATATCAGAAGGTGGCAGGCAAATATGTCCCAGTTTTCGCGTAAGAACGCCCGTAGTGCGGTGTCGACCGTGGGGTCCAGCTGTGCCCCGATGGATGCTGTCTTCGTGGAGTCCGTTGGGTGGACATAGAATTTGACTATTTCGTCTGCTGGTTTAAAGGAGGTGGATTTGGATCGCTTGTCGAGTATCACGTCATCCCATTCCACCGTGGAGCGCAATGCGGTTAATTCTTCGGCCGCGAGGGCTTCAGACAATGCCTCAAGGGCTAGGGCAGCGGTTTTGCTTTCGGCGCGGAGTGCTATATCCGGATCGCTGGCGAGAGTGATGCTTCCATTGGGCCCGGGCATCTTGAGCTTCATGTACCCGTAATGGGGTATAGCTTGGAAACTTGCAAATGCATCTCGCGCTAAAAGGGCGTGATATCCACTGTTAAAAGGGGCCACCTGAAAGGTCATCTCTTCGGACCGATAGGTCTCTGGCATGCCGAATACCACATTGAGTGTGATTTTTCCCACACACCGTGCCTCTCAACTGGGAATAATTCCTCGGAAGGTCGTGCTGCTTTGCTAAATGCGGCTCCTATATATTTCCATTTTGTTGAGAGTTTCCTCGTAAATGAGGTTTAGTCTGCTGCTGCCATCCATGAGAACTTTGGTCAGCCGAGAGCCATCCACAATTGGACTGAGGACCAGTGCGGCGGGTGCCAGGACTGTTCTGAATTTTGGTTCGTCACTGGCATTGAAAGTTATGGCCGTGTCGTTCCAGGGGTTTATTGCTGCAACTTGGCAGACTTCGGGGAGGCCGAGGAGCGCCCTTTTGCGCCTATTGTTTGAGGCGAAAGTCTCGAAGACTGTCAGCACTGTATGGTTGCTATTTTCCGTGGGATGTTGCTCTGCGGTATTTTTGATGAGGAGATCCTCGCCGCTCTTGGCCACCTGCCGGAGTATCCAACATGCTCTAGGGCTGTGGGTTGGTATTTTATCCGATGTTGTGTGTATCTTGCATGGCCTATCGAGCCATCCCTCTAGGACGGTTCCGCGCCCCGTAATGGGCTTTGATTTTTTGGTTACTAGATCGGGCGACCGACGAGGGTGCACCCTTTTTGTCCGGACGAGGGGCTTAGTGGAAACCGCTGGCTCCCACGGGGCTGCCTGACTTATCCAGGCGCTCTCCATTGTGCAGTACTTCTGTACTATGGTTGCCAGGTCAGCAAAGTGTGGTATGTGACGTCGATTGATTGCATTGAGGATTCCCTCGCCCGTGCAGTTTTTGTAGAATAATGAGATTGTGTCTTCATCGCGGCAGTCTTTAATCTTGTTCTTGACAAGGAGGAATCTAGCCCAGAAGTGATGGACTGCTGTTTGATGTGGGTAAGCTCGCTTATATCTGGGTGGGTGGGTGTATTTAAGTCCGAACCCTGACCCAATCTGGGTTCCAGAGCTTGAGAAACTTCCTAGCTTAACAATTTGGGCTCCAGGATATCAACCAATTTCTCAGGCCCTCAGTCCGATTCTAAGTTTGGAGTACGGGGCAGATCTTCCCATGGGTGATTATCCGGCTCTGTGAGGTCGGAGATCCGAACATTTTTTGTCCTCAACATAGGGGAAGAGTCGTTGTACTGCTCCTCCAATACCGCTATCTGATGGGTGATCGGTGGAGATTCAATTTCTCTCTGATCGGGTTTAAGCCCAATCCGATCGTAGTCCATAGCGACTCCCAAGGCGGCGATGCGATCCAGGAGTTCGTTTAAAGAAGACAACTCCGCCGGATCCATCTGTTCGGAGTATTCTGAGCTGACGCGGAGGTTATTTTCGATGACACGAGAAGTCATCATCGTCCCGACGGCCGAGCGGGCAACCATGGTAAAGCCGCCCAGCCGGAGGGTTTGGCCTGAGGCTAGGGCTCCCCCGGAGGTGATGTTGTCCTTGATAACAAGGTGAGCCATCAAGCCTATCTTCGACGTCACAGCGGAACTCTCAATGAAAGCACCAATGTTGGTGTCAAAACCAGCGGATCTCGGGTAGGGGGTCCCAAACTGTGTGTCTAAGGCTAATGGTAACAGGAGGCGGGGGACACAATGTTTACCCAGGTTCGGGCCCTCTCTATGGAAGTAATACCCTACTTCTTGCTTGATTGATCTTGATGAATATGAGTATTACAAGAGTTGATCTACCACGAGATCGTAATGGCCAGACCCTAGAAGTCTAGCCTATGATGATATGATTGTTGTCCTACGTACTAAGACCTCCAGTTTATATAGACACCGGAGGGAGCTAGGGTTACACAAAGTTGGTTACAGAGAAAGGAATCTACATATCCGAATCGCCAAGCTTGCCTTCCACGCTGAGGAGAGTCCCATCCGGACACGGGACGAAGTCTTCTATCTTGTATCTTCATAGTCCTACAGTCCAGCCATAGTACGTAGTCCGGCTGTCCGAGGACCCCCTAATCAAGGACTCCCTCAGTGGCAGCACAGTCGGCCATGGGAGGCAAGAGCAGGCAGCACCGCCAGCGCTGGTTTGGGTGGCTGGAGCAAGAAGACCAGAGGTCGAAGAAGCACGACGGCCGTTGGATGGACATCACATGACCACTGCAGCTAGAATGGTTTATATTGACTAAGTTGACAAATCCTGCATCCCCATCAACTTAGTAGGCCCACAAGTCAGCCTCCAAATATGGCGGGTCCCAGCTAGGAGGGGGCGTATTCATTCTTATGTGTAATAAGGAGGCAGTTGCTTGCGTGCGAAGATATAGTTGGTGGGTCCGAGCTGTCAGTGGGAGGAATGTTTTTTGCAAAATACAAAGGCCCTTCCGGTGCGTCCCCGCTATCAGGTGGAGGAATAATTATTTTGCACGTAATAAGGAGGAACTTCCTTGCGTGTGGCTGTGGACCCAGCTGTCAGCCTCTCTACGTACAGTCCTCTTCCGATGGATGTCATTCATTGACCATGCTGACCTCGCCGCGTCGATAGCACCAAGGCAGTGGACGGCGGCGAGGCCTAGAAAGGGAACGACCGGAGCCGGGGAAGACTTGACAGTGGTTGCCCATGCGGTGGGAGTATGAGAGTTTACTGGTTTGGCTGTTGTCACGGGAAAATAACAGGAGGTGTGGGTGAGTAGAGGAATGGCCTGGCCAACGATGGAGTAGGGTGAGCCAGTGCGGCCTGCGCGGCAGCACAACCGACCACGGGAGGCGGGTGCAGGCGGTCCCATCGGCGCTGGTTTGGGCGGATGGAGCAAGAAGGTCAAATATTGAAGAAGCAGCATGGCCGTTAGATTAACATTCAACGGTCACTGCTGCTAGAATTGTTTGTGGACTAAGTTCACAAAGCCTTTCAGACACGTCAACCTAGTAGACCCACAAGTCAACCTCTAAATCAGTCCCAAACATCATACAACCCGAAATTTCTAGCCAGATTCAAATTAATTTAAAAAATAAACATACCTTAATGTAAAATTCAATGAAGTTTTACCCGCACAAAAACAATGAAATTTATAATATCAAAATCTGAAAGAAAAAAGTAATTTGGAACTAATTGCCTGTTTGTAGTATTTTCTCATTTTATAGCCCATTTCTTATTACTTATAGCCCATTTTCTGGGCAAGCCGAATGCATCCCTCCTTGTCTTGAAAGATTTCCGGCCCAGCAAGGCGTAGAAAAGCAAGTTGGCCTCTGTTGGTTATTCTGCAAAAAACAAAATAGCTGGGCTAGCCATTTTCAGAAAGAAAAAATTGGGCTGGTCATGTGGTAGACATATGAAATAAAAGCCTGGGCTAGACGAGCCACAGCTCCCACACAACCCAGTTGATACCCTGCTCTGTCGTGAAAATGAAAAAAAATACTACGCGAGCTGCTGGGTCCTAGGTGTCACTGGCTCCTTGTGGAGTTATCTCGCTTATTGACTACATTGACAGTGGCATGCGAACTAGATGTCAGGAAACCATCAAGAGGAACCATTTTTTCTTGTAATAAAGGAGTCACTTGCTTGCCTACTGCCATGATCCTGGTGGGTCCCTACTGCCATCCTCGCCACGTACAGTCATCGACGTATTCCTTTTGGTTGTTGACCATGTTGACAACACCGGAGGGCGGCGCCGTGATACGTCTCCAACGCATCTATAATTTATGAAGTATTCATGCCATTTTTACAACAATTTTATATGGTTTTGGTATGATTTGCATGGAACTAACCCGGCCTGACGATGTTTTCAGCAGAACTACCGTGGTATTTTTTTGTGCAGAAATGGAAGTTCTCCAAATGATCTGAAACTTTTTGATGATTTTTTGGAACAAAAGAGACCCCCGAAGCTTCGTGGGAGGGCCAGAAGAGCCATGAGGAGGGCACAACCCACCACAGCGCGTCAGAGGGGCCTGGCTTGACCTGGTGGGTTGTGCTCACCTCGAGGCCCATCTTCACGTGAAACCAACGAAAAAAAATCCTATAAATAGACAAACCATCAAAACGAACCCTAGATCGGAAGTTCCGCCACCGCAAGCCACTATATCTACGAAAACCAATCTAGACCTTGTTCCAGTACCCTGCCGAAGAGGGAGATCATCACCTGAGGCCATCTTCATCATCCCTATGACCACCATGATGAGGAGGGAGTAGTCCAGCCTCGGGGCTGAGGGTTTGTACTAGTAGCTATGTGCTTAATCTCTCTCTCTCTCTCGTGTTCTTGAGATGGCATGATCTTGATGTATCACGTGCTTTATTAATATAGTTGGATCATATGGTGTTTCTCCCTCTCTATCTTGTTGTGATAAATTGATTTTTCTCTTTGAGATTTCGTTTTATCGTATTGAATACTTTTATGGATTTGGGAGCACTTGATATATGTCTTGCATATGAATACCCATGGTGACAACGGGGTGTTATATTGATTCACTTGGTATATGTTTTGGCACTCAACTCGCGGATTCCTGAGGTGACATTGGGGCAATCTGTGCATAGGGGTTAATGCACGTTCGCATCTTTGTTTCTCCGGTAGAAATATTGGGGCACTCTTCGAGGTTCTTTGTGTTGGATTGAGTATTATGAATCTGAATTTGCTTTGGTGTTAGTTTAGTACGAACTCTTAGATAGATCGATCGAAAGAATAGCTTTGAGGTGGTTTCGTACCCTACAAACAATTTCTTCTTATGTTCTCCACTAGACAGGAACTTTGGAGTGATTCTTCATCGCACGTTGAGGGATGGTCATATGATCCAATTATATTAGCATTGTTGAGTGATTGCACTAGCAAAAGTACGAACCCTAGGCCTTGTTTTCAAGCATTGCATTATAGTTTGTATTCACTTTTATCGTTCGCTACCTTGTTGTTTTTATTTATTCAGATTATAAAAATATATTTCTACTATCCATATTACACTTTTATCACCATCTCTTCGCTGAACTAGTGCATCTATACAATTTGCCATTGTATTGGTGTGTTGGAGACACAAGAGACTCTTTGTTATTTGGTTGCAGGGTTGTTTGAGAGAGACCATCTTCATCCTACGCCTCTCACGGATTGATAAACCTTAGGTCATCCACTTAAGAGAAATTTGCCACTGTCCTACAAAACTCTGCGCTTGGAGGCCCAACACGAGTCTATAAGAATAAAGTTGCGTAGTAGACATCAAGCTCTTTTCTGGCGCCGTTATCAGGGAGGTGAGTACTTTAAGGTATATCTTTAGATCTTGCAATTAAATCTTTTATCTTGTTTTATCACTAGTTTGGTTTATAAAAAGAAAATAAAAAATGGAATTGAGGTGGCCTCATATTATTCGTCTTTATCATGTCTTTCTGAAAATGATGGAAAGGAAAATTATGCTCAATTGATAGAAGAAGAATTCAATAAAATGTTTGGCACAAAACCCATGAATGATGAGCATGATTGCAATGTTGTTAGTATGAATTACTTGAATGTCCATGATGTTAATGATATGCAAAACCATAAGCTTGGGATGCTATATTTGATGAAGATGATATTTTTAGTCCCCCAAGTTCTGATGAGAAAATTTATTATGATGAAAGCATGCCTCCTATTTACAATGATTATATTGATGAAAGTGGGTTTGGAAGAGTGTCAACTCTAGATAATGATCCCACTATTTTGGAGGGTGTTGAATCTTATTGTGATAATTATGAAAGTGGATTTGGAGAGGTCATGACTTTATTTAATGATGATTCCACTATTTTGGAAGAGGTATGAATTGACTATGATAAAAAAGTTACTATCTATGATGATTATGGTGATGACATGTATGTTATATTGAATAATGATAACCATGAAACTTGTCATCATGATTTTAATTTTCAATCTCATGATAGTTAATTTGTTGAGTTTGATCCCACCACTCCCATAAATGAGAACAAATTTGCTTGTATGTAGAGTAATAAATTTTCTATGCTTGTGGATCATGAAAAGAATGCTTTATGTGATAGTTATATTGTTGAATTCTTTCATCATGCTATTGAAAATTATTATTAGAGGGTAAGATATGCAATTACATATTGCAATAATATCAAGTTTCCTCTCTTTATGTCAAAAGTTTTGATGTCATGCTTGCTTTACCTTCCTATGCTAGTTGATTCTTGCTCCCATAAGTTGTTTGCTCACAAAATACCTATGCATAGGAAGTATGTTAGGCTTAAATGTGTTTGCCATGTGATTCATGATGCTCTCTTTTTGTTTCAATTCTTATCTTTTATGTGAGCATCATTGAAATCATCATGCCTAGCTAAAAAGGCACTAAAGAAAAGCGCTAGTTGGGAGACAACCCAACACTTAAGCCTACTATTTTTGTGTGTTAACATGATTAAGATACTGTATTCATCATGTTTTATAACTTTTGTTTCAATAAAGTGCCAAGTAAAGCTTTTGGGATAGTGTGGATGAGAGTTGAGTTGATTCTGTGCAAAAGCAGAAACTTTTGCGCTCATTCCAGGAATTTTCAAAATTCACTGGAGTGTTATTTTGCTCTAACATTTTTATAGATGATTGATATACAAATTCCCTACGTTGTCCTGATTTTTTTGAATTTTTGGAGTAGCAGAAGTATGGTCCTAGTTCAGATAACTACAGACTGTTTTGTTTTTGACAGATTCTGTTTTCAATGCATATTTTGCTTGTTTTCTAGTTTCTATGGCTTATATTGGTCAATATAAATTGTAGAACTGATAGGGTACAGTAGGCATTGTGTGGGAAAAATTATGAATCTTGTCTTGACAGTACCTAATTGAATGGTTTGCTCTTTATCATACTAACACATCTCACAAAGTTCCATTAAGTTTTGTGTGATTGAAGTTTTCATGTTTTGGGTGAGATGTTGATATGAGGAGAATAAGGAGTGACATGACCATAAGCTTGTGGATTCCCAAGGCACCCCAAGGTAATATTCAAGGAAGATCCAAGCAACTAAGCTCGGGGATGCCCCGGAAGGCATCCCCTCTTTCGTCTCCAACATTATCGGTAACTTCGCTTGGAGCTATATTTTCATTCGTCACATGATGTGTGTTTTCCTTGGAGCGTCATTTTATTTTATTAGGATTTTCTTGCTGTTATTTAGAATAAAGTTTTGCATCTTTTATTTCAATAAAAATATCCAAGTATAGCCCTTGACATGCTTATTTTGCAAGTCTATATGTTGCTATTTGAAGACAGAAAGTTGCACGCTAGTGCGTGAATTCTTGAAAAAAGTCAGAATGTGATAAAATGTTGGATTTTTCTTCATAATAAGATAAGATTTTTTCTACAGTATGGTAATTTTTCAAAAAATTTGAAGTTAAATAAGTATGGATCTTACTTCATGCTTTATGGACTGTTCTGTTTAGACAGATTGCTGTTACATTTGCATTGTTTGCATATGTTTGCTTGTTTAATGATTCTATTTGAGGATGGGAGTATTAAATATACAAAGGCATTTAGTATGCAATGTTGAATAATAATTTAGTTGATTTGCTATAGTAGAGAATGATAAGTTATTGCATTGATTTATACTAACTTATCTCACAAATTCTTGTTGAGTTTTGTGTGGAAGAAATTTTTAAGATTTAAGGAAATAGTGATATAAAATGAATTAAGGAGACACAAAAGCTCAAGCTTGGGGATGCCCAAGGCATCCCAAGATAATATTTCAAGAAGTATCAAGTATCTGAGCTTGGGGATGCCCCGATAGGCATCCCACCTTTCTTCTTCAACAATTATCGATTAGTCTCGGCTGAGCCTAAGTTTTTGCTTGTTCACATGATGTGTGCTATTCTTGGAATGTCATTTTATTTTTTCGCTTGCTATTTTAATAAAATACTTAGATTTTATTTTTTAAAATAAGAGAGAGTCCTCAAATAGCTAGCTACCCATTTACTTAACTACTAATTTGAACTTCACTTATATATTTTGGAGTAGTTTGTTTTTTACTCTTGTGCTTCACTTATATCCTATGAGTAAATTGTTGAATGAATTAAATATCATGAAGTTGAAATTATATGTTCATATTATGCCTAGTAGTAGCTTCACACTGGGTTTAGAAAGTGAAATCTTTTGAAGCTTGACAATCACAATATTGGTCATACAAGCAATTCATGAATGATTAGTATAATGAAGAGAATTTCACATGCAAATATATTATCTTGGACATCTCCTATGATTGTGAATACCCATAATTATTTTCAAACTTGAGCAAATTAGTTGAAGTTGGACAAGGAAGACAACGTAATGAGTTATGGCTGTGTATATTTGCATAGAAGTTATATTGTCATGGATCCTCCAACATGTGTTGCTTGCTTAGGATCTTTTGCTAGCCAAAAATTCATACTAAGTAGAGATACTACTTGTGCATCCAAAAACCTTTAAACCCAGTTTCTTGCCATGAGTGTCCACCATATCTACCTATGGATTGAATAAGATCCCTCAAGTAAGTTTTCATCGGTGCATAAAGCAATAAAAATTGCTCCTAAATATGATTGATCTTTTATTATAAGGGAAAATTGAGAATTGTACGAACTTGTGATGGCAAAGTAATAAAATTGACGTACTGCATAGTAAAGGTTGTTATCATAAGGGGCCATAGATGTTCCTTTGCATTGAGAGTTTAGGCATCCAAAAAGAAAAAGCGCATGACAACCTTTGCTTCCCTCTGTAAAGGGCCTATCTTTTACCTTTTAGTATTGGGATAATTAGATTTATGCCCCTAGTTGTGTCGCACTCATCTGTTTTACCCCTAATTCCCAAAAGTCATCGGTTCTGTCCAAGTCACTTTGCTCCTCTTATGCTTTTGCCCTTTGACCGTTTGACCATCAGTTTGAAAACTTCATAACTAATTCATACTAAATCAGAAAAATGCAAATAAGATACCAAAATGTTCAGAAAAACATCACATATATGTGAGTGTCATTTGCATTCATGAAAAAAGTGTTGGAAAGTGCCCAACCAAGTTTTAGCTCTTTTGCTACCACCATGAATAGTAAAATCTAAAAAAGCTCAAAAAAATTCAAAAAAAATTTGGTGGCAAAGAATGAAAAATGTTTTAACTGCCTGCCAAGTTTCATGAGGGAATAACATTCGTGGGTGCCGCCGCAAAAAAACAATCAGCACTCCAAAATAGATTATTTTTTTGCCACGACTTCCATGAATGTTATTCCCTGATCAAACTTGGCAGGCACTTAAAATATTTGTCGTTCTTTGTCACCAAATATTTTTTGAATTTTTTTGAACTTTTTTATATTTCATGGTGGTAGCATAAGAGCTAAAACTTGGTTGGGCACTTTCCAACATTTTTTTCATGAATGCAAATGACACTCACATATAGGTGATGTTTTTCTGAACATTTTGGTATCTTATTTGCATTTTTCTGATTTAGTATGAATTAGTTATGAAGTTTTCAAACTGACGGTCAAACGGTCAAAGGGCAAAAGCATAAGAGGAGCAAAGTGACTTGGATGTAACCGTGACTTTTGGGAATTGGGTAAAACATGACAGTAGGGATGACAACTAGGGCATAAATCTAATTATCCCTTTAGTATTTATGCAAAGAGTCAATAGTATGAATTCTCATTTCAACCTCAGCTATTCTCTAGTTGGCAAGCACCATGTGGTGGGGAAAGATCTAGGCTGATATGACCAGACAAATATATTTGATGATGAATTATTATTGTTGAATAAGGTGAATTGCAATTTCTTGGTGACTGAGAACATAGGTTGTCAAGTTTCAAGAGAATTCATTGTTTGAACCATAACATGTGAATTGGTTGGGGTGGTTGCTACTTTAACATGAGAAGTTTTATGAAAAACAATTGTTGTTCTGATGCTAGGAAAAGTGATTGAAATTATCATTGATCAAACTTGTGCACTTTGGTAGCATTCACACTTCATAAATTATTTCTTTTATCATTTACCTACTCGAGGATGAAGAGGAATTAAACTTGGGGATGTTGATATGTCTCCAACATATTTGTAATTTATGAAGTATTCATGCCATGTTTACAACAATTTTATATGGTTTTGGTATGATTTGCATGGAACTAACCCGGACTGACGCTGCTTTCACCAAAACTACCGTGGTGTTGTTTTTTGTGCAGAAATGAAAGTTCTCCAAATGAGCTGAAACTTTTTGACAATTTTTTTGGAACAAAAGAGACCCCCGAAGCTTCATGGGAGGGACAGAAGAAAGATGAGGAGGGCACAACCCACCACGGCATGCCAGAGGGGCCTGGCTTGCCCTGGTGGGTTATGCTCACCTCGAGGCCCATCTTCGCGTGAAACCGACGCCAAAAAACCCTATAAATAGAGAAACCATCAAACTCAACATTAATGAAAACTACTCTATTCACTTCAATCTTTCTCTGTATCTACACCGACGACCCTTGCAACGACGCAGATGGTCGTCATCCTTGAAGCACTGACAATCAGGAGATGTGGGGGCAATGACACACATGCCGTGTTGTTACGGAGAAGGGCGTCGTGACAAGATAGGTGGTGACAATGACAAGATTACACAAGTTTGATTATTTCTTTTTCTAACTTCTCAAAGTCCCCCCCACCCCCTGCACCGCTCCCTAGGGGCGGCTCAGGCGGAAATCCTAACCACGCCGCCGCCGCCCCCTCTTCCTCTTCCTCTCCCCTCGCCACTGACGGTGCACGTCGGTGGTCAAAGCCCTTTGGAGGCCGGCGGCGGCAGGATCTGGCTCTCGCGCGCTCGTGCTGATCGGGCGTGACCCTCGTGGTGGTGGGACATGCGGTGCTTCTCGCTGCAAGATCAGAAGCTGGTGTGACGGTGCACGGCGGAGCTTTGCAGTGGAGAGGAGGTACGCGGCTGGGGTTCACAGGAGGAGATGGTCGTAGGGCGGTGGCCTCTCCTGGAGGTGACAATACGAGACAAGGCACCAACGTCGTGGCTTGGCCTGGGTGGCGTGGCGGTGTTCGGCCAGGCATACCTGTGCTTGCAGCGGCCGAGCACGTCGCGGTTCTCGGTGCCTCCGTGGTGGCACCCCCTACTGGTCTTCGTGGTCTTGGGTGTTGGAGGCGGCGACACGGGCCGGATGGGCCTGATCTAGGCCGTAGGGCCATGACACATACGTCTGCCGGGAGTTGGCCTGATGGCCGGGTGTGCGGTCCGACCACCCTTGGCCGGGCATGGAAGGAGCTCGGCGAGTTCTAAGCCATGGAGGTGTTGGAAGTAGGCTGTGTGCTCCTGGCTGTGTGGGTCTTGGGTGATTTCGACTTCTCGGCTATGCTGGCTAAGTGATGCGGTGGCGAAGTGGCCAACTTGGAAGGTGTGGCCCCAATCCGGATGGCAGGGATGTAGGTGCGAGGCGATCCAGAAGAAATTCCTGCCCATGCTCGGTGGTTGTTGGCGGCGACAACGTCCGTGGGTGACGTTCCTCTCCCAGGAGGCGTCGCCAAGGTGTATCGGCATCTCCATCGCTCACTCTTGGGATTGGTAGTGGTCTTCGTGCGAAAGCCTTAGGATCGGAGGTGAATCGGCGTGATGGCGGTGTCCAACGCCGCTACTCTGTTGGTAGCATCGCGCTTGAAGACACAATCATGAGGTTCCATGTTGTGCTACTTCCGGTGCTCGCCGTTGTCCAAGACGATCTTCAGTGGCGCAATGTACATCATTACTGGTGAATCCAAGACGGTGCCTTTAGTGGACCGACCAAGTTCCCCCATCTACTTGCCACCTCATTTTAGGCATCAAAGGGTGGATGGTTCGACGACAAGGGAAGTTCATCCGGAGTTGGTGTTGTCTTCGGAGGTGACTAGCGTTGGTCGAGACACGGCTTGCTCTGTTTTTTGGACATACTTTTTTCGGTGGTGGCTGTTTTCGAACTAGCCCTGATGTGGTGTGTGCACTACGCTCGTTGTTCGCAATAAGTTATAGTCTTTTTGTAATTTAAATTTTGCCTTCTATAAGAATATGATATGCAACCGCGTACTCTTGAAAGGAAAAAAACAACGACGAGATTTGTGCTAGGAGATGGGAGAGAGAGCAGAGCGGGTAGGAATCGGGGGACTGGGGAGACCGATGAACTCGGTGGAAAGGGGGCTGTGTGGGGGCCTTTGGACAGGTGTCGTCCAGCGAGGCGGCTGACGCGCATGAGTAACCAGTCGCTTGATTCGAAGCGTTCTCCACAAAATAATCCGTCTATTCTCCGACACGCCCCCGCCCTCCACCGCTCTGGAATCTTGCCGTTCGCCATGTTCCAGGAGGGTCGCAGCTGCAGAATTTAGCAGCCGCGCGCGCGCGTTGCAGATAAGCCTTCACCGTTGTCCATGTGCGCTGTACAGCCGCCGCCGCCGAGCTACCCAGGCTGCCGGTGGTGTGTATACGTTAGGCTAGCTGGTGCCGGAGCGCAATGCGCGGCGCTAAAATCGGCAGCGCACTCGGCGGCAGTTTGAGCGCCTCGTCGAGGCCACATCCCCGAGCAAACGGCAGAAGTCGCACGAGAAAGCTTTCTGTTCCACGCAAGAAATCATTTTTTCTTCTTCTTGAAACGCGACGTCATCTTCCGTTCGTTAAGTTCACGATAACGATAAAAGTACAACAAATTCAAAGTGTTTTTCAGCTTGACAGTTGTAGTCCAATTAACATTATTAAAGATAGTATTATGTGGGAGCATCTGCCATTAACCAATTCCTGTGTTCATGGTTGATGACTCGATCGGCATGTGCTGCTCAACCTTGTAGTGTCGCCCCAAACATGGATGCACTCATACAGACCACTGGCATCCGGCCCTACATGCCCCTTTGCAGAGGCTTGTACGCTGGACTAGCTAGTATTGTTTGCCTGTTTTGTACGTACGCTCATGCTGTAGTAGAGTACACTGTACACGTACACGCAGAACTTCATGAGATATGCTCCTTTGGCCGTTGCTCGGTCGGATGATGATGAGGGCGGCATGCTTGCTGCATGCACTGCTGGCATAAGAGATCTGGATTAGTTTAGGAAGGATAGATTTCATGACCCTCGGAAAATCAGGAGGCCCAGCTAGAGGGCAACACGCAAACAGGAATCATCCGTTGGCCCAGACGGAGCGCGGTGATGGCGAGGGCGAGCCAGAAGAAGCCAAAACACAGTGTTGAATATGTTCGCGACTGGCTGATGACACCAAGGACATCCTAGTCACGGTCACGTGGCATCGTTCAGGACAAGCAAATCCACGCTCAAGAAAGATCTCCCGAAATGAATCCCCAATTACCCCGGCACGAATCACAACCACGTCCAGGCGCGATCGCCATACATGGCACACCGCTCCCCATTTCTAGTCAAGGCGCGATCACTCAGGACGTCGGCCGTTGCGGATCGGGCGCGCGGTCATGTAGTCGTGTCGCGGAGAGTATATATAACCGTTGATAGGACAGTCTTAGCTCAAGTTTGCTACACAATCCTCTTTCCTGACCATCTGATCGAGATCCAACGACCTTCATCATGCCGCGAACTGTGCATCTTCTTCCGCACATCTTGCCGATCCTTCTTTGCCGCAGCCTACCCCCCTCCCCTGCGGCCGGCGAGCACTACCACACACCACCTCGTCGGCCCACCCTCCTCTCAGCGGCCAGCAGGCGCTACCACGCACCGCCTCGCCAACCCGCCTCCTCAACCTCTCATGCATGGCCGGGCGGCACCACCACGCACCACCTCGTCGCCCCACCCTCCTGTCAACCCCCCTCCCTCGGCGGTCGGCGGGCGCTACCACGCACCGCCTCACCCTCCTCTCAACCTTTCCCACCGCCGTTGCTGGCCACCGCCCCGTCCATCCCTCTAAGCTCTGCCCTACCGGAGAAAACTTCCAGCAATCCCCTACAACCCCCCCCACCCCTAAGATAGATAAATGGGGTCGTGACTCCCCTAGTTAGGCCATGGCTTGTCCTTAAGATAGATGGTGGGGGTATGGCTTTCCCGGCAAGGTCCATCTTTTCCGGTGAGCTCGGGATGAACTAGAATAGGTGATTAATGAAAATAATATTTTCAAGCACGTGAGATATGCAAAATCGGACAATAAAACATGATAATACAACGAGTTGTCTTTTGTCTTATCTTTAGTAAGTAGAGTGTCTAAAATATGTGGTGTAGAGAGATCATTTCTTAACTCAGAGAAGTCAATTCAAATAAAATTAAGAGAAGACAGGTTTTTTTGGGCACTATTCCATTATTTATCCTACATGGCACTTCTAAAATAGCATGACTCTACACATCCTAACATGTACATGGTGTGTTTCAGTTTTCATTTGGGTGATATAGTGGGTTAGTGAAGGGCATCTTTTCTCTGGCTATGGATAGTCATAATCGCTTGTTTGGTCAAATTAGTTGACGTGTTTGAGATTTTTTTTTCATCTTCTACACATTATCCGACGGATAATTCAAAGTTATTGTCGTCTTTCCAAAGAAAAACACTCCGAATTACCAGTCACCTTGACAGCCATAGATGTACATCATCTAAACCGATGGCTCCCCCGCAGATCCCACGACCACACGTTTCCCCACAACTAACTTTGCAGTACTGTTTCGCAACATGGTAGTGTCTCGACAACATCGGAACAGCGAGTGGCACGACGATCGGCGTTCCTCCATATCTAAACCGACATCTCCACCAATTTGCAGTTGCGGACACCTCCCGCGGCATCAGCATTGCTGCGACTGTGATGACTCCCATGCAGCATGGGCGCTGTTGCGACTACTGGCGGAGAGCCACGAGTAGTACAACTCTAGCTTGCCACAACGTTGTTGTTGCGATCACCGCCCTGCAGCATCGGCGAGAATCCAGTTGCAGTACCACCATGAGTGAGTGCTTCCTTGCAACATCGGTCGAGGTGCAACACTGATTTTACCCGGCTCTTGCTCGCAGCTAAGTGTATAGCCTAACAACCAATTGGACTCTAAAGTGCAAGGGTTTTTAGAAAGTCACAACTTTCCCTCGATGAGAAAGCAAGGTATCAATCCATGGAGGCAAGGGTCTTACACCAATTATAAGCTCTCCAACACAAATAAAACTTCAATTGTGCCCCAACAATACCAACAAGGGTGTCAACCTTGCTAGTTGTATACGATATTAAAAGATAATGTGATATGTACTTTTTTGTATTTTCAGAATAAACTATAACTGATAAAAGAAGTGCGAGTAGAAGTTCTAGGAAGTTTTTCCTTATGCTAAAAACCGGACCGATGTTTGACAACCACAAGTGTAGGGGTCAGTTTAGCCTTTTCGGTAAGAAAAAGTGTCAAATATAAAATTAATATTCTCTCAAGTTCTATCAACCACTGATACAAATCTACGCACACCAAACATTTGCTTTACCTAGAATAAGAAATAAAACTAGCTTGCGGGAATGAAAGATAGCTTTGCAAAAATATAAAGAATTTAGAAATAGAAGTTAGGGACTGTTTAAATAAAAGAATAATAAAGTGAAGGGTTTTGAAAGAACAATGAAGAAAATGATTGTACCTATGCAATTATATATGAAATGATAGTGATAATCCTCTATTGCAGTATTTTATGCGGGAAAGTCCTATGCTAACAAGTAGCAAAATCCATTGATTGCAAGTACTTATGAGACTCTAGCAAGCATCCGCAAATACCAAAGATTATTAAGGTAAAACCCAACCATAACATTAAGTTCTAAGGTCCACTTTAAGCCCATATGCAACAACTCATGAACTGGAGATTTGGTTTCAGTCGCTCCAGCAACGCACCATAAGCAAAGCAATCACATATTACAACACCCTACACCGTGAATACCACACGTGTGTGCGAAACGGTGGGCACCATAGGACATCACCATAATAACATACAACTCATATCAACCATATCATATCACAATTAACCCATAGGACAACAAAGAGACTACTCAGACATAATATAGATGCAACACATCATTGGATAATAATATATATAGCATCAAACACCAAGTTCAAGTAGAGATTATGGTGGGGTGAGAGAGAGAGTACACCGATGCATAGAGAGGGAGAAATATGTTGATGACCACAGTGAAGTTGATGGAAATGATCGATGTGATGATGGTTCTCTCGGCGGTGCTCCGGCGCCACCGGAAGAGAGGGGGAGAGGCACATGTCCTTCTTCTTGTTTTGCCTTCCCCCTAGGTGGAAGAAGGGTCCCCCCTCTAGTCCTTGGCCTCAATGGCTCCCGGAGGGCGAGAGCCCCTCCGAGATTGGATCTCGCCTAGCCCCTCCGAGATTGGATCTCTCCTTCTCTATTTCTATATGTTCTCTTCTCTATTTTGGTATTGTTTCTACGGCCGAGCACCACTTCTTAAATATTCGAAGATCTGTAACTATTGAGTTGATTTTTTAATATGATTTTCTTCACAAATTACCTTTCTTGCACCCAAAGTAGAGCTCCAACCGATTCACGGTCTCATCGCATGGGTGGCCCACATGGCCACGGCCCAGGCCCCGCTAGATGGCCCTGTGGCGGCCTCAGTCACAACCTTACATTGATTCCTTCGCCCAAAAATCGGATATATTCCAGAAAAATTTACAAAAAAATTCAGCTTGTTCCAGCTCCATGAAATTTTACCTATATTTCCAAAAACAATATGAAACATGAACCGGCCTTTGACACTAGATTAATAGGTTAGTCCAAATAAAAACAATATAAGTTGTTTCCAAAAATACGTAAAGGTGGTATGATAATAGCATGAAACAATAAAAAATTATAGATACATTTGATATGTATCGCCATCTCCAAGCTTAATCCCTACTCGTCCTCGAGTAGGTAGATGATAAAACAAAGATATTTTTTTATCGTGCATGCTACCTAGCATAATCTTGATTAAATAATGTAAAGCGTTGTGAAATCAAGATAAAAGTGATTAAAGCAATAGTTAATAACAAGCAAGTAACATTATGGTTCAATGCCTTTGTGTAATACCAATCAATACTCGCATGTATCACACTCATGGTCCAATCGCCCATGGCTTTACTGCATTAAATAGTAGGATCCAAAACAATCCCTTATGAAGCAATTCATAAACTAGAGTTTCTATCACTCCCGCAATCCATCATCTATAAACTAATTCCAGAATGTCTCCCCCTAGGCACAAATATGGTGAGATGTCATGTAGTCGACGTTCAAATAACACCCTTAGAGGAAGAACAACACAACATATCATCAAACATTAAATAGTATTCGACTTAACATGATTACTAGCAAGAAGGCTTCTCCCATGTCTTCAAGAACTAAAGAATATAATAACAAGACATCATATGGATCATGATTAGTGGGTATAAATATTAGATAAACAATCCGAACATAACAATCTTTCACCAATAAATCTCCTATTCACCAACTACAAGGTGTAATCAACACATACAAGTACTCCCAGAAACCAATTTGAGGTTTGGTACGAAGATTGAGAAGATGGATGAACTACTGTGCGGAGATGAGATGGTGCTGGTGAAGATTTTGATCAAGATGATGATCCCGATGATGAACGAAGTGTTGGTGATGACGATGGCTTTGATTTCCCCCTTCGAGAGGGAAGTTTTCCTGGCAAAATCACTTTGCTGGAGAGCAAAAGTTTCCACCTAGGTTTTGCCTCGCAGTTGACGGTGGAAGGTCTGTTGGGAATCGTTGCATGGAAAACAAAAAAATTCTACGCACTCGCAATGATCTATCCATGGAGATGCATAGAAAAGAGGGGGAGAGTGTGTCTATGTACCCTCGTAGACAGTAAGTGGAAGCGTTTCACAATGCGGTTGATGTAATCGAACTTCTTCGCATTTCAACCGATCAAGTACCGAACGCACGACACCTCCGCGTTTTGCACATGTTCAGCTTGGTGACGCCCCTCACCGTCTTGATCCAGCAAGACGTCGAGGTAGTAGATGAGTTCCGACAGCATGACAACATGGTGATGGTGATGGTGAAGTGATCTCCGCGGGGCTTCGCCTAAGCAATACGAAAATATGACCGGGGGTGTAAACGGTGGAGAGGGGGACGCCGCACATTGCTAGGCAATTGTCTGGGGTTTGCTAGGCGCCCACCTCCTAATATATATAGGTGGGAGGGGGAGAGGAGAGGCCAAGAGGCGCCCCAAGTAGGTCTGAATCCTACTTGGGCTCCTGCCCTTGGCCGCGCCCCTGCCATATTTGTCGGATGGGGAAGGAAAGAGGGGGGAGCAGGAAGGAAGTGGGGATCCTATTCCACTCTTTCCTATCCCTTCCCCTCTTTCCTTCTCCTCCTAAGACGGCCCATATGGGGGGCACACCAGCCCCTTGTGGCTGGTGTGTTTCCCCTCTTGGCCCATAAGGCCCATATCTTTTGCCCGGGGTGCCCGGAACCCCTTCCAGTGACCCGATAAGTACCCGGTACCCCCGAAACACTTCCGGTGTCCGAATACCCTCGTCCTATGTATCAATATTAACTCTCGATCAATTCAAGACTCCTCGTCATGTCCGTGATCTCATCCGAGACTCCGAACAACATTAGGTCACCAAATCACATAACACATACAATACTATATCGTCATCGAATGTTAAGAGTGCGGACCCTACGAGTTCGAGAACTATGTAGACATGACCGAGAGACCTCTCCGATCAATAACCAATAGCGGAACCTAGATGCCCATATTGGCTCCTACACATTCTACGAAGATCTTTATTGGTCGAACCATTATGACAGCATACGTAATTCCCTTTGTCCATCGGTATGTTACTTGCCCGAGATTCGATTGTAGGTACCTTCATACCTAGTTCAATCTCGTTACCGGCAAGTCTATTTACTCGTTCCGTAATACATCACTACGTGACTAACTCCTTAGTCATTTGCTTGCAAGCTTATGATGTCTATTACCGAGAGGGCCTAGAGATACCTCTTCGATACTCGGAGTGATAAATCCTAATCTCGATCTATGCCAACTCAACAAACACCTTTGGAGATACCTGTAGAGCATCTTTATAATCACCTAGTTACGTTGTGACATTTGATAGCACACAAGGCATTCCTCCGGTATCTAGGAGTTACATAATCTCATAGTCGAAGGAATATGTATTTGACATGAAGAAAGCAATAGTAGTGAAATTGAACGATCATTATGCTAAGCTAACGGATGGGTCTTGTCCATCACATCATTCTCCTAATGACATGATCCTGTTATCAAATGAAAACTCATGTCCATGGTTAGGAAACCTTAACCATCTCTGATTAACAAGCTAGTCTAATAGAGGCTCACTACACGTTGTTTGTTTATGTATTCACACATGTACTAAGGTTTCCGATCAATACAATTCAAGCATGAATAATAAACCTTTATCATGAATAAGGAAATATAAAATAACAACTTTATTATTGCCTCTAGGGCATATTTCCTTCAGTCTCCCACTTGCACTAGCGCTAGTAATCTAGATTACATTGTAATGAATCTAACACCCATGGAGTCTTAGTAATGATCATGTTTTGCTCGTGGAAGAGGCTTAGTCAATGCTACTTCTTGAGCTTGCGTTGGGTTTCCCCTTGAAGAGGAAAAGGTGATGCAACAAAGTAGATATAAGTATTTCCCTTAGTTTGAGAAACAAGGTATCAATCCAGTAGGAGACAACGCACAAATCACTAAATACCTGCACAAACAAACTTGCACCCAACGCGATAAAGGGGTTGTCAATCCCTTCACGGTTACTTGCAGAAGTGAGATCTGATAGAGATAGATAAACGATAGAGTAAATATTTTTGGTTTATAGATCGAAAAGTAAAAGATTGCAAAATAGTAGATTGGAAACTAATATGAAAATAGAAGATTGGAAACTAATATGATGGAAAATAGACCCGGAGGCCATAGGTTTCACTAGAGGCTTCTCTCAAGATAGTAAATAATACGGTGGGTGAACAAATTACTACCGAGCAATTGATAGAAAAGCGCAAAGTTATGAAGATATCTAAGGCAATGATCATGAATATAGGAATCACATCCGTGTCAAGTAGACTGAAACGATTCTGCATCTACTACTATTACTCCACACATCGACCGACTCCTGCCTGCATCTAGATTATTAAGTTCATGAAGAACAGAGTAATGCATTATGTAAGATGACATGATGTAGAGTAATTAACTCAAGCAATATGATGAAAACCCCATCTTTTTATCCTTGATGGCAACAATACAATACGTGCCTTGCTGCCCCTACTGTCATTGGGAAAGGACACCGCAAGATTGAACCCAAAGCTAAGCACTTCTCCTGTTGCAAGAAAAACCAATTTAGTTGGACAAACCAAACCGATAGTTCAAAGAGAATTACAAATATATCAAACATGCATATAAGAATTCAGAGAAGATTCAAATAATACTCATAGATAAGCTGATCATAAATCCACAATTCATCGGATCTCGGCAAACACACCGCAAAAAAGTATTACATCGAATAGATCTCCAAGAACATTGAGGATAACATGGTATTGAGAATCAAAGAGAGAGAAGAAGTCATCTAGCTACTAGCTATGGACCCGTAGATCCGTGGTAAACTACTCACGCTTCATCAGAAGGGCAATAGAGTTGATGTAGAAGCCCTCTGTGATCGAATCCTCCTCTGGCAGGGTGCCGGAAAAGGTCTCTAGATGGGATCTCATGGGTACAGAAGGTTGCGGCGGTGGAAAAGTGTTTTGGTGGATGCCTCTGGTGGTTTGGGGATATATGGGAACATATAGGTGAAAGAATTAGGTCAGGAGGGTCACGGGGGGCCCACAAAAGTGGGGACGCGCCCTCCGTCCTTGTGGCCGCCTCGTGGCTCCTCCAACTTCATCTCCAAGTCTCCTAGTTGTCTTCTGGTCCAAGAAAAAGTATCGCGAAGGTTTCATTCCGTTTGGACTCCGTTTGGTATACCTTTTCCGCGAAACTCAAAAACAAGGAAAAACAGGAATTGGCACTGGGCTCTAGGTTAATAGGTTAGTCCCAGAAGTAATATAAAATAGCATATTAATGCATACAGAACATCCAAAACAGATAATATAATAGCATGGAATAATCAAAAATTATAGATACGTTGGAGACGTATCAGTCAATGGGCCTGCCACATTCAGATCCATATGTATCTTGCACATTTCTATGTCTCCATCCTTGACTTGTTCCCGAATGGAGTTGAAGCGACTCTTGATGTGTTTGGTTCTCTTGTGAAACCTAGATTCCTTCGCCAAGGCAATTACTCCAGTGTTGTCACAAAAGATTTTCATTGGATCTGATGCACTAGGTATTACACCTAGATCAGATATGAACTCCTTCATCCAGACTCCTTCATTTGCTGCTTCCGAAGCAGCTATGTACTCTGCTTCACACGTAATCCCACCACAACGCTCTGCTTGGAACTGCACCAATTCACAGCTCCACCATTCAATATAATGTATCCGGTTTGTGACTTAGAGTCATCCGGATCAGTGTCAAACCTAGCATCGACGTAACCACTTATGATGAGCTCTTTGTCACATCTATAAATGAGAAACATATCCTTGGTCCTTTTTAGGTACTTCAGGATGTTCTTGACCGTTGTCTAATGATCCACTCCTGGATTACTTTGGTACCTCCCTGCCAAGCTTATGGCAAGGCACACATTAGGTGTGGTACACAGCATAGCATACATGATAGATCCCTATGGCTGAGGCATATGGAATGACTTCCATTTTCTCTCTATCTTCTGCATTGGTCGGGCTTTGAGTCTAACTCAACTTCACACCTTGTCATACAGGCAAGAACCCTTTCTTTGACTGATCCATTTTGAACTTCTTCAAAACTTTGTCAAGGTATGTGCTTTGTGAAAGTCCTATTAAGTGTCTTAATCTATCTCTATGGATCTTGATGTCCAATATATAAGTAGCTTTACCGAGGTCTTTCATTGAAAAACTCTTATTCAAGTATCCTTTTATGCTATCTAGAAATTCTTTATCATTTCCAATCAAAAATATGTCATCTACATATAATATCATAAATGCTACAGAGCTCCCACTCACTTTCTTGTAAATACAGGCTTCACCAAAAGTCTGTACAAAACCATACGCTTTGATCACCTCATCAAAGCGTATATTCCAACTCTGAGATGCTTGCACCACTCCATAGATGGATCGATGGAGCTTGCACACTTTGTTAGCACCTTTAGGATTGACAAAACCTTCTGGTTGCATCATATAAATTCTTCTTTAAGAAATCCATTGAGGTATGCAGTTTTGACGTCCATTTGCCAAATTTCATAATCATAAAATGCGGCAATTACTAACATGATTTGGACAGACTTAAGCATAGCTACGGGTGAGAATGTCTCATCGTAGACAACCCCTTGAACTTGTTGAAAACCTTTTGTGACAAGTCGAGATTTAGAGACAGTAACATTACCATCAGCATCAGTCTTCTTCTTGAAGATCCATTTATTCTCTAAGGCTTGCCGATCATCGGACAAGTCCACCAAAGTCCATACTTTGTTCTCATACATGGATCCTATCTCAGATTTCATGGCCTCAAGCCATTTGTCGGAATCTGGTCTCAGCATAGCTTCTTCATAATTCGTAGGTTCGTCACGGTCTAGTAACTTGACTTCTAGGATAGGATTACCGTATCACTCTGGTGCGGAACGTGCTCTGTTTGACCTACGAGGTCAGTAGTAACTTGATATGAAGTTTCATGATCATCAACATTAACTTCCTCTCCAGTTGGTATAGGCATCATGGGAACGGATTTCTCTGATGTGCTACTTTCCAAATTGAGAGAAGGTACAGTTACCTCATCAAGTTCTACTTTCCTCCCACTCACTTCTTCCAAGAGAAACCCCTTCTCTAGAAAGGTTCCTTTCTTGGCAACAAAGATCTTGCCTTAGGATTTGTGGTAGAAGGTGTACCCAATTGTTTCCTTAGGGTGTCCTATGAAGACACACTTCTCCGATTTGGGTTCGAGATTATTAGGCTGAAGCCTTTTGACATAAGTGTCGCAACCCCAAACTTTATGAAATGACAACTTAGGTTTCTTGCCAAACCACAGTTCATACGGTGTCGTTTCAACGGATTTAGATGGTGCCCTATTTAACATGAATGCAGTTGTCCCTAATGCATAACCCCAAAATGATAGTGGTAAATCGGTAAAAGACATGATAGATCGCATCATATCTAATAATGTACACTTACAAAGTTCGGATACCATTACAGTGTGGTGTTCCAGGTGGCGTGAGTTGTGAAACTATTCCACATTGTTTTAAATGAAGGCAAAACTCGTAACTCAAATATTCGCCTCCATGATCAGATCATAGAAACTTTATTTTCTTGTTACGATGATTCTCCACTTCACTCTGAAATTCTTTGAACTTTTCAATTGTTTGAGACTTGTGTTTCATTAAGTAGATATACCCATATCTGCTTAAATCATCTGTGAAGGTCAGAAAATAATGATACCCGCCGCATGCTTCAACACTCATTGGACCGCATACATCGTTATGTATTATTTCCAGTAAGTCATTGGCTCGCTCCATTGTTCCAGAGAACGGAGTTTTAGTCATCTTGCCCATGAGGCATGGTTCGCAAGTATCAAATGATTCATAACCAAGTGATTCCAAAAGCCCATCTTCACGGAGTTTCTTCATGCGCTTTACACCAATATGACCTAAACGGCAGTGCCACAAATATGTTGCACTATCATTATCAACTTTGCATCTTTTGGCATCAATATTATGAATATGTGTATCTCAACAGAAATAGACCACTCTTCAAGGGTGCATGACCATAAAGATATTACTCATATAAATAGAACAACCATTATTCTCTGATTTAAATGAATAACCGTCTCACATTAAACATGATCTAGATATAATGTTCATGTTCAACGCTGGCACCAAATAACAATTATTCAGGTTTAATTAAAACTAATCCCGAAGGTAGATGTAGAGGTAGATTGTCGACGACGATCACAGTGACCGTGGAACCATTCCTGACGCGCATCGTCACCTCATCCTTAGCCAATCTTCGTTTAATCCGTAGCTCCTGTTTCGAGTTACATATATGAGCAATCGAACTAGTATCAAATACCCATGCGCTACTACGAGCATTAGTAAGGTACACAACAATAACATGTATATCAAATATACCTTTGTTCTCTTTGCCATCCTTCTTATCCGCCAAATACTTGGGGCAGTTCCGCTTCCAGTGACCAGTCCCTTTGCAGTAGAAGCACTCAGTTTCAGGCTTGTGTCTAGCTTTGGGCTTCTTCCCGGGAGTGGCAACTTGCTTGCCATTCTTCTTTAAGTTCCCTTTCTTTCCCTTGCCTTTTTTCTTGAAACTAGTGGTCTTGTTAACCATCAACACTTGATGCTCCTTCTTTGATTTCTACCTCCGCAGCCTTATGCACTGCGAAGATCTTGGGAATTGTCTTGTTCATCCCTTGCATATTATAGTTCATCATGAAACCTTTGTAGCTTGGTGGCAGTGATTGAAGAGCTTTGTCAATGACACAATCAACTGGAAGATCAACTCCCAGCTGAGTCAAGTGATTATAATACCCAGACATTTTGAGTATGGGTTCACTGACAGAACTGTTCTCCTCCATCTTGCAGCTATAGAACTTGTTGGAGACTTCATATCTCTCAACCCGGGCATTTGCTTGAAATATTAACTTCAAATCTTGGAACATCTCATATGCTCCACGATGCAAAAATGTCTTTGAAGTCCCGGTTCTAAGCCGTAAAGCATGGCACACTAAACTATCGAGTAGTCATCAGATCGAGCTTGCCAGACGTTCAAAACATCAACATCTGCTCCTGCAGCAGGCCTTTCACCTAGCGCTGTATCAAGGACATAATTCTTCTATGCAGCAATTAGGATAATCCTCAAGTTACAGACCCAGTCCGTGTAGTTGCTACCATCATCTTCCAACTTAACTTTCTCTAGGAATGCACTAAAATTCAAGGGAATGATAGCAGGGGCCATTGATCTACAACATAGGTATGCAAATACTATCATGACTAAGTTCATGATAAATTAAGTTCAATTAATCAAATTACTTAAGAACTCCCAGTTAAATAGACAGCCCTCAAGTCATCTAAGTGACACGTGATCCAAATCAACTAACCCATCTCTGATCATCACGTGAGATGGGGTAGTCATCAATGGTGAACATCTCTATGTTGATCATATATATCTACTACATGATTCACGTTCGACCTTTCGGTCTCCAATGTTCCGAGGCCATGTCTGTACATGCTAGGCTCCTCAAGTTTAACCCAAGTATTCCGCATGCGCAAAACTGTCTTGCACCCATTGTATGTGAATATAGAGTCTATCACACCCGATTATCACGTGGTGTCCCAACACGACGAACTGTAGCAATGGTGCATACTCAGGGAGAAGACTTTTATCTTGAAATTTAGTGAAGGGATCATCTTATAATGCTACCGCCGTACTAAGCAAAATAACATGCATAAAAGATAAACATCACATGCAATCAAAATATGTGACATGATCTCCATCGTTGTCTCGTGGTCATCTCGCCAACTATTGCTTCTATAACAATCGCTAACGCATAGTGATAAAGTAAAGCAATTACATGGTGTTTGCATTTCATACAATAAAGAGGCAACCATAAGGCTCCTGTCGGTTGCCGATAACTTTACAAAACATGATCATCTCATACAATAATGTTTATCACATCATGTCTTGACCATATCACATCACAACATACCCTGCAAAAACAAGTTAGGCGTCCCCAATCTACTTTGTTGTTGCAAGTTTTACATGGCTACTACGGGCTTATAGCAAGAACCGTTCTTACCTACGCAAAAACCACAACAATGATTTGTCAAGTTTGCTATTTTAACCTTCTTCAAGGAACGAGCGTAGTCAAATTCGATTCAATTAAAGTAGGAGAAACAGACACGCACCCGCCAGCCACCTTTATGCAGAACTAGTTGCATGTCTGTCGGTGGAACCGGTCTCATGTACGTTGACATGTAAGATTGGTCTGGGCCGCTTCATCCCACAATATCGCCGAATCAAAATAAGATGTTGGTGATAAGCAATATGACTATCACCGCCCACAACTCTTTGTGTTCTACTCGTGCATATCATCTACGCATAGACCTGTCTCATGATGCCACTGTTGGGAATTGTTGCAAGGAAAACAAAAAAATTCTACGCACACGCAATGATCCATCCATTGAGATGCATAGCAACGAGGGGGAGAGTGTGTCTACGTACCCTCGTAGACCGTAAGCGGAAGCATTTCACAACGCACTTGATGTAGTCGAACTTCTTCACGCTGCAACCGATCAAGTACAGAACACATGACACCTTCGCGTTCTGCACACATTCAGCTCAGTGACGTCCCTCGCCTTCTTAATCCAGCAAGACATCGAGGTATTAGATGAGTTCCATCAGCATGACGATGTGGTGACGGTGATGGTGAAGTGATCTCCACAGGGCTTCGCCTAAGCACTACGAAAATATGACCGGGGTGTAAACGGTGGAGGGGGGCGCCGCACACGGCTAGGAAATTGTTTGGGGTGTGCTAGGAGCCCCCCCCTCATATATATAGGTGGGAGGGAGAGGGGAGACTCCAAGGGGTGCCCCAAGTAGGTCCGAATCCTACTTAGTCTCCTGCCCTTGGCCGCCCCACCCTCCGCCATATTTGTCGGAGGGGGAAGGAAAGAGGGGGGAGAGGGAAGGAAGGGGGAATCCTATTCCACTCTTTCCTTTCCCTTCCAATATTTCCTTCTCCTCCTAGGCTGGCCCATATGGGGGGCATACCAGCCCCTTGTGGCTGGTGCGTTTCCCCTCTTGGCCCATAAGGCCCGTATCTTTTGCCAGGGGTGCCCGGAACCCTTCCGGTGACCCGATAAGTACCCGGTACCCCCCGAAACACTTTCAATGTCTGAATACCCTCGTCCTATATGTCAATCTTTAACTCTCGATCATTTTGAGACTCCTCATCATGTCCGTGATCTCATCCGGGACTCTGAACAACACCCGGTCACCAAATCACATAATTCATATAATACTATATCATCATCGAACGTTAAGCGTGCGGACCCTACGGGTTCGAGAACTATGTAGACATGACTAATACACCTCTCCTGTCAATAACCAAGAGCAGAACCTGGATGCCCATATTGGCTCCTACATATTCTACAAAGATCTTTATCGGTCGAAACATTATGACGACATACATAACTCCCTTTGTCCATCAGTATGTTACTTGCCCGAGATTCTATTGTCAGTATCTTCATACCTAGTTCAATCTCGTTACCGACAAGTCTCTTTACTCGTTCCATAATACATCACTTCATGATTAACTCCTCAGTCTATTGCTTGCAAGCTTATGGTGTGTATTACCGAGAGGGCCCAGAGATACCTCTCCGATACTCGGAGTGACAAATCCTAATCTCGATCTATGCCAACTCAACAAACACCTTCAGAGATACCTGTAGAGCATCTTTATAATTACCCAGTTACGTTGGGACGCTTGATTGCACACAAGGCATTCCTCTGGTATACGAGAGTTGCATAATCTCATGGTCGATGGAATATGTATTTGACATGAAGAAAGCAATATCAATAAAACTGAATGATCATTATGATAAGCTAACGGATGGGTCTTGTCTATCACATCATTCTCCTAATGATGTGATCCCCTTATCAAATGATAACTCGTGTCCATGGTTAGGAAACCTTAATCATCTTTGATAAATGAGCTATTCTAGTAGAGGCTCACTAGGGACACATTGTTTCTTTATGTATTCTCACATGTATTAAGGTTTCCGATCAACACAATTCTAGCATGAATAATAAACCTTTATCATGAATAAGGAAATATAAATAACAACTTTATTATTGCCTCTAGCGCATATTTCCTTCAAGGTCCTGAGTATTTCAATGTTTTTGTCTAGGTACGAATATAATTTACGGCCAAAGGGCGTCGGGAGGTGAGCCGCGAGGGGTCCATGCGGCCAAGTGGCATGGCTAGGCATCCACCTGTGTGGCTTGGCTGCATGGGCCCCTAGTAGCTCCCCCTGGCCCCATCTTCTGGCTCTGGTCTTCATATTTTCTGAAAATAATTCAGTAAAATCCGGCATTTTAGAAGCTCCAAAAAAATTTCTATTTCTTCAGTTGTAATTTTGGTCCAGATTTCGACTTTGTTGGCAATTTCCCATTTGTATAAGTTGCATTTTAAGAGAGAAAATACATTAGAGTTGCATCATAAGTGAAATAGGATAAATTATAATAGGAAATAGTGATGCAAAATGGACGTATCAAAAGGCATTAGAGGAGATGTTGTAAAGGAGAATGGAAGTGAGAGATTGCTGACACTGATGTCTTGCTACGAGTCACGGCTTACAACACCACCTCCTGGTGCAAGATCGTCAGCTTGCAGCACTAGCTGCTATCGCATGGTCACTGGTGTTGGTGCGTTGCGTGGGCTGACCTGTGTGTGGTGTGAAGGGGAAGGGGAGAGGTGCGCTGCTAATGGACATGATCCGATGGCTCCAAACATCAGATCAGACTACTACCAACTTGGTCACGTAGCATCGGCCTTTCTCCCATGTCTATTAGGGCATGTACAGTGTTGCTATATTACGAGTGGCACATAGGATAGATGTTGAGGTGGACGAGCTCAATTTTGATGACCACGACCTCTCTAGCCTTGACAATCCTATCACCAAGGAGGAAGTGACAGAGGCCATCAACCAAATGCCTAGTGACAAAGCTCCCGGTCTGGATGGCCTTACTGGTGCCTTCTTCAAGAAATGTTGGCCTACCATAAAGAATGACATCATACATGTCATTCTTTGCTTTGACAACCTCCACTCGTCGAACCTCAAGTGGCTCAATTCCATGAACATTGTGCTCCTACAAAAAAGAGGCAGAGGAGTGCTACCTCTTGAGCACTGCGTTGGTTTTCCCTTGAAGAGGAAAGGGTGATGCATCAAAGTAGCGTAAGTATTTCCCTCAGTTTTTGAGAACTAAGATATCAATCCAGTAGGAGGCTCCTCACAAGTCCCTCGTACCTACACAAACAAACAAGAACCTTGCAACCAACACGATAAAGGGGTTGTCAATCCCTTCATGGCCACTTGCGAAAGTGAGATCTAATAGAGATAATAAGATAAGATAAATATTTTTGGTATTTTTATGATATAGATTAGAAAGTAAAAATTGCAAAATAAAGTAGATCGGAAACTTATATGATAAAAGATAAACCCGGGGGGCCGTAGGTTTCACTAGTGGCTTCTCTCAAGATACCATAAATATTACGGTGGGTGAACAAATTACTGTCGAGCAATTGATAGAAAAGTGCATAGTTATGAGATTATCTAGGCATGATCATGTATATAGGCATCACGTCCGTGACAAGTAGACCGAAACGATTCTGCATCTACTACTATTACTCCACACATCGACCGCTATCCAGCATGCATCTAGAGTATTAAGTTCATAAGAACAGAGTAACGCATTAGGCAAGATGACATGATGTAGAGGGATAAACTCAAGCAATATGATAAAAAAACCATCTTTTTATCCTCGATGGCAACAATAGAATACGTGCCTTGCTGCCCCTGCTGTCACTAGGAAAGGACACCACAAGATTGAACCCAAAGCTAAGCACTTCTCGCATTGCATGAAAGATCATTCTAGTAGGCCAAACCAAACTGATAATTCCAAGCGACTTGCAAAGATAACAAATTATACATAAAAGAATTTAGAGGAGATTCAAATATTTCTCATAGATAAACTTGATCATAAACCCACAATTCATCGGATCTCGACAAACACACCGCAAAAATTGTTACATCGAGTAGATCTCCAAGAAGATCGAGGAGAACTTTGTATTGAGATTCAAAGAGAGAGAAGAAGCCATCTAGCTAATAACTATGGACCCGAAGGTCTATGGTAAACTACTCACAACTCATCGGAGAGGCCTTGGCGAAGATGTAGAAGCCCTCCGTGATCGATTCCCCCTCCGGTGGAGCGCCGGAAAAGGCTCCAAGATGGGATCTCACGGGTACAGAAGGTTGCGGCGGTGGAAATAGGTTTTCCTGGTGCTCCTCGATGTTTTCAGGGTATGGAGGTATATATAGGCGAAGGAGGTCGGTCAGGGGAGCCGCGAGGGGCCCACGAGGGTGGGGGGCGCCCACCTCCCTAGGGCACGCCTGGCACCCTTGTGGCCGCCTCGGCTGCTTCTTGACGTCCACTCCAAGTCTCTTGGATTGCGTTTGTTCCAAAAAGATCGCTCCCGAAGGTTTCATTCCGTTTGGACTCCGTGTGATATTCCTTTTCTTCGAAACACTGAAATAGGCAAAAAAAACAGCAATTTGGGTTGGGCCTCCGGTTAGTAGGTTAGTCCCAAAAATGATATAGAAGTGTAAAGTAAAGCCCATAAATATCCAAAACGGGTAATATAATAGCATGGAGCAATCAAAAATCATAGATACGTTGGAGACGTATCAAGGAGATCTCTGACTATAGGCTGATAAGCCTCATCGACACCGTCCCGAAGATTGTTGCAGAAGTGCCTGCAATGCATCTTAGCCCACACATGCACGCCCTCATCTCGAATGTGCAAAGTGCCTTCATCAAAAGGAGATGCATTCACGACAACTTCATGTATGTGATGTGCCTTGTACATTTCCTCCACAAGAGCAAAACTCTCGCAATCCTCTTTAAGCTTGACATATGCAAAGCCTTCGACTCGGTTAATGGAGTACATTATTGACCTCCTACATCGGAGGGGTTTCTCGCCTAGGTACCGGGAGTGGATCACCGCCTTACTTTGCCCTCATCCTCGAGGATCCTCCTCAACAAGGTGCAGGACCCCCACACCAAGCACGGTCATGGGCTATGTCAAGGAGACATGCTTTCACCACTACGATTCATCTTCAACATTGCCTCTTTTGATGTAAATGCTTGACCTTCCTATCCGGCATGGCCTATTCCAGAAGATTAGGAGGCGAAGAGCCATCTTCCGTACTTCCTCTATGCCGATGATGTGGCAGTTTTTATGGCTCCCATCAAGAAGGATATCGAGAACTTCAGGTGGATCCTTACTTGCTTTGGAAATGTGATGGTCCTTTGACTAACTTCCATAAGAGCTCAGTTGTCCCAATTCGGTGTGGAAATCTCAACTTGGGCTCAACCCTTGCTAACTTGCCGGCCACCAGTGCCTCCTTCCCCATTAAATACTTGGGCCTTCCGCTATTAGTTTTGTTGGGAAACATAGCATGCAATTTCAAAAAAATTCCTACGCTCACACAAGATCTATCTAGGAGATGCATAGTAATGAGAGGGGGAGAGTGTGCCCACGCACTCTCGTAGACCGAAAGCAGAAGCGTTTTCTTAACATGGTTGATGTAGTCGAACGTCTTCTCGTTTCGACCGATCGAGTACCGAACGTACGGCACCTCCGAGTTCTGCACACGTTCAGCGTGATGACATCCCTTGAGGTCTTGATCCAGCAGAGGGTCGAAGGAGTAGATGAGTTCCGTCAACACGACGGCATGGTGATGGTGATGGTGATGTGATCCGCGCAGGGCTTCGCCTAAGCACCGCGAGAATATGACCGGAGGCGTAAACTATGGAGGGGGCGCCACACACGGCTTGGATCAATCTGTGTGTATTCTAGCCCCCCGTATATAAAGAAGGGAGGGAGAGGAGGCCAGCCCTAGGCGCGCCCCAAGTGGGAGGAGTCCCACTTGGGCTCCTAGTAGGATTTGCCCCTCTTCCTTCTACCGGAGGGGGAAAGGGAGAAGGAGAGGGAGTAGGAGAAGGAAAGGGGAGGCCGCCCCCTTCGCTAGTCCAACTCGGCCTCCTCCCTTGTGGGGGGAGCGCCAACCCCTTGTGGGCTGGTTAGTCTCCCTCCTATGGCCCGTATGGCCCATATCTTTCACCGGGGGGTTACAGTAACCCCTCCGGTACTTCGGTATGTACCTCATACATTTCGGAACACTTCTGATGTCCGAAAACCACCTTCTAATATATGAATCTTTACCTCTCGACCATTTTGAGACTCCCTGTCATGTTCGTGATCTCATCCGGAACTCTGAACAACCTTCGGTCACCAAAACACATAACTCATGTAATACATATCGTCATCGAACGTTAAGCGTGCCGACCCTACGGGTTCGGGAACTATGTAGACATGACCGAGAAACCTTTTTGATCAATAACCAATAGCGGAACCTGGATGCTCATATTGGTTCCCACATATTCTATGAAGATCTTTATCGGTCGAACCACTATGTCAACACATGTTATTCCCTTTGTCATCGGTATATTACTTGCCCAAGATTTGATCGTCGGTATCTTCATACCTAGCTCAATCTCGTCACCGACAAGTCTCTTTAGTCGTTCCTTAATGCATCATCCTGCAACTAACTCATTAGTCACATTGCTTGCAAGGCTTCATATGATGTGCATTACCGAGAGGGCCCAGAGATACCTCTACGATACTCGGAGTGACAAATCGTAATCTCGATCTATGCCAACCCAACGAACACCTTTGGAGATACCTATAGAGCATCTTTATAATCACACAGTTAAGTTGTGAAGTTTGATAGCACACAAGGCATTCCTCCGGTGTCCTGGAGTTGCATAATCTCATAGTCGGAGGAATATGTATTTGACATGAACAAAGCAGTAGCAATAAAACTGAACGATCATTATGCTAAGCTAACGGATGGGTCTTGTCCATCACATCATTCTCCTAATTATGTGATCCCGTTCATCAAATGACAACATATGTCAATGGCTAGCAAACTTAACCATCTTTGATCAACAAGCTAGTCTAGTAGAGGCATACTAGGGACACGGTGTTTTGTCTATGTATTCACAGATGTATCGAGTTTCTAGTTAATACAATTCTAGCATGAATAATAAACATTTATCATCAATAAGGAAATATAAAATAAGAACTTTCTTATTGCCTCTAGGGCATATTTCCTTCAGTCTCCCACTTGCACTAGCACCAGTAATCTAGATTACATTGTAATGAATATAACACCCATGGAGTCTTGGTGTTGATCATGTTTTGCTCGTGGAAGAGGCTTAGTCAACGGGTCTGCCACATTCAGATTCGTATGTATTTTGCAAATCTCTATGTCTACCTTGTTGACCAAATCTCGGATGGAGTTGAAGCGTCTCTTGATGTGTTTGGTCTTTATGTGAAATAAGGATTCCTTCGCCAAGGCAATTGCTCTAGTATTGTCGCAAAAGATTTTCATTGGACCCGATGCACTAGGTATTACACGTAGATCAGATATGAACTCCTTCATCCAGACTCCTTCATTTGCTGCTTCCAGAGCAGCTATGTACTCCGCTTCGCACGTAGATCCCGCCACGATGCTCTGCTTGGAATTGCACCAACTGACAGCTCCAACATTTAAGAAAAACATGTATCCGGTTTGTGACTTAGAGTCATCCTGATTAGGGTCAAAGCTAGCGTCTATGTAACCACTTACGACAAGCTCTTTGTCACCTCCATAAGCGAGAAACATATCCCTAGTCCTTTTCAGGTACTTCAAGATTTTCTTAACCGCTGTCCAGTGATCCACTCCTAGATTACTTTGGTACCTCCTTGCTAAACTTATAGCAAGGCACACATCATGTCCGGTACACAGCATAGCATACATGATAGAACCGATGGCTGAGGCATAGGGAATGACTTTCATTTTCTCTCTATCTTCTGCAGTGGTCGGGCATTGAGTCTAACTCAACTTCACACCTTATAACACAGGCAAGAACCCGTTTGACTGATCCATTTTGAACTTCCTCAAAACTTTATCAAGGTATGTGCTTTGTGAAAGTCCTATCAAGCATCTTGATCTATCTCTATAGATCTTGATGCCCAATATATAAGTAGATTCACCGAGGTCTTTCATTGAAAAACTCTTGTTCAAGTATCCTTTTATGCTATTCAGAAATTCTACATCATTTCCAATCAACAATATGTCATCCACATATAGTATTAGAAATGATATAGAGCTCCCACTCACTTTCTTGCAAATATAGGCTTCTCCAAAATCTGTATAAAACCATATGCTTTGATCACCTCATCAAAGCATATATTCCAACTCCGAGATGCTTGCACCAGTCCATAAATGGACCGCTGGAGCTTGAACACTTTGTTAGCTCCTTTAGGATCAACAAAACCTTCTGGTTGCATCATATACAACTCTTCTTTGAGAAATCCATTAAGGAAAGCAGTTTTGACATCCATTTGCCAGATTTCATAATCATAAAATGCGGCAATTTCTAACATGATTCAGACAGACTTAAGCATCGCTATAGGTGAGAAAGTCTCATCGTAGTCAACTCCTTAAACTTGTCGAAAACCCTTTGCAACAAGTCGAGCTTTATCAACAGTAACATTACTGTCAGCATCGGTCTTCTTCTTGAAGATCCATTTATTTTCTATGGGTCGCCGATCATCGGGCAAATCCACCAAAGTCCACACTTTGTTCTCATACATGGATCCTATTTCAGATTTCATGGCCTCAAGCCATTTATCAGAATCTGGGCTCATCATAGTTCGTAGGTTCATCGTGGTCAAGTAACATGACTTCCAGAACAGGATTGTCGTACCACTCTGGTGCAGATCGTGCTCTGGTTGACCTACGAGGTTCTGTAGCAACTTGATCTGAAGTTTCATGATCATTATCATTAGCTTCCTCTCAAGTTGGTGTGGGCATCACGAGAACTGATTTCTCGGATGAGCTACTTTCCAAATTGAGAGAAGGTACAATTACCTCACCAAGTTCTACTTTCCTCCCACTCACTTCTTCCAAGGGAAACTCCTTCTCTAGAAAGGTTCTGTTCTTGGCAACAAAGGTCTTGCCTTTAGATCTGTGGTAGAAGTTGTACCCAATTGTTTCCTTAGGGTATCCTGTGAAGATGCACTTCTCCGATTTGGGTTTGAGCTTATCAGGTTGAAGCCTTTTGACATAAGCATTGCATTCCCAAACTTTACGAAATGACAACTTAGGTTTGTTGCCAAATCACAGTTCATACAGTGTCACCTCAACCGATTTTGACGGTGCCCTATTTAACATGAATGCAGCTGTATCTAATGCATAACACCAAAACAATAGTGGTAAATCGGTAAGAGACATAGATCACACCATATCTAATAAAGTGTGGTTACGACGTTCAGACACACCATTACGCTGTGGTATTCCAGGTGGCGTGAGGTGTAAAACTATTCCACATTGTTTTAAATGAAAGCCAAACTCGTAACTCAAATATTCACCTCCAAGATCAGATCGTAGAAACTTCATTTTCTTGTTATGATGATTCTCCACTTCACTCTGAAATTCTTTAAACTTTTCAAATGTTTCATACTTGTGTTTCATTAAATAGATATACCCATATCTGCTCAAATCATCTGTGAAGGTCAGAAAATAACGATACCCGCCACGAGCCTCAAACACTCATCGGACCGCATACATCGGTATGTATTATTTCCAATAAATCATTAGCTCATTCCATTGTTCTGGAGAATGGAGTTTTAGTCATCTTGCCCATAGGTGCTACCTCTTGAGCTTGTGTTGGTTTTCCCTTGAAGAGGAAAGGGTGATGCAGCAAAGTAGCGTAAGTATTTCCCTCAATTTTGAGAACCAAGGTATCAATCCATTAGGAGATGATGCACAAGTCACCGAATACCTGCACAAACAATGAAGAACTTGCAACCAACACAATAAAGGGTTGTCGATCCCTTCACGGTCACTCGCAAAAGTAAATATTTTTGGTGTTTTTGGGTGTATAGATTGGAAAGTAAAGATTGCAAAATAATATATTGGAAACTAGCAAGATGTAAACGAGATTCAATAATATGGAAAAGAGACCCAGGAGCCATAGGTTTCACTAGTGGCTTCTCTCGAGATAGCATATATTATGGTGGGTGAAAAAATTACTGCCGAGCAATTGATAGAAAAGCGCATAATTATGATGATATCTAAGGCAATGATCATGAACATAGGCATCACGTCCATGTCAAGTAGACCGACTCCTGTCTGCATCTACTACTATTACTCCACACATCGACCGCTATCCAGCATGCTTCTAGAGTATTAAGTTCATAAAGAACGGAGTAACACATTAAGCAAGATGACATGATGTAGAGGAATTAACTCAAGCAATATGATGAAAACCCCATCTTGTTATCCTCAATGGCAACAATACAATACGTGCCCTGCTGCCCCTACTATCACTGGAAAAGGACACCGCAAGATTGAACCCAAAGCTAAGCACTTCTCCCATTGCAAGAAAGATCAATCTAGTAGGCCAAACTAAACTGATAATTCGAAGAGACCTGCAAAGATATGAAATCATGCATATAAGAATTCAGAGAAGAACCAAATAATATTCATAGATAATCTTTTTCATAAATCCACAATTCATCGGGTCTCGGCAAACACACCGCAAAAGAATATTACATCGAATAGATTTCCAAGAACATCGAGGTGAACATGGTATTGAGAATCAAAGAGAGAGAAGAAGCCAACTAGATAATAACTATGGACCCGAAGGTCTATGGTAAACTACTCACGCTTCATCGGAGAGGTAATGGTGTTGATGTAGAAGCCCTCCGTGTTCGAATCCCCCTCCGGCAGATCACGGGAAAAGGCCCCAAGAAGGGATCTCACGGGTACAGAAGGTTGCGGCGGTGGAAAAGTGGTTTCGTGGCTCTCCCTGATGTTTTTAGGGTATAAGAGTATATATAGGCGAAGGGACTAGGTCCGGGGAGCCACGAGGGGCCCACGAGGGTGGGGACGCGCCTACCTCCTTGGCACGCCCTCCTGCCTCGTGGCTTCCTCATTGCGTCTCTGACTTCATCTCCAAGTCTTCTGGTTTGCTTTCGGTCCAAGAAAGATCATCGCAAAGGTTTCATTCCGTTTGGACTCCGTTTGGTATTCCTTTTCTGCCAAACTCTAAAATAGGCAAAAAAACTGGCACTGGGCCCTCGGTTAATAGGTTAGTCCCAAAAATTATATAAAATAGCATATTAAAGCCCATTAGACATCCAAAACAGATAATATAATAGCATGGAACAATCAAAAATTATTGATACGTTGGAGACGTATCAAGCATCCCCAAGCTTAATTCCTGCTCGTCCTCGAGTAGGTAAATGATAAAAACAGAATTTTTGATGTGGAATGCTACCTAACATATTGATCCATGTAATTTTCTTTATTGTGGCATGAATGTTCAGATCCGAAAGATTCAAGAGAAAAGTTTAATATTGTCATAAAACAATAATAATTCAAGCATACTAACAAAGCAATCATGTCTTCTCAAAATAACATGGCCAAAGAAAGCTATCCCTACAAAATCATATAGTCTGGCTATGCTCTATCTTCATCACACAAAACATTTAAATCATGCACAACCCCGGTTCAGCCAAGCAATTGTTTCATACTTTAGTATTTTCAAACTTTTTCAATCTTCACGCAATACATGAGCATGAGCCATGGACATAGCACAATAGATGGAATAGAATGATGGTTGTGGAGAAGACAAAAGGGAGAAGATAGTCTCACATCAACTAGACGTATCAACGGGCTATGGAGATGCCCATCAATAGATATCAATGTGAGTGAGTAGGGATTGGCATGCAACGGATGCACTAGAGCTATAAGTGTATGAAAGCTCAAAAAGAAACTAAGTGGGTGTGCATCAAACTTGCTTGCTCACGAAGACCTAGGGCATTTTGTGGAAGCCCATCATTGGAATATACAAGCCAAGTTCTATAATGAAAATCCCCACTAGTATATGAAAGTGACAACATAGGAGACTCTCTATCATGAAGATCATGGTGCTACTTTGAAGCACAAGTGTGGAAAAAGGATAGTAACATTGCCCCTTATCTCTTTTTCTCGCATTTTTTTATTTGGGCCTTCTCTTTTTTATGGCCTCTTTTTTTATTCGAAGTCTCATCCCGACTTGTGGAGGAATCATAGTCTCCATCATCCTTTCCTCACATGGGACAATGCTCTAATAATGAAGATCATCACACTTTTATTTACTTACAACTCAAGAATTACAACTCAATACTTAGAACAAAATATGACTCTATGTGAATGCCTCCGGCGGTGTACCGGGATGTGCAATGATTCAAGAGTGGCATGTATGAAAGAATTATGAATGGTGGCTTTTCCACAAATACAATGTCAACTACATGATCATGCAAAGCAATATGACAATGATGGAGCGTGTCATAATAAACGGAACGGTGGAATGTTGCATGGCAATATATCTTGGAATGGCTATGGAAATGCCAAAATAGGAAGGTATGGTGGCTGTTTTGAGGAAGGTATATGGTGGGTGTATGGTGTCGGTGAAAATTGCGCGACAGAAGAGAGGCTAGCAATAGTAGAAGGGTGAGAGTGTGTATAATCCATGGACTCAACATTAGTCAGAAAGAACTCACATACTTATTGCAAAAATCTACAAGTCCTCAAAACAAAGTACTACACGCATGCTCCTAGGGGAAGGGTTGGTAGGAGTTAACCATCGAGCGATCCCGACCTCCACTCATAAGGAAGACAATCAATAAATAAATCATGCTCCAACTTCATCACATAACGGTTCACCATATGTGCATGCTACGAGAATCACAAACTTTAACACAAGTATCTCTCAAATTCACAACTACTCTACTAGCATGACTCTAATATCACCATCTTCATATCTCAAAACAATCATAAAGAATCAAATTTCTAATAGTATTCAATGCAGTTCATATGAAAGTTTTTATTATACCCATCTTGGATGCCCATCATATTAGGACTAATTTTATAACCTAAGCAAATTACCATGTTGTTCTAAAAGACTCTGAAAATACTATAAGAGAGGCATGAGAGTTAATCAATTTCTATAAAATAAAACCACCGCCGTGCTCTAAAAAGATATAAGTGAAGCACTAGAGCAATATTGTCTAGCTCAAAAGATATAAGTGAAGCACATATAGTGTTCTAACAAATCACGATTCATGTGTGTCTCTCCCAAAAGGTGTGTACAACAAGGATGATTGTGGTAAACTAAAAAGCAAAGACTCAAATCATACAAGATGCTCCAAGCAAAACACATATCATGTGGTGAATAAAAATATAGCCTCAAGTAAAGTTACCGATAGACGAAGGCGAAAGAGGGGTGAGGGAGTCCTGGACTAGGGGGTGTCCGGACAGCCGGACTGTCATCGTCCGTCAGACTCCAAGACTACGAAGATACAAGATTGAAGACTCCGTCCCGTGTCCGGATGGGACTTTCCTTGGCGTGGAAGGCAAGCTTGATGATACGGATATGTAGATATCCTACCATTGTAACCGACTCTGTGTAACCCTAGCCGTCTCCGGTGTCTATATAAACCGGAGGGCTTTAGTCCGTAGGACACAACATACATTACAACAATCATACCATAGGCTAGCTTTAGGGTTTAGCCTCCTTGATCTCGTGGTAGATCCACTCTTGTACTACCCATATCATCAATATTAATCAAGCGGGGACGAGGGTTTTACCTCCATCGAGAGGGCCCGAACACAGGTAAAACATCGTGTCCCTCGTCTCCTGTTACCATCCGCCTAGGCGCACGTTCGGGACCCCTACCCGAGATCCGCGGTTTGACACCGACATTGGTGCTTTCATTGAGAGTTCCTCGTGTCGCCGCAGATAGGCTTGATGGCATCTTCAACCCTCAACGCTGTCGGTGAGACTTTTCTCCCGGACAGATCTTCATATTCGGCGGCTTCGCCTGCGGGCTAATTCGCAGCCATCTGGAGCAGATCGAAGCTACGCCCTGGCCGTCGAGTCGATTCGAAGTCTAAACTTCACGGCCGCGCCCGCGGAGACTTGATCTTCGACGGGCTCGAGCCACGACCAAGCGCGCCTTTATTACGATGGGCATGAACTGGCTCTGCCGCCGAACAGTGCCTTGGTGGCCGCGCACGAATCCGCTTCGGCCCTTAGTCCGGAGCCGATCGCCCAGATCGAGGACCGATGGATGGACGCCACCTCGGGGGCTTCAACTTCCACGGCGATGGAGCCGAACACTGATCTTGCCCCTCGCGAAACCCGTGATTCCGAGGTGCCGGACCCCTTGCCGGACTCCGGACCTCCCACTCCCCTACCAATCGAATCGGATTGGGCGCCGGTTATGGAATTCACCGCCACGGACATCTTCCAACACTCGCCCTTGGGCGACATCCTAAATTCGCTAAAGCATCTCTCGCTATCGAGAGTCTGGCGGACTATGGCGAGGATGGTTGAGATCTGAGACGACGAAGAAATTGAGCCCACCCACCACCCACTTTGTAGCCACTTGCCGATGATCTTACCGACATGCTAGACTACGACTCGAAGACATCGATGCTATGGACGGCGATGCGGAGGCGGACGAGAACCAGCGCCTCAGGCACCGGAAGACCACCTCGTCATACGACATATACATGGTGGACACCCCAAAAGATGGGGACGGCGAAGAAGCAGCGGAGGCAGATTCTCTAAAGAAGCAGCCCAAGCGCCGGCGTCAGCGGCGCCGCTCTAAATCCCGCAACAGCAAGAATGGAGATTCCGGCACAGGAGATAATAATACCCCAGAGAGTGCCGAAGATAATCCCCTCCAGCAAGACTCAGCGCAGGAGGATGCAGAAGCAAGCCCTCACGAGAGGCGGCATTTAAGAGGTCGAGGATTATAACTATACACCTCCCTCCGAAGGCGAGGCAAGCCTCAGCGACAGCCAATTAAATCGCCGTGCCGAGATCTCGTCGAACAAGGGCGTTTCAAACGCAGGCTTATCGCCACGCCAAATAGCCTAAAGAAAAAGCAGCAGCAGCTTCAAGCTGATCAGGATCTGCTGGCCGATCGATGGACCGAGGTCCTCGCGGCCGAAGAGTATAAACTCGAACACCCCTCGAAAAGTTACCCAAGACGCAAGCTGCTCCCCCGATTAGAGGAGGAAGCATACATACCTCCATCACCAGCGCATGATATGGCTGAGTGACCACCCCGTGGTCGTGACAGAGAGGCATCCAGGCCCCCAACCAAGACCGTACCCCGGCATCGCTCCAAAAGTACGAAGCCAAGAGGGAACGCGCCGGACTTGCGAGATATATTGGAGGACAAAGCAAGGCAATCCAGATCCATCTACGGATCACGTGGGCACCCCACGACCCATGACGAATACCGTCGCGCCGGATACAATAACCCCGGCCGGGCCGAACAAAGCAGACAACGCTCTCTCAAGCTGCGTCGTGATATTGCTCAATATAGAGGTGCCGCACACCCTCTATGCTTCACTGACGAAGTAATGGATCATCAAATCCCTGAAGGGTTTAAACCTGTAAACATCGAATCCTACGACGGCACAACAGATCCCGCGGTTTGGATTGAAGATTATCTCCTTCACATCCATATGGCCCACGGCGACGATCTCCATGCCATCAAGTACCTCCCACTCAAGCTTAAAGGACCAGCTCGGCATTGGCTTAACAGCTTGCCCTTGAGTCAATTGGGTGTTGGGAGGACACGAAGCCGCATTCCTTGACAATTTCCAGGGCACCTATGTGCGGCCACCAGATGCCGATGAGCTCAGCCACATAATTCAATAGCAGACGAATCGGCAGACAATTCTGGACACGGTTCTTGACAAAGAAAAACCAAATCGTCGATTGTCGAATGCGAGGCTCTTGCAGCCTTCAAACATAACATCCGCGATGAGTGGCTAGCCCGGCACAGGGACAGAAAAGCCAAAATCCATGGCAGCCCTCACATCATTAATGACCGCTTCGCGGGAGAGGATAGCTGGCTAGCTCGCAGCAACAACCTCGAAAAAATTCGGCGGTCCGGATACTAAGGACAACAACGGCGAGTCACGTCGAAACAAAAACAAATGCCGCGTGCGGTGGCGACAAGGAGGATACGGCGGTCAACACGGAATCCGAGGCTCTAAACCCGGTCAGCGGAAGAAGCCATTCAAAAGAACCACTCCGGGTCCGTCCAACTTGGACCGAATACTCGATCGCTTATGCGGATACATGGCACCCGAAAAGCCAGCCAATCACACCAACAGAGATTGCTGGGTGTTCAACAGCGAGCAAGTTAATTGCGAAAACAATGACAAGGGGCTAAACAGCGACGGCGAGGAGGAGACCCGACCGCCCGAACAATAGAGGATGAAGGGCTTCCCCCCACAAGTGCGGACGGTGAACATGATTTATGCAACCCATATACCCAAGAGGGAGAGGAAGCGCGCACTAAGGGACGTCTATGCGATGGAGCCAGTCGCCCCGAAGTTCAATCCATGGTCCTCTTGTCCGATCACTTTCGATCGAAGAGACCATCCGACTAGCATACACCATGGCGGATTCGCCGCATTGGTTCTAGACCCAATCGTCGATGGATTTCACCTCACGAGAGTCCTGATGGACGGCGGTAGTAGCCTGAACCTGCTTTATCAGGATACAGTGCGCAAGATGGGGATAGACCCCTCAAGGATTAAACCTACAAAGACAACCTTTAAAGGTGTCATACCAGGTGTGGAAGCCAATTATGCGGGCTCGGTCACATTGGAAGTGGTCTTGGATCCCGGATAATTTCCGGGCGAAGAGTTAATCTTGACATAGTCCCATTTTGCGGCTATCACGCTCTGCTTGGGCGAACCACGTTTGCAAAGTTCAGCGCGGTGCCGCATTATGCATACCTAAAGCTCAAGATGCCAGGCCCTCGTGGAGTTATCACGGTCAGCGGAAATACGGGCGCTCCCTCGAGCGGAGGAACATACAATGACTATCGGCGAAATCTGAGCAGCCTTCTAAGGAAATTTTCGAGTCCGGCTGTTAAGCGGCGGATCTGACAAAAGCGCGCGAAGCAATACCAACGAAGACTACAGCACGATCGAGCACGCGTAGTAATGCGGCCCTAACCCCGCCCTCGCATGATTGCAAGAACAACCCTCGCGTACATCATTACACTTTGGAGATACCATGGCGCGCAGGGAAGGGCACGATCACAATGGACCCAGTGCGGCTCGACCACACCAGGGGCTCGCAAGTGTGCCCCCTTTTTATTATTATTTTCCTTCTTTGTGTACACAGGACTCCGTTAACCAGAGGCCCTGTCCGGCGGTGAACCTGCCGAACTCATGATGCAACAGCCAGGGAAGAAAGAAGGCTGCGACGAACACTCAGGTGGTCTCAATTATGAGCATTAAATTCGATTACATGCACCAAGTCCGCAGCTCATCCCTGGAGGGGGACCTGTTTAATTAGTCCAAATCCCTTGCTTACCGCACTATTTGTATCAGTCCGCACTCACAGCAGACCTTCTTTAAACAAATAATGCAGCACTTTTCGACGGCAATTGCATTACTTTTTATATATATATATGTTCATTACATGACATCTTGCACCCGTATATTTTGGTACGGTCTAATACACCGGGGGCTTATGTTCCCCACATTATGTTGTGATAAGTCCGAACACTTTCATAAGTGCGGCACCCCGAACTTATAGCATTATATGAATTGGCTCCGAATCATGTCTTGGGTCAATAGTTGGGTTTGCCCGGCTCCCATGTTTTGGTGCCTTACGTTCCGCTCATCGGCTAAGGTGGCCTGGGAGAACCACTGCGATTGCGCCCGGTTGAGCCAGGCGGCGCCTCGATGGAAAGCTAAAACTGTCCCGGCATGATAAGGCGAGAGACTGGTCGCTGTTCGAGAGGTCCTTCGAGTCCTTAAAGACTCACGCCGCTTGACGAAGTTCGAATAAATGTCCGGCGAAGGCGTGGATAGCGCCTCGGATTGGTCTTCGAATACCGTGGGCTTCGTCGAAATTTAAAATTATAGAATTCTATGGCTAAGTGAGAGTGTTCAAGCATTATAAGTCCGGTTGCCTTGTTCGTTGTGTTGAGCGCCTCCCTAGATGGACCCAAAATGGGAACAAGAGTGCTCAAGTTTATCCCGAACACCCCAGCACTCGTGGCTCGGGGGCTGAAGCCAACGACTTGCCATCTTTCAGATTTTATAAACGGCCGCACAGAAGGTAATATTTTAAATTAAACAAGTGTTGCTTAATGTGCACATGAACAAAGTTTTCAGCGCACAGGATAATACATATCAAGTTTACTCAAAGATTACATTTATGGGGCATTCATCCGCAATATCGCGGGCTCCCTTCAGGACAGTTTTATAATACATCTCGTGCGTATGATACTCCTTGCCCGGTGGCGGCAGGTCAGTGAGAAGCTTCTCCGCATCCAGCCTGCCCGATGCACCTTTAATGTGCGGCAAGGGCCCGACGAGCACCTTCAATACAAAGCGGGCGCTTGATGACCTCCACCGAGGGCACGCATCCACCAGCCCGCCCGCAGGCGAAGTAGCTCCCGGCATGGCTGTCGAGCCACAACCAGACTATAAGGCCCTTCATGGCCTCCTCGGCTACCTTGTGGAGTTCGACCAGCTGCTTCAGCTAGTCGCTTGGGGGCACCGGATGGCCGGCCTCAGCATACTGAGACCAGAAGACCTTCTCCGTCGAGCTCCCCTCCTCGCCATGATAGAATGCGGTGGCATCGGACACACTACACGGCAGATCTGCAAACGCCCCTGGAGAGCTCCGATTGCGGGTAAGTGTAAGGTAGTTTACATTAACATGCTTGCTTTGCATGAAAAATGCCTTACCCGCCGCTATCTTCTTTACATCTTCAACCTCCTGAAGGGCCTTACGGGCCTCTGCCTTGGCGGACTTGGCACTTTCGAGAGCCGAGGCAAGCTCGGACTCTCGAGTCTTGGAGTCACGCTCCAACCTCTCATGCTTCTCCATGAGACACTGGAGCTCTTGCCGTACTTCCGCCACCTATGCCTCCTGCTTTTCTCGCTCGGCCCGTTCCGCGGGTGCACTGCGTTCGGCCGCGGACACAGCCTCCTTCAGGGCTACCACCTCATTTGTGGCCCCTGCAATACCCATATTATCCTTGTTAATTTTATTGCAACCAAAATCCTTTTCTGTAAGGTAACTATTCAAAGTGGTGTTACTCACCTTCTTTGTCCTCGAGCTGTTTCTTGGCATGGCCGAGCTCTAGCTCGGACCGCTCGAGATCCTGCTTCAATGCACCGACCTCCATGATCGGTCTGGCAGAGGTCGGCAAGCAGCCTGCAAACCCATATTGGCATATTTTAAGCAACCTGCGTATATCTTATTAGATCCTCGGTCCGGCTTTTCTTTCCGTACACCGAAGGCCGAGCATCGAGACTCTTGTCTATGCAGTATTACATTACATAACTTTAACTTCTTACCTCAAAGCTCGTTAGAAGGCTGCTGCGAGCTTCAGTCGGCCCGCTCTTGGCGAGCTGAACCTTCTGAATCACCGCACTCATGATAGTGCGGTGTTCTTCCTCGATGGAAGCGCCTTTAAGCGCCTCCAACAAGTTGTCCGGCGCCTCCGGTTGGACGGAAGCCGCCGGTGTCACAGTCTTTGCCTTCTTTCGAAGGGGCCGCCCGCCGGACTCTGGAACCACTGCAGGTTCCGACGTAGAGTGCGGCGCAAAGTCCGGGAGGCTGCCTTGCGGCGCCTCCAGAGCCTCCTCCTGATGGGCCCCTCTCTGGGATCCCACCTCGGCGTTCTCGTCTGCACGGGGAGTGGAGGCAGTCGGGAGTGAATCCACATCCGACGGGGCCAACGACCCGCTCGATGAAGCGGGGAGATCATCATCGGCCGGTCTGCGGACAGTATACGACATTAGAAGGACACTACGTGACACGAAAGAAATATCATATCAGGGATCCGGATACTTACGATCTTGCCGGACGCCTGGCCCTTAAAGGCCACTCCTCCTCGCCAACGATGGTGTTGGCGAAACTGTCCGGGGGGATATTTCTCCCCCTCTTGGACCCTTCGGCCTCCCCTGTTGGGGAGGCCTTCCTCTTCCTCTCTCCCTCCTCCGGGAGAGAGTCTTCTTTCTCCTCCTCGTCTTCGGGGGAGGGGTCCGCCTCGTCGTCGGACACCTGATTACGAGAACTCTTTCGAGTTCCCGCGGCCACCTTCTTGGCCTTCTTCTCCGGCACCACGTGCGGTGCCGGAACCAGCAGCCCTGCTAGACGGGCGTTCATTGGGTCTTCTGGCATGGGAGCCGGGCTGATGAGCTGCTCGGCCTTCTCCATCCATTCTTGTCAAAGGAAAAGAGAGATTTAAACCCTCTTAGAATCAATTTGATTACCACAAGTGTCCCGTAAAGGGGTTGAATCACTTACCTCGTCAGCCGGATGCTGCGAGCAAAATCCGCGATCTTCCGTCGCGGATGCGGGGGCTTCGGCTCCCTTAAGCAGCACCCTCCAGGCGCCTTCATATGTCGTGTCGAAGAGCCCGCTTAGCGCCTGGTGCTATTCCGGATTGAACTCCCACAGATTGAATGCCCGTTCTTGGCATGGGAGAATCCGGCGGATGAGCATGACCTGGACCACGTCGGCGAGCTGAGCTTATTGCTCACCGGCACGGATGCGGGCTCGAGTCTGTCGGCTCGCCGGATTGCCCCAGCAAGCCCTTCTCTTTCCGGAGGTGAGCTGCGTGGGGATGCGGATCTAAACTCGGGGCCGCCGCCCATGTCGGCTCGCGGCTCGGTGATGTAGAACCACCCCAATTGGCACCTTGGCGGAGTCCACGAAGGCCCCCGAGCCAAAGGGCGTTGGGCAACTTACCCAACATGGTGCCTCCGCATTCCGCTTGCGTGCCCTTCACAACCTTGACAGCGTTGAAGGTCTTGAGCCTGAGCGAAGTGGGGCGGGTGCGGAGGAAGGCCTCGCACACGATGATAAGCGCCGAGATGTTGAGGATGAAGTTGGCGCGGATCATGGAAATCAGGCCGTAGTAAAACATGAGCCCCGGACAAATGGGTGGAGTGGAAAGCCCGATCCAGCGGAGGAAGTGGGGAAGAAAGACGACCCTCTCATGGGGCCGGGGTAGGGATGAGCTGCCCCTCGTTGGGCAGCCGATCGCGATATCGCGGAAAGGTATCCGCGCCTCGCAGCTTGGCAATGTGTTCCTCCTTAACGGTGGAGGCCAACCATTTGCCTCCCGCTCGGACATATTCGGAGAAGGTCGGCGAGATCTTGTGAGCTTAGGCGTTGGATCTTGAGTCTTGCGGAGATGGATAAGCAAAGGAGGAAGAAGGCGTGGGTGAGAAGGTAAATCCTTATCCCTTATATATAGGCGGACAAAGACTATGCGTCCCCCACCGGCCTGGTAAAACTCGCTTATCCCCCAAGCGCCACCATCAATGGCGCGGTTGGGTTACCCACGTCCGTATTGATGGGAATCCGGAATAAGGGAACACGATCTACGCTTCGACAAGAAGTGCCAAGGAAACGCGCCGCTAAGCGTCTTTGAGGTGGTATAATAAAAAACGATTTAAATAAAGGCTTGGAAGCGGTGTGATGTCATGCCGCATAATACGTCAGCAGATTGGACTTGTGTACATTTTATTCTCTCTACGGTGGAATGTGGAATTTATTTTGCGAGCGGACACTATCTGGTGTTCATGATCTTCTCGGATTATTCAAGGAGGAACCCGCCTTGCAATGCCGAACATTATGCGTGCGGACTTATTGTCATTGAAGCCTGGTTCAGGGAGACTCTTGAGGAGTCTGGACTAGGGGTGTCGGACAGCGGACTATCATCATCCGCGGACTCCAAGACTACGAAGATACAAGATTGAAGACTCCGTCCCGTGTCGGATGGGACTTTCCTTGGCGTGGAAGGCAAGCTTGGCGTCTGAGATATGTAGATCTCCTACCATTGTAACCGACTCTGTGTAACCCTAGCCGTCTCCGGTGTCTATATAAACTGGAGGGCTTTAGTCCGTAGGACACAACATACATTACAACAATCATACCATAGGCTAGCTTTAGGGTTTAGCCTCCTTGATCTCGTGGTAGATCCACTCTTGTACTACCCATATCATCACTATTAATCAAGCAGGACGTAGGGTTTTACCTCCATCGAGAGGGCCCGAACCTGGATAAAACATCGTGTCCCTCGTCTCCTGTTACCATCCGCCTAGACGCACAGTTCGGGACACCCTACCCGAGATCCGCCGGTTTTGACACCGACAAGGGGGATGCCTTCCGGGGCATCCCCAAGCTTAGGCTTTTTGTTGTCCTTGAATTTTACCTTGGGGTTCCTTGGGCATCCTCAAGGTGAGGCTCTTGCCACTCCTTATTCCAAAGTCCATCAAATCCTTACCCAAAACTTGAAAACGTCACAACACAAAACTTCAACAGAAAATCTCATGAGCTCCGTTGGTATAAGAAAATAAATCACCACTTCAAGGTAATGTTATGAACTCATTCTTTATTTATATTGGTGTACAACCTACTGTATTCAACTTCTCTATGGTTCATACCCCCCGATACTACTCATAGATTCATCAAAATAAGTAAACAACGCGCGAAAAATAGAACAGTCTATAGTAATCTGTAACTTTCAAATACTTATGTAACTCCAAAAATTCTGAAATAAATTGGTGGACGTGAGGAAATTGTCTATTAATATTCTGCAAAAAGAATCAACCTAAAAGCACTCTTCTGTAAAAAATGACAGATATTGTCGTGAGCGTAAAAGTTTCTGTTTTTTACAACAAGATCGCATTGACTTCACCCAAGTCTTCCCAAAGGTTCTACTTGGCACAAACACTAATTAAAACATAAAACCACATCTAACCAGAGGCTAGATGAATTATTTATTACTAAACAGGAGCAAAAAGTATATAACAAAAATAAAATTGGGTTGCCTCCCAACAAGCGCTATCGTTTAACGCGCCTAACTAGGCATTGAGATTTCGATGATGCTCACATGAAAGACAAGAATGAAGCGCAAAGAGAGCATCATGAAACACGTGACAAACACATCTAAGTCTAACATACTTCCTATGCATAAGCATATTGTAGGCAAACAAATTATCATAGCAAGCAAAAACTAGCATATGCAAGGAAGCGGAAAGAAACAATAGCAATCCCAACATAACGAGAGGTAATTTAGCAACATGAAAATTTCGACAACCATATTTTACTCTCTCATAATAATTACATGTGGGATCATAGGAAAATTCAACAAAATAGCTATCACATAACATATTCTCAACACGATCCATATGCATGCAAAGTTGACACTCTTCCAAAATAGTGGAATTAACATTAACTAAAGTCATGACCTCTCCAAACCCACTTTCATCAAAAAAATTCATAAGATTGAACATTCTCCAAATATGTGGGTTCTAAAGTTAACACTCTTCCAGACCCATTTTCAATAATATTGCAAACACTATTATCAATCTCATATTCATCATGGGGCTTAAATAAATTTTCAAGATCATAAGAAGAATCACCCCAATCATGATCATTGCAACAAGTAGTGGACATAGCAAAACTAGCATCCCCAAGCTTAGAGTTTTGCATATTTTTAGCACAATTGACATCAATAGAATTTATAGTAAAATCATTGCAAGCATGCTTTTTATTCAAGGCATTATCAAGTATGGGTGCAATGGCAACGATCTCATGTTTAACATAAGGGACTATAGAAAATTCATCTCCATAAATATGGGCATCATGGCCACAAGAATAGCAAGCGTCATGTTCATCAAGGGATATTTCAATCAAATCATCGTAATCATAATTATCTATTGATTCATGCATATCATTTTCTTCCAAAGAAACAGTCGTTCTCTCAATAAATTCTTTGACATAGACATTATGAGAATAGTTTTCATAGCAATATTTAAGTATCAAAATTTTCAGATTCGTAGAGAGTAATATCATACTTTTCAATCAAAGAAGCAACTTCATAAGCACCTTTAAAAGCAACAAATTCTTCAATTTGTTAAATATCATAGTAACTATAAACACCCTTTGCATAAGAAGATAAGATTTCATTATTATTAAACTCACATAGGTAGGGGAGGTGTTTTTTAGGGTTCTTAGAGCAACAAGTAAAATCATAAATTTCACAAAGATTCCAAGCATAACACATCAATCTGTTTATTTGATCCCATAAGAGTCTCCCTTTTTCAGACAAACGGTGACGCGCAAAATGAGCATGCTCATCTAATGATTTTCCCTCAACTAAACTAGTTGGGGTTTCAGCACGAGCACAAATAGATCGAAGATGATCCAAGTAGAACACTTTAAGTGGATCCATATCAATAGATTTTTAGCTAGAAAAGATGCAAGCAAATAGAAGGCACATGGAAACACAAACAAAAAGACATACGGGAAGAAGGCAAAGAAAAGGCAAAGGTTTGTGACAATCATTTTATAAGTGCGGGAGAGGAAAACGAGAAGCGAATGGCGAATAATGTAATCCAAGGGAGAAGTGTTTATGATGGGTACTTGGTATGGCTTGACTTGGCATAGATCTCCCTGGCAACAGCGCCAGAAGTCCTTCTTGCTACCTCTTGAGCTTGCGTTGGTTTTCCCTTGAAGAGGAAAGGGTGATGCAGCAAAGTAGCGTAAGTATTTCCCTCAGTTTTGAGAACCAAGGTATCAATCCAGTAGGAGACGATGCACAAGTAACCGAATACCTGCACAAACAATCAAGAACTTGGAACCAACATGATAAAGGGGTTGTCAATCATGGTCACTCGCAAAGTGAGATCTGATAGAGATAGATAAACGGTAAAGTAAATAGTTTTGGTATTTTTGGGTGTATAGATTGGAAAGTAAAGATTGCAAAATAATAGATTGGAAACCAGCAAGATGTAAACAGGATTCAATAATATGGAAAAGAGACCCGGGGCGATAGTTTTTTTTGACTGTGCATTGTAGGGAAAACACCCCCGCAACTTGAACTTTTTATTCCACTTAAACAATTACATTATGTACAAGGTTATGAAGTATAACCACAAAGAAAAACTAACCTAGGTAACAAAAAAAATGTACATCAAGGTGGAAGAAAAGTTACCCAGTGCACAAGACTATCCTTGAACCTAGGCTCAATCCTAAAGGAGAGAAGAGAGATATCGTGGATAAAGATCTCCACCAATGATTAAAGCTAGGCCTAACATGCCTAAAAACTTTATCATTTCTGATCAACCAAATATTCCAGCAAGCAGTGAATACCACTTCAGCAAAAAAGGGCTTGTTAAAATCTCTCCTAGCATTGACAACAATATCAGACATGTTGCTTCCTTGAGACCAATCAATCTGAAGATAAGTCCACACTCTCTGACTGAAGAGACACTTGAAAAAGAGATGATCGCTGTCCTCCTTAACCTGTAAGTGACAGAGCACATAGGTGTTACCATCATCAATATGCCAGTGCCTCCTCTCTATCATGTCCTTAGTATTCAGCCTATCCATGAGCATCATCTAGGCGAAAACTTTGATTTTCATATTACAGGAGCTGGCCCAAACCCAATTCGAAAGACGGTTGAAAGACAGTTTCATATGCATTTGGATATAAAATCTCTTCGGTGTATAGGGCTTGTCTGAACCATGCCAAGACCAAAAATAATTGGAAACAGGCTGCACTTCAAGAAGTTGCAGCAAACTTTTAAGATTGAGTAGTTCCTCATATGCTTGCTCAGATAGTGGTAAACTAAACTAGGTAGTTAAATCTGGGCAAGCCAGACCCTCCTCAGTGGACAAAGAATCCTTGCAATAACAAAACAATCTAGGAAATCTCTGTTGCAAAGGGAGAATAGAGTTTCCTAATTGCCAATTATCATACCAAAACAAAACATTGCCCCCCTGATTGACCTTAATCCAAGTCACCTCTCTAAAATGATCAATCAGTTTAAGAACGTCCCTCCACCAAAAAGAGCCACATGAATATGTACCTTGTGGGACAACCCATGGTAATAAGAATTCTAGATTAGATTAACCGAAGGAACATCAGCCTTATTAAGGAACTTGTTGACATGCTTAAGCAAAAGAGCCACATTCTGAATGCCAAGGTTCAAAATCCCTAACCCACCTTTATTTTTTGGCCTGCAAATGAGGTCCCAAGCAGCCAAAGAGGGGGCAGGCTCTTGCTTGTTCTTTCTCCATAAACATTGCCTTTGGATTCTTTGCAACTGTTTCAAAATACCTAGGTTAATAAGCAGACTCCAGAGAAAGAAAATGGGAAGAGAGGAATAATGAAAAGCTCAAATATTGTAGCCTCCCCCCTTGAGCCGGAAAAGAGGAGCTTGCAGACATTCTCCTTTCCATGCAATCTACCAAAGGCATAAGATCAACAGTTCTTGGTTTTGTAGTACGTACTGGAAGCCCCAGATAGGTAAAAGGCATAGACCCAACCTTGTAACCAAAAACATCAGCCAATCTCTTGGTCTCCTCTTCTGAGACATTGATAGGAATCATGCAAGATTTATGATAGTTAACCTCAAGGCCAATGGATTGAGAGAAAACAAGAAGCATTTTCTTGAGGGCCAATAACTGACTGTCCATAGCAGGCACAATAATCAAAGTGTCATCAACATATTGAATGATTGGATAATCCTTATCATGATTGGGAATGGGCAACTGCAAATGTCCCTGGGCTAGCATTCCATTAACCACTGACTGTAATAGATCAGCAGCCAGAATAAAGAGCAAGGGTGAGACAGGGTCCCCTTGTCTGACTCCCTTCTTACACAAGAACTGTTTGCCAGGAACACCATTAAGTAGAACAGAGGACATTCCAGTAGTCAAGAGTTCTCTAATCCAACCAATCCATTTTTGATTAAACCCTTCAAATTTCATGATCAAAGAAATCACAGAGTGCACAATGCAGTCAAAGGCTTTCTCAAATTCCAATTTGAGAATGAGAATAGGCCTTTTTGATTGATGGCACTGATGAAGATACTCCAAAGTCCATCTGACACAATCATGGATTGTCCTAGATTTAATGAAACCAACTTGGTTCTTGGAATACATTCCATGATGACTTCTTGAAATCTATTAGCCACAATCTTAGATAGAAATTTAACTCCCTATCCAGTAAGAGCTAAAGGTCTATAATCCCCCACTCCCTCAGGAGCCAAATTTTTAGGGATGAGGGTAATATAGGAGGAGTTCAGATTAGCCTGAGCAAGGGCATGAAAATCCTTGCCAATAATAGGCCAGCATCTCTTGAAGAAAAGACCATCAAAGCTATCAGGGCCAGGTGTCGGTGTCAAAACCGGGTGGATCTCGGGTAGGGGGTCCCAAACTTTGCGTCTAAGGCTAATGGTAACAGGAGGTGGGGGACACAATGTTTACCCAGGTTCGGGCCCTCTCTATGGAGGTAATACCCTACTTCCTGCTTGATTGATCTTGATGAATATGAGTATTACAAGAGTTGATCTACTACGAGATCATAATGGCTAAACCCTAGAAGTCTAGCCTATGAGGTTATGATTGTTGTAGCTAAACCCTAGAAGTCTAAACCCTCTGGTTTATATAGACACTGGGGGGGCTAGGGTTCTATGAAGTCGGTTACGGAGAAAGGAATCTACATATTCGAATCGCCAAGCTTGCCTTCCATGCCAAGGAGAGTCCTATCCGGACACGGAACGAAGTCTTCTATCTTGTATCTTCATAGTCCAATAGTCCGGCCAAAGTATATAGTCCGGCTATTCGAGGACCCCTTAGTCCAGGACTCCCTCAGTAGCGCCTGAACCAGGCTTCAATGACGATGAGTCCGGCGCGCAGATTGTCTTCGGCATTGCAAGGCGGGTTCCTTCTCCGAATACTTCAAAGTAAATTCCGAACACAAGAATCGTGTCCGGCTCTGCAAAACAAATGCCACACGCACCCATACAGAATATAATATTTCATGAGTCCAATCCGCCGACAATTTCGGTGGCATGACATTACATCATCACCCAACCATTATTTTGAATCGTTTTCCAGCCTGCCACTCCATGTTCCGAGATGCGGCTTTTATTGGCATGTCTTATCAAAGCAGAGATCGTGTCCCCTTATTGCGGGATTTTCATCAACACAGGCGTGGGTAACCCAACCATTCTATTGGCATGTTTCCTTGGGAATAGGCATGTTTTAAGGCCGCGGAGGGGACGTTTGATATTCGTCACCTTTATAAAGGGGTTAAGGCATGTCCTCTTTCTTCCACGCTAGTTCTTCCTTCTACCTCCCACCTCAAGTTCCAACACTCAAGGGTTAATCCAGCCGCTTCGGGCCTCCAGCCATGTCCGGACCCAGCCTTCAAGGCCGGTGGATGGCCTCTTCTGTCACAGAGGAAGATATCTCGAAGCTCGGGGAGGCAAGATACTTGACTATGGAAATTTACCACAGGCTTCCTGCTCAAGGGCAGGTTATTCCTACTCCAAGATCCAATGAGAGGATCGTGTTGATCTCTCACTTCCTCCGAGGGCTTGGGTTTGATCTCCACCCCTTTGTTCGAGGGCTTATGTTTTATTACAGGATATATTTCCATGATCTAGCTCCAGACTCCTTCCTCCACATCTCGGCATTTATCACCACGTGCGAGGCCTTCCTCCGTATCACCCCACACTTCGGCTTATGGCTCAAGACCTTTAGCGTGAAACCGAAGGTAATCGGCGGGAAACAAGCGGAGTGCGGAGGTGCTTCAGTAAGCAAACTCACCACTTCCCCCTGGCCGAAGGGCTCCTTCATAGAATCTTCTGATCTATGGCAACGGGAGTGGTTTTACATTACCGAACCCCGTGGTACAAAGCGGGTAGCTGCACCCGTGTTTCGATCTGGCCCTCCGCTTCAGCTGGCATCATGGGTCAACAAGGGGTTGGACTGGGGTTCCATTGATGAAGTGCAGACATTGCAAAGTCGTATTCGGAGCCTCATTAAGAAGGGCACCGACCTCACCAATATCGTCCAAGTAATGCTAGTCCACCGGATTCTTCCATGCCAGAGGCGTCCTCTCCGCATGTGGGAGTTCAATCTGGAAGGTCCACGGACCCTTGAGCACTTCTCTGGCATAATGCTTAGAGAGATGTGGAAATTGTTCTTCAGCGCACGAAAATAGCGGCCGGATACAACAGAAGACCTTGGTCTTGACTGCAATCACCAGGACACTCCGGTAAGTACTTGACTCCCAAACACAGTTTAGTTAGATTACTCATAACAATGTATTGATAAAACTCCACTCGGCCAGGGTTGGCTAAAGAAGGCGGAGAGAATCAGGTGTTCGGCTCCACTTCCCGAAGACTTTGCCGATCCATTGTTAACAAGGATGCTGGCTCCGGCACCATATCAAGTGCCGGTGGGGGAAGATAAGGAGGAGAGCGAAGAAGCTCAAGGCGACCTTAATTCTGGAGGCACACCATGGAATTTGTCCGGGAAGACTGGGACTTCCACTTCTAAAGGCGGAAGGGAAGGGCAAGCTAACATCCCTTCTCCTTATGGGAAGAAGCGGACCTCTTCCGAAGACTTGAAGAGATAAGCTTCTAAGCGAGGGAAGATATCCCTGTCAGGGGATGACGCTGATATGCAGTCACCTCGTAAAGATAAGCCCCTAGCCGGATAGTAAGTGAACCAGGGTGTTTTAAACATATCCCATTCTTTCCTGGCCGTAGGGGTAACATTCTAAACACATGTTTGCAGTCCGGCACGCAGCCCTCCTCAACAGTCCTCCTCTTCGGGGGATCTTCTTCCAGAGATGATGGGGAGCGAGATGCCTCAACAGATCTCCCTGCCAGATAAGGCAGGCGACGCCGAAGTGTCATCCCGGAGGATCTTTCCCAATCAAAAAATGGCACAAGGGGAAGTAAAGATCGGGGCCGAAGGTAATACTTCGGCCGCCCAGGGTCCAGGGTATGCGGACCCCACAGGGAACAATAAAAGTCCTAGACTATCCAATGCCGGAGGGGCGACGCCACCTGTTCCGGATCCGAAGGCGTCGGATATTATGATGGACATATTGCAGCATGCCTCTGTCTCAGAGGAACATCATACCTTGATGGGTACGGTGTTTGAAAGAGTTCGGTCCGCGAAAAGTGGATTGAATGAAGCCTTTTCTAGCCTACTAAGAGGCTTTGAGGTACGTAGTGTAATTTCAATTCTATTGTAAGTGCAAATTGCACCTATGTATAGATAGTAGCCCCTGAGACTCTGGTTGACATCCAAAGGAATGTGATTAGAGGGTCAAATATCCCCAGGGAGATGATCTGACTAATTGAAACACAAGTTGTTACATCCGTGGGGACTGCCCAAGCTACCGAGGTAGCACATTTGAAGTAGAAAGTTGATGTGGCGGATGACGACATCATGCTTATTAACAGGCGGCTTGACGAGGCACAGGGTATGTCTTTGGGGCATTCAGTACTAGTATTATAACATGAGCATGATACTGATCATTTTGTATATGCACAATTGCAGATAGTGTCACCGCAGTTGAAACCCTTCGGACCGAACTTGCCCGGGCCAAGGAGCAAGCCAGGATGAGTAATGCACTGCCAAAAAGGTAGCTGCCGAATTGAAAGTCGAGCAGACTTCTCGGCATATCAGTGCGAGGAGAGGATATCTACCATGCCACTCGAGTTGAAGAATGCCACTAGCCGATGCCAAGTTATTGAGAAAGAGAACAAAGCCAAAGCGACAGATCTTGACAAGGCCTTACAAGAGGCGAAGGAAGCTCGGTCTAAGTCTAGAGCGGCTTGGGAGGAGATCCAACAAGCTGGGGAGATCGCGGCTAGTAAGCCCTTTTTTATTGCAAATTAAGTTTGGCGATCTGAAGTATGCGCCGCTTAATCAACGGTGGAGTTCTTCAGACCCCTTTATGGACCTGCCAAAGAGTGCTGCCAATGTGAATCACTTTTTCCACGTGCAAGAGGGACATGCAACGGAAAAGTTGTTTTGGTCGCAATTTGACATGCCGAAGCGTCCACTGTTGAACGAGTAGATGGCCCAGTGGGCCGAGCTCCACAAGATGTCCGGTACTGCCATGAAGGATGTCATAGCCTGGATGTGGCCAAATGAGCCAATTCCGAATAGTTATTTTGGTTTGGTGCAAGAACTTGTTAATGCTGTGCCGCGTATCGACACTGTGAAGTGGTCAACATGCATTGAAGGTGCACGGATGGCCCTTGCCCGTGTCAAGATGTACTGGGCGAAGATGAAGGCCAGCGATATTGCAGCGAAGAGTCCACCCGAGGGCAAGGACCTTAACATGCCAGAACATTACTTTGAAGATGTCCTAGAGGGTGCCCGCTTGATAGAGGGCCAGTGCTCGAAGAATATAATGTTCGAGTGAGGTGTATCAAAATTGTAATAACAATATTATGATATATCTAAGGCTATGTTTTTATACTTTTTGCCCGAAAAGTTTTAGTGACTCCTATGCGGTCGTCTTTTTTAATATATATATACAATCTGAAAGTTTGCAGTCGTCGGCTTCAGCCCCCTCGCATATAATGCAGGGGCGTTCGGAAAAGCACTTGATCACACATGACCCAACGTCTTGGTCCGTTAAGGAGGTGTTAGTGATGCAAACTAGGCAATTGGACTATAGAGCTTTAACACTTTCACTTAGCCAGAGGAGTTTGACGGTGGGGCTAATATATAGCCCCTGGTATGTCCACGGTTATCCGAATACGGGCGTTTACATACGAGACCAGAGTAATGGTCCTTCATTTAATACGGAGGGAATCACGAAGATTCCGATGAGTCATCGAGTGGTTGACCAGCTCTCGCCGCATCATGACAGTCAGTTTTCGGCTTTCTCTACTGAGGTGTTCATCATCCGGGCTATCCGGGACACAATCGCAGTAGTTCTCCCTTTACTACCCTAGCCGATATAGCGGAACGTAAGGTAGTAAGCACAGGAGCCGGGCAACCCAACTATTGACCAAAGACATGATTCGGTGCTGATGCATATAAGGCCAAACTCGCGACGCCAAACACTCCCTATAGGTATTTGGACTTTACAATATACACTGGGCTGAATACAGTCCCTGGTGATAGACCCATGGTATCAAGGCATGTGAGGTAATCCGACGTGGGGAAAGAGCGCAGGTGGTGAGAGCATAGATCTCAAAACATGATATGAACCGGGCTGCTTCTATAACATCCACTTTAGTACGGCGAGTCGTATGTTTACAGATAATGCCGGTATCTTTCTTGGACATTTTACATGCCAGGAAAGTACAAAACAACAAGAGATAAAAAAGGTTTACACAGGGTCTTAATCTAAAAAAGAAACCTTAACGCGGGGCCCTGCTGCACGTCTGCGCCTTTGTCTCCGTTGTGAAGTGTCCTTGAAGGGTATAGTATGATGGCCATTTGTAAAGAAAAAGGAAAAAACCAGGTAAAAGAATCTGGTGTGGCCGTGAGCAAAGCTGGTTCGTTTTAATGAACCGTGAAGGATAACTTCTAGGGTCTGAATAGGGTCAAGCCCAACTATGGATCTTTTGCGTGCAGAGTGCCCCCGAAGCCGCCGAAGGGATTTTGAGTGTATCTCCTTATGGGGCAGTCGATGGGGGCGTAGCTGCTAATCGAGCTCAGGTTTACCTGAGCTGCCACACTGAGGTGTGCACCGGACATGTTTAGCTGTGTCAATGGTCTTAACAACCGATGAGCTGCTCGGCTTGAATAGGCTGTTTTGTGCTTCGACTGCTAGAGCCACCGTGTATTCTTCTGTACAAAGAGACTGCTCCGTATTTCCACTGACCGTAATTACGCCCTGTGGTCCAGGCATTTTGAGTTTAAGATAAGCATGATGCGGGACTACGTTAAAATGGGCGAAGGCCATTCTTCCGAGTAGTGCGTGATAGCTACTTCAGAACGGAGCTATGTCGAAGATTAGTTCTTCGCTTCAAAAGTTGTCGGGAGAGCCGAATACAATGTCCGATGTTAGAGAGCCCGTGCAGCGGGCTTCCACGCCCGGTATAACTCCTTTAAAGGTAGTGCTGCTTGGCTTGATTCTTGACGGGTCTATCCCCATCTTGTAGACAGTGTCCTGATATATCAGGTTGAGACTGTTGCCGCCGTCCATGAGGACTCGAGTGAGGTGGTATCCGTCGATTATGGGGTTGAGCACTAGGGCAGCCAAACCCTTGTGATGGATACTAGTCAGATGATCCCTGCGATCAAAAGTGATCAGACAGGCCGACCATGGATTGAATTTGGGGGCAACGGGCTCAAAGGCATAGACATCTCGGAGTGCGCGTTTGCACTCCCACTTTGGGATATGAGTGGCATAGATCATGTTCACTGTTTTGATCTCCGGTGGAAATTTCTTCTGTCCCCCTGTGTTCGGCTGGCGAGATTCGTCCTTGTCTTCGCTCTGAGGTCCCTTCCCTTTCTGTTCGGCATTCAGTTTGCCGGCCTGCTTGAAGACCCAACATTCTCTGTTGGTATGATTGGCTGGTTTATCGGGAGTGCCGTGGATCTAGCAGGGCCTGTCTAGGATTTTATCCAGGTTGGATGGACTGTCTTTGTTGCCTTTAAATGGCTTCTTCCATTGACCGGGTCTTGAGCCCCTAAATCCAGCGTTTACCGTTGTATTGTCTGGGCTTTCTTCATTGTTCCGACGTTTGTTTTTGTTGCGTTGTGGTTTTCCATTGCCATCCCGGGCCTCAGAGGTGCCGGGATCACTGTTGCTACTACGGGCTAACCAGCTATCTTCGCCCACGCAAAAGCAAGTCATGAGTGTAGTTAAGGCAGCCATTGTCCTTGGCTTTTCCTGGCCTAGGTGTCTGGCTAGCCATTCATCTCGGACACTGTGTTTGAAGGCCGCTAAGGCTTCGGCGTTCGGACAGTCGACAATTTGGTTCTTCTTAGTGAGAAACCGGTTCCAAAGCTTATGGGCTGATTCTCCGGGTTGTTCGATTATGTGACTTAGATCGTCTGCATCCGGGGGCGGACATAGGTCCATTGGAAATTGGCCCAAAAAGCGTCCTCAAGTTCCTCCCAGCTTCTGATGGAATTTTCAGGGAGGCTTTTTAGCCAGTGCCAAGCTGGTCCTTTTAGCTTGAGGGGTAAATATTTGATGGCGTGGAGATCATCTCCATGAGCCATGTGGATGTGAAGAATAAAGTCTTCTATCGAAACCGCGGGGTCCGTCGTTCCATCATATGCCTCAATGTTTACGGGTTTGAACTCTTCTGGAAAATCATGTTCCAGCACCTCATCGGTGAAGCACAGGGGGTGTGCGGCGCCCCTGTATCTTGCTGTGTCGTGGATTGGGTCCGACGGTTGTAATGTTCGGTATTGGTTCCAAGCTGGTAAATGGCTGGTGTATTTTGTTTGATAATCATGATCCTGTGTAGGAGCACGTTCCCTGGATCCATAGATGGACCTGGTTTTGCCAGTTTTTTTGTCCAGGTCCTCACGTAGATCGTGTTTCTGGTCCTGGGCCGCAGCCTTCCTTCCTTTGCGGGGAGGGTGTGCGGGCTTGTGTACGGCATTGCTAGCCGCTCTGTCGCAACCACGAGGTGGTCGGTCCGGCTTGGCGGCTATATTGTTTTTTGGCGGAATAGGCGCAATAGCCTCATCATCGAGTTCGGGCAGCAGCTTACGTTTAGGATAGCTCTTTGTTTGGCGGTTACCGCCGTATTTTTCCTCAGCGTCTAGCACTTTGTTCCACCTGTCGTTGAGCGTATCCTGTGCGGCTTTAAGCCGTTGTTTCTGCTTCTTCAGGCTCCTTGCAGTGGCGATAAGCCTTTGGTGGAGGCGTTCTTGTTCTAATGGTTCTTCTGGGATGACGAACTCGTCGTCGCCTAGGCTGATCTCCTCTTCAGAGACAGGTTGGTAATTGCTATCTTCGGCGTCGCTGTGGTCGGATAACATCTCCGGACTATGTTCACTGTCCTCTCGCACGCCCTGCTCCAACACTGGGTCTGCGGGGTCCTCGGCTTGGTTCAGATTACCATCATTGTCTGTGGCGATGTTGCTGTTTTTCCTTTTGCCGGATCGAGGTCGCGCTTGGGACACCGGCGTTTAGGAGGTTCATCGACAGGCATGCTGTTATCACCGTCGGCCTCATTCTCCTTTGGTGTGTCCACCATGTATATATCGTATGACGATGTAGCTGTCCACTGCCCTAAAGGTGGTTGTTTTTGTGCTTGCTCCTCTCCAGCATCGTCGTCCATACCGTCGATGTCTTTGGAGCCGTAATCGAGCGTGTCGGTTAAGTCTTCAACAGTGGCAATGAAGTGGGTGGTGGGTGGGGAACGAAGTTCTTCATCGTACGCTTCCCACTCGAGCTGGACATAGTTCGGCCGGGAGTCCCCCGACAAGGAGAGGGACTTCAATGAGTTTAATACATCGCCGAAAGGCGAGTGCTGGAAGATGTCCGCGGAGCTGAACTCCAAGACCGGCGCCCAATCAGGTTCGATGGGCGCGGGTGCGCGCGGTCTAGAACTCATCGCCGGAGACGAGTGTCAGTGTCAAAACCGGCGGATCTCGGGTAGGGGGTCCCGAACTGTGCGTCTAAGGCTAATGGTAACAGGAGGCAGGGGACACGATGTTTTACCCAGGTTCGGGCCCTCTCGACGGAGGTAATACCCTACTTCCTGCTTGATTGATCTTGATGATATGAGTATTACAAGAGTTGATCTACGACGAGATCGTAGAGGCTAAACCCTAGAAGCTAGCCTATGATTATGATTGTTGCTCTCCTACGGACTAAACCCTCTAGTTTATATAGACACTGGAGGGGGCTAGGGTTACACAGAGTCAGTTATAGAGAAGGAGATCTACATATCCGAATTGCCAAGCTTGCCTTCCACACAAAAGAGAGTCCCATCAGGAAACGGGACGAAGTCTTCAATCTTGTATCTTCATAGTCCAACAGTCCGGCCAAAGTATATAGTCCGGGTGTCCGAGGACCCCTTAATCCAGGACTCCCTCGGTAGCCCCTGAACTAGGCTTCAATGACGATGAGTCCGGTGCGCAGATTGTCTTCGGCATTGCAAGGCGGGTTCCTTCTCCAAACACACCATAGAAGATTTTGAACACAAGGATTGTGTCCGGCTCTGCAAAACAAATTCCACATACCACCATAGAGAGTACAACATTCCACAAATCTAATCTGCCGACAGCTTTTTCATAGCGTGACATCACGCCACGGCCCGGTCATTATTCAGACCATTTTTCACAACCTGCCACCGCACATATCGCGAGGCAGCTTTATCAGCACATCTCGTCGAAGCAGAGATCGTGTCCCCTTATCACGAGATTCTCATCAATACGGGTGTGGGTAACCCAACCGTGCCATCAATTGTGGCGCTTAGGGAATAAGCGATTTTAGCAGGCAAGTGGGAGGCGCAGGATCTTTGTTGCCTTTATAAGGGGATAAGAACTCCCTTTTTCACCCACGCCCTCCTCTACTCATTCATTCCTTTTCGCCCGAGCCCTAGTTCCCAAGCGCTCCTCTTCTCTACCCAAAAAGGCTTCCTGGAAATGTACGGATCCGGAGCAGGAGGCAAGTGGATGGCCTCTACTGTCCGGGAGAAGGATGTCAAAAAGCTTCGGGGGGCCGGGTATCTGGCCAAGAGAATTGGCCACCGTCTTCCAACGGCAGGACAGATCGTCCCCACTCCGGAACCCCACGAGAGGGTGGTATTCCTCCCTCATTTTATCTGCGGGCTAGGGGTTCCCCTTCATATGTTCGTTCGCGGCATCATGTATTATTATGGGATTGATTTTCATGATCTATCCCCAAATTCCTTCCTCAACATCTCGACATTCATCGTCGTGTGTGAGGCCTTTCTCCGCGTCCCGCCGCACTTCGGCTTATGGCTGAAGGTTTTTATGTGAAGCCCAAGGTAGTGAGCGGCGAGCATGCCGAATACGGAGGCGCCATGGTGAGCAAGATGCCCAATGTTACATGGCCAACAGGTACTTTTAATGATTTCGTCAAGGAGTGGCAGCAGCAGTGGTTTTACATCATCGAGCCGCGTGGCAAGGAATGGGCCCCCGCTCCAGAGTTTAGATCCTGTGCCCCCTTGCGACTTACGTCACGCACAAGAAGGGCCCTAAGCGGGCTTCGTCGACGAGCTATCGAGCTCGAGCAGCGTGGCCCAAGACATGGAAGACAAGAACATCAAGCTCGTCAATGTAGTCCAGGTGATGTTGGTTCGCCGGATTCTACCATGTCAACACCGGGCTTGCAATCTATGGGAGTTCAACCCGGCCAAGCACCAAACCCTGCTAGAGCTCTTTGGCTCTAGGCACAAGGACATCTGGAAGGTGCTTTTTAAGTATGGCACACCATGGCCGGACTTCGCCGAGGACCACGGGTACCAACTGTCCTGCCCCGCAAGTTCGGTAAGTAGTTGTACGTTGACAATTCATGTGTTTTATCTGCACATCCTCAGGAAAATACTTAACGTGTTTCCCATCAATTTCCTAGGGCTGGGCGAAGAAGGCAGGGCGGATCTACTATCCAGCCCCGCTGCCAGAAGAACCGGCCGGCCCACTTCTGATGAAGATGCTGGTCCCGGCTGTTGGAGATATGCCCTAGAGGCAATCATGTATGATGATATTTCCTATGTGTTTATGAATAAAGATAGTCCTTGGACATTATCAATGATGTGTATCGACAAGTACGTGACTTGTTTGTGGGACTATGCCTTGTATGGTGACTGTCCTAAAAGGTTCCTAGTCGAAAGGGATGTGTGGATGCGCAGCCGACTAGACTAGCATATGACTTGGTCGATGGCTTGGTCTCACTAGCCATGGAGCATTGGATGTTGACCGGATAATATGGACTTGGAAAGGTCTGGTCGGAGTCAACGTAGTCGGATCCGAGTTGAGATAAGGTCCGAGTCGGACAGACCCAACTATGAGACGCAACAATATGTCATCTGTGAGTCTCTAGTACAACATACGTTCTATGTCCTAAGACCTGAGCTGACGCATGTACTCGGGATGGTGATAGACTTTCTTTGGGCCGACCAAACGCTACTCCGTGATTGAGTAGTTACAAAGGTAGGTTTCGGGTTTGTCCAGTCCCATGCTGCGAGACATGGTCGAGCAATATTGGATTTGCCCCTCCGATCAGGAGAGATATACTCTGGGCCCCTCGTGTGATCCGACCAGGATAAGCATGGCCATGCAACAGGGATTATGAGATAATCCGGTTTGTGGTCGGTATCACTGGAACGAGAAAGAGGTCGGGCTAGCACAAGGATGACATTCTCGCCTTGAGCCCGACAACATATATCGTGAGGCAAAGGGAACAGAAGTGTGACACGCTGTATAGGTTCGCCTAACCAGCTTCATAGTCTGCTTGGTGGTCGGCATGCCTTGCTAGAGGCCGCCACCAACCGTGCAGGACGGAGGTGATCCGAACTGCGACCAAGCCGACTTGAACCTAAGGGGTCGCGCGCTTAAAGGAAGGAACCTACGAGGTCGGTTCATAGGACACTGGTCGGATGTGATCCGAGCTGGACTAGGAACGTGACCGAGTAGACTTTGGGCTTTAGGGTCCGTACGAGGCCCAAGTGTTGAGCCTGCGTCGGACGCCTATATAAAGTGGAGGTGCGGCATACTCATGCGGTTGATCGCTTCGGCGCTGTGACTAGGGTTTGCATGTGTTGCGAATAACCACCTCCACTCGCCGCCGACTGTGTGATCGGACCTAGCAGTCCACCGCACGGTGTTCCTCCTACACTCGTGGATACCGTTAGAGGCGGTGCACTTGTGCCGCTCCGGCGAACTTGTACGTGGGATCGGACGACGGTCTGTTCAAGGGAGATCGGACGAGGAGGAGACGATCCACGCGGAAGCGCTGCCCCAAGTCTTCTTCCGCAGCACGGCACTGCGCGTCTAGTGGTAACAAACTGTGATCCATCTCCTGTAGCATGTTCCTATTGTTCTGCGCATAGGAAAATTTTAATTTGCAGTCGACGCACCCTACCGTAGATCCCAACAGTGGTATCAGAGCCTCTGCTATAGGATTTGGATTCAGATCGTATGCATATTAGATATGTGGAGGCGGCAGATGAGATCTATTGTCATTTGATAAGATCGGCTATGTGCACGGTTGTTGTGATCAACTGCACATGGGGATCGTTGAGGCTATGTTTTCTGTCAATCGGGATCGATGAAGTCGTGACACAATCTACCCCTACCGGTCGGTCATCCGCCATCGGGTTTAACAGTGAAACATAAATCCAAATCGGATTCGCGATGATCGATATGATCGGTCAGATCAGAAAATTCAGCATGAACGGAGTTCAGATGCGATCTGTGATTTCCGAATGCGTAACGCCGTGTGCGTAGCGCCGTGTATTTCACACCCGACACACAAACCGGTAGAATGCGATTCTATGCATAACTTTGTTTTGCAGGTTTGATGTGAATAGTATGGCTCATGTGTATGTGATGCATGTGTGTAATTTATACGTGGCCTGCGTGTCATGTTTGTTAGCTGGCAGGAGCCAAAGTGCTGTCATTATATTGTATAACGACCTACGTGTCGGCTTTTGACTCTATGTAAAATTCATTACTAGTTGTAGTAGTTGGATAATAGAGATCAGGTTGGTGGCTTGGCGTCCCAGCGTGACAAACAAGATGGAGTTCGTAGATGGTCATCGAAGTCGGAGCCGACCTGGAAGAACGTTGTCGGTGTCAAAACCGGCGGATCTCGGGTAGGGGGTCCCGAACTGTGCGTCTAGGCGGATGGTAACAGGAGACAAGGGACACGATGTTTTTACCCAGGTTCGGGCCCTCTTGATGGAGGTAAAACCCTACTCCTGCTTGATTGATATTGATGATATGGGTAGTACAAGAGTGGATCTACCACGAGATCAAGGAGGTTAGACCCTAGAAGCTAGCCTATGGTATGATTGTTGTTATTGTTGTGTCCTATGGACTAAAACCCTCCGGTTTATATAGACAAAGGAGAGGGCTAGGGTTACACAGAGTCGGTTACAATGGTAGGAGATCTACATATCCGTATCGCCAAGCTTGCCTTCCACGCCAAGGAAAGTCCCCTCCGGACACGGGACGAAGTCTTCAATCTTGTATCTTTATAGTCTTGGAGTCCGGCTTATGATGATAGTTCGGCTATCCAGACACCCCCTAGTCCAGGACTCCCTCAGTAGCCCCCGAACCAGGCTTCAATGACGACGAGTCCGGCACGTATGTTGTCTTCGGTATTGCAAGGCGGGTTCTCCTCCAAATTCCATGTGCTTGCCGAATAGTGTCCGGCTTCCTCATAAATGTTGCGCTCCTTGGCTTCCACATCCAATAATGGCCCTCTTCCACGTGTCGTATGAATGCGAAAAGCAAGGGTATATTTACATTTTACCCCCAAGCTGCACGAATGAGCTACCTATAAGAGAGGCAAGGATCTAGATCCAAATCACACCATCCTCCTTCCGCGAGTACTCACCGGAGCGCCTCTGACAAAAATCCACTCCATCATGGACAGTCGATGCGGCTCCTCCTCTCGCGCTCCCAGCCCTCAACCAGGAGATTGGAGGAGATGTTCAGTCCCGCATAGCGAGCTGGTGACGCTCCAAGCGGAGGGATACCTTCCTCCGGCCTTCATGGTCCCGGTTCGAGCCGGACTGGCCACCTACAAAGGTGGAAAGCAGGCGGAGAACACCCCCAATCCCTCTAAAGGAGAGCGGGTGTGCTTCGTCCCTTATCTAATAAGGGGACTCGGATTTCCCATACATCCGTTTCTCCGGGGGCTCCTGGAGTTCTACGGACTCCAGCTTCATCACCTTACACCCGCCTCCATTTTGCATATTGCGGGTTTTGTAGCTCTTTCCGAGCTGTTCTTGGGCATCGAGCCCCATTTTGCACTGTGGAAGAGGTTGTTTTGCCTCGTACCCCGTTCTCACGAGGGGTCGATATATCAAGTGGGCGGAGCTGAAATATGGTGCATCGCCAGGACCAGATACCTATCCGGAACCCCGAAGAAGGCGTCCGAAGATTGGCCATCGGAATGGTTTTATATGGAAGACGCTCCACTGCCGGACCCAGTTCGGATCGGCCTCCCAGAATTCAGCAATGCTCCTATGAAGAAACGCCTGAGTTGGCGCCCGCGGAGCCCTCAATGGGAGGATGATAGGAGCGTCCATTATCTGATGGGCCGGATAAGGTTGCTGGCTCATTCCGGATTGACCATGATTGGAGTCATGGCCACGTGCATCATGCGAGGGGTGCAGCCGCTCCAATATAGGGGCCGCCCCATGTGGGATTTCAACGGGGAGAATGACGCCACCCGTCATGGCTGCAAGGGGCCGGGATTGGCCGCCGATCTGGTGAAGATCCTGTCCGGCTTGTACAAGGGGGAGAGGGAGGACTTCCTCCACACGAGTCCATTGAATGGATTCTCCATGAATAACCCTCAGAGCTGGGTAAGCGGACATTTATCTATCCGATCCATGCTTTCAAAGTTAAGTGTCTTACTTTATGATTTCGACGCAGGAACTGCGCCGGGATGTGGAGGGCATACACAGTCCGACTCCACAACCCGAGGATCCGGGAAGATCCCTTGATCCGGCCTCCGAAGAGGATCCGGACATAGAGGTGGAGCTGATTGACGGGGTGTTCCACCAACTTAGAATGGACAATGCTCTAGTCGCCATTACGGCTGACTACCCCGGTTTATCTCCGGCTTCCCAGGTAACTACGACCGGAGTCCTGACACCATTATTTCGTCCGTGCTTATTTCTGACCACCGCATACCAATGGTGTCTTGCAGGAGGTGCCTTCAAGGCGGGAAGCCGAACCCGCGGCGGCTGACCGACAGGGGCCAGTTCGGCCCAGCAGGCGGAAGAGGGGTGTTGTGCGAATCGAAACGTCGCCGTAACGGTATAGCACACCACCGTTTTTAAGGGAAAGATTCCTGGGAGGTATGTTAATGCTCATGACTTTACCAGGAGAAAGAGCGCTCGCCGGACTGTGCCTGGAGAGGTTGCCGCCCAAGCCTCCGCCAGCCAGGCTCCAACACCTGGTCCGGAGGGGAGGCGAGCGCAAGGCGAGAGCCAGATGCTCCTCCAACGGAGGATGCCGACAGGCTGTCCGCCACCAAGTCTGAGCTGGAGAGCGCCATGAATCACAGGCACCGCCGGACAGTTCTTCGTGACGCGTGTTTCTCCCCGGAGGCGTTGAATGCCTTTAATGCGGGAGACGCGCATCTCCGTGCCGCTCAAGATGGTATAACCAGAGCCACGGAGCATTATGTGAAAGACATACGGGTAAGGAATTTTAATAGGTATATATGCCAGTAGCCCCTGAGACTTAAAATAGTTAGAATAACTGATTTAAGGATCATTTGTTATGCAGGATCTTACGGAGAAGAATACCCAGCTGTCCCAGGAGCTCCAAGAGTGCAAGGCCCAACTTGAGGCCGCACTAGCTGCCGCAGGGGGAGCCACAGAGACCCCCTCTGGTAATACATACTTCAAAAAGATAAGTAGTTTAAGAAGTGCGGCGTGCATATAAATCTGACAATAATTTTGCAGATGGTGCCGGACTCGATCCGGACCAGCAACTGCTATTGCGCCAGCTGAAGGCCGGCGAGAGGGTGCTTATGAAGGTGCAGCAGGAGAGGAACAAACTCCAAGATGCCAACACCCAGCTGGGCGAAGAACTAAAAGGTGTTCGGGCCCAGCTGTCTGACTCCGTGAAGGAGAATCAGCGGCTTCGTCGCGGCATTTATAGTAAGTGCTTGAGCAAACTCTTTTGAAAAGAAGAGTTCAGCGAGGGAGTCGATTGACAAAAATATGTCTGTAGGTGTGCTCACGGGTCGTCCTGCGGAGGAAATGCCCGGTTCGACGGGTGATCTACTTCCCGAGCTGCTGCAGCTGCACGAACGTGTTCGGCAGGTGATGAGCGGCGGCGTCTAGGCCTTATGGCCGTCCGTCTCCCTGCCCGAGGGTCTTGGAGGGCTTGTAGAGAAGCTTCAGGGGGCACAGCAGCGCTTCCGTCTATGGAAGATATCGGCCTGCCGTCAAGGCGCCCGGGAGGCCTGGGCCATGGTGAAGATGCGGTATACGACGGCTGATCCGAACCACATGGTCGAGGTCGGACCTGTGGGGCCCGATGGGAAGGAGATTCCTGTGAGCTTAATGTACGGACAAGTAGAGTTGGCCGCTAAGTATTCCCAACAGGACTATAAGCTAGACAGCCTGTTAGATGGGATTGAAGAGGAGTACAATCAGTCAATTTGACGATGTAATCTAAAATGACATGTAAAATGCCTTCTATCCGGATTGTAGATCGTTTGTCTTTGCAGACCTTTTTGCTTCGACCTCGGGACCCTAGAGTCTGGATGTGTCCGAATACCCTCACGGTTATTAAAAAAGAAACCGGGGCATGCATGGAGACCAGGCATAGGGGTCATTAGTGCTTTATCAGACAAGTGCCCAACTAGTTATGTTATATTACATGGTTAGTAAGAAACATCTTCCAGGGAGAATAGTTCCGTTAGGGGTTCCTTTCCCTGGGAGGCATGCCCTAAAGTGCATGTCCGGACTGCGAAAAGAGCAGAAAAGCATCTGGGGGCATTTGAATAAATAAATAAGAAATCATCTTTCAAGTCACCGACGAATATTCCCTTAAAACGCTAGCTTTCGGCTTCACCGATCGAGGTACACATCCGGTGACCCGGCAATAACAATGGCAGAGGTGCTCCTTTACCTCCTAGCCGAACAATCGGGAGCGAGGGGTAAGCACAGGAGCCAGGCAACCCAGCTTGGCCAAAACTTAAGTCATATCGATGCATATAATGGTGAGTAAAAGGTACATACGAAAGTGTGACGCATGTGTTGGGCATGAAGCCCGTATAAATAAGCTTCTGTTAAAGAAGCCCCCAGGTATAATGAGTGCGAGCAGCACGTCAAGTGTGTGCGAACAATGTGCAGGTCAGCCCACAAAGGCTTTACAAAAAGAAGGGAGGAAGGAAGAGAAAAAACAAAAGACAACAAACTTTTAAAATGTTGACAGAGGAAGGAGACGAACTCTGAGTCCGGCGCTAGGCGTAGAATCTTCGGAGGCGGGCTGCGTTCCATGGGTTCGGCTCGAGTCGATTGTTCGATGCGTTTTGTGGATGGTATGCTCCGCTGGTAAGGACTTGATCGATGACAAAGGGACCTTCCCACTTGGGCTTGAGTTTGTCCTTTTTCTTGTCCGGCAGGCGTAGAACTAGTTCGCCAACATTGTAAGTTTTGGCCCGTACTTCTCTACTTTGATATCGTCGAGCCTGCTACTAATAGAATGCGGAACGAGCCTTTGCCACGTCGCGCTCCTCCTCCAATGCGTCCAAACTGTCCTGCCGATCCAACTCGGCTTCTCTTTCTTCATACATGCGTACTCGAGGTGAGTCATGAATTATATCGCAGGGCAAAACTGCCTCTCCGCCGTATACCATAAAGAATGGCGTGAATCCTGTAGTACGATTTGGCGTGGTCCACAGCCCCCAGAGTACGGAGTCAAGCTCCTCCACCCAGTGCGTGTTAGATTCCATGAGGGACCGCACTAACCTGGGTTTAATGCCGCTCATGATTAGACCATTTGCTCGTTCGACTTGACCATTAGTTTGAGGGTGATAGACTGAAGCGTAGTCGAGCTTGATGCCCATGTTTTTGCACCAGAGTTTAACCTCGTCGGTCGTGAAGTTCGTGCCGTTATCAGTGATGATGATGTGGGGGACGCCATAATGGTGTACTACCCCAGATATGAAGTCTATCACAGGTCCAAATTCGGCTGTTTTAACCGGCTTGGCCTGTATCCATTTGGTGAATTTATCCACCATGAACAATAGGTAATTTTGCTTGTGGGTTCCCCCTTTAAGGGGTCTAACCATGTCAAGCCCCCAGACCGCGAACAGCCAGGTGATGGTTATAGTTTTGAGGGTGGTGGGTGGAATGTGGCTTTGATTAGCAAAGAGCTGGCAACCGACGCATTGTTGGACTAAGTCTTGAGCATCTGCCGGGGCAGTTGGCCAATAAAATCCTGTACGGAAGGCCTTGCCCACAAGGGCCCGGGCTGCGGCATGGTGCCCGCCGAGTCCGGCGTGAATTTCAGCCAGGAGATTTCGCCCTTCCTCTTCGGAGATGCACCTTTGAAGGACTCCGGTTGTGCTTTTCTTATAAAGTTCTCCCTGATGGACCTTGTAGGCTTTAGATCGCGAACTATGCGCTGGGCCTCATTTTGGTCTTCGGAAGTTCCTACCTAATTAAGTAGGCTAGGAATGGTTCAAATCCACAGGCAATTACTGCCATTATTTAAATGAAATTTGAAGGTGTTATTTCATTGGCTAAGCCACCGATTGTGTCAGAATGTTCCGTGTTGGGTGGTGCGGTTGGTTCCGGGTTGTTATTTCCGGACTCCACTTCCCATAATACGGATGGCTTAAAGAGCCGCTCCAGGAAGATGTTTGGAGGGACGGCGTCGCGTTTTGCGCTGATGCATGCCAACACGTCGGCTGCCTGGTTATTATCCCGGGCTACATGGTGGAATTCGAGTCCTTCAAACCGAGCTGACATTTTTAAGACGGTGTTATGATAGGCTGCCATTTTCGGATCCTAGGCGTCAAAGTCTCCATTTACTTGGGATATTGCGAGGTTTGAATCCCCGCGCACCTCTAGGCGTCGAATACCCATGGAGATTGCCATCCGGAGACCATGTAGAAGGACCTCGTATTCGGCTGCATTGTTGGAGTCCGTGTACATTATCTAAAGTACGTATTGGACTGTATCTCCGGTTGGGGACGTCAATACGACGCCAGCCCCCAAGCCGGCCAACATTTTGGAGCCGTCGAAATGCATGATCCAATTGGAGTATGCGCCGTACTCTTTAGGGAGTTCGGCTTCGGTCCATTCTGCGATGAAGTCAGCCAAAACTTGCGACTTTATAGCTCGCCGTGGTTTGTAGGTGATGTCGAATGGTAAGAGCTCAATGGCCCATTTTGCAATCCTGCCCATTGCGTCGCGGTTGTTTATAATGTCATTGAGAGGTACTTCAGAGGCCACTGTTATTGAACACTCTTGAAAGTAGTGTCGCAGCTTCCGGGATGCCATGAATACCGCGTACGCTATCTTTTGATAATGTGGATACCGGGACTTACATGGGGTTAAGACAGTGGATACGTAGTACACTGGTTTTTGAAGAGGGAATTTGTGTCCTTCCGTTTCTCGTTTGACGACGAGTACCGCGCTGACAACTTGATGTGTTGCCGCGATATACAATAACATCGGTTCGCCCAGGTTGGGCGCGGCCAGGACCGGATTTGTTGCCAATATGGCCTTTATTTCTTCGAGTCCGACAGTGGCAACATTCGTCCATTTGAAGTGCTCGGTGCGCCGAAGGAGGCGATATAGGGGCAATGCCTTTTCTCCCAACCGGGAGATGAAGCGGCTTAAAGCCGCCACGCATCCAGTCAGTTTTTGTATTTGTTTGAGGTCTTTTGGGATATCCAATTGTGACAGAGCTCGGATCTTGGCTGGGTTTGCTTCAATTCCTCTACCGGATACAATGAAGCCCAAGAGCTTTCCGGTGATGCTTGAAAGCATTTTTCCGGGTTGAGCTTAATGTCATATGCTCGGAGGTTGTTGAATGTGAGCCTCAAATCGTCTACTAGAGTTTCGACGTGTTTGGTCTTAACAACCACATCGTCTACGTATGCCTCCACTGTTTTGCCGATCTGGGTAGCCAGACATGTCTGAATCATGCGCTGATATGTTGCGCCGGCGTTTTTGAGTCCGAAGGGCATTGTGTTGAAGCAGAATGGTCCGTATGGAGTAATGAATGCCGTTGTGGCCTGGTCTGTTTCCGCCATCTTGATTTGATGGTATCCGGAGTATGCGTCGAGGAAGCACAATGAATCGTGCCCTGCGGTAGCATCGATGATTTGGTCGATGCGGGGAAGGGGGAAAGGGTCCTTTGGACAGGCCTTGTTAAGGTCTTTAAAATCGACACAAAGGCGCCAGGATTTGTCCTTTTTGGGTACCATTACCAGGTTCGCTAGCCAGTCCGGATGTTTTATATCTCTGATGAATCCGGCTTCTAATAGTTTGGCTAGCTCCTCTCCCATTGCCTGTCTTTTGGGTTCGGAAAATCGCCGAAGAGCCTGTTTGACTGGCTTGAATCCTTTTAGGATGTTTAGGTTGTGTTCTGCCAGCCTGTGTGGGATTCCTGGCATATCTGAAGGGTGCCAGGAAAAAATGACCCAATTTTCCCGAAGGAATTCTCGTAGTGCGGCTTCTACATTGGGGTTTAATTGTGCCCCAATGGAGGCCGTCTTTGTGGGGTCCGTTGGATGGACCTGGAATTTGATTATTTCGTCTGTTGGTTTAAAAGAGGTGGACTTGGATCTCTTATCGAGTATCACATCGCCCCATTCACCGTGGAGCCTTGTGCGAGTGAGTTCCTCTGCCGCTAGGGCTTCGGATAGTGCCTCGAGGGCTAGTGCGGCTGTCTTATTTTCAGCCCGGAGTGCTATGTCCGGATCACTGACAAGAGTGATGATTCTATTGGGCCCGGGCATTTTAAGCTTCATGTACCCATAATGGGGTATAGCTTGGAAAATTGTGAATGCCTCCCGCCCTAGTAAAGCATGATATCCGCTGCTGAACGGGGCCACTTGGAACGTGACCTCCTCAGACCTGTAATTGTCTGACGAGCCGAACACCACATCTAGTGTAATTTTTCCTGTGCAGCGTACTTCTCGACTAGGGATTATTCCTCTGAAGGTTGTGCTGCTTCGCTCAATGCGGCTCCAGTCTATTTCCATTTTTTGGAGGGTTTCCTCGTAGATGAGGTTTAATCCGCTGCCGCCATCCATGAGTACCTTGGTAAGACGAAAGTCGTCCACTATTGGACTGAGGACCAATGCGGCTGGTGCTCGGGCTGTTCGGAATTTAGGTTCGTTGCTGCCGTTGAAGGTGATAGCCATGTCAAAACCGGCGCTGGTTCTTGGTCGTCTCCGGCATCATCGTCCATACCGTCGATGTCTTCGGAGTCGTAGTCTAGCATGTCGGTTAGATCATCGACAGTGGCTACAAAGTGGGTGGTGGGTGGGCTTTGAATTTCTTCGTTGTCCGCATCCCAACCGTCCTGACCGTAGTTCGGCCAGGGCTCTCCTGATAACGAGAGATACTTTAGCGAATTCAAGTTGTCGCCAAAAGGTGAGTGTTGAAAGATGTCTGCGGCAGTGAACTCCATGATCGGCGCCCAATTGGATTCGATTAGAGGGGGCACGGGAGGTTCGGAGTCCGGCGAGGAGTCCAGCACCTCGGAGTCATGAGCTTCACAAGGGACAAGGTCGGTATTTGGCTCCATCGCCGCAGATGTAGCAGCCCCCGAGGCGGTGTCTATCCACTCATCCTCGATCTGCGCAGTCGGCTCCGAATTAAGGGTCAGAGCAGACTCGTGTGCGGCCTCCAGGGCACTATCTGGCAGCAGAGCTAAATCATGCTCATTGAGACAGTGCGGCACGCTCGGTTGTGGCTCGAATTCGTCAAAGATCAAGTCTCCGCGGATGTCAGCCGTGAAGTTCAAACTTCCAAATCTGACCTGATGGCCAGGGGCGTAGCTTTCAATCTGCTCCAGATGGCCAAGCGAATTGGCCCGCAGTGCAAAGCCGCCGAATATGAAGATCTGTCTGGGGAGAAAAGTCTCACCCTGGACCGCATCGTTGTTGATGATCGAAGGAGCCATCAAGCCTATCGGTGATGACACAGAGGAACTCTCAATGAAAGCACCAATGTCGGTGTCAAAACCGGCGGATCTCAGGGGGTCTTGAACTGTGCGTCTAGGCGGATGGTAACAGGAGACAAGGGACACGATGTTTTTACCCAGGTTCGGGCCCTCTCGATGGAGGTAAAACCCTACTCCTGCTTGATTGATATTGATGATATGGGTAGTACAAGAGTGGATCTACCACGAGATCAAGGAGGCTAGACCCTAGAAGCTAGCCTATGGTATGATTGTTGCTATTGTTGTGTCCTATGGACTAAAACCCTCCGGTTTATATAGACACCGGAGAGGGCTAGGGTTACATAGAGTCGGTTACAATGGTAGGAGATCTACATATCCGTATCGCCAAGCTTGCCTTCCACGCTAAGGAAAGTCCCCTCCGGACACGGGACAAAGTCTTCAATCTTGTATCTTCATAGTCTTGGAGTCCGGCTTATGATGATAGTTCGGCTATCCGGACACCCCCTAGTCCAGGACTCCCTCAAACGTCCATGAAGGAGCCATACTATTTCACAATATGTGTTATATTTGTGATTGTTATGCTTCTTTGTTTCTATGCATGTTAGAATGGTAGAAAGATCCCTCATGAATATCAAGCTAATTGCCATCCCCGATGTTGCACCTTCGCACGTCAAGTATGTCTAGTAGTGGGCTCATAAAATTGGGGTGTTGCCAGATGTCCTTGAACTGAAGGGTTCGTGTCGGACACGGACATGCACTGCATCAGGTTAACTTGACAAGGCTATCAAAACGGTTTTGGGACTTGTGGCAAAGAAGGTTGGGAGCCGGGGTATGAGATACCTTCCCGACCGATAGGAGTCGTATAGAGATACGATTAGCAAGGAGTTGCTTACCGGATAGGTATGTTGGCTAGCAGTGATGCTAAAGCTCACTACTCGCATGCGCTTGTCGGATCCTGAATCACTGAGAGTTTGCGGAGGGATGCCAACTTCAGTGGGAGTATTTCTGTTTAGGCTAGAACTACTCTACATAAACACATTGCTTAGTGATTGCATATTTTCTGTTGTAGATCAATGGCACCACCTACTCAACCCAACTTTGCATTGAAATCAATTCTGGAAAAGGATAAACTGAATGGAACAAACTTTACCGCCTGGTATAGAAATCTGAGAATTGTTCTCAAGCACGATAAAAAGGAACATGTTCTAGAGGATCCACTTCCAGAGGAACCTGCCGATAATGCTAATGCCACAACCAAGGATGCCTGCCAGAAACTCGTTGATGAATCAATGGAGCTCAGCTGTCTGATGCTAGCTTGTATGGAGCCCGATTTGCAGTAGCATTTCGAAAATGTTGAGGCTTATGATATGATCGAGAGTCTCAAGAGCATGTTTCAGACACATGCTAGAACCGAAAGGTTCAACGTTTGGCGGTCCTTGATGGATTGCAAGCTGAAGGAAGGTGATCCACTGAGCCCACATGTGATCAAGATGATTGCATATGTGCAAGCTTTGGATCGTTTGGGCTTCCCGCTCTTGGATGAGCTGGCTACTGATGCTGTTCTGGGTTCTCTTCCGCCCAGCTATGGGACGTTCATCTCGAACTATCATATGCATGGCATGGATAAGAAGCTCACTAAACTGCATGGGATGCTCAAAGTGGCAGAGCAGGATATTAAGAAAGGCACACATCAAGTGTTGATGGTGCAGAAATCGGCTAAGTTCAAGAAGAGTTGGTCCAAGAAAAAGGCTAAGGCAAAGGGCACAGAGACGGTAACGTCTGCCGCTGCGCCGAAGTCTGGACCAGACTTGAAGACCGTTTTCTTTCACTACAAGGAGGCCGGTCACTGGAAGAGGAACTGTAGCAAGTGGCTTGCAGAGCATGGCAAGAAGGCCGGAAATGCTTCTTCACGCAAAGGTACACTTGTTGCATATGTTATGGACATTTACCTTGCTGACATACCTAGTAGCTCTTGGGTATTTGATACCGGATCGGTTGTTCATATTTGCAACTCGATGCAGGGGCTGGTAAGAACTAGGTGTGTGGCACAAGGGGAGATTGACATCAGGGTCGGCAACAAAGCAAGAGTTGCTGCGTTGGAGGTCGGCACGATGCAGCCCCAGCTTCCTTCCGGATTCATAATGGAATTGAATAATTGTTATTACATTCCTGCACTTAGTCGGAACATTATTTCTGCCTCATGTTTGATGAGTCAAGGTTTAATTCAATTTAAAGGACAATGGTTGTTTGATATTTTTGAATGGTATGTTCCACGACTATGCACCCATTGTTGATGGGCTATCTAGAACAGGAACCGGTCTATAACGTGAATGTCAAGAGGCATAAGCCTAATGAGATAAATCCGACATACTTCTGGCATTCCCGGCTTGGACGCATTTGTCTGCAATGCATGAAGAAGCTCCATGATGATGGGCTCCTAACTTCGTCCGACTTCGGGTCGTTCGAGACATGTGAATCATGCTTGCTCGGCAAGATGACAAAGTCTCCTTTCCCAAAGAGTTGCGAGAGGGCGTCTGAGCTATTGGAACTCATACATAGTGATGTGTGTGGTCCAATGAGCACAACTGCCAGAGGTGGCTATCAGTACTTCGTGACTTTTCCCGACGACTTGAGTAGATATGGATATATCTATTTAATGAGGCACAAGTCGGAGACTTTTGAAAAGTTCAAAGAGTTTCATAACAAGGTTGAGAATCAGTTCGGCAAGACTATAAAGCTTCTGCGATCTGATCGTGGAGGTGAGTACATGAGCCAGGAGTTTGATGATCATCTGAAAAGTCGAGGTATAGTACCTCAGCTCACACCTCCGGGTACGCCACAGAGAAACGGCGTGTCGGAACAGAGGAATAGGACCTTGTTGGACATGGTCCGGTCTATGATGAGCAAATCGGATTTACCCTTGTCATTCTGGGGATACGCTCTAGAAATAGCAGCTTTCACACTTAACAGGGTACCATCAAAATCCGTAGACAAGACACCACATGAGATGTGGACCGGGAAGAGTCCCAGTTTGTCTTTTCTAAAGATTTGGGGTTGTGAAACATTTGTCAAGCAACTTATGTCAGACAAGCTTACACCTAAATCGGATAAATGCATATTCATGGGATATCCGAGGGAAACCTTGGGATATAGCTTCTACAATCGGGAAGAGAGCAAAGTGTTTGTTGCTCGGAACGGGGTTTTCCTTGAGAAAGAGTTTCTCAGTCGGGAGGCCAGTGGGAGGACGGTTCGACTCGAAGAAATTCGAGGACCACTCGGGGACGGCTCGGCTGGTGATGAGATCATACCGGAGTCAGTCAGGGAACCTGTAGTAGAAGTGGCACCGGAACCACGGAGGTCGGAAAGATTGCGCAGAGTGAGTGATGTATTGTTGCTAGAAAGCGACGAGCCGGCCACGTATGCGGAAGCGATGGTGAGCCCAGATTCCGAGGCATGGCTGGAGGCCATGAGATCCAAGTTAAAGTCCATGGATGAGAATCAAGTCTGGGACTTGGTTGATCCGCCGCGTGGCGTAACGGCCATTGGTTGCAAATGGGTCTTTAAGAAGAAAACCGATGTGGATGGAAATGTTCAGATCCACAAAGCTCAGCTTGTCGCTAAATGTTATGGACAAGTTTAAGGAATTGACTACGACGAGACTTACTCGCCGGTAGCGATGCTGAAATCGGTGAGGATCGTACTAGCTATAGATGCATATTTTGATTACGAGCTATGGCAGATGGATGTCAAAACGGCTTTCTTTCATGGAAATTTAACTAAGGACGTGTATATGATACAGCCCGAGGGTTTTGTCGATCCGACTAGCACTAGTAAGGTATGCAAGCTCAAGAGATCCATTTATGGGTTGAAGCAAGCATCTCGGAGTTGGAACATTCGTTTTGATGAGGTCGTCACTGATCTCGGTTTCATCAAAAGCAAAGAAGACTCTTGTTTATACAAGAAGTTAAGTGGGAGCTCGATAGTGTTTTTGATCTTGTATTGGATGACATATTGTTGATCGGGAACAATGTTTCGATGCTAAACTCGGTCAAGGAATCATTGAATAGCAAGTTTTTGATGAAAGACCTTGGTGAGGCAGTGTATATTTTAGGCATTAAGATCTATAGAGATAGATCAAGGAGGCTGCTTGGCTTAAGCCAGAGCACGTACATAGATAAAGTGTTGAAGCGGTTCAACTTGAGTGAGGCGAAGAAAGGGTTCGTACCGCTCTCACATAGTATAAGGCTAAGCGAGACTCAGAGTCCTTCGACATGTGATGAGCAAAGCAGGATGAGTAGGATTCTGTATGCCTCAGCAATCGGATCCATCATGTATGCCATGATATGTACAAGGCCTGATGTTGCTTTTGCAATAAGCCTAACAAGTAGATACCAAGCCAACCCAGGTGAGAGTCACTAGGCAGCGGTAAAGACTATTTTGAAGTACCTGAAAAGGACTAAAGAGATGTTTCTAGTTTATGGAGGTGAGGAAGAGCTCATCGTAAAGGGTTACGCTGATGCTAGTTTCCAAACCGACAGAGATGATTGTCGATCACAGTCCGGATGTACGTCCTGAACGGAGGAGCAGTGCACTGGATGAGTTCCAAGCAGGATACGGTGGCCTATTGTACCACGGAAGCCGAAACATTGCGGCTTGTGAAGCTGCAAAGGAAGATGTTTGGATCCGGCATTTTCTGGATGATCTTGGTATTTTCCTAGCCTCGGTGAAACCATTGGACCTTTATTGTGATAATTCTGGTGCCATCGCACAAGCCAAGGAGCCGAGGAATCACCACAAGGTCAGGCACATAGACCGGAAATATCACCTGATACAAAAGATCATAAAGAATGGTGATGTAGAGTTATGCAAGATTCACACGGATGCAAATGTTGCAAATCCGTTGACTAAGTCGCGTCCATAACCCAAGCATGAGGGGCACGTTAGAGCTATGGGCATTGGATGTCTATTTGATTGACTCTAGTGCAAGTGGGAGACTGTTGGAGATATGCCCTAGAGGCAATCATGTATGATGATATTTCCTATGTGTTTATGAATAAAGATAGTCCTTGGACATTATCAATGATGTGTATCGGCAAGTACGTGACTTGTTTGTGGGACTATGCATTGTATGGTGAGTGTCCTAAAAGGTCCCTAGTCGAAAGGGTTGTGTGGATGCGCAGCCGACTAGACTAGCATATGACACGGTCGATGGCTTGGTCTCACTAGCCATGGAGCATTGGATGCTAATCGGATAATCTGGACTTGGAAAGATCTGGTCGGATTCGACGTAGTCGGATCCGAGTCGAAATAAGGTCCGAGTCGGACAGACCCAACTATGAGACGTAGCGATATGTCATCTGTGAGTCTCTAGTACAACATACGTTCTATTTCCTAAGACCTGAGCTGACGCATGTACTGGATGGTGACAGACTTGCTTTGGGCCGACCAAACGCTACTCCGTGATCGGGTAGTTACAAAGGTAGGTTTCGGGTTTGTCCAAATCCCATGTTTGCGAGACATGGTCGAGCAAGATGGGATTTGCCCTTCCGATCGAGAGATATACTCTGGGCCCCTCGTGTGATCCGACCAGATAAGCATGGCCATGCGGCGAGGATTATGAGATAATCCGGTTTGTGGTCGGTATCACTCGAACGAAAGAGGTCCGGCTAGCACAAGGATGACAGTCTCGCCTTGAGCCCGACAACATATATCGTGAGGCAAAGCGAACAGAACTGTGACACGTTGTACAGGTTCGCCTAACCAGCTTCATAGTCTGCTTGGTGGTCGGCATGCCTTGCTAGAGGCCGCTACCAACCATGCAGGACGGAGGTGATCTGAACTGCGACCAAGCCGACTTGAACCTAAGGGGTCGCGCGCTTAAAGGAAGGAACCTACGAGGTTGGTTCATAGGACACTGGTCGGATGTGATCCGAACTGGACTAGGAACGTGACCGAGTAGACTTTCGGCTTTAGGGTCCGTACGAGGCCCAAGTGTTGAGCCTGCGACAGACGCCTATATAAAGTGGAGGTGTGGCACACTCATGCGGTTGATCGCTTTGGTGCTGCGACTAGGGTTTGCATGTGTTGCGAATAGCCACCTCCACTCGCCACCGACTGTGTGATCGGACCTAGCAGTCCGCAGCACGGTGTTCCTCCTGCACACGCGGATACCGTTAGAGGCGGTGCACTTGCGCCGCTCCGGCGAACTTGTACGTGGGATCGGACGACCGGCTGTTCGAGGGAGATCGGACGAGGAGGAGACGATCCACGCGGACGCGCTGCCCCAACTCTTTTTCCGCTGCACGGCACTGCGCTTCTAGTGGTAGCATGTTCCTGTTGTTCTGCACGTAGGAAAATTTTAATTTGCAGTCGACGCACCCTACCGTAGATCCCAACACCGGCGCCTTATAAGGCACCAAAGAAGAAGGCTGAAAAGGAGGCCAAGAAGACCAGGGGCGGCCTCCGTCACCGTGGAGCCTCAGACACAAAATCCAAAGACTCCAATGCCCATTCTTCCTCTGAAGAGGACGGGGAGGAGGAGGAAGATGAATCCCCCGCGGGAAAAAAAGAAAAGGACGGCCTCCACATCCTTGGAGCCCGATTTGCCTAAGAGGGGAAAGACTCTTCTTCAAGAGGAGTCCACGGCCGCCGCCGATAGCAGCCCGGAGTGGGATCCCAGGGCCGAGCCCCTGGTGAACTCGTGAGTAAAAAATCCGAACATGCTCATGTGTCCAGACTTGTCACGGCGTGATATTTTAATCTGAGCCGTACTTTTTCAGTCCGGCAAGGTCCCGCGCCAAACAATCCTTGTCGGTATTCTTCGGGTTCGGATGCAATGGAGAGCGGACACTTCAAGGCCCCTCCCCAAACATATGACTGGCGAGGTTTCGGCCCTGTATGACCGTGCCACGGAGGGGGGGCGGAAAGATCGCAAAGGCGGCGCTAGGAGGCCAGACTTCAGGGTCCGGACATACAGGAGAGAAGGCTCCCGTGAACGTTGATGACGGGGGTTATCTTGAATCCAGCCCCCAGCCAGACATGATCCTGGAGACCCATATACAAGGCCGTAGGGTCAGGCAGGCGACCTCCGTCAGCTGGAGGAGGTGTGTCTGCTCCACCGGCAACCTCTGTCCAGCTAGAGGTGCCCGATGCTTTATTGGCGGCGCTGAAGGATGCCTCCATCGTTGATGAACACCGTACCCTTATGGGTGCGGTGATTGAGAAGATTCAGTCTGCTGAGAGTGGACTGAATGAATCCTGTATCAGCCTCACAAGAGGCTTTGAGGTATGTTTTATGAAGTTTGGAAGAGTGTCATGGTATAGATAGCAGCCCCTGATACACTGTTCGGTGAAAGAAAGAACCAGACAGAGGATCAAATTTATGTTTGCAGGAGACTCACTTGATGAAATCTATCACTCTTTTTAATAAGCAGGCGTCTGTAGCGACTGCCGCCTCTCATGCTGCGGAAGTATCCTGACTGAGGCATAGTATGGAGTGGGCCGAAGGGGAACTTGGCCAAGTGAAGAAATAGTTGGAGGGTAACCAAGGTATGCAGAAACCTTGCTTATTTAGCACAAATGAATAAGTGTGCATGATGAAAATATTTATATAATGTGCTCTCGGGGCGACAGCCGAAATTGAGGCTCTTAAGAAGGTTGTGGCCGAAGCCGAGAAGAAGGCAGCCGCAGAGCAGGCCTTCCGTGAGAAGCACGAGGCTAGAGTTATTGAAGCTGAGCGGGAGCTTCAGGAGGCCGTGAAGAAATATGAGTCCTTGGAGCAGAGCTTATCAGGGAAAGAATTCGAACTCTCCCAGGCTTGCCAAGCCGCCAGTGATGCCCAGGGGGAAGCCCAAGGTGCCATGAAGGAAATCCAGGAGGCGAGGAAGATTGCGGCTGGTAAGGCTTTTTATACAAAGCGGGTATTTGATAGGAGAAAATCAAGTTTGATAGCTTGAATTTTGATTTCTACAGGGGTATTCACGGAGCTGCCGCGCAGCATATCTAATGTCGCCCAATTCTACCGAGCCGAAGAGAGGAATACTAATGATAAGATCTTCTAGATGCAGTATCTGGCGCCGAATTATCCGGTGCCTTTATTCGATCAACTGAAGCAGCTGGTCGAACTGCATAAGGCGGCCGAGCTAGCCATGAAGTATTTAATTATCCGGCTGTGGCCCGCTGAGCCGATTCCGAGCAGTTACTTCGGGCTCGTGAAGCGGCTTGTGAGTGCCTGCCCTCGACTCGAAGTCATCAAGTGGTCTGTCTGCATAGAGGGTGCGCGAATGGCCTTCGCCTGTGCAAAGGTGCATTGGGAGAAGATGGATGTAGAAAAGCTGATGACCGAGGGACCGCTGGAGGCGAAGGAGCACCGCAAGCCCGAACTGTATTATGAAGGTGTCTTGAAAGGAGCCCGCCTTGTGATGGAGCAATGCACCAAGGACATTATATTTCCATGAATACGGTCATGTTTGTCCTTTGTAATGTTTAGACAAGGTCATTTTCTATTATTTATTGCTTGTCGTTTGAAAGTTTTTCCTCCTGTGCGGCCGTTTTATATACTAATCCTGAGAGTCGGCCAGTCGTCGGCTTCCGCCCACACGTAGTAAGGACGGGGGTGTTTGGGATAAACCCGAGCACTCTTTATCCCAGTTTTGGGTCCCTAAAGGAGGTGTTCAGCACAGCGAGCCAGGCAATCGGACTATAGGGCTTTATCGCTCTCACTTAGCCATAGGAGTTTTTACAAGGAAGGTAGGCGCAGCCCCTGGTGTTCGGAAGACCGTCCGAGGGGCTCTATAAGCGCCTGATCGGAAACGGCCGATCCATCACACGCTGCATTGGTTATGGCATTATGTGGAAGAAATCCTTAAAGATTTTAGAACCTCTCAAACAGCTGACTAGCTCTCGCTACATCATGACAGTCAGTTTTTAGCTTTCTCTACTGAGGTGCTCCTCCGGAAGAACTGGGACACAATCGCAGTAGTTCTCCTAGTGCTACCTTAGCCGATATAGCAGAATGTAAGGTACTAAAACATAGGAGCTGGGCAAACCCAACTATTGACCCAAGACATGATTTGGAGCTGATGCATATAATGCTATAAGTTCGGGGTGCCAAACTGCCATGAAGGTGTTCGGACTTTTTTGCCGTAGTATGGGCATGATGAAGCCCCTGGCATATTAAGGCATATCGCGATAAGCAGCCGCCTTTTAACAAAAGAGTTTTAAATAAGAAATAGCAGCAGATGAGCATCGCATAACATGTTGTATTTGAATGATACGTCAATGCGTATGAGTACAAATGATGTGAGAAAAAGAAATATGATTGCGGAACCTGCTGATACCCGGCATGAGGAAGTTGTGTTCGGATCCGGGGTGTAGTCGGATGATCATAGAGGGGAATATCTAGAGATTCCCTTACGCGCTCGAACTGTTTCCACGCCATCCATCCTGGCCTACGTAAAGGTGAACCTGCAAAGAAAATGCAAGAAATGGTTTTTGCGCCACAGAGCGGTTGAGCCGCGGTATGTGTCTTGTATTATCTTTTTCTGGAGTGTTTTTAATTAAGCTCTGGGCGAGCCGGGCTGTCCTGCCACGCAGTAGTTCGGACTCCTTTGGCGGTGTCCGAGAGCTTGGCCGTCGACTCGAGGTTTGACTGGAAGGTGCCATCCGTTGCTCTTGTTGTTAAAGCGGTTGTAGACTCTTCGGCGGTGAGGGGGACTTCGGACCTATCATTAACCGTGATGACGCCGCGTGGACCGGGCATCTTGAATTTACGGTAGGCATAATGTGGCACCGCGTTGAACCGGGCGAATGCGGTTCGTCCGAGCAGTGCCTCATGGTCATCGTGGAAGGGGACGATGTCGAAGATTAAATCTTCGGTACGGTGATTGTCCGGAGTTCCGAACACCACTTCCAGTGTGATTGAGCCCATGCAACAGGCCTCTACACCTGGTATGACACCTTTGAAGGTGGTTTTTGTGGGCTTGATCGTTGACGTGTCGATGCCCATTTTGTGCACTGTATCCTGGTATAGCAGGTTCAGGCTGCTGCCTCCGTCCATAAGGACTCGTGTGAGGTGGAATCCGTCAATGATGGGGTCGAGGACCAGTGCGGCTGAACCGCCATGACGAATACTGGTAGGATGGTCCCTGCGATCGAAAGTGATCGGGCAAGAGGGCCATAGGTTAAACTTTGGGTCGACTGGATCCATTGTATAGGCTTCCCTTAGTGCACGTTTCCACTTGGAAATGTGGCTTGCGTATATCATATTCACCGTTTTCACCTGGGGAGGGAATTTCTTCTGTCCTCCTGTATTCGGTGGTCTGGGATCCTCGTCGTCATCGTCGCTTTGAGACCTCTTCCCCTTGTTTTCGGCATCTGACTGATGACCCACAAGTAAAGGGGATCTATCGTAGTCCTTTCGATAAGTAAGAGTGTCGAACCCAACGAGGAGCAGAAGGAAATGATAAGCGTTTTCAAGAAGGTTTTCTCTGCAAGCACTTTGAAATAGTAGGTGATAGATAGTTTTGTGATAAGATAAATAGTAACGAGCAAAAGTAAATAAAGTAAATAAAGTGCAGCAAGGTGGCCCAATCCTTTATGTAGCAAAGGACAAGCCTGGACAAATTCTAATAATGAAGAAGGAGCTCCCGAGGACACATTGGGAATTATCGCAAGCTAGTTTTCATCACGCTTGTAAGATTCGCGTTCGTACTTTGATAATTTGATATGTGGGTGGACCGCACTTGGGTACTGCCCTAACATGGACAAGCATCCCACTTATGATTAACCCCTATTGCAAGCATGCAACTACAAAAAGGAGTATTAAGGTAAACCTAACCACATCATTAAACATATGGGTCCATATCAACCCCTAACGGCAACGATAAACTAGGGTTTAAGCTTCATCACTCTAGCAACCCATCATCTACTTATTACTTCCCTATGCCTTCCTCTAGGCCCAAATAATGGTGAAGTGTCATGTAGTCGATGTTCACATAACACCACTATAGGAAAGACAACATACATCTCATCAAAATATCGAACGAATACCAAATTCACATGACTACTAATAGCAAGACTTCACCCATGTCCTCAGGAACAAACGTAACTACTCACAAAGCATATTCATGTTCATAATCAGAGGTATAATAATATGCATAAAGGATCTGAACATATGATCTTCCACCAAGTAAACCAAATAGCATCAACTACAAGGAGTAATCAACACTACTAGCAACCCACATGTACCAATTTGTGGTTTTGATACAAGATTGGATACAAGAGATGAACTAGGGTTTTGAGAGGAGATGGTGCTGGTGAAGATGTTGATGGAGATTGACCCCCTCCCGATGAGAGGATCGTTGGTGATGATGTTGGTGATGATTTCCCCCTCCCGGAGGGAAGTGTCCCGGCAGAACAGCTCCGCCAGGGCCCTAGATTGATTCCGCCAAGGTTCCGCCTCATGGCGGCGGAGTTTCGTCCCGTAAGCTTGCCCACCATTTTTTCCAGAGGGAAAGTAATGATATAGCAGAAGATGGACGCCGGAGGCCCACCAGGGGGCCCAGGAGATAGGGGTCGCGTCCTAGGGGGGCGCTCCCTGTCTCCTGGACAGAGTGTGGGCCCCCTGGCCTATTTCTTTTGCCCATAAATTTTTATTAAATCCAAAAAGTTGTTTTGTGGAGTCTCATGTCTTTTGGAGTTGTGCGAATAGGTTTCAACGTTTGCTCCTTTTCCACCTGAATTCCACCGCCAAGATCCCCCTCTTCATGGTAAACCTTGTAAATTAAGAGAGAATAGCCATAAGTATTGAGATATAATGTGTAAAAACAGCCCATAATGCAATAAATATTGATATAAAAGCATGATGCAAAATGGACGATCAACTCCCCAAGCTTAGACCTCGCTTGTCCTCAAGGTTTAAATCGAAAAATATGTCCACATGTTTAGAGATAGAGGTGTCGATAAAAAATAAAATACGGACATGAGGGCATCATGATCATTCTAATAACAACAACATATATGGATTTTGTCATATGATTTCCTATGTTCAAGTAATAAGCAATTCACAATGTCAAGTATGGTTCAAAAACTTCATTGGGAACTAACAAACTATAATCTCAGTCATTGAAGCAATTGCAATTTATCGTAACATCAGAAAGAGTTAATGATAGAGCTTTTCAGCAAGCTCACATACTCAACAATCTCGTAGTCCCCTATAATTGTTAACACTCACGCAATACTTGTGGTTATAGAGTTTCAGCCGGACACTAAGAAAGATAGGGGCTTATTGTGTTGCCTCCCAACATATTCACCTTTAGGTGATGTCAACAATAATAGCCTATGCCAACTTACATCCAATTGGATATATGTATCATGATCTTTCAAACACGAGGAGCGTGCCAAAGGATAAAAATAAAAAGGGAAATGTGAGTATCACCTTGACTCAAGCATAAAGTAAAAACATAAAGTAAAAGATAGGCCCTTCGCAGAGGGAAGTAGAGGTTGTCATGCGCATTTAGGGTTGATGCATGAAATCTTAATGCAAAAGAACGTCACTTTATATTGCCCCTTGTATGTGGACCTTTATTATGCAATCTGTCTCTTTTATTACTTCCCCAACAAGTTCGTACAAAGCTTATTTTCTCTGCACTAATAAGTCATACATATTTAGAGAGCAATTTTTATTGCTTGCACCGATGACAACTTACTTGAAGGATCTTACTCAATCCATAGGTAGGTATGGTGGACTCTCATGGCAAAACTGGGTTTAAGGATATTTGGAAGCACAAGTAGTATCTCTACTTGGTGCAAGAAATATGGCTAGCATGAGGGGGAAAGGCAAGCTCAACATGTTTGGAAGGTCAATGACAATATACTTTACCTGAGATGTCGGAAAACATAAACCATTACGTTGTCTTCCTTGTCCAACGTCAACTCTTTTAGCATGTCATAATTAATGAGTGCTTCACAATCATAAAAGATGTCCAAGATAATATATTTATATGTGAACCCCTCTTTCCTTATCACTTCCTATTAATTGCAACGATGACCAAGGCTACGTTCATCAATTCTCAACAATTTTTATGCCTCATACTTTCTATGTGTGAAGATATCACTATCCATAAGATCAATATGAACTCTTTTGTTCTTTCTACTTTCTCAAGATCATAGCAACATACCAAAGCCCTTGACTCAACACTAATCTTTATTATAGATAGCACACAGACTCGATTACATAAAGAGATCACAATGAAAAACTCAAAACTACTTGATATCAAAACTTCGAACTAATAGATCAAGATACTACTAAAAGGATCGAACTAAATAAAGCGGTCAAAATAGGAGTGTGATGGTGATACGATACCGGGGCACCTCCCCCAAGCTTGGCAGTTTCCAAGGGGAGTGCCCATACCCATGTGATTATTTCTTCGGAGGTGGTGAAGTAGGAGTTGTTGCACTTTTCTTCTCTAGCTTGAGTCTGAGGCTAAAATTTTCCTCCCTCAGATCCTCATTCTTGAGCTCAAGTTTCATTATCTTTTTGCATAGTGTTGCCTTGCTATCCTGCAAAAAACGTGGTGGGATAGATTGGACCTTAGGGAGGCTTGACTTCTTGAACTCCACATGCATATCACCAGGTTGAGGCAGTGGATCGTCCACTTCATCAGAGCTTGTCTCCTCCTTCCTCTTTGGATCATAGTCTTCTTCTTCCTCTGTGGTCTAGCCATAATGTTCCACATCCCCATATACTTTTGGGTTTGCAATATAATCAGCCATGTAGCTCTTTCCCTCCGAATCTTGGGACGACATCTTGTTCCAAATCTGCAACAGGAACAGCTCGAAACGAAAACAGAGGATATTTGCGTGATACGGTGGTCAAAACCTTCAGGAGTATATATAATGATCTTTACCGACCAAAATACATAACATACAAGAAAACGGAGTCTAGGAGGCACACGAGGTGCCTACGAGACAGGGGCGCGCCCTACAGGGGGGCGCACCCTCCTCTCTCATGGGAGCCTCGTGCCCCTTTCGGACTACTTATTTATTCCTAAAATCTTTAAATAATCCAAAACTGATAAAAATTGCCATTGGAGTTGTTTTGGAGTCGATTTACTTACTGTACCATGTACCTATGCCTTTTCGGAGTCTGGAACGTTCTGGAAAGTGTCTCTTATGTATTCCTCAGGGGTTATGGTTTCAATAATATTAGTTTCAACATTGATAGGATTACCTGAAATATAATGTTTAATTCTTTGACCGTTTACCACCCTCGGATTTGTGCCTTTGAAGTTGTTGAGTTTTATAGCACTAGAACGATAGACCTCCTCGATAACGTAGGGACCTTCCCATTTTGAGAGAAGTTTTCCTGCAAAAAATCTTAAACGAGAGTTGAACAATAACACATAATCTCCTACGTTAAACTCACGCTTCTGTATCCTCTTATCATGCCAGCGTTTGACTTTTTCTTTGAAAAGCTTGGTATTCTCACATGCTTGGGTTCTCCATTCATCAAGTGAGCTGATATCAAACAACCTCTTCTCACCGGCAAGTTTGAAGTCATAATTGAGCTCTTTAATAGTCCAATATGCTTTATGTTCAAGTTCAAGAGGTAGATGACATGCTTTTCCATAAACCATCTTATATGGAGACATACCCATAGGATTTTTGTATGAAGTTCTATAGGCCCATAATGCATCATCAAGTTTTTTTGACCAATTCTTTCTAGATCTATTCACAGTCTTTTGCAAAATTAATTTGAGCTCTCTATTTCTCAACTCTACTTGACCACTAGACTACGGGTGATAAGGAGATGCGATTCTATGATTGACATCATACTTAGCAAGCATCTTACGGAAAGCACCATGAATAAAGTGTGAACCACCATCAGTCATAAGATATCTAGGGACTCCAAACCTCGGAAAAATAACTTCTTTAAGCATTTTAATAGAAGTGTTATGATTAGCACTACTAGTTGGAATAGCTTCTACCCACTTAGTAACGTAATCAACAGCAACTAAAATATGTGTATAACCATTAGAGGCAGGAAAAGGTCCCATATAATCAAAGCCCCAAACATCAAATGGTTCAATAACAAGAGAATAATTCATAGACATTTCTTGACGTCTACTAATGTTACCTATTCTTTGACATTCATCACAAGATATGACAAACTTAGGAGCATCTTTGAAGAGAGTAGGCCAATAAAAACCAGATTGTAGTACCCTGTGTGCAGTTCTATCTCCAGCGTGGTGTCCTCCATAAGATTCAGAGTGACACTTGCGTAGGATTTGTTCCTGTTCATGCTCAGGCACACAACGTCTAATAATACCATCTAATCCTTTATAAAGGTGTGGATCATCCCAGAAGTAATGTCTTAAATCATAAAAGAACTTTTTCTTTTGCTGGTATGTGAAACTAGGCGGTATATATTTAGCAGCAATGTAATTAGCATAATTAGCATACCAAGGAGAAGTACGAGAAGCATTGACAACCGCTAATTGTTCATTAGGAAAACTATCATTAATAGGCAGTGGGTCATCAAGAACATTCTCTAACCTAGACAAGTTGTCTGCAACGGGGTTCTTAGCTCCCTTTCTATCGATAATATGCAAGTCAAATTCTTGGAGCAAGAGAACCCATCTAATGAGTCTAGGCTTAGCATCTTTCTTTTCCATAAGATATTTAATAGCAGCATGATCAGTGTGGATAGTAACTTTGGAATCAACAATATAAGGTATAAACTTATCACATGCAAACACAACTGCTAAGAATTCTTTTTCAGTAGTAGCATAATTTCTCTGGGCAGTATCAAGAGTCTTGCTAGCATAATGGATAACATTCAATTTCTTATCGACTCTTTGCCCTAAAACAGCCCCTACAGCATAATCACTAGCATCATACATAATTTCAAAAGGTAAATTCCAATCAGGTGGCTGAACAATAGGTGCAGTGATCAAGGCTTTCTTAAGTGTTTCAAATACTTCTACACAATCATCATCAAAGACAAAAGGAATATCTTTTTGCAATAAATTAGTCAGAGGCCTAGAGATTTTAGAAAAGTCCTTAATGAACCTCCTATAAAAGCCGACATGACCAAGGAAACTTCTTATACCTTTTATGTCCTTGGGACATGGCATCTTTTCAATAGCATCACCTTTGGCTTTATCAACTTCGATACCTCTCTCAGAGATCTTGTGCCCCAAGACAATGCCTTCATTAATCATAAAGTGACACTTTTCCCAATTCAGGACGAGACTAGTGTCTTCGCATCTCTGCAAAACTCGATCAAGGTTGCTCAAACAATCATCAAAAGAGGATCCATAGACGGAGAAGTCATCCATGAATACTTCACAAATCTTTTCAAAAAATCAGAAAATATAGCCATCATGCATCTTTGAAAGGTAGCAGGTGCATTACATAAACCAAAAGGCATACGTCTATAAGCAAAAGTACCAAAAGGGCAAGTAAAAGTAGTTTTAGATTGATCCCCCGCTGATACAGGTATGTGAGAGAAGCCAAAATAACCATCTAGAAAGCAAAAATACGTGTGTTTGGATAGCCTCTCTAGCATTTGATCGATAAAAGGTAAAGGGTAATGATCTTTCTTAGTAGCTTTATTTAACTTACGAAAATCAATTACCATCCTATAGCCTGTAATAATTCTTTGCGGGATCAATTCATATTTATCATTAGGAACAACGGTAATACCTCCCTTTTTAGGGACACAATGGACAGGCTTACCCATTCACTATCAGCAACGGGATAAATAATACCTGCCTCAAGGAGCTTTAGTATCTCCTTTCTTACCACTTCCTTCATTTTGGGATTTAATCATCTTTGAGGATCTCTAACTGGTTTGGCATCTTTCTCCACTGAGATTTTGTGTTGACATAATGTGGGACTAATGCTCTTAAGATCATCCAGAGTATATCCAATAGCAGCTCGGTGCTTCTTCAGAGTTTTCAATAATCTTTCTTCTTCTTTCTCTGAAAGGTTAGCACTAATAATAACAGGATATATTCCTTTTTCATCAAGATAAGCATACTTAAGATTATCAGGTAAGGGTTTGAGTTCAAACACGGAATCACCCTTGGGTGGAGGGGGATCCCCAAGAATTTCAACGGGAAGGTTATGTTTCAGCATAGGTTCTTGTTTAAGGAACACTTCATCTATTTCTTCCCTTTCCTTCATAAACATATCGTTTTCATGGTCTAGCAAATATTGTTCTAATGGATCAGTTGGTGGAACAGCAATGGAAGCAAGACCAATAATTTCATCCTTACTAGGTGGTTCCCTTTCACGAGGTTATCTACTAAACTTGGTAAAATTAAACTCATGAGACATACCATCTATGCCTACAGTGACAATATTATTTTCACAATTAATCTTAGCACTAGCGGTATTCAAGAAGGGTCTACCAAAAATAATGGGACAAAAATCATCTTGTGGGGAACCAAGAACAAGAAAATCAGCAGGGTATTTAATCTTCCCACACAAGACTTCAACATCTCTAACAATCCCAATAGGTTTAATGGTGTCCCTATTAGCAAGCTTAATAGTAACATCAATGTCTTCTAATTCAACAGGTGCAATATCATGCATAATTTATTTATAAAGATCATAAGGTATCGCATTAGCACTAGCACCCATATCACATAAGCCATGATAACAATGATCTTCTATTTTAACAGAAATAACATGCGTGCCTACAACAGGTCTACGTGTTTTAGTATCGGGTCTAGCAATATTAGCAGTTTCACCCAAGAAAGAGATAGCATGCCCATCTAAGTCCTCATCCAAGAGATATTTAATCATAGCAATACCAGGTTCAACATTAATTTGCTCAGGAGGTGTATTATTCCTAGTATTACTTTTACAAACTACAGTCGAAGCTTTAGCATGATCTTTTATCCTAACAGGAAAAGGAGGTTTTTCAACATAAGCAGTAGGAATAATAGGATCACTATATGTAATAGTCTTTTCTTCGACTGTAATGGGTGCAACTACTTTAACTTCAACAAGAGGATTATATTTAAACCACTTCTCTTTAGGGAGATTAACGTGAGTAGCAAAAGTTTCACAAAAAGTAGCTACTATCTCAGAATCAAGTCCATACTTAGAGCTAAATCCACGGAAAGCATCGGTATCCATAAAAGATTTAACACAATTGAACTTAGGTGTCATACCTGAGTCCTTACCATCATCGGAACCCCAATCTTCAGAGTTGCGTTTAATTCTTTAAGTCCCATTTGAAATCAATAGTCTTCAGCATATAGGAACCAGCACAGGAAGTATCGAGCAAGTTGCGATTATCAAGAGAAAGTCGAGCATAAAATTTTTGAATAATCATTTCCCGAGAGAGCTCATGATTGGGGCATGAATATAACAATGACTTAAGCTCTCCCAAGCTTGAGCGATGCTTTCTCCTTCGCGAGGCCAGAAATTATATATGTAATTACGATCACGATGAACAAGATGCATAGGATAGAACTTCTGGTGAAATTCCAACTTCAATCGCTTATAATTCCAATATCTCGTATCATCACATAGCCTATACCATGTCATTGCATCTCCCTTCAAAGATAAAGGGAAGACCTTCCTTTTAACAACATCATCAGGAATACCTGCAAGCTTAAATAATCCACAAACTTCATCCACAAAGATAAGGTGTAAATCAGGATGCAATGTTCCATCTCCTGCAAAAGGATTAACTAGCAGTTTTTCTATCATACCCGAAGGAATCTCAAAGTGAATATTTTCATAAGGTTCAGTAGGTTGAGGAGCATCTCTTTGCTCTTCTGGTTGGGGTGAAGATACCCCAAACAAGCCCCTCAAAGGATTAGTTTCCATAGTGACAAGTAACAGAAAATTTCAGCACACTATATAAATGTTTCCTTACCAAGTTCCACTCACGAAGAGCGCTATGCTCTCAGGAAACGGTGCCAGAAAAGAGTCTTGATGACCCACAAGTATAGGGGATCTATCGTAGTCCTTTCGATAAGTAAGAGTGTCAAACCCAACGAGGAGCAGAAGGAAATGATAAGCGGTTTTCAGTAAGGTTTTCTCTGCAAGCACTGAAATAGTAGGTGATAGATAGTTTTGTGATAAGATAAATAGTAATGAGCAAAAGTAAATAAAGTGCAGCAAGGTGGCCCAATCCTTTATGTAGCAAAGGACAAGCCTGGACAGATTCTAATAATGAAGAAGGAGCTCCCGAGGACACATTGGGAATTATCGTCAAGCTAGTTTTCATCACGTTCGTAAGATTCGCGTTTGGTACTTTGATAATTTGATATGTGGGTGGACCGGCACTTGGGTACTGCCCTACCATGGACAAGCATCCCACTTATTATTAACCCCTATTGAAAGCATCCGCAACTACAAAAAGGAGTATTAAGGTAAACCTAACCACATCATTAAACATATGGGTCCATATCAACCCCTAACGAAGCAACACATAAAGTAGGGTTTAAGCTTCTGTCACTCTAGCAACCCATCATCTACTTATTACTTCCATATGCCTTCCTCTAGGCCCAAATAATGGTGAAGTGTCATGTAGTCGATGTTCACATAACACCACTATAGGAAAGACAACATACATCTCATCAAAATATCGAACGAATACCAAATTCACATGACTACTAATAGCAAGACTTCACCCATGTCCTCGTGAACAAACGAATTACTCACAAAGCATATTCATGTTCATAATCGAGGGGTAATAATATGCATAAAGGATCTGAACATATGATCTTCCACCAAGTAAACCAAATAGCATCAACTACAAGGAGTAATCAACACTACTAGCAACCCACATGTACCAATTTGTGGTTTTGATACAAGATTGGATACAAGAGATGAACTAGGGTTTTGAGAGGAGATGGTGCTGGTGAAGATGTTGATGGAGATTGACCCCCTCCCAATGAGAGGATCGTTGGTGATGATTTCCCCCTCCCGGAGGGAAGTGTCCTCGGCAGAACAGCTCCGCCAGAGCCCTAGATTGATTCCGCCAAGGTTCCGCCTCGTGGCGGCGGAGTTTCGTCCCGTAAGCTTGCCCACCATTTTTTCCAGAGGGAAAGTGATGATATAGCAGAAGATGGACGCCCGAGGCCCACCAGGGGCCCAGAGATAGGGGTCGCGCCTAGGGGCGCCCACATCTCTGGACAGGTGTGGGCCCCCGCCTATTTCTTTTGCCCATAAATTTTATTAAATCCAAAAAGTTGTGTTGTGGAGTCTCGTGTCTTTTGAGTTGTGCGAGAATAGGTTTCAACGTTTGCTCCTTTTCCACCTGAATTCCAATTGCCAAGATCCCCCTCTTCATGGTAAACCTTGTAAATTAAGAGAGAATAGCCATAAGTATTGAGATATAATGTGTAAAAACAGCCCATAATGCAATAAATATTGATATAAAAGCATGATGCAAAATGGACGTATCATTGACCTGCCGGCTTGTCTGAAGACCCAGCATTCTCTGTTGGTGTGGTTGGTTGGTGTTCCCGTGGTGCCATGAATTTGGCATGGACGGTCGAGTATGCGGTCCAGACTGGACGGGCATGAATTGTTTTTGTTGAATGGCTTTTTCCGCTGACCGGACTTGGAGCCACTGAATCCGGCATTGACTGACGTGTCTTCGGCACTATCACCATTTTTGCGGCGCTTGTGTTTGATGCGTCCTGGTTTGTCGTTTCTATCCTTGGCTTTCAATGTGCCAGGATTGCTTGATGTGTTGTTGCTACGAGCCAACCGGCTATCCTCACCCGCGCAAAAGCGGGTCATGAGTGTTGTGAGGGCTGCCATGGACTTTGGCTTTTTTTGGCCGAGATGTCGGGCAAGCCACTCGTCACGGATGTTATGCTTAAAGGCCGCTAGGGCTTCTGCATCCGGACAGTCGACAATTTGGTTCTTTTTGGTTAGGAACCGGGTCCAAAATTTCCTGGCTGACTCTCCGGGCTGTTGGGTTATGTGACTTGGATCATCAGGATCCGGTGGTCGCACATAAGTGCCCTGGAAGTTGTCAAGGAATGCATCTGCCAGGTTCTCCCAACTCCCGATGGAGTTTGCCGGCAAGCTATTCAGCCAATGCCGAGCCGGTTCCTTGAGTTGTAGTGGGAGGTACTTGATAGCGTGTAGATCATCTCCGCGGGCCATGTGAATATTGAGGAAAAAATCTTCTATCCATACCACGGGGTCTGTGGTACCATCGTATGATTCAATGTTCAAGGATTAAACCCTTCTGGGCATTCATGATCCATTACTTCATCAGTGAAGCATAGGGGATGTGCAGCGCCTCTGTGCCAGGCTTCATTGTATTCGGCCCGGCCGGATTTGTTAGTGTATCCGACGTGACGGTCCTCGTCACGCGTTGGGGCGCGTCCCCGTGATCTGTAGATCGATCTTGACTGTCCTGCTTTGCTTTTTAATTTGTCTCACAGGTCATGCGTGGAGCCCCAGGCCTTAGTGTTACTGTTTGTTTGGCGCCGGGGTGCGGGCTGGACTTCGGGCTGGTACGCCGCTTTGTCGCGGCCATGGGGTGGCCGGTCAGCCGCATCATGCGCTGCTGGTGTGGGCTTTAACGCCTCTTCCTCGAGTTGAGGTAGCAACCTGCGCTTTGGGTAACTTTTGTTAAGGCGCTCGAGTCCGTATTCCTCTGCAGCCAGGACCTTGATCCATCTATCCGTTAGCAGATCTTGATCAGCTTGAAGCTGTTGCTGCTTTTTCCTTAGGCTTTCTACAGTGGCTATAAGCCGGCGCTTGAAGTGCTCCTGCTCGACGGGATCCTCAAGCATGATGAATTCTTCATCGCCAAGGCTCACTTCATCTTTGGAGAGAGGCATATGATTAGCGTCCTCTGATTCTCCATCTGTTGCCTGTTCCTTAGGGCTAGCTTGCCCATCCTCTTGCTCGGCCTGCTCGAAGCCTAGCTGGGCAAGATTGTTTTCGTCTTTGGCACCATCCGGATTGTTATTTGTGCCGGTATCACTATTTTTGCTATGGCGGGGCCTGGAGCGACGCCTATGACGCCGGTGCCTAGATTGCTTCTCCAAGGGGTTATCTTCTGTTGCCTCATCTCGATTGCTTTCTTTGGGGGTGTCCACCATATATATATATATATATATATCATATGATGAGGTGGCTGTCCAGCGTCCTATAGGCGGTGGTCCCTGTTCTTCTCCTGCATCATCGTCCATACCGTCGATGCCTTCGGAGTTGAAGTCAAGCATGTTGGTTAAGTCATCGACAGTGGCTATTAAGTGGGTGGTGGGTGGGGAACAAATTTCTTCGTCGTTCGCTTCCCACTCGAGCCGGACATAGTTCGGCCAAGAATCTCCCGACAAGGAAAGAGACCTTAATGAACTTAGCACATCACCCAAGGGCGAGTGCTGAAAAATATCCACGGCGGTGAACTCCATGAGCGGTGCCCAATCAGATTCGATACGCACAGACGTACACGGTTCGGATCCTGTAGTCGGAAACGAGTCCGAGGGTCCGATGACACCATCCTCGCAAGAGGTGGGATCAATGTTCGACTCCAACGCCGAAAGGTGTGCGGCCTTCGTGGCAGGGTCCATCCACCCGTCCTCGCAAGGCGCGATCTGCGCCGGATTGATTCCCTGGGCTGCCGCTGGTGCGATCTCTCGATCACAGTCTGATGGCAGATCTAAGTCATGCTAGTCATGACTGTCCGGCCTACCTGACATGGGCTCGAATCCGTCGAAGATCAAGTCTCCGCGGATGTCGGCAGTATAGTTCAAGCTCCCAAACCTGACCTGATGTCAGGGGCATAGCTATCGATCTGCTCCAGGTGGCCAAGCGAGTTGGCCCGCAGTACGAAGCCGCCAAATATGAAGATCTGTCCGGGAAGGAAAACCTCCCCTTGGACCGTGTCACTGGAGGTGATTGATGGAGCCATCAAGCCCTACCGCGACGACACAGTGGAACTCCCAATGAAAGCACCAATGTCGGTGTCAAAACCGGCGGATCTCGGGTAGGGGGTCCCGAAATGTGCGTCTAAGGCTAATGGTAACAGGAGGCAGGGGACACGACGTTCTACCCAGGTTTGGGTCCTCTCGATGGTGGTAATACCCTACTTCCTACTTGATTGATCTTGATGATATGAGTATTACAAGAGTTGATCTACCACGAGAACGCAGAGGCTAAACCCTAGAAGCTAGCCTATGATTATGATTGTTGTTGTCCTACGAACTAAACCCTCCGGTTTATATAGACATCGGAGGGGGCTAGGGTTACACAGAGTCAGTTACGGAGAAGGAAATCTACATATCCGAATTGCCAAGTTTGCCTTCCACGCAAAGGAGAGTCCCATCCGGACACGGGACGAAGTCTTCAATCTTGTATCTTCATAGTCCAACAGTCCGACCAAAGTATATAGTCTGGCTGTCCGAGTACCCCTTAATCCAGGACTCCCTCAACGAGTCCGAGGTTCCGGTAACACAGGCCCAACCTGATGCTGGGTCTGTGTGCGGCTCGAGCGCCGCTGAGTCAGCGGCCTGCGCGGCGGGGTTGAGCTTCCAGTCTTCGGACGACGCAACCCGCTCCATCTCAAGGGCCAAGGCGGTCACAGGCGCTACCTCCTGTGCACGGCTAGATGACAGATCTAGGTCATGTTCATCGTGGTGGCCGAGGACAACCATCATGGACTCGAATCCGTTGAAGATCAAGTTTCTGCGGATATCGGCCACAAAATCTAGGCTTCCAAATCTGACCTGGTGGCCAGCGGCGTAGCTATCGATCTACTCTAGATGGCCAAGCGAGTTGGCCCGCAATGCGAAGCCGCCGAATACGAAGATCTGTCTGTGGGGAGATCTCCCCCTGGACTGCATTGTTGTAGATGATTGATGGAGCCATCAAGCCTATCTCCAACGTCACAGCGGAACTCTCAATGAAAGCACCAACGTCGGTGTCAAAACCGGCGGATCTCGGGTAGGGGGTCCCGAACTGTGCGTCTAAGGCTAATGGTAACAGGAGGCGGGGGACACAATGTTTACCCAGGTTCGGGCCCTCTCTATGGAGGTAATACCCTACTTCCTGCTTGATTGATCTTGATGAATATGAGTATTACAAGAGTAGATCTACCACGAGATCGTAATGGCTAAACCCTAGAAGTCTAGCCTATGAGGTTATGATTGTTGTGGCTAAACCCTAGAAGTCTAAACCCTCCGGTTTATATAGACACCGGGGGGGCTAGGGTTGTACAAAGTCGGTTACAGAGAAAGGAATCTACATATCCGAATCGCCACGCTTGCCTTCCATGCCAAGGAGAGTCCCATCCGGACATGGGACGAAGTCTTCTATCTTGTATCTTCATAGTCCAGTAGTCTGGCCAAAGTATATAGTCCGGCTGTCCGAGGACCCCTTAGTCCAGGACTCCCTCACCAGGGGCCTTGTCCACTGGCATATGCTTCACAACATTGTCAATTTCTTCAGCGGAGAAAGGCTTAGTAAGAGCATCAAGGTCAGGGACAGGTTTAAGAAGAGACTGCAAATTAAACCCCAAATTTATTCCCCTAGAGGTGCCCATTCTTCCCTTGAAAGTAGACCAGATAATTCCTTCCATCTGGCTATGCTCAGAAATAACAGTGCAATCCTGTAATTGCAGACTAGCAATGGAATTCTTTCTGTGTCTTTCAGTAGCCATGCCATGAAAGAACTTAATATTCTCCTCACCCACCTTGATGTATCTGATAGTACACCTCTATTTCCAGTAAAGAAACTGCAGATGAAGCAAATTCTCCACATGAAGCTTGACCACTTTCCTGAAATTAAATTCATGTTTGAATAAAGGCCTCAACTCCTCAAGGTTATCCAAGATAATGACAACCTTATTAATTTATCAATCAACAACTTGAGCTTAGAAATCCCCAGTTTCCATTTGCTAAGATCTTGCCTAAGAGTTTTCAATTTATCAGCAATAATAGCAGAAATGTGAGATTTCCTTGAGGGTTTCTCCCAAGATTTTTAACACATTCATAAAACCCTCCAATTTAATCCAATAATTATCAAACCTGAATATTTTGGATTTAGGAATATGTGCGCTAATAAAAACCACACATGGGACATGATCAGAGGCAGTTCTTGCTAAAGGAAGCACCTCAGAGAAAGGGTAGCAAGAAATCCAATTTGTTGAAGTGAAAAACCAATGCAGCTTCTCTAAAAGAGGATTATCTTGCATGTTAGACTAGGTTAAAGATCTACCTTTGAGAGGTAACTCAAGAAGACCCAGATGTCCAATTACCTCATTAAAAATGAAAATATCATTGAGGCACCACCAGGTTGATTCCTATTATCAATAGATATTATAAAATTAAAATCACCCAACAGCAACCAATTAGCATCCACTGGGATGCATAGATGATAGACCCAATTAACAAAGCTATCCCTAGGCTGAAGGAAATTTTCCCTAGAGGCAATAATAAAGTTATTATTTATTTCCTCATATCATGATAAATGTTTATTATTCATGCTATAATTGTATTAACCGGAAACTTGATACATGTGTGAATACATAGACAAACATAATGTCACTAGTATGCCTCTACTTGACTAGCTCATTAATCAAAGAAGGTTATGTTTCCTAACCATAGACATGTGTTGTCATTTGATTAATGAGATCACATCATTAGGAGAATGATGTGATTGACTTGACCCATTCCATTAGCCTAGCACTTGATCGTTTAGTATGTTGCTATTGCTTTCTTCATGACTTATACAAAGTTCCTACAACTATGAGATTATGCAACTCCCATTTACCGGAGGAACACTTTGTGTGCTACCAAACGTCACAACGTAACTGGGTGATTATAAAGGAGCTCTACAGGTGTCTCTGAAGGTACATGTTGAGTTGGCGTATTTCGAGATTAGGATTTGTCACTCCGATTGTCGAAGAGGTATCCTCTCGGTAATGCACATCACTATAAGCCTTGCAAGCAATGTAGCTAATGAGTTAGTTACGAAATGATGCATTACGTAACGAGTAAAGAGACTTGCCGGTAACGAGATTGAACTATGTATTGGATACCAACGTTCGAATCTCGGGCAAGTAACATACCGATGACAAAGGGAACAACGTATGTTGTTACACGGTTTGACCGATAAAGATCTTCGTAGAATATGTAGGAGCCAATATGAGCATCCAGGTTCCGCTATTGGTTATTGACCGGAAACAGTTCTAGGTCATGTCTACATAGTTCTCAAACCCGTAGGGTCCGCACGCTTAACGTTACGATGATAGTTTTATTACGAGTTTATAAGTTTTGATGTACCGAAAGTTGTTCGGAGTCCCGGATGTGATCACGGACGTGACGAGGAGTCTTGAGATGGTCAAGACATAAAGTTTGATATATTGGACGACTATATTCGGACACCGGAAGTGTTCCGGGTGATTTCGAAGAAAACTGGAGTGCCGGAGGGGTTACCGGAACCCCCCGGGGAAGTATTGGGCCTTATTGAGCCTGAGGGGAGAGAGAGGGCAGCAGCCCAAGAGGTGGCACGCCCCCTCCCATGAGGAGTCCGACTGACTAGGGAGGGTCGGCTCCCTCTTTCCTCTCCTCTCCCTCTTCCTTCCCCTTCTCCTTCTCCAACTAGGAAGAAGGAGTCCTACTCCTGGGAGTAGGACTCCCCTTGGCGCGCCCTCCTTGGCCGCCGCCTCCCCTTGGCTCCATTATATACGAGGGCGGGGGCACCTCTAATCACACAAGTTGATCTTCGTGATCGCCTTAGCCGCAGCGGTGCCCCCACCATATTCCACCTCGGTCATATCGTAGCGGTGCTTAGGCGAAGCCTGCGTCAGTATAACATCATCACCGTCACCATGCCATCGTCGACGGAACTCATCCCCGACACCCTGCTGGATCGGAGTCCGGGGATCGCCATCGAGCTGAACGTGTGCTGAACTCGGAGGTGCCCGACGCTTGGTACTTGGATCGGTCGGATCATGAAGACGCACGACTACATCAACAGCGTTGTCATAACGCTTCGCTTTCGGGTCACGAGGGTACGTGGACAACACTCTCCCTCTCGTTGCTATGCATCACCATGGTCTTGCGTGTGCGCGAGGATTTTTTGAAATTACTACGTTCCCCAACAAGGGCATCGAGCCTGGTTTTATGCGTAGATGTCATATGCACGAGTAGAACACAAGTGAATTGTGGGCGATATAAGTCATACCGCTTACCAAAGATGTCATACTTTGGTTCAGCGGTATTGTGAGATGAAGCGCCCGGACCGACATTACACGTGACGCTTACGCGAGACTGGTTTCACTGCTACGAGCACTCGTGCTTAAAGGTGACTGGTGGGTGTCTGTCTCTCTCACTTTAGTTGAACTGAGTGTATACGCCGGTCCTTGCGAAGGTTAAAACAGCACTAACTTGACGAACTATCGCTGTGGTTTTGATGCGAGGTAAGAATGGTTCTTGCTCAGCCCGTAGCAGCCACGTAAAATTTGCAACAACAAAGTAGAGGACATCTAACTTGTTTTTGCAGGGCATGTTGTGATGTGATATGGTCAAGACGTGATGCTATATTTTATTGTATGAGATGATCATGTTTTGTAACCGAAGTTATCGGCAACTGGCAGGAGCCATATGGTTGTCGCTTTATTGTATGAAATGCAAACGCCCTGTAATTGCTTTACTTTATCACTAAACGGTAGCAATAGTCATAGAAGCAATAGATGGCGTAGCGACAACGATGCTACAATGGAGATCAAGGTGTCGCGCCAGTGACGATGGTGATCACGATGGTGCTTCGGAGATGGAGATCACAAGCACAAGATGATGATGGCCATATCATATCACTTATATTGATTGCATGTGATGTTTATCCTTTATGCATCTTATCTTGCTTTGATTGACGGTAGCATTTTAAGATGATCCCTCACTAAATTATCAAGAAGTGTTCTCCCTGAGTATGCACCATTGCGAAAGTTCTTCGTGCTGAGACACCACGTGATGATCGGGTGTGATAGGCTCTACTTTCAAATACAACGGGTGCAAAACAGTTGCACACGCGGAATACTCGGGTTAAACTTGACGAGCCTAGCATATACAGATATGGCCTCGGAACACGGAGACCGAAAGGTCGAACGTGAATCACATAGTAGATCGACATAGTGATGTTCACCATTGAAACTACTCCATCTCACGTGATGATCGGACATGGTTTAGTTGATTTGGATCATGTGATCACTTAGATGACTAGAGAGATGTCTGTCTAAGTGGGAGTTCTTAAGTAATATGATTAATTGAACTTAAATTTATCATGAACTTATTACTTGATAGTATTTTGTTTGTCTATGATTGTTGTAGATAGATGGCTCGTGCTGTTGTTCCATTGAATTTTAATGCGTTCCTCGAGAAAGCTAAGTTGAAAGATGATGGTAGCAATTACACGGACTGGGTCCGTAACCTGAGGATTATCCTCATTGCTGCACAAAAGAATTACGTCCTCGAAGCACCACTGGGTGCTAGGCCTGCTGTTGATGCAACTGACAACGTTAAGAACGTCTGGCAAAGCAAAGCTGATGACTACTTGATAATTCAGTGTGCCATGCTTTACGGCTTGGAACCGGGTCTTCAACGACGTTTTGAACGTCATGGAGCATATGAGATGTTTCAGGAGTTGAAGTTAATATTCCAGAAGAATGCCCAGATTGAGAGATATGAAGTCTCCAATAAGTTCTATAGCTGCAAGATGGAGGAGAATAGTTCTGTCAGTGAACACATACTCAAAATGTCTGGGTATAATAATCACTTGATTCAACTGGGAGTTAATCTTCCTGATGATAGTGTCATTGACAGAATTCTTCAATCACTACCACCAAGCTACAAGAGCTTCGTGATGAACTATAATATGCAAGGGATGGACAAGACTATTCCCGAGCTCTTCGCAATGCTAAAAGCTGCGGAGGTAGAAATCAAGAAGGAGCATCAAGTGTTGATGGTTAACAAGACCACCGTTTCAAGAAAAGGGCAAAGGGAAGAAGAAAGGAACTTCAAGAAGAATAGCAAACAAGTTGTTGCTCAAGAGAAGAAACCCAAGTCTGGACCTAAGCTCGACATCGAGTGCTTCTATCGCAAGCGACTAGACATCGGAAGCGTAATCTGTCCCAAGTATTTGGCGGATAAGAAGGATGGCAAAGTGAACAAAGGTATATGTGATATACATGTTATTGATGTGTACCTTACTAATGCTCGCAGAGTACTGGTATTTGATCTGGTTACATTGCTAATATTTGCAACTCAAACAGAGACTACGATTAAGTGAAGATTGGCTAAGGACGAGGTGACCGTGCGCGTGGGAAATGGTTCCAAAGTCGATGTGATCGCGGTCGGCACGCTACCTCTACATCTACAATCGGGATTAGTTTTAGACCTAAGTAATTGTTATTTGGTGCCAGCATTGAGCATGAACATTATATCTGGATCTTATTTGATGCGAGACGGTTATTCATTTAAATCAGAGAATAATGGTTGTTCTATTTATATAGGTAATATCTTTTATGGTCATGCACCCTTGAAGAATGGTCTATTTTTATTGAATCTCCAAAGTAGTGATACACATATTCATAATGTTGAAGGCAAAAGATGCAGAGTTGATAATGATAGTGCAACTTATTTGTGGCACTGCCGTTTAGGTCATATCGGTGTAAAGCGCATGAAGAAACTCCATACTGATGGACTTTTGGAATCACTTGATTATGAATCACTTGGTACTTGCGAACCGTGCCTCATGGGCAGGATGACTAAAACGCCGTTCTCCGGAACTATGGAGCGAGCAACTGATTTATTGGAAATCATACATACTAGAATTGTATTAATAAAGCTATTATTTATTTCCTTATATCATGATAAATGTTTAATATTCATGCTAGAATTGTATTAACCGGAAACATAATACATGTGTGAATATATAGACAAACAGAGTGTCACTAGTATGCCTCTACTTGACTAGCTTGTTAATCAAAGATGGTTATGTTTCCTAACCATGAACAAGGAGTTGTTATTTGATTAACAAGGTCACATCATTAGTTGAATGATCTGATTGACATGACCCATTCCGCTAGCTTAGCACCGATCGCTTAGTATGTTGCTATTGCTTCCTTCATGACTTATACATGTTCCTATCACTATGAGATTATGCAACTCCGTTTACGGAGGAACACTTTGTGTGCTACCAAACGTCACAACGAATCTGGATGATTATAAAGGTGCTCTCAGGTGTCTCCGAAGGTACTTGTTGGGTTGGCGATTTCGAGATTAGGATTTGTCATCCAATGTCTGGAGAGGTATCTCTGGGCCCTCTCGGTAATACACATCACTTAAGCCTTGCAAGCACTTCAACTAATGAGTTAGTTGTGAGATGATGTATTACGAACGAGTAAAGAGACTTGCCGGTAACGAGATTGAACTAGGTATTGGATACCGACGATCGAATCTCGGGCAAGTAACATACCGATGACAAAGGAACAACGATGTTGTTATGCGGTTCGACCGATAAAGATCTTCGAGAATATGTAGGAACCAATATGGGCATCCAGGTCCCGCTATTGGTTATTGACCGAGACGTGTCTCGGTCATGTCTACATTGTTCTCGAACCGTAGGGTCCGCACGCTTAAGGTTTCGATGATGCTTATATTATGAGTTTATGTATTTTGATGTACCAAGGTTGTTCGTGTCCGGATATGATCACGGACATGACGAGGAGTCTCGAAATGGTCAAGACATAAAGATTGATATATTGACGGATATATTTGGACACCGGAAAGGTTCCGGATGAGATTGGGATTATACCGAGTTCCGGAGGTTACCGAACCCCCGTAAGTATATGGGCCTTATTGGGCCTTAGTGGAAGGAAGGAGAAGGAGCAAGGGAGGGGGCGCGCCCCCCCAAGCCCAATCCGAACTAGGAGTGGGGCCGGCCCCCTTCCTTCTCTCCTCCCCCTTCCTTCCTCTCCTACTCCTAATAGGAAAGGGGGCCAAACCTACTTGGAGTAGGTTTGCCCCCCCTAGGGCGCGCCTCCCCTTGGGCCGGCCTCCTCCTCCCTCCCTCCTTTATATACGGGGGTGGGGGGCACCCCATAGACACACAAGTTGATCATTGAGATCGTTCCTTAGCCATGTGCGGTGCCCCCCTCCATGATATTACACCTCGGTCATATTGTAAAAGTGCTTAGGCGAAGCCCTGCGACAGAGAACATCAAGATCGCCACCATCTTTGTCGTCTCGACGAACTCCTCCCGTGCCTCTCGCTGGATCGGAGTTCGGGTGCGCCATCGAGCTGACGTGTGTCAAGAACTCGGAGGTGCCGAGTAACGGTGCTTGGATCGGTTGGACGGGAGGACGACGACTACTTCCTCTACGTTGCGTCAACGCTCCGCTTGGTTCACGAGGGTATGTAGACAACACTCTCCCTCTCGCTGCTATATCATCACCATGATCTTGCGTGTGCGAGGAAATTTTTGAAATTACTACGCTCCCCAACAAAGTGGCATCCGAGCCTAGGTTTTATGGTTTGATGTTATATGCACGAGTAGAACACAAGTGAGTTGTGGGCGATATAAGTCATACCGCTTACCAAAGATGTCATACTTTGGGTCGGCGGTATTGTTGGATGAAGCGGCCGGACCGACATTACGCAGACGCTTACGCGAGACTGGTTTTACCGCCGTGCTTTGCACACGGTGACTAGCGGTGTCGGTTTCTCCAACTTTAGTTGAACCGAGTGTGGCTACGCCGGTCCTTGCGAAGGTTAAAACAGCATCAACTTGACAAACTATCGTTGTGTTTTTGATGCGTAGGTGAGATTGGTTCTTGCTTAAGCCCGTAGCAGCCACGTAAAACAACAAAGTAGAGGACGTCTAACTTGTTTTTGCAAGGCATGTTGTGATGTGATATGGCCAAGACATGATGCTATATTTTATTGTATGAGATGATCATGTTTTGTAACGGGTTATCGGCAATCGGCAGGAGACATATGGTTGTCGCTTATTGTATGAAATGCAACGCATCGTAATTGCTTTACTTTATCACTAAGCGGTAGCGATAGTCGAGAAGCAATAGATGGCGAAACGACAACAATGCTACGATGGAGATCAAGGTGTCGCGCCGGTGACGATGGTGATCATGATGGTGCTTTGAGATGGAGATCACAAGCACAAGATGATGATGGCCATATCATATCACTTATATTGATTGCATGTGATGTTTATCCTTTATGCATCCGATCTTGCTTTGATTGACGGTAGCATTTTAAGATGATCTCTCACTAAAATTATCAAGAAGTGTTCTCCCGAGTATGCACCGTTGCCAAAGTTCGTCGTGCCTGCACACCACGTGATGATCGGGTGTGATAAGCTCTCACGTCCATCTACAACGGGTGCAAGCCAGTTTTGCACACGCAGAATACTCGAGTTAAACTTGACGAGCCTAGCATATGCAGATATGGCCTCGGAACACGGAGACCGAAAGGTCGGCGTGAATCATATAGTAGATATGATCAACATAAGATGTTCACCTTTGAAAACTACACCATCTCACGTGATGATCGGTTATGGTTTAGTTGATTTGGATCACGTGATCACTTAGATGACTAGAGAGATGTCATCTAAGTGGGAGTTCTTAAGTAATATGATTAATTGAACTTAAATTTATCATGAACTTAGTACCGATAGTATCTTGCTTGTCTATGTTGATTGTAGATAGATGGCCCGTCATCGTTGTTCCGTTGAATTTTAATGCGTTCCTTGAGAAAGCTAAGTTGAAAGATGATGGTAGCAACTACACGGATCGGGTCCGTAATTTGAGGATTATCCTCATTGTTGCACGTAAAATTACGCCCTGGAAGCACCGCTGGGTGCCGAGCCCGCCGATGCAATCGACGATGTTAAGAACGTCCCGCAGAGCAAAGTGATGACTACTCGATAGTTCAATATGCCGTGCTTTACGGCTTAGAACGGGACTTCAACGACGTTTTGAACGTCATGGAGCATATGAGATGTTTCAGAGTTGAAGTTAATATTCCGTAAGAATGCCCGGATTGAGAGATATGAAGTCTCCAATAAGTTCTATAGCTGCAAGATGGAGGAGAATAGTTACATCGGTGAGCACATACTCAAGATGTCCGGGTATTGTAATCACTTGATTCAACTGGGAGTTACTCTTCCGGATGATAGCGTCATTGATGAATTCTCCAATCACTTCCACCAAGCTACAAGAGCTTCGTGATGAACTATAATATGCATGGGATGGATAAGACGATTCCCGAGCTCTTCGCAATGCTAAAGGCTGTGGAGGTAGAAATCAAGAAGGAGCATCAAGTGTTGATGGTCAACAAGACCACTAGTTTCAAGAAGAAGGGCAAAGGGAAGAAGAAGGAACTTCAAGAAGAACAGCAAACAAGTTGCTGCTCAAGAGAAGAAACCCAAGTCTGGACCTAAGCTCAAACGAGTGCCTCTATCGCAAGCGATCGGTCACCGAAGCGGAACTGCCCCAAGTATTTGGCGGATAAGAAAGATGGCAAGGTGAACAAAGGTATATGTGATATACATGTTATTGATGTGTACCTTACTAGAGCTCGCAGAGCACTGGTATTTGATCTGGTTCATTGCTAATATTTGCAACTCAAACAGGACTACGGATTGCTTAACACCGGCAAAGGACGAGGTGACGATGCGCGTGGAAATGGTTCCAAAGTCGATGTGATCGCGGTCGGCACGCTACCTCTACATCTACCTTCGGGATTAGTATTAGACCTAAATAATTGTTATTTGGTGCCGCGTTGAGCATGAACATTATATCTGGATCTTGTTTGATGCGAGACGGTTATTCATTTAAATCGAGAGAATAATGGTTGTTCTATTTATATGAGTAATATCTTTTATGGTCATGGACCCTTGAAGAGTGGTCTATTTTGATGAATCTCAATAGTAGTGATACACATATTCATAGTGTTGAAGCCAAAAGATGCAGAGTTGATAATGATAGTGCAACTTATTTGTGGCATCGCCGTTTAGGTCATATCGGTGTAAAGCGATGAAGAAACTCCATACCGATGGTCTTTTGAACCACTTGATTATGAATCACTTGGTACTTATGAACCGTGCCTCATGGGCAAGATGACAAAACGCCGTTCTCGGTACTATGGAGAGAGCAACAGATTTGTTGGAAATCATACATCTGATGTATGTGGTCCGATAAATGTTGAGGCTCGTGGCGGATATCGTTATTTTCTCACCTTCACATGATTTAAGCAGATATGGGTATATCTACTTAATGAAGCATAAGTCTGAAACATTTGAAAAGTTCAAAGAATTTCAGAGTGAAGTTGAAAATCATCGTAACAAGAAAATAAAGTTTCTACGATCCGATCGTGGAGGAGAATATTTGAGTTACGAGTTTGGTCTACACTTAAAACAATGTGGAATAGTTTCGCAACTCACGCCACCCGAACACCACAACAGAATGGTGTGTCCGAACGTCGAATCGTACTTTACTTGATATGGTGCGATCTATGATGTCTCTTACAGATTTACCGCTATCGTTTTGGGGTTATGCTTTAGAGATGGCCACATTCACGTTAAATAGGGCACCATCAAAATCCGTTGAGACGACACCTTATGAACTATGGTTTGGCAAGAAACCAAAGTTGCCGTTTCTTAAAGTTTGGGGCTGCGATGCTTATGTCAAAAAGCTTCAACCTGATAAGCTCGAACCCAAATCGGAGAAATGTGTCTTCATAGGATACCCAAAGGAGACAGTTGGGTACACCTTTTATCACAGATCCGAAGGCAAGACTTTCGTTGCTAAAAATGGATCCTTTCTAGAGAAGGAGTTTCTCTCGAAAGAAGTGAGTGGGAGGAAAGTAGAACTTGATGAGGTAACTGTACCTACTCCCTTGTTGGAAAATAATACATCAGAGGAACCGGTTTCTGTGACGTCAAAACCGACTAGTGAGGAAGTTAATGATGATGATCATAGAACTTCAGATCAAGTTAATACAGAACCTCGTAGGTCGAACAGAGTAAGATCCGCATCAGAGTGGTACGGTAATCCTATTCTGGAAGTCATGCTACTAGTTCATGATGAACCTACGAACTATGAAGAAGCGATGGTGAGCCCAGATTTCGCAAAATGGCTTGAAGCCATGAAATCTGAGATGGGATCCATGTATGAGAACAAAGTATGGACTTTGGTTGACTTGCCCGATGGACGGCAAGCAATTGAGAATAAATGGGTCTTCAAGAAGAAGACTGACGCTGACGGTAATGTTACTGTCTACAAAGCTCGACTTGTTGCAAAAGGTTTTCGACAAGTTCAAGGGGTTGACTACGATGAGACCTTCTCACCAGAAGCGATGCTTAAGTCCGTCCGAATCATGTTAGCAATTGCCGATTTTATGATTATGAAATTTGGCAAATGGATGTAAAAACTGCATTCCTGAATGGATTTCTGGAGGAAGAGTTGTATATGATGCAACTAGAAGGTTTTATTGATCCAAAGGGGGCTAACAAAGTGTGCAAGCTCCAGCGATCCATTTATGGACTGGTGCAAGCCTCTCGGAGTTGGAATAAACATTTTGATAGTGTGATCAAAGCATTTGGTTTTATATGCACTTTTGGAGAAGCTCAGATTTACAAGAAAGTGAGTGGGAGCTCAGAGCATTTCTAATATTATATGTGGATGACATATTATTGATTGGAAATGATATAGAATTTCTGGATAGCATAAAGGGATACTTGAATAAAAGTTTTTCAATGAAAGACCTCGGTGAAGCTGCTTACATATTGGGCATTAAGATCTATAGAGATAGATCAAGACGCTTAATTGGACTTTCACAAAGCACATACCTTGACAAAATTTTGAAGAAGTTCAAAATGGATCAAGTAAAGAAAGGGTTCTTGCTGTATTGCAAGGTGTGAAGTTGAGTAAGACTCAAAGCCCGACCAACGCAGAAGATAGAGAGAAAATGAAAAGTGTTCCTATGCTTCAGCCATAGGCTCTATCATGTATGCAATCTGTGTACCGGACTGATGTGTGCCTTGCTATAAGTCTAGCAGGAGGTACCAAAGTAATCCAGATGGATCATCGGACAGCGGTCAAGAACATCCCAAATATACGAAAAGGACAAAGGATATGTTTCTCGATATGGAGGTGACAAAGAACTCATCGTAAGTGGTTACGTTGATGCAAGCTTTGACACTGATCCGGACGATTCTAAATCGCAAACCGGATACGTATTTACATTAAACGGTGGAGATGTCAGTTGGTGCAGTTCAAAGCAAAGCGTCGTGGCGGGATCTACGTGTGAAGCGGAATGCATAGCTGCTTCGGAAGCAGCCAATGAAGGAGTCTGGATGAAGGAGTTCATATCCGATCTAGGTGTCATACCTAGTGCATTGGGTCCAATGAAAATCTTTTGTGACAATACTGGAGCGATTGCCTTAGCGAAGGAATCCAGATTTCACAAGAGAACCAAACACATCAAGAGACGCTTCAATTCCATACGGGATCTAGTCCAGGTGGGAGACATAGAGATTTGCAAGATACATACGGATCTCAATGTTGCGACCGTTGACTAAGCCTCTTCCACGAGCAAAACATGATCAACACCAAGACTCCATGGGTGTTAGAATCATTACTATGTAATCTAGATTATTGACTCTAGTGCAAGTGGGAGATCAAGGAAATATGCCCTAGAGGCAATAATAAAGCTATTATTTATTTCCTTATATCATGATAAATGTTTATTATTCATGCTAGAATTGTATTAACCGGAAACATAATACATGTGTGAATATATAGACAAACAGAGTGTCACTAGTATGCCTCTACTTGACTAGCTTGTTAATCAAAGATGGTTATGTTTCCTAACCATGAACAAGGAGTTGTTATTTGATTAACAAGGTCACATCATTAGTTGAATGATCTGATTGACATGACCCATTCCGTTAGCTTAGCACCCGGTCGTTTAGTATGTTGCTACTCCTTCCTTCATGACTTATACATGTTCCTATCACTATGAGATTATGCAACTCCCGTTTACCGGAGGAACACTTTGTGTGCTACCAAACGTCACAACGAATCGGGTGATTATAAAGGTGCTCTCTGGTGTCTCCAAAGGTACATGTTGGGTTGGCGTATTTCGAGATTAGGATTTGTCACTCCGAATGTCGGAGAGGTATCTCTGGGCCCTCTCGGTAATACACATCACTTAAGCCTTGCAAGCACTTCAACTAATGAGTTAGTTGCGAGATGATGTATTACGGAACGAGTAAAGAGACTTGCCGGTAACGAGATTGAACTTTTTTTTTTGACTATGAACAGTAGGGTAAAACCCCACTGCAATTTTTATATTAATAATTAAAATAGCGTAAAAGTCTGGTAGGCTTGAGGTAAGCCCACATAAAGAAAAAAGGAAAGAAGGAAAAAGGAAAAAACGAGAAAGAAAAAACAAAGCAGAACGAGATTGAACTAGGTATTGGATACCGACGATCGAATCTCGGGCAAGTAACATACCGATGACAAAGGGAACAACGTATGTTGTTGTGCGGTTTAACCGATAAAGATCTTCGTAGAATATGTAGGAACCATATGGGCATCCAGGTCCCGCTATTGGTTATTGACCTGAGACGTGTCTCGGTCATGTCTACATTGTTCTTGAACCGTAGGGTCCGCACGCTTAAGGTTTCGATGACAGTTATATTATGAGTTTATGTATTTTGATGTACCGAAGGTTGTTCGGTGTCCCGGATATGATCACGGACATGACGAGGAGTCTCCAAATGGTCGAGACATAAAGATTGATATATTGGACGCATATATTTGGACACCGGAAAGGTTCCGGATGAGATTGGGATTATACCGGCGTTCCAGGAGGTTACCGGACCCCCCTCGGTAAGTATATGGGCCTTATTTGGCCTTAGTGGAAGGGAGGGAGAAGGAGCAAGGGAGGCGCCCCCAAGCCCAATCCGAATTGGGAGGGGGCCGCCCCTTTCCTTCTCTCCTCCCCTCTTCCTTCCCTCTCCTACTCCTAATAGGAAGGGGCCAAACCTACTTGGAGTAGGTTTGCCCCTAGGGCGCCTCCCCTTGGGCCGGCCTCCTCCTCCCTCCCTCCTTTATATACGGGGGTGGGGGCACCCCATAGACACACAAGTTGATCATTGAGATCATTCCTTAGCCGTGTGCGGTGCCCCCCTCCACGATATTACACCTCGGTCATATTGTAACGGTGCTTAGGCGAAGCCCTGTGACAGGAGAACATCAAGATCGTCACCACGCCGTCAGGCCGTGGAACTCCTCCCCGTGCCTCTGCTGGATCGGAGTTCGGGGTGCGTCATCGAGTTGTACGTGTGTCAAGAACTCGGAGGTGCCGGAGTAACGGCGCTTGGATCGGTTGGAGTGGGAGGACGTACGACTACTTCCTCTACGTTGCGTCAACGCTTCCGATTCGGTCTACGAGGGTACGTAGACAACACTCTCCCCTCTCGTTGCTATATCATCACCATGATCTTGCGTGTGCGTAGGAAATTTTTTGAAATTACTACGTTCCCCAACATGTGGTCCAATGAATATTGAGGCTCGCGGCGGGTATCGTTATTTTCTCACCTTCATAGATGATTTGAGCAGATATGGGTATATCTACTTGATGAAACACAAGTCTGAAACATTTGAAAAGTTCAAAGAATTTCAGAGTGAAGTGGAAAATCATCGTAACAAGAAAATAAAATTTCTACGATCTGATCGTGGAGGAGAATATTTGAGTTACGAGTTTGGTTTACATTTGAAGCAATGCAGAATAGTTTCGCAACTCACATCACCTGGAACACCACAACGAAATGGTGTGTCCGAACGTCGTAATCGTACTCTATTAGATATGGTGTGATCTATGATGTCTCTTACTGATTTACCACTATCGTTTTGGGGTTATTCTTTAGAGACGACCGCATTCACGTTAAATAGGGCACCATCAAAATCCGTTGAGACGACGCCTTATGAACTATGGTTTGGCAAGAAACCAAAGTTGTCGTTTCTTAAAGTTTGGGGCTGTGATGCTTATGTGAAGAAACTTCAACCAGATAAGCTCGAACCCAAATTGGAGAAATGTGTCTTCATAGGATACCCAAAAGAGACTATTGGGTACACCTTCTATCACAGATCTGAGGGCAAGATTTTCGTTGCTAAATTCGGATCCTTTCTAGAGAAGGAGTTTCTCTCGAAAGAAGTGAATAGGAGAAAAGTAGAACTTGATGAGGTAACTGTACCTGCTCCCTTATTAGAAAGTAGTTCATCACAAGAACCGATTCCTGTGACAACTACACCAATTAGTGAGGAAGCTAATGATATTGATCATGAAACTTCAGATCAAGTTTCTACTGAACCTCATAGGTCTACCAGAGTAAGATCCGCACCAGAGTGGTACGGTAATCCTATTCTGGAAGTCATGTTACTTGACCATGGCGAACCTACGAACTATGAGAAGCGATGATGAGCCCAGATTCCGCAAAATGGCTTGAAGCCATGAAATCTGAGATGGGATCCATGTATGAGAACAAAGTATGGACTTTAGTTGACTTGCCCGATGATCGGCAAGCCATTAAGAATAAATGGATCTTCAAGTAGAAGACTGATGTTGATGGTAATGTAACTGTCTACAAAGCTCGACTTGTTGCAAAAGGTTTTCGATAAGTTCAAGGGGTTGATTACGATGAGACTTTCTCACCCGTAGCGATGCTCAAGTCTGTCCGAATCATGTTAGCAATTGCCGCATTTTATGATTATGAAATTTGGCAAATGGATGTCAAAAATGCATTCCTGAATGGATTTCTAGAAGAAGAGTTGTATATGATACAACCGAAAGGTTTTGTCGATCCAAAAGGTGCTAACAAAGTGTGCAAGTTCCAGCGATCCATTTATGGACTGGTGCAAGCATCTCGGAGTTGGAATAAACGCTTTGATAGTGTGATCAAAGGATATGGTTTTATACAGACTTTTGGAGAAGCTGTATTTACAAGAAAGTGAGTGGGAGCTCTGTAGCATTTCTGATATTATATGTAGATGACATATTGTTAATTGGAAATGATATAGAATTTCTGGATAGCATAAAGGGATACTTGAATAAAAGTTTTTCAGTGAAAGACCTCGGTGAAGCTGCTTACATATTGGGCATCAAGATCTATAGAGATAGATCAAGACGCTTAATTGGACTTTCACAAAGCACATACCTTGATAAAGTTTTGAAAAAGTTCAAAATGGATAAGGCAAAGAAAGGGTTGTTGCTTGTATTACAAGGTGTGAAGTTGAGTCAGACTCAATGCCCGACCACAACAGAAGATAGAGAGAAAATGAAAGATGTTCCCTATGCTTCAGCCATAGGCTCTATCATGTATGCAATGTTGTGTACCAGACCTGACGTATGCTTAGCAATAAGCTTGGCAGGTAGGTACCAAAGTAATCCAGGAGTGGATCACTGGACAGCTGTCAAGAACATCCTGAAATACCTGAAAAGGACTAAGGATATGTTTCTCGTTTAAATGGTTACGTCGATGCAAGCTTTGACACTGATCCAGACGATTCTAAATCGCAAACTGGATACGTGTTTTTATTAAATGGTGGAGCTGTAAGTTGGTGCAGTTCTAAACAAAGCGTCTTGGCGGGATCTACATGCGAAGCGAGTACATAGCTGCTTGAAGTATAAAGCAAATGAAGGAGTCGGATGAAGGAGTTCATTTCCGATCTAGGTGTCATACCTAGTGCTTTGGGACCAATGAAGATCTTCTGTGAAAATACTGGTGCAATTGCCTTGGCAAAGGAATTCAGATTTCACAAGAGGACCAAGCACATCAAGAGACGCTTCAATTCCATTCAGGACCAAGTCCAGGTGGGAGACATAGAGATTTGCAATATACATACGGATCTGAATGTTGCAGACCCATTGACTAAGCCTCTTCCACGAGCAAAACATGATCAGCACCAAGACTCCATGGGTGTTAGAATCATTACAATGTAATCTAGATTATTGACTCTAGCGCAAGTGGGAGACTGAAGGAAATATGCCCTAGAGGCAATAATAAAGTTATTATTTATTTCCTCATATCATGATAAATGTTTAATATTCATGCTATAATTGTATTAACCGGAAACATGATACATGTGTGAATACATAGACAAACATAATGTCACTAGTATGCCTCTACTTGACTAGCTCATTAATCAAAGATGGTTATGTTTCCTAACCATAGACATGTGTTGTCATTTGATTAACGAGATCACATCATTAGGAGAATGATGTGATTGACTTGACCCATTCCGTTAGCCTAGCACTTGATCGTTTAGTATGTTGCTATTGCTTTCTTCATGACTTATACAAAGTTCCTACAGCTATGAGATTATGCAACTCCCATTTACCGGAGGAACACTTTGTGTGCTACCAAACGTCACAATGTAACTGGGTGATTATAAAAGAGCTCTACAGGTGTCTCTGAAGGTACATGTTGAGTTGGCGTATTTCGAGATTAGGATTTGTCACTCCGATTGTCGGAGAGGTATCTCTAGGCCCTCTCGGTAATGCACATCACTATAAGCCTTGCAAGCAATGTAGCTAATGAGTTAGTTACGGAATGATGCATTATGTAACGAGTAAAGAGACTTGCCGGTAACGAGATTGAACTAGGTATTGGATACCGACGATCGAATCTCGGGCAAGTAACATACCGATGACAAAGGGAACAACGTATGTTGTTATGCGGTTTGACCGATAAAGATCTTCGTAGAATATGTAGGAGCCAATATGAGCATCCAGGTTCCGCTATTGGTTATTGACCGGAAACAATTCTAGGTCATGTCTACATAGTTCTCGAACCCTTAGGGTCCGTACGCTTAATGTTATAATGATAGTTTTATTATGAGTTTATAAGTTTTGATGTACCGAAGGTTGTTCGGAGTCCCGGATGTGATCACGGACATGATGAGGAGTCTCGAAATGGTCGAGACATAAAGATTGATATATTGGACGACTATATTCGGACACCGGAAGTGTTCCGGTGATTTCAGAGAAAATCGGAGTCTGGGAGGGTTACTGGAACCCCGGGAAGTATTGGGCCTTAGTGGGCTGAGGGGAGAGAGAGCAGCAGCCGGAGGTGGCGCGCCTCCCATGAGGAGTCCAATTGGACTAGGGAGGGGCGCGCCCCTGCTTCCCTCTCCTCTCCCTCTCTTGCTTCCCCTTCTCCTTCTCCAACTAGGAAAGAAGGAGTCCTACTCCGGTGGGAGTAGGACTCCCCTTGGCGCACCCTCCTTGGCGGCTGCCCTCCCCTTGGCTCCTTTATATCTGAGGGGGGGCACCTCTAGACACACAAGTTGATCTTCGTGATCGTTCCTTAGCTGTGTGCGGTGCCCCTCCACCATATTCCACCTCGGTCATATCGTAGCGGTGCTTAGGCGAAGCCCTGCGTCAGTAGAACATCATCACCGTCACCATGCCGTCGTGCTGACGGAACTTATCCCTGACACCCTGCTAGATCGGAGTCCGGGGATCGTCATCGAGCTGAACGTGTGCTGAACTCGGAGGTGCCGTACGTTCGGTACTTGGATCGGTCGGATCGTGAAGACGTACGACTACATCAACCGCGTTGTCATAACGCTTCTGCTTTCGGTCTACGAGGGTATGTGGATAACACTCTCCCCTCTCGTTGCTATGCATCACCATGATCTTGCGTGTGCGTAGTAATTTTTTTGAAATTACTATGTTCCCCAACATAGTCTCCCCTTGACAAGGCCCATTAACAGTGACAAGAGTCCACTGTTCATTATTGTGTCTGGATGTAAAAATTAATCACCACAGCAAAGGGTTGTACCTCCACATGCAATTGTCATGTAATTATTTTACTTTATCACTAAGCGGTAGCGATAGTCGTAGTAACAATAGTTGGCGAGACGACAGCGATGCAACGATGGAGATCAAGGTGTCGCGCCGGTGACGATGGAGATCATGACGATGCTTCGGTGATGGAGATCATGAGCACAAGATGATGATGGCCATATCATGTCACATATTTTGATTGCATGTGATGTTTATCCTTTATGCATCTTATTTTGCTTAGTACGGCGGTAGCATTATAAGATGATCCCTTACTAAATTTCAAGGTACAAGTGTTATATCTGGCCATGGGCCGGGCCGGGCCGGGCTTGGGCCGGGCCTGAAAAAGCCCACGGCAAAAAACTGAGGCCCAGGCCCTCCCAGGCCCTACCATCAGGCCTCCTTTTTAAGCCCAAGCCCGGCCCATCTAGTAAAAAGCCCTGAAAAGCCCTTAGGGCTTAGGGCCATGGGCCGGGCCTCTTCCTTAAAATGCCAATATGCCAAGCCCAAGTCCGTCTAGGCCCTGCTGGTGGGCTCAAAACTCAGGCCCAAGCCTAGCCCACGGGCAAGCCCATCGGCCTAGGCCCTGGATTTTAGGGCCGGGCCTGGGTGGACCGACACGGCCGGGCCTGAGATGGCCAGGACTAACAATTGTTCTCCCTAAGTATGCACCGTTGCTACAGTTTGTCGTGCCGAGACACCACATTATGATCGAGTGTGATAAGCTCTACATTCACATACAACGGGTGCAAGCCAGTTTTGCACATGCAGAATACTCGGGTTAAACTTGACGAGCCTAGCATATGCAGATATGGCCTCGGAACACTGAGACCGAAAGGTCGAGCGTGAATCATATAGTAGATATGATCAACATAGTGATGTTCACCATTGAAAACTACTCCATATCACGTGATGATCGGACATGGTTTAGTTGATTTGGATCACATAATCACTTAGATGATTAGAGGGATGTCTATCTAAGTGGGAGTTCTTTAGTAATATGATTAATTGAACTTTAATTTATCATGAACTTAGTACCTGATAGTTTTTTGCATGTCTATGTTGTTGTAGATCAATGGCCCGTGCTACCGTTCCTTTGAAGCGTTCCTAGAGAAAGCTAAGTTGAAAGATGATGGCAGCAACTACACGGACTGGGTCCGTAACTTGAGGATTATCCTTATTGCTGCACAGAAGAATTACGTCCTGGAAGCACCGTTAGGTGTACCACCGCGCCCATAGAATCGCAGACATTGTGAATGCCTGGCAGACGCATGTTGATGACTACTCGATAGTTCAGTGTGCCATGCTTTACGGCTTAGAATCGGGACTTCAAAGACGTTTTGAACGTCATGGAGCATATGAGATGTTCAAAAAATTGAAGTTAATATTTCAAGCAAATGCCCGAGTTGAGAGATATGAAGTTTCCAACAAGTTCTACAGCTGCAAAATGGAGGAGAATAGTTCTGTCAGTGAACACATACTCAGAATGTCTGGGTACCACAACCAGTTGACTCAACTGGGAGTTAATCTTCCTGATGATAGTGTCATTGACTGAGTTCTTCAATCACTGCCACCAAGCTACAAAAGCTTCATGATGAACTATAATATGCAAGGGATGAACAAGACTATTCCCGAGCTCTTCGCAATGCTAAAGGCTGCGGAGGTAGAAATTAAAAAGGAGCATCAAGTGTTGATGGTCAACAAGACCACTAGTTTCAAGAAAAAGGGCAAAGGGAAGAAGAGGAACTTCAAGAAGAACGACAAAAAGGTTGCTTCTCAAGAGAAAAAACCCAAGTGTGGACCTAAGCCTGAAACTGAGTGCTTCTACTGCAAAGGGACTGGTCACTGGAAGCGGAACTGCCCCAAGTATTTGGCGGATAAGTAGGATGGCAAAGTAAAAGGTATATTTGATATACATGTTACTGATGTGTACTCAACTAATGCTCGCAATAGGGGTTGGGTATTTGATACTGGTTCTGTTGCTCATATTTGCAACTCGAAACAGGGGCTATGGATTAAGCGAAGATAGGCTAAGGACGAGGTGACGATGCACGTGAGAAATGGTTCCAAAGTTGATGTGATCGCTATCGGCATGCTACCTCTACATCTACCTTCAGGATTAGCTTTAGACCTGAATAATTGTTATTTGGTGCCAGCATTGAGCATGAACATTATATCTGGATCTTGTTTGGTGCGAGGTGGTTAGTCATTTAAATCAGAGAATAATGGTTGTTCTTTTTATATGAGTAATATCTTTTATGGTCATACACCCTTGATGAGTGGTCTATTTTTATTGAATCTCGATAGTAGTGATACACATATTCATAGTATTGAAGCCAAAAGATATAAGTTTAATAATGATAGTGCAACTTGTTTGTGGCACTACCGTTTGGGTCATATCAGTGTAAAGTGCATGAAGAAACTCCATACTGATGGACTTTTGGAATCACTTGATTATGAATCACTTGGTGCTTGCATACCCTACCTTATGGGCAAGATGACTAAACCTCCATTCTCCAGAACAATGGAACGAGCTACTGACTTATTGGAAATAATACATATTGATGTATGCGGTACAATGAGTGTTGAGGCTCGTGGTGGGTATCGTTATTTTCTTACCTTCACAGATGATTTGAGCAAATATGGTTATATCTACTTAACGGAACATAAGTCTGAAACATTTGAAAAGTTCAAAGAATTTCAAAGTGAACTGGAAAATCATCGTAACAAGAAAATAAAGTTTCTACGATTTGATCGTGGAGGAGAATATTTGCGTTACGAGTTTGGTCTTCATTTGAAACAACATGGGATAGTTTCACAATTAACGCCACCTAGAACACCATAGCGAAATGGTGTGTCCGAATGTCGTAGCCGTACTTTATTGGATATGGTGCGATCTATGATGTCTCTTACCAATTTACCGCTATCGTTTTGGGGTTATGCTTTAGAGACGGCTGCATTCACTTTAAATAGGGCACCATCAAAATCCGTTGAGACGACGCCTTATGAACTGTGGTTTGGCAAGAAATGAAAGTTGTCGTTTCTTAAAGTTTGGGGTTGCGATGCTTATGTGAAAAAGCTTCAACCTCATAAGCTCGAACCCAAATCGGAGAAGTGCGCCTTCATATGATACCCAAAGGAATCTGTTGGGTACACCTTCTATCACAGATCCGAAGGCAAAATCTTTGTTGCTAAGAATGGATCCTTTCTAGAGAAGGAGTTTCTCTCGAAAGAAGTGAGTGGGAGGAAAGTAGAACTTGATGAGGTAGTTGTACCTTCTCCCTTATTGGAATGTAGTACATCACAGAAATCAGTTCTCGTGATTGCTACACCAATTAGTGAGGAAGCTAATGATGATGATCATGAAGCTTCAGATCAAGTTAGTACCAAACTTCATAGGTCTTCCAGAGTAAGATCCGCACCAGAGTTGTACGGTAATCCTGTTCTAGAAGTCATGTTACTAGACCATGATGAACCTACGAACTATGAGGAAGCGATGATGAGCCTAGATTCCGCGAAATGGCTTGAGGCCATGAAATCGGAGTTGGGATCCATGTATGAGAACAAAGTGTGGACTTTGGTGGACTTGCCCGATGATCAGCAAGCCATAGAAAATAAATGGATCTTTAAGAAGAAGACCAACACAGACGGTAATGTTACTGTTTACAAAGCTCGACTTGTTGCGAAAGGTTTTCAACAAGTTCAAGGAGTTGACTACGATGAGACTTTCTCACCTGTAGCGATGCTTAAGTCTGTTTGAATCATGTTAGCAATTGTTGCATTTTATGATTATGAAATTTGGCAAATGGATATCAAAATTGCATTCCTGAATGAATTTCTGGAAGAAGAGTTGTATATGATGCAACCAGAAGGTTTTTGTCGATCCAAAGGGTGCTAACAATGTGTGCAAGCTCCAGCGATCCATTTATGGACTGGTGCAAGCCTCCCGGAGTTGGAATAAACGCTTTGATAGTGTGAACAAAGCATATGGTTTTATATAGACTTTTGGAGAAGCCTGTATTTACAAGAAAGTGAGTGGAAGCTCTGTAGCATTTCTGATATTATATGTTGATGACATATTGTTGATGGAAATGATATAGAATTTCTGGATAGCATAAAGGTATACCTAAATAAGAGTTTTTCCATGAAAGACCTCGGTGAAGCTGCTTTCATATTGGGCATCAAGATCTATTGAGATAGATCAAGATGCTTAATTGGACTTCCACAAAGCACATACATTGATAAAGTTTTGAAGAAGTTCAAAATGGATCAGTCAAAGAAAGGGTTCTTGCATGTGTTACAAGGTGTAAAGTTGAGTCAGACTCAATGCCCGAGCACTGCAGAAGATAGAGAGAAAATGAAAGTCATTCCCTATGCTTCAGCCATAGGTTCTATCATGTATGGAATGCTGCGTACTAGACCTGGTGTGTGCCTTGCTATAAGCATAGCAGGGAGGTACCAAAGTAATCCCGGAGTGGAGCACTAGACATCGGTCAAGAACATCATGAAATACCTGAAAAGGACTAAGGATATGTTTCTCGTTTATGAAGGTGAAAAAGAGCTTGTCGTAAACGGTTACATCGATGCAAGCTTTGACTGATCCGGATGACTCTAAGTCGCAAACCAGATACGTATTTTTATTGAATGGAGGAGCTGTCAGTTGGTGCAGTTCCAAGCAAAGCGTCGTGGCGGGATCTACGTGTAAAGTGGAGTACATTGCTGCTTCGGAAGCAGCGAATGAAGGAGTTTGGATGAAGGAGTTCATATCCGATCTAGGTGTCATACCTAGTGCATCGGGTCCAATGAAAATCTTTTGTGACAATACTGGTGCAATTGCCTTGGCAAAGGAATCCAGATTTCACAAGAGAACCAAGCACATCAAGAGACGCTTCAATTCCATCCGTCATCAAGTGTCGGAGGGGGACATAGAGATTTGCAAGACACACGGATCTGAATGTTGCAGACCCATTGACCAAGCCTCTTCCACGAGCAAAACATGATCAACACCAAAGCTCTATCGGTGTTAGAATCATTAATATGTAATCTAGATTATTGACTCTAGTGCAAGTGGGAGACTGAAGGAAATATGTCCTAGAGGCAATAATAAAGTTATTATTTATTTCCTCAATTCATGATAAATGTTTATTATTCATGCTAGAATTGTATTAACCGGAAACTTAGTACATGTGTGAATACATAGACAAAACATATAGTTCCTAGTATGCCTCTACTTGACTAGCTTGTTAATCAAAGATGGTTATGTTTCCTAACCATAGACATGTGTTGTTGTTTGATGAACGGGATTACATCATTAGGAGAATGATGTGATGGACATGACCCATCCGTTAGCTTAGCATTATGACCGTGTCAGTTTCATTGCTACTGCTTTCTTCATGACTTATACAAAGTTCCTCAGACTATGAGATTATGCAACTCCCGAATACCATAGGAACACTTTGTGTGCTACCAAACATCACAACGTAAATGGGTGATTATAAAGGTGCTCTACAGGTGTCTCTGAAGGTGTTTGTTGGGTTGGCATAGATCGAGATTAGGATTTGTCACTCCGTGTTTCGGAGAGGTATCTCTGGGCCCTCTCGGTAATACTCATCACTATAAGCCTTGCAAGCATTGTGACTAATGAGTTAGTTATGGGATGAAGTATTACGGAACGAGTAAAGAGACTTGTCGGTAACGAGATTGAAGTAGGTATTGAGATACCGACGATCGAATCTTGGGCAAGTAACATATCGATGACAAAAGGAACAACGTATGTTGTTATGCGGTTTGACCGATAAAGATCTTTGTAGAATATGTAGGAACCAATGTGAGCATCCAGGTTCCACTATTGGTTATTGACCGGAGACGTGTCTCGGTCATGTCTACATAGTTGTCGAACCCGTAGGGTCCGCACGCTTAACGTTTGATGACGATTGGTATTATGAGTTTATGTGATTTGATGTATCAAAGATTGTTCAGAGTCCCGGATGAGACCACGGACATGACGAGGAGTCTCGAAATGGTCGAGACATAAAGATTGATATATTGGACCATGTTGTTCGGACACCGGAAGTGTTCCGGATAAGTTTCGGATAAAACCGGAGTACCGGGGGTTACCGGAACCACCCCCGGGAAGCTATTGGGCCTCATGGGCCTTAGTGGAGAAGAGAGAGGGCCAACCAGGAGGTGGCGCGCGCCCCCCTTGCCCTAGTCCGAATTGGACAAGGGGAGGGGGCGGAGCCCCCCTCTCCTTCCTTCTCTCCACCTCCTCCTTCCCCTTCTCCTTGTTGGAATAGGAAAGGGGGTGGGGGCGAAACCGGAGTAGGATTGCCCCCCCTTGGCGCGCCTCCACCCCTGGTCGGCCTCCTCCTCCCTCCCTCCTTTATATACGGGGGAAGGGGGCACCCCATAGACACACAAGTTGATTGTTTAGCCGTGTGCGGTGCCCCCCTCCACAGATTTCCACCTCGGTCATATTGTCGTAGTGCTTAGGCGAAGCCCTGCGCCAGTAACTTCATCATCACCGTCACCACGCCGTCGTGCTGGCGAAACTCTCCCTCGATCTCAGCTGGATCTAGAGTTCGATGGACGTCATCGAGCTGAACGTGTGAAGATCGCGGAGGTGTCGTACCTTCGGTGCTAGGATCGGTCGGATCGTGAAGACGTATGACTACATCAACTGCGTTGTCATAACGCTTCCGCTTTCGGTCTACGAGGGTACGTACACAACACTCTCCCCTCTCGTTGCTATGCATCACCTAGAGATAGATCTTGTGTGATCGTAGGATTTTTTTTTGAAATTACTGCATTCCCCAACACGTCTACCACCCGACTGATCTTGGGGGATTGGGAATCCTTGATCTCGCTAAATTTGTGAGGGCTCTTCGACTTAGATGGCTATGGTTTGAATGGAAATAGCCTTCCAAGATGTGGGTTGGGTTGGGAACCCGTGTGATGAGTTGGACCATGACCTATTCTATGCATCCTCGCACGTCACCATTGGCAACGGAGCATGTGCGCCCTTTTGGGACTCCCCTTGGGTTAACAGGGAGAAGTCGATCGTCAACACTCCGGTCATCTTTAAGGCCTCCACAAGCAAAAAACTGGAAGGTCAAGGAAGCCATGCATGGAGACACATGGCTCTCCAAGATTAAGCTTCCCAACCTCTACATGATGGCTCGCACCAGGCAAATTATTACTCTCTGGGATGGCTTGAGGACCATTCCCATTGCAGCACACACTGAGGACACCATCTACTGGAAGCATACAACCAACGGGTACTACTCCGCCACATCCATGTACAATGCCCAACTTCTAGGGATGGCTCGCTCACCCATGAGCTCCGTGGTTTGGAAGGCCTGGAGCCCTCCAAAGAAGAAATTCTTTGCTTGACTGCCAATTCCAAACCGTATTTCGATGGCAGATAGATTGGAAGAAAGGACATGGCAAACGATGGCCTCTGTCCACTTTGCAAGCATGCTACATAATCTGTTGGCCACATTTTTTTCAAGTGCCGGTACACCATCAGATTTTGGGCATGATCAAGGTATGGCTCAACCTCGACTACATGGACACTTCATCATGGATTGATGAGCGCTCTATTAAGGATTGGTGGAGCGTTAGCCTGCCTTACCATGCTAACTTGTTGGACCATTTGGTGCGAGAGAAATGCTAGAGTCTTCCGCCACAAGTCTTCCCTCCCGCTCATTCTACTATCAAACATTCAATGCGAGGCCAACCTTTGGGTCACCTCTGGCGCAAAACACGGCTATATCATGCCAGGAGAGTAATGGCCATGTAATCTTATTTTTGCTTTTGTAAAGAAAACTCTAAACTCCTTAATTAATGTATAAGGCAAATCTTTAACCTCTAATTAAAAAGAGATATATCTATCCTGCAAAAATAAGAGTAAGAAATAATTCACTATTTGTCTTCTCTAAATTTTGTTCCAGATTTAGTAAGACTATTTTGTTCGCCGCTGTAAGAGCACATTCTCACTTCCGCTCGTGCCAGTCTTGCCGAACGCAGACGATTCTTTATTTTTTTCCCTAGTCTATGGGGAGGGACGCAAAACACGACACCAAGATTGGTGCTCCGTGATTGCTTGCTGGCTTGCCGCGAGCATATTGATGAGGTTACCTCTCTGGGACTAGCTGAAACACTGGGGCTATTGCGTGCGGTGGCTCTTACTCCCTCCGTTCCAAAATAGATGACCCAATTTTATACTAGGAACGGAGGGAGTACCTGTCAGGAAGAGTTTCCAAGGACCATTTTCTAGTCAAACCGTTTGCCCGTTATCCAGAGAATCAGTGCTTCGACTGTTGATCGCTCGCCGGTGGGCCTCACTACTGTTGATATCAAGGAGTTGACGTCGTTCTTCTTGTCCGTTCGCTTTATTCTTATAGATTGTTTCTTAAATGTCGCGGCACATATTCTGACTAGATCTTCTGAGTCATGTGATGACTCTAGTTTTCATGTAACTCTGGATTGTATCCAGGAGACACTTACACTTGTTATCCTTGATCAATAAAGCGCGATATTCCTAGTATATATATAGAAAAAAAAAAAGATTGGTGCTCCGTGTAACCGGGGCGATCATGCGTGACGGGGCGAAGGGGCGTCCACCCCGAATCCCACTCCCAGGCGACGCCGCGCGCGCAGAGCTGATGGCCGATCAGACACGACCCGGTATTGATTGGCAACAAGTTCCCAAAAGCGAAGCCACAGGATTCAAAATTTGTCCGCGACTACTGCTGAATGCCGCAGGATGGGCGGGGAAGGAAGCAAGGCCACATGCCCAGGCGGCAACATATTCTGTCACGGCACATGGTGGTACTCCATTGGTGCCTGGCCTCCAGCTCATCGTCCATTTGACCACAGCACCGCAGGGCAGCAGCACCCTCACATGTGTGCCGTAGTCCATTAGCTGCGCGGGAGCAAAAACAGCTCTGCCTGCGAGCTGATCCATTAGGGTTAAGGCCTTTCCAACGATGACTGAGGCCGCGCTTACGTTCAATTGTCAATCACAGGGGATTCCTCCCGCGGCCCGAATTTTTCTAGTCGATCTGTAGGAGTAGGTTGGAGGATGTCTGCGTTGGTGGTCAGTACGTATGTCACACGCGTATTCCGGATCTCACTGCACGCTGGGTGGGTGATCACTGGTCTTATCATGCACAGCGAGACGTAAATAAAATAGTAGCACTAGAAACCAATCCTTCTATCCCAGCCCAGGTGACAGGGAGAATAGCACAGTGCTATTTTGCGTGTGCGTGCGTGTGCGTGCGTGTGGCAATACTGGGCCAGAAGGGATTGCTTGCATTGCAAGCCCTGAATCTAACTAAATGGGTTGGTTGTTGTAGCAGGCATAGGAGTCGAGTCGATCGCCACCACTCAGCCCCACAGCAATGGAGCCTTCCCTTCCTTCAAGCGACGTAAAACTCGGCTACGCACTGCGAATTCAGGTTCAGAACACATGCACCGAGCTGCTCATCGTGCCATTTCCTGAGTGCCGACTGGCAAGGGTGGCATCTGTCTCCACAAGTTTCCGCAATACCAAATCGGGAAGTTGAGTTCACGCTCCAAAAGCTATATATATGGAGCTAGAAAGTTCAAACGGTAGCCGATATAATGTGCTACATGGAGATCGCTAACGACGCACGGACAGTAGCAACAAGAAAAGGCGCGACCACTTGGCTTGGAGCTTTCAGAAGGCACAAGGAAACAAGATGCGAGATTGTCACTCACCAGCTGGACTACACAAAATCCCAGAAACCGCAGGCGCGTGCATGTTAACACGCCACCGCTACCAGCAGCGCCTCACCCCCTCGGTGTAGATAACGTACTACGTACGTACAATGTGTGGACACAATCATACGCAAGCACGTACTCCAATATATCTATCCATCTGTACAGGCGGACCGATTGTGTACGTACGTACAGACTTTTGCTCTCATTACACCGTTGTTTATGGAGGTTGGTACGCCGTCGAACATTCCCCGCGGAACAAGGCCGAATCAGTGGGGGGACTCTCTTATCATTGCGGAAAGGAAGAATCGTTATTTGTCTCCAGCTAACTGCTAAGTTGACCTGGCCGTATGCGCGCGCATTAGCTGTAGGGTTGCTTCATGCATGTGTGTGCGCACATGGGTGCGATACGGCTCGCAAAAGTCCATGGTCATACGTGCATGACGACGCGCTTGCGACCTCTACCTCTCGCGCGCGGATTGATAGATAGATAATGGTAGCCGCTCCAAGTGGCGCAGCATCGGCGCCCCCGCAACTTGCGAATTATTGTGACTATCCGCTTCCAATCATCGGTGGCCTGCCTGCCTGCCGGTACGAGTGGCATTTGTCCAGACCAACCGAATGGATAGCCTGACATTCCGGATGACGAGTGGAAAATCAGCAGGCCGGTGGGAATAGTATTCCTCCTACCAGATATTACCAAAGTGTGGAATTTCCAAACACAACAATGGCAAAATGCGATAACGAAGATCTCAAAACATGCAGCGTAAATGAATTTCCCATAGGTGAAATCAGCTACGAGCCTAAGATATATTAATTCAGTTGTCCAACTTCACAGCCTGGATTCCTTTCTACATTCATGGTAGACTCACCCGTTCCGGTGTTCTCAAAAATCACGGAACAGCATGAGAGAGTCATCATGTCTAGTGAGGGCCAGGATCAAAATGTTCTTTCTGTTCCGCAGCTTTGTTTCGTCCTTCGAGCCCTGCAATACACAATATTTAAACAATTCGTGAGTTGAGGTCGGGTTGCACACATCTCTGCAAGTAAAATCTGCTTCAAACCAACAAAGTTAGTTTCAACAAGGGTTCATTTAGTAAGATGGCATGGTGGCAACTAATCCCATATTGCTGACAGACATTATTCTTGTTATTATGACAAACGTGCATTGCGCATCAGGTGTCCTACAACTTCCAAACCCCAGTGATGGTGCTAATGTAAACTGATCTCAGCCTAATTGATTCTTCAATCTAGTAACTTGAGAGTTGTTTCTAACGAAGGTTTTCTATATGGGAGCAGAGGAAATTATTCGCCTCGATATATGGTTGTGTATCTTCCTACTCTGCATTTGGGATGAACTAATAATGTAAGCCTGATCCCAACCAAACAACGCTATGAAAGTACGACTCAGTAAAGAAACAAACAAACTGATTGCAACTATGATATGGCATAAACACATTATATAGTCATGTATGTACTGTGATGATAAACATATGGGCAATAGAGCAACCAATCCTGACGTGCATCCTGAATTAATGAAACGTAAAAGTACTAAACAATTTTTTGCTTAGGAAAGCTCAGCTTACAGCTAGAAAACTGTAATGGTGGTCATTAGATGATAACCTCGAGTAGAAGTTCAGCAATGTAATTCACCATCTGGCGCAAGTTCAAAGCAGCATGGTAGAGATTATCGATGAACTGCTCACGAAATGTATTTTTGGCTCTCCATACAAAAAACTGTGCGTACCCTGTTCCTGCTGCGGAAGCGATTTTCTGTAAACATAATAGAATTATTGTGAACAGAAGCACAAAATGAGACATATTTTTTGTTACTTATAAACTTACAGGATATCTATATCCTGTAATTTACTACACAAGTTCTCCTAGCTTTAAGCCATAGTCAGTTCTTTAGGTTAGCTTGAAACTGAGGTAGCAGAACTGCAGTAGTGTGGAAGCTCTGAACTATTGCTCCAGGAAAGTAACTGAAACTTGAAAGTTGCTACAGAAGAATTGCTAGACGATAACTCTGCCATGGGTGACGTGTGGAGCAAAAATACCATTCTATGTGACTTAAGAACATATCATTTTGTCAAACATCTAGTGCAAACATTTATTTAGGCTACAACAGAAGCCAAAGACAGCAATAGCAGATGCATCCAATTTCCTAGTTCCAGCTAATTTTCTACTGTATCAGTCCAATAGAATCACTTCCACGGGTATTATTTATGGATAGTTCTAACTATGCTAATGCAGCATTATAGCCTCTCTAGCAGATTCCTTATAACCCACTCATTCCTTCAAATTTGCAACTAAATAAAGCACCTAGATATGCTCTTGAGCTGGTGAAACTTATGGGTGCAAGAAGTTCTAAACTTTTCCCATTCCTTATCCCTAATTTGTTTTGAAGGATGATCCCTAAAACTGGTATTTGTTCAGTAAATTTACATTAGTTACTTACAATCATTTTAAGGAATGAGTGTTTAATAAAGCACCTAGATATGCTCTTGAGCTGGTGAAACTTATGGGTGCAAGAAGTTCTAAACTTTTGCGGTATTACCAATTACCACACTACAAAACTCAGAAAGTGTGGGTTAAGGTGTTCGAGCACCATTGACATAACTAGAACATATAACTGGATATTATTTGTGTTTAAGTACTTAATGTGTCAAGAAAACTTTAGACACTTACTCTTGTATTAACTAACTTATCAATTTTGTTTACAAGCTTTGTCCCAAATGCTCAAATAGCCTTTTAAAACTGCATTGATGCTTATAAATGATGCAGATTTATGATGAAAGTAACGCAATATATCATGAATTCATGATGCATTCGTAAGGCTAATATGGGCCACCTGCCTTGTATAGTAAAGTAGTAGACCATCAAAGCAGTGAAGTTATCGCACAACTAGCATTTAAAGCAAGGAGGGTTATCATTGTCATTCTCTCTGCCCTCCAAGCAAGAAATACTACTTTTTCTGATGACACTAGATAGAAACAGACCTCTGTATCTATGTAGCCGTCATTCCATAGTTTGTACAAAGTTGAATGAACAATCTGCTTGTCCAGAATTGTTGTGTCAATAATCTGCACATTTGCAATCAAAGTTTAGATTTGTGTACTTCGGTTTGCAACAGGAAGCCATGCCATCAAATAAACAATCATAAAACAGGATCACACAAATAAAATTAATGCATAACAGAAGCTTTCTTAACCAAACGAGATTGACAACAATAGCAAAGCATAGTTCTACAATTTCCTCAATGTATAAGAGTACTTACTTGATCTGTCTCAACTGCACAACCTTGTGTAACCAATAGCCTAAAGATTGTAAAAGCTTCTTGCCCGTATTTCTTTTTCACAAGCGACTCTATCTATAATGCACACATAAAAGACATGTGCATGTTAACTGTTAGTACGGAAAGGACAGGGGAGTGTCTTTTAACTCAAACAAACCATGAAACAGTAACGCAATCTGGTACCTCCTCATTTCTACATGCTTCAACCATTTTGCGTAAATCTACAGAAAAACAGTACCACTGTCATGAGAATCTTACAAAAAGAACTTATGATGTTCACTCAAAGGCTGGCAAACTAAATTTAAACATCAAGTGTTTTTTAATCTTACATAAAAGAACTTATGATGTTAACTCAAGGTTGGCATACTAAATTTGAGCATCCAGAGTTTAGAATGGAAGACAAGTAACAAGGAAAGTAAGTTTCTACAACATAATTTCCATCTGTTTAGAGGCTTTTTCATGCTTCGGCTGAATATTTTGTTATCACTGCATACAACACAATTTCATGGAATAGCAGGCCGTCAGTATCAGCAACCTAATGGTAACTAGGCTCGAACTAATTATGAAAACAATGGAAGATTTCCATGTATAGACCAACCAACATGTCTCCTTATCTGGAAGTGCGGAGTGTGGACTGGTTCACATGATCATATCCAAAGTTCAAATATAATTAAGACATTAAGCTACCACAATTCAATCCAGGAATTGGACTGGACTGAAATCAGTTTCCTTATGGCATCCATTGCCTAGTGGCAAGTTTTGATTTCCGAACCATAGAAGTTCATTTCTAGCAAGCTTGAACTGGGCTTCATGCTGGGCACTTAACTAACAGAACTTCGATGTATTCGACTTATACAGACTAAAAATATCAACAGTAACTTACCAAAAGTAAATTCTTCCCCATCGGAAGTAGTACACTGTAAATCCAGCAGGACTGGTTTTATGTCACCAATTGACATTGCTGCACCTCCTTCCTTTTGTCCTAGTTTCTCCAAAATACCATTTATTGATGATGTCACTGAAAAAAGGGAACTCAATGTTATATTCGTTGGAAATAATTCACAACTGCTTGCGAGGATGATCTTTTCCACCTCTAGTGATATTATATCGATGAAACTGAAACCATGTAACTTCAGTGATAAATTGTCATGGTACATTGGTACTTCAGCAAGTTGGTTACTTCCCTACTTTAGTGATCTAAACGCTCTTATATTAGTTTACAGAGGGAGTACTAAATTCGTTTTATCCTTTCTTCAAATCGAATAGAGAGTAAAAAGCTAAATCAAATCACAAAAGGCGTGATTTTAACAACCATTTGCCACCGTAGGAAATAAACTAGCATATGGCATTCCCTAATCTGGCTCATTCAAGACTGCCAAGCTATAGATTTAAAATAAATAGCTCAAACAGAAACTAGCATTTCTTAGTTAATGCTCACCACCAAGAGGCAAGACCAGAACCGATGGAATTTAAAAACAGGAATGCAGGTTAAAAATAGTTGTGTTCATACAAGACCATGTGTGAACGTAAAGCCATAAAAGCGTAAAGCCATAAATAAAATTGCAGTGTTCCTAGATCTACTATTGAAAGGATACTTGAGCTATTGATATCGGGTACTACCAGAGTTTGTATCTTTGTCAGTTAAGTTAGCTTCAAAAAATGACTCCCAGATAGGATGTGTGCCAACCTTCAGCTTTGGCTTCTTTCGGTCTGCACAAAACTTTAATGCAAGAAGGAAAACATGAAGTGGGGATTAACAAAGTCAAATTGCATGATTCCTTCAGCTGCACCGCTCATGCATACACAAATAAAAATATATCAAAATGAAATCTGCATTCTCTACTCTCTTTTTGTGGGGGTGTGAGGGGGTGGGGGAAGGCGGTGCTGCTACGTGAATAATCCTCATTCAACTTAACTTATTCGGCACAAAATGCAGATGCAGTACAACAGCACGGTCCTGTACATTACACATAACAGGCAATCCTTACGGCATCTCTGATGTGCATCTCAAACCGGTCAAATAGATGTTACCGAGTCCATATTGTACAATGGAACGGTAAGTTCAAGCTGGAAAATAATCCTAGCATCAAACTCTGAAGTTGACCACAGCATGAGAGAATAACTTTCATGGCCCACACAACAACATGCCCACCCTAGCTGCCGGCTGCCGCTTCAATGCTCTGTCATCGCTTGCAGCTCTGGCCCATCCACTCCGAGGAGCAGCTCGGACTCATTCCCACGCCGCAGAAACCCTTGGATAGTCTCCAAGATCTCCTCCACAGTCAAGAACATTGTCAAGATAAAGGAAGACGCTGCTCATGTTCATCGGCCTACCATCACTATTCTGTCTTGGTTTCAGGAGAAATAACAGTGGCAGTGGCAGTGGCAGAGAGAGAGAGAGGGAGAGAGAGGGAGCTAATTTCTGCTGTTCCTTTTTCTATGTATGGTTTTCACTGAGGTAGCATGGCTATGTAGCAACGTTGATTCAATACAGTGCAGAAGCTCTTATATGTTCATGAAGGAGTATATTCCCTTTTTCTTTTGTCCTCTTTTTACTGTACTAACTTCATTTCACTTTGGGGTTTACATTACAATCCTTTCTTCATGACAGCAGCAACCCCACCCCACCCCCACTCCTCTTCCGAAGCAATACATTTCACTATCGTTTTGTAGAATAGAATGCCTTGGTAGGTATCCTACTTCTAGAAGACCCAATGCAAGCAAGGATTTTTTTTTTTTTACAGAAACAGCGCTGCAGATAAAAAGATGAAGACGCCTGCATAAATATGCTATCCATAGTAATGCTATGATAACAGCAACATACCTTCTTCTTTAGACAGAATATAAATTTCTCAAAATTTACCCGCCAAAGTACTTCATTCTCTGCAATTGTTGAGTTGAGCTCTTCATCTACCTCAAAGGCTCCGTGTTTCCGCTGATGAAATAACGCCGCAGAGAATTACATGATGATAAAAGCAGTTAATTGCATGTTGTTGCTGCATTTGCCAGTTCCTACCAATACTTTCAGAAAATGCCTTCGCCATTAACAAACAATCTACATATATCACTTTGCCTTTTCTCATTTAACAACAGGATGGCCGAAACAACAAATACCAATTTTTCCCGAAACATGAAGTCACTGCATAACATGGTGGTGAAGATAAGTAGAAAGAGTACACCACCTTAGCACCCGCAACAGCGTTATGAGGACAATCATTCGTTTTTGATGCATCCTCCATGCTGTATGGGATCTCAGAAAACCTTTCTGGATCAGAAAGGGTTGCAGTATTGATAACTTTCTGCTCAAGTGAAAGAACCTCCTCGGCAGTCTGTAACAAAGATAATTTTCTAAGATCATGTAACTGACTATCATACACAGTGCATACTGACAGAAGAAAGAAAAGTAATACTCCCTCCGTCCGAAAAAACTTGTCCCAAGCTTGTTTATCAAATGGATGTATCTAGCACTAACTTGGTGTTAGATAAATTCATTTGAGTGACAAGCTTTCTCGGACGGAGGGAGTACATTATTAAAGCATCAAGATCTTGGCACTAATAATTATCAGTTTTCACAAAGTGTACACAGGTGATGACTATGAGTTAAAGAGTAAGATGATTTTTGTCAACAGGACATGCATAAAAAGGACCAAAACCGCTGAGCTAGCTAATTAGCCCTTTGCTAAGATGTCTAATTAAAAGACCAAGTTACTAAACTAACAAGCTTAGTCAGCTTCTAAATCCTGTATGCATTTGTATTAGTTTACAGTAGAAAACTATAAAAGTCAGTGTTCAAGAAAGCGTTTTTAAGCGCTGAGCGATGGCAAACCGCTTCGCTTTTGCCCTAAGCGGTAGATTAAGCATTTTTTCTTAAATTTGGCTGTTTTTGAACTGCTTTTGCTTGTCTGCTTGCGCAATAATGGTAATATGCCATTTATCTTACTATTAGGCTCTGTTCGGGAACTATTTCTTTTCTGGCACATGATCTCTATTAGGTTATGACTATTTGAACTGAACTGCATTTTAGTTGTTATCTTGCTTGCTATGTGAACCTGATGTGTATTTGCTATGGTGTGAACTGTATTTTAGATGCTATATCAATTATCCATGTGCCATGTTTCTTATTTTACTATGTATATTATTCAAAATCTGTCAAATTCTAGCCAATTTCAAAAAATGCTTAAGCACGCTTAAGTAAGCGTCCATTGCTCTAAGCTGTGGCCTTCCGCTTCGCTTACGCTTTCCGCTTTTTTGAACACTGATAAAAGTGGAGGCCTATTAAAATGACCAGGAATGTCCATAACAGGGAATCGCTTTGCATACTTTTGGAACTCTTCTCCTTGCACCTGTAGATTGTTCATCTTCCTGTGGATTGAAATAGGGTTCAGCTTTTGGGCAACGTTCCACATAACGTGCATACACAAGTCTGTTGAAGTTCATTCGTATTTCTTCCCTTGCTGGTCGGATGGTGCCTGGAACATGGATGACCCATTATCAGGGAACAGTAATAGTCACCTTCACCGGCAAATATCAAAGATTATGGGAAAAAGAGGAAAGAGAATAACATCATAAAAAGAACAGTGGATGATCCAATAACAACTTCAACAAATTAAAAGGACATACCTTCTGGCACTTTAGAGATTGTGCGTCCCACAAGTTGGTCAAATGTTAGCCTACCATTCTGAAGCAATCCCTCAATAAGAGCTTCTGACTGCAAGATACATAAGTTCTATGCATAAGGTCATAAACTTTGGAAAAGTTACAAGTACTGAATGATTGTAGGCACAATGTTAAAATTAACTTTATTTTCTTCTCAGAATGGCCCGGAAACGATCACACATTTTGTAGCAAAAATAGCACCAGAACAATTAGAGTGCAAGTTCGGGCAAGGTATGTTATCTGTCAGTTTCTCTATCAACTACCAGCCTATCACAAACAATAATTACCAGCATATTTATTAAACACCTAAAAAGGGATCATATCAAGAATTAAGATAAGTGACATGTTTTATTTTTGAAACAACTGACAAACTAATCGTTAACTGTTGAACCGGTATGGGCCCTAGCCCATCAAGATCTGTCTCTTGGGCCCAAGCCCATGAGAGGTGCTGACCTAGAAGAGGAGCCCCTCTTCTCTTGTCCCGTGAGAGCCGCCACATCTGAGACACACACTCACGCAGGCAACAAGACAGGAAGCGAGGCTGCTGTCTGAAGGTACCCATCTCCCGATTCAACATGGTATCGAGCCAGGCGACGACGGTGGCGGCGTAGTCCCTCGCCGGAGAGGCGGTGGTGGGGCCCAGCGGGGTCAGGCGAGAAAGGAGGCAGCGGGTCTGCTATGGTGCTTGCGGCGGCGGCGTGGCTGGGCTCGAGGAGCTGCGACGCGGCCGGGAGGGAGCTGCTTCCTCTTGTCCTGCTTCGCGTCCCTGGGGTGGCTAGCTGCGAAGGGGGCGGCCGAGGAGGGCTGCTGCGGGATGTGCAGGCGGCTGCGGCAAGAAGAGGAGGAAGAAGGCGGCGGCGGATTTGGGCTGTGTGCGAGTCAGGCTGCGGCGGGGAGCTGCTGCTGTTGGTGCTGCTGAACAGAAGAGGAACTGCAGCTGCTGCTGCTGCCTTGTGTTGTTCCTGGAAGCTTGCTGAGCTGCTGGTGCTTGTGCGGCTGGTTCTTGGTGCTGCGGCAGAGGAAGAAAGCGGTGCCGCCTGCTGGACTGCTCGTTCTGGAACAGGAAGAGCCTGGGCTGGACCGCTTGCGTGCTTTACAGAGATTTCTTTTTTCTCTGTGGACTTGCTGTTGTGAGCTTGGTGTTGTGGTGGTGGTGGTGGTGCTTCTTGGGAAAGAAGATTCTCTGAGGCTGAGTTTTGCTGTTGCTGCTTATTCTGTCAAACGATGGCTGAACCAACTGGTCTTGCCGAGGCTTTGGAGAAGCTCGCTAAGATCCTCGCGGAGTCCAACTCTGGGGCCATCGTTCCTCGACAGGAAGTGGCTCAAAAGCTTGAAATGTCGCCCCTGGACATGAAGCTAGAGGGGGCAACAAATTATTTGAGCTGGTCCAGGAGGGCTTTGTGGGCTGTGGAGCAGAAGGAGCTTGATGGATATTTGTTGGGCACCGTTGTAGAACCAGGGGACAAGAGTAGTGCAGAGGGCAAGAGGTGGAAGGTCATCCACTCTGTACTTATGGTGTGGTTGTTGAACTCTGTGGTGCCCTCCATTGGACGCTCTGTGGAGGGGCTATCCTCACCTGCTGAGATATGGAAGATTCTGTCCACTCAATACTCTGGCAAGGGCAATGTCATGCTCATTGCTCAGATTGAGGACAAGATTAGGTTGCTGCGCCAAGATGATGGCATGTCAGTGATGACATACGTGGCAGAACTGCAGGCTCTGTGGGCTGACCAGGATAGCTGTGATCCCCTGGAACTCTATGACGCGGCTTCAATCGAGTCAGGGCATAAGTGGATGGCACGCAGGCGTGTGCTGAAATTTTTGGCTGGCCTCAAAGGTTGCTTTGATGGCAGGAAGGCTTCCCTGTTGCACCAACCTAGTTTGCCTACCATTCCCGAGGCTATTGCAGCGATGACTCAAGAGGAGGTGCGCCTATCCCTTGAGCATGCAGACATGAAGGTTGTGCCAGCCGACATTGGCGATCCTTGGCGCATGGGGTGGGAGATCCCACCAAATGTCATATTTGTGGGGAGGTAGGTCCTTTGGAAGAGAGAATGTCCAACTCGTGGCAGAGGCGGGGATATAATGAGGGGAACAGCAGAGGTAGAAGTGCTAGAGGCAGAGGTGGATACTCAGAGACCTCATGGGGCCAGGCTTCTAGAGGCAGAGGTGGCTACTCAGGACACTCAGGGGGTCAGAGGGCTCACATGGCTGTTGCAGGAGACACTGGGACGTCCAAAGGCAAAGATGTAGATGATGTTGTCTATGGAGACTTTGCTCACTGGGCCTCCACTGATGAAGGTAATCCGGAAAGAGCATCTCTTTCTACTAATGAGAGTGCTCCAGAGTGGGTTCTTGACTCTGGAGCATCTAAGCATGTTGCTAGTAACTC